>CM062804.1:1571946761-1572631827 GCA_031772625.1 Pinus tabuliformis
TAGATCGTTCAATGTGGATCTCTTTAACCCATAATTGGATACTATGTATCTCTTAAATCCATAATTGAATACTATTAGGACTTTCAAATTTTTCATGGAACTCAAAAATGTTGGAAGAAAGTATTTTCTTCCATAAAAGAGTAAAACTAAAGTCTCTGCTTGAGGAAAATTGATGTCACACCACTGATCCTTCTCCATGGCACCTGTATAGGTAAACCACAAATGCAGAGTTCCATTAGAATATTGTAGTTATTGAACAAAAAAATGAAATTATTGCATTTCTTTAAAAGATCTTTTGAAATCAAAATTACCGAAATTACATATCGATAACCTATTCGGTGTAGGATAAAATTCACTCGTATGATTCACAGAAAGCGTGAGAACAAACCTAATACTATATTTAAAACCAAGAAAGATTCAAATTCTTCACTTCTAGGGAAAACCAAGAAAAAACCCTCAAGACCTTATTCATTAAAATAGATTTTATAAAAGCCTACAACAAAGTGGAATAGACATTAATCTTCACCATGCTTAGAGCACTTGGATTTGGCTTGTATTCAATTTTTTTTTCCGGGGAAAAAAGCAACTTTTTATTAGAGAAATAAAAGTTTTGTTCCAGTAGTTCATAAGCCGCACAGGGCTTAAAAGTGCAGTTACAGCTCGACCCGCGGGGAGCTATTTTTCGAATTGATACCTGAGACAGTCTTCCTCCAAGAGGAGGAGATGAAACCATTTAATACAGTAGTTTACAAAATTTTTGGAGTCTCCATATTGGAAAACAACTCCTGTAAAAACAGAGTGAAGAGTGACCTCCAGCACTGTGAAACAAAAAAACAAAAAATGAAATTTCAAAATTGGAGATCAGTAATAACCCCGAAAGTAGTAGCCGAGAGTTTGCGGACTGCAAAATAGATATATGTACAAGTATGTGAACAGCAATAAAGGAAAAAACTGGAAAAGTGCCGACAAAAAAGGGGCGGAACAAGATGACTGTTGTTTGTGCTACTGATCATAAGGAGGCTGGTTCGATCTGACTGACTGCCCCTGTAAATTTTCTTCTATCTCCCAGCTGTCCGGATCCTGAAGTAAACCTGCCTTAGAAAGCTGATCGGCTTCTTCGTTCCTTTCCCTGTAGATATGACATAATGAGAACCTGTTAAAGAGAGTCTTCAGGTGTAAAATCTCTTCAACAATAGTCATTAAAATTTGATTTTGGCAAGCATCTAAACCATTGATCCAATTTATAACGTTTAGAGAGTCCCCAAATAACTGAATTGAGGTGATGTGTTTGTGAAGAAGCCAGCAGAGAAGTAGGCGCAATGAGGAGAGTTCTGCAAAATTGTTTGTTCCTGATCCCAACCCAACTGAGGCTTTTAGAATGTGTTCTGAGTTGATGTGAATGCTCATGCCTGCGCCGGCCCGGTTATTTTGAGAGGCTCCATCAAAAAAACCACTTGGGATATCCTCCTGGATTATGAGATTGTTTTGAATTGTTCTGGTTTTCTTTGCTTCAGGGGGAGGCAGAGAAAGATATATGGCTGCGATGTTAGAGGCAATGGCAGAGGGCGGTGTAATTTGGTCTTGGAACAAACTTTTATTTCTCGCAAGCCACACTCCCCAGCAGAAAATAATTGGCAGGTTCCTCAAATTCCCTTCTGTGTATGTGTGCCACCATTTCCTCCATGATTCAGCAAGCGGCTCATTTCCCCAATGTGCTGTAATCTTGAGAAGCCCCGAGACCTCCTCCCAAATCTTCCGGGAGAAAAGGCAGGAGATGAAGAGATGATTTAAAGTTTCCTCATTATCCTTGCACAGGGGGCAACGCCCTGGGCCAACAAGAAACCTGGATTGAAGGATTTCCCATGTTGGAGCCTTCTTTTTTAAAATACACCATATGAAGAGCTTTGATTTTGCTGGGCTTTTAAGTTTCCATAATGCTTTGGACCACCAATCCGGATCGCCCCATCCTTTCTTTCCCAAAAGATAAGAGTAGCCCTCCTTTGGTGTGTAACCCCCCGATTTGCTGTGAGCCCACATTAACCTATCAGGTTCCTCCCTTATCCTTACATTGGATCTATTTAATTCTTTTGTGAAACCTGTCCATTCGTTCTTCCATCTAATATTTAGCCCTAATTCTTCATCATCCTTCCAGACCTGACCCCAGATGGAGAACTGCCCATCTCTTGCCACCTGATTTAATGAGGTGATATTTTTGGACTCAAGATGGCGAAGGAGCCCGGGCGATAAGGCAAAAGCTTCATTGCATCCAATCCAGGGATCTCTGCCAATCCTGATTTGTCTGCCATCTCCCACTTTCCATGCTAATCCTTGCTCAATCACTGAGAAAGCATCCACTGTGGCCTTCCAAATTACGGAAGAGTTTTTTGCCTTCTTGTTCTGACTCCGAATCCAATCTTCCAAGGGCATAGGGTCGATATATTTTCTTTTAATCACCCTTGTCCATAGATTTTCTATGGTGATAAGCCTCCAGCCCGACTTTGCAGCTAAGGAAGTGCTGAAATCAGGAAGTCTTTTAATCCCCCAGCCTCCCCATTCTTTTGATCTGGCCACTTTGTCCCATGCCACCCAAGGTAAAACTGTGAGTTCCTTAGAACCAGCCCAAAGAAATCTGCAACAAATTCTTCTGATTTTTTCCATTACACCTTTGGGGATCCAGGTTAGTGCAGCCCAGTAAACCGGGATAGCTAGCAAGACCGACTTGATGAGAGTTAGCTTGCCCGCTCTGGAAAGCCATCTATAGCTCCAGTGTGATATTCTAGCTTCAATTTTTGCTATAATCCAGTTCCAATCTGCTTTTCTGTATGCGGCAGGTTTTAACCAAAACCCCAAATATTTGAATGGAACCTCCAATGATTGGCTAGGAAACGGAAAAAGATCAGCTAAAAGACTTCTTTCCCTTCTGTCCACATCAGCAATACAAACTTGGGATTTCATAGCATTTATCTGCATTCCAGTAGCTTTTAGAAAAAGATCAAAGATACATTTTATCTCCTTTATTTCGCTGTAATTTCCATTTGTAAAGATCAATATATCATCGACGAAAAGAAGATGGGTGATGAAGAGATTTGTAGCTACCTCTATACCTTTTACCTTGTCCGCACTTCTGGCTTTATGGATCAGCCTGCTAAGACCTTCAGCCACAAGGAGAAACAGAAGTGGAGATAAAGGACACCCTTGTCTGAGGCCCCTCTGGCTAGAGAAAAATGAAGAGGCAGCTCCATTGACCAAAACTGCAAAGCTGACATTTGTTATGCATCCCATGATCCAGCTTACAAATGGGTAGCTGAATCCCACATGAGTAAGGAGCATTCGAAGGTAGAGCCAGTTTATCCTATCAAATGCTTTGGAGAGGTCGATTTTGAGAACAGCTCCTTTTTTTTTCTTTATCTTGATGCTGTGGATTGCCTCCTGAGCAACCCCAATAGCTTCATGAATTTGTCTGCCATCTAGGAACCCAAATTGTTCCATGGAAATATTCCTTGACAGAATTGGGGCTAATCTGAGAGCAATAACCTTTGAAATAATCTTATAAATACAATTGCACAAAGAAATAGGTCTAAAATCTTCAAAGCTCTCAGGCTCATTCTTTTTAGGAATGAGAGCAATAAATGTTGAATTAAAAGGTCTATAAATATCTCCTTTTAATCTAGACTCTTCTACAACTTCGGTTATTTCATCTCCAATTTGGTCAAAAAAATGAAGAAAGAATTCAATAGTCCAGCCATCAGGGCCTGGGCTTTTGTCTTTGCCTAAAATCTTCATGGCTGCTTCAGTCTCCGCCTTAGAGACCGGGATTGAAAGATCTTCGGATTCTTCTTCCTCAATAAATCTGGGAAAACATTGCACAGTATTGAGAACTTCTGCAATAGTGGCTTCTCTCTGTTCAGAGTATAAATTATGAAAGTGTCGATTCCCTAGTCCTGAGAGATCAGAGAAAGACTTGACATCTCTTCCATTTTCATTTTTAAGGCTCCAAATGGTATTTATTGATTTTCTTCCTTTTGCAAAGTTATGAAAGAATTTGGTGTTTTCATCCCCAGATTTAAGCCAAACAGCCCTACTCTTTATTCTCCATTCTTCTTCCCTTTCCAATAGTATGCCAGTTTGCCGCTGCTCCAAGAGTAGAATTCTATCCTTGGATTCTTGGGATGAGTATCCTTCTGAATCCGGACATTCCAGATTCTTCAATTCTTCCCTTATACGAGTTAGCTCCTCATTTTGATTCAATTTCCTATCTCTTGCCCAAGAGATTGTTGCAGATTTCATTCTTTTTAAATTTTCCATGAACAAGTAACTTTTCTCCTCTCCTGCATTGTGGACTGGGTGAATCCAAGTTTTTTTAAACAAATCACTGAGAGAAGGATCTTGCAGCCACGCAGGATTGAATTTGTAAGGGGCGGGGGGCTTTTGGGGAGGAGAAGAAAGATCTAGAAAGATTGGGAAATGATCTGAGTTCCCAATTTCGTCAACCCACTGCCTGATTAGGGGAATTTTAGCAGAAAGCAAATCTGAAAGCAGGAAGCGGTCTAGTCTCTTAGCTATCCTGTCTGCACCAACTCTTCGGTTCCGCCAAGTAGGCTTTAGCTTGATTGGGAGAGGGTCAACCAGGTTATTTTCTGAGATGAGATTATGGAAAAAATCTGTAAGAGGATCTTCTCTCGCCGAGGGTCCCCAAGCTTCAGCACGACCCAGAGAGAAGTTTAGGTCTCCACCCAGTATCATCACTGGAGCTTTCAGAACAGATGTTGTCATCAAGGTATCCCAGAAAGATTCCCTACCTTGACAAGGCCCATAGAAATTTATTATGGAGATGGGGAAATGGAAATCAGGGGATAATATTTCCATTCCCATAACGTTCTTCATCCCCCAGTTATTGAGAACTTTAACTCTCCCATCTTTGAACCCAATTGCTAACCCCCCTGAGTGTCCAAAGGCATCCATAGCACTGAAGGACCACCCTGGAAGAAGGGTCTTAAGCATAGATTCAATGTCAACGGCCTTCCCTAGGGTTTCTTGCAGAAGGATAACATCTGCTTTTGAATTAACAATCCAGTCTTTCAGGGCCAGTTTTTTAGGTTTGCTGGCCAAACCTCTGCAGTTCCAGGATGTTAAGATCATTTTATAAATTCTTCAGGGGTATGGGCTGCTCTAAGGACCCCCTGGATGGAGAATTGTTTGCCATCTGCAACATCCAACTTTGCTTTGAGTTTTGCCTTGAAGAGATCGGATTTCCTACCTCGTTTGTTTTTGGATTTTGTTTGAGGAGGAATTAAGCCCAGCCCACCTAAAGACCCCTGTATCGCGAGGTTCCCACCCTGGGATCTCAAGTTGTATGGACAAGGGGTTCGAGTAACAGGTTGTGGGAGAGGGGGCCAAAGGTCTTCACTGTTTATATCCAGGAGGGGCAAAGTTTCGGTTAAGGATTCCACATTCGGCTCAGATAAGAGGCCGCCCTTATTTTCAGCTATAAATTTATCTTGCTCATAATTAGACAATGAAGCAATATGATAATTTACATTTGAAGGCTCAGGAGAAAAAAAAGAGGTGGGTGGCCCCGTGCACTTACCCTTCTCCGTATCGTCGGATTGAGTTTGTAGAGTTTCTTCGGCCGCGCCAATCACTGCTTCCGGTTCTTTGGCTGTAACCTCGGCCGTTCCTTCCACAGCGACCTGGTCTGTAACAATCTCTGCTTCCAGATCTGTAGGCTGTATGCTTGCATTCGATGGTTCTTTCTCGGTCTCCTCTGCCTCCATATTCATTTGTTCTTGTGACTCCGGCATGTCCTGTTCCGTCCTAGTCTGATCGACCGATTGTGCGTTTGTTCTGTGAGCAGGAGTCCGACGAAAATGTCTCCTTCTTCTCTTGTGAGGGCAATCTTTTGCTAAATGTCCATGCTCATGACACCAATGGCATCTGAATGGAAGGTATTCATAGTCTAATAGCTGTTCATGGACATATTCATCAAATTGGAGGTTTACCTTTTGTGCCAGGCCTCCACTTGGTTTGAGCATTACAAGGATGCGCGCGGTTGCCAAATTGTTTGTTATTAGAAAGGACATGTCCGCTGTCATGTATTTCCCCAGCCTGTTACCAATTGTTCTGAAGACTTCCTCGGTCCATAGAAGGGAGGGGAGACCCGGAGCACGCACCCAGACAGGAAATGTATCTGTGCGTTCTTTAATAGCATCGAACAATGGAGACCATTTTTTGAAAAGAACGGGGATGTTATCAATATGCCATAATTGCTGTAGAACCCAATCCGCCGATTCTCTGTCCTCAAACTTGAATTTGAACCACCCTTTTGCTAGTGTCTGTGCTTCGAAGGCTTGTATTCAATTAAAGTGGTAGAAAATTTATTTGCACATGTCAGAGCTTGTCCTTATATCAATCATACTATGTCTAATAAGATAGGGCTCTTCCAATTAATGAGGTAATGTTTCCCACTCACCCTAACCCTCTATGTAATGTCTATTGAATCCATTGGGTATATTCTTCATAGTAGAATAACACATCACCTCATCAAAGGTTTCTTCTCTCTGTTGTATATGGAAATAAATGAATGAATAGTCACTTCACAGATAAAATTTAATAAACATCATTGAAGAGAATCAAAATTTAGACAACACCATGGATTGCTTGCAAATCTTATGTGAGGCTTCTAGGTGGAAGTTATAAATGGAAAAATCCAATGCTATCTACATAGTCAAAGGGATGCCAATAATTGATTGGTTAGGATCTGGCCAAGTGTTAAATTCCTTTGTATTTCCTTTTCTTTTGAACCCTTTCCAGATGAACTATAAGAAGAAATATCGATAAATAGATCTACAAGCCTCTATTCCTCATAGGAAAATTCACTGAACAGACAAATTTACTGAATTTTTTGAACAAAAATACCATAAGAAGTGTAATTAAAAGGATATTGAAGCTATGTAAAGAGTGATAATATATACATAACAATCTGCAGTTTGTATTGACAGTTCGAAAAAACAATTTAGAGTTTCTGCAAAAATGTGTTGATTTTGTCAATGTGAGTTTGGTTGATTGGTAAATTTGGGGTGTTAAAATCCCTCCCACCACGGTTCAAATCCTCCAAGAGACATGTTCATCTCTCATGAGATGGCATGCATGTGTTTGAGGGTTGTTTGTTTCAGTTGATCCTAGGTGAAACTTCCGGGTGACTTTGGAGAAACAGATAATCCCCAATCACTTCTCTTTGACAGAGAATAACTGACTAAGCATGTGAGACATAGGTGTTTCATTGTACTGAATTCTCATAATGGGAAAATTGTTTCTTTCTTGTGCTAGGTTTTGGTTGATAAAGTGAGGGCATTGCAATGCCTCCCACCAAGGTTTAAATCCTCCTGGAGACATGCTCACCTGACGTGGGTTGGTGTGCCTGTGTTTGAGGGTTATTTTTTGCAATTGATCTCAGGTGCAAGTCTTGGGTGAATTTGGAGAAATGGATAACCTCTAGTCGCTGCTCTTTGTTAGAGAATGGCTGACTAAGCATGTGAAACATAGGCACTTCATTTTACTAAATTCTCATACTAGGGAAGGTGTTGTTTGCTTGTGTTGACCCATACATCAAAAAAATGTGGAGTTCGACAACTCTGAAGATCCATCTGAATTGAACTAAATAGGTGGTACAAGGAAGGTTTCAGTCAAGTTTCTAGATTTCTGTTTACTGGAACAAATCATATTTTAGGAAATTGGCATATGACTGTAACCCTATTGCACCAAACTTAGAAGCCAACATAACTCTATAACAAGGAGCAGAGGAAAAACATATGAAAGGAGAAAAATCATATGGATGGGGTAAAGGAAAATCTGGCTCAATTAAAATTATGGAAATTGAGAACCTGTTTAACAGAGACTTGGCCCATAACATCTATATTTAGTACATATAATATTTTTCTTGTTTTTTTGGGTAAATTGGACCATTATAGAGTTCCAGCTAAAAAGGACATGCTTATTCTATACACAAAAAGTACAAAACGGGTTCTAAACTTTTAGCTAATGTTAGTAGGGTTTATGAAAAAGAGGGATAAAGTTTAATCACTCTTCTGCCAGATCACTTTTGTGCTGAACTCCAGGGAAAGAATATATCTCAGATATCTTCAATCCCTTGAGACCCTGAAATTTTTTCAAAGAAACCTTAGATGAGATTATCCCCAAACCAGTTTTGTTAGACTCTCCCAAGTCCAAGTTGACTCCTGACATTGAATATATCTTAGATACCTTCAATCCCTTGAGACCCTAAATTTTTTCCAATGAATCCCTTAGATGACATTAACCCCAAACCAGTTTTATCATACTCTCCTGAGTCCAATTTGACTCTTGAATTTGACTCTCTTTGAGGAAATGGAATCACCTTAGCACGTTTGAGTCTATACTCACAATTTTGATCCCTAAAGGAAAATTTGTGAGGCAGTGTACTTATGAAGGAAAATTTTGCATAGAGATGCCTTGGATGAGGATAGTCTCGACATGCAATCTGAAAAGCTCAAATAATTGAGTAAGAATCGAGCACATAGACCTATGAAAAGCAACTGTAAATGCATTCCGCTAAAATATTTACTTAAATATTGTAATATGGCACTCTCTGTAGCGATGGTAGGTGTTATAGAAATTTTTGTGCCTTGCATCACTGAGCATGAAATGTCAATAATCAAGGGATCCAAATTCCCTAAACATGTTGTTCCTACCCCTAGAGGAACAAGGCCAGCAAACCACAGCACTTAACAAAATTTCTCCACCTGAAAACACTCAAAAACAAGGCAATTCTGGATCATGTCAACTGCTCCACTGAGCATCTGTGCTGAATGTCAACTGCTCCACTGTCTACCTGTGTTGAATGTCAACTGCAAAGAAGGCTACCTGCGCTGAGCGAGTTTGGACAAGTGGCAGAGTCATTCCTCAAGGTGTCAATGCCCAGGAAGCTTCCAAAATGACACTTGGATCAGGGAATTCGACTAGTGATGAGTAAGAGGTTCCAAATCTCCAAGTGGAAGCAAGAACCTCCAAGTGGACTCAAGAACTGAAGTGGGAGAGGACACTAGTTAGTCTCAGACCAGTCTCAAGCTGACTCATCCTCTCTCCAAAACCCCTATATATAGATCTCTCTCCATGAGGTCAGGGGAGGCTGGAATTTGGTATTTGCAAAGAATTGCTGTTGGTTTGTGGCTAGAAACATTGGGTGTGTTATGCTTTGAAGGGAGCTAAAGAAGGAATTCCATTCTGCTGGGAAGGAGATGCTGGGTTGGAGCCCTATGGGTTGTATCTCTTCCTGAACCCTGTTACTTTCAATAAAGCTACCTTGATTCTTTCCTATATGCTGGTGTATTTTGTATGATTGCATTAGTATATTTGATTTACTTCTAATCCTGAATCATTTATGAATATGTATATCTACCTTTGTATTGTGTTCTTCTCTTGTTGCAAGTAGCTGTTCTCTTGTCACAGGTAGCTGTTCTCTTGTGATCTCGTGGGATTCAAGTAGCTGTTCTCTTGATCAAGCGAGGAGGCAAGTAGCTGTGGACACACAAAGAGAAGAGGATCTAGTTCGAGGGACAACCGGAAGACAACGGTAAGTCTAACAATCTCCTCTCTTTCATATTTCATAAAGGAAGAAATCATGATAGCTGTATTCGTTTGTTGCTAAGGCGCTGTCACACCTTAGGTGGATAGGATCGTCCTAAATAGGCATTTTTCCCCACAACAAATTGGTGACTCCACTGGGGAAGAACTTGTTTATTCATTTCATTTGTGTTTCCGTCATTTGTTTACTTGATAGACTTGACAGCTACTATTGAACTGCATCTTTCCCAGATGCAAAGTAAAATTTGCTGCTTTGATCCAGTTGTTGGACTTGTCTATGATCTAAACTAGATCCACAAATGATTTGATGATCCTTGTGATAGTCTTTAGTACCCTATCAAAGCATCCCTCTATTTATACCTTGCTTGTGTTTCTGATTTGGCCTGAAACAGTTGGTTTTTGAGCATTTTGTGACCCAGAAACCAAGAGAAACGAGAGTTTCTCCTTCAACGCGACTGCTGTGAAGTCATTCTGCATTTCAGCACAGGTCCCATGAAGGCTACCTGCATTGAATGTCAAAACCACAGTGTTGAGGTTGCGTTGAACCAGTTTTGCCTTGTGCAGCTGGGGTTCTCTGCTGTCTTTTGCCCTGTTTTGATCTCTGTTTTTGAAACCTTTAACCAGCATAGGTACCAGTCTCATAACCCCTTTTCTTTGCTTGAATTCCACCTCATTTTTGTACAAAAAGACTATAAGTGTTTTTATGTGTTTGTGGCGTCATTTACAGTTTTCCTTTGCATGAGTAAAGTAATCATCCTATAGCCCTTGATTCAGATCTGATTGATTGATTGATTGTGATCTTAGGAGAGAGTTCATTGGCTGTTTGCAGTTTGATTATACATTTGCTTTTGCTTATTGGTTTGAATTTGTCACTTTTGAATGTCAAAACAAGTATTCATTTCGAAAATCGCAAAGTGATTGTAATCTCTTCTACCTTGTTGATTTTGGAAAAAGTAAACTTGTTTGTTTCAGTCATTTAAAAGCAAATTCAAAATTGTACAAAAAGCTTTCTTTGTAGGCATTTATACTAAGAAAGTGGAAAACAAACACCTGCATTGTGCATTTGCATTTTGATAAGTTTGCATGATTGGTTTAGGAAGAGTGCATTAGAGTGTGCTCATTGCTCTTTGAGAAAAGATAGTCGCTCTCTTTTCCCTTAGTAGCTAGGATTTTCAAAGTTGAAAGATTATAAAGCCTGCTTATCATCTTAGACTGCATTTAGGAATTTGTACCATACATCTCGTGGTGATCCTGAAAGACAAACTTTAAAAAGATCAACTTAAAATAAACTGAATGGACCTAACAATGCTTTGCAACATAACTCACAACATAGAGGTCTAGGCTAGAGACGTGTTCCGGCGTCGTTAAGCCTAGTGACTGTCGATCTCAAAGAAGGTGGGTGATTCCTCCTGAGAGACGGTAGCGCTAGTACGGATTTGTGCTCCCACGTACCGTCGCGTATATATTGGGAGACCCCTATAGGCATATGTCTTTTATCCTTAGGAAACCGTGCCGGCCGCCCTACTGATCGCAATGTAGTGAACACAACATTCACGAAGATCGACCACCCGTACCGTAAAAAGTATTCTGTGGTTTTGCGAAAAGTTTGGCACACCCTCTGCCTAGATCTCCAGAGCAATTTCTTTTGGCATTTTTCAGACTCTATAACAGAAAAAATCCATCTGAGCATTTGTCACTTTGGGCTCGTTAAAACATCGAAGGAGACTAGAGTCATCTTTAGCTTTTTCTCGACTCTTTAAAACTGAAAAAGCAAGTTGTTTCTAAAGCGTCGTTAACAATTTATTTTAAACGGAACAATCACCCTTTATTCCTGCGTTGATCTTTGAAGTTAGTCTACCTTCATCACAAAGTTCTTGTAGAATCGCTAGGAAATCTTTTGGATAGACTAAATATGTCTGAACAACCGTCGACATCCAGGACTGTGTCATCCGACACAGCAGCGGCAGAGCCTCCTGCTGCTACTCCAACGATGTTCGCTGGTATACCATATGTCCCGGCAAATTGTCAACAACAAGCTGGAGTCCAATCAGAGACTGTTTCGACGACATGGTTAGTTCCTATTTCTTCATCCGGATTATCATCTAGTATTTCTTATGTTGAAACTCAACAACTTGATCCAATGTGTCTTCAAAGGCCAATCTACCCTTTAAGCACTGGATTGCCACCATATGGAGGGCGGTATGTCTTTTCATTGTTCCCCCCCGGAGAACAACCATATGGGAGTTTACAACAAAGTTCAGGTCAAACTGGAATTACATCCAGTGGATGGGTACCAATACTGCCTCAGCAACCAAGGGTTGCATATTCAATGCAACCAGTCCACCCTGTGTCGAATGTTGCCACTATACCTGGTATGTTGATTGCGTCGCAAGTACAAGCGCTACCTGTCGTATGTCAACCCCAAGTTTCTCAGGTTTCCATACAACAGCCTCTTGTCTCGACAACTCAATCACAACCTCCGGTTAGTGCCTCCTTATCTAGAGAGACTCAGGCTCAAACAAGTACTATGACTCCTCATCTTGGTCAATCATCCAGTATTGGACAACAACAAATGGTCCAACAACTAGAGCTGGTTCAAACTCAACAACCGCAATTCCAACAATCATATCAAGGACCCGAGCAACAAGTCTTTGCAAGTAATGGGCAACCATATAATAACGGTTATGCCCGTCAAACTTGTCAAAGTTGCCAGCATCAAATACATTATGTTGGTATGCAAAGACCCACTGCTCAGGCGATTCCATCTTATCCTGGGTATGCTCCGCCTAACCTGAATCAACAGTTGCCCTTTGTAGCAACTCTAGAATTACCAGATCTAAACTGGCTGATGAATGATCCAATTACTTATGCCCTTTGGTGGCCAGCGATTCTGCATAAACTTCCATCGGACATTCCTAAATTCAATGGAAATCCAGGTGAAGACCCATCGAATCACGTCATGACTTTTCATCTGTGGTGTTCGTCAAACACCCTGAACGATGATTCGATAAGGCTTCGCCTTTTTCAGAGGACATTGACGGGTCCAACGGCTAAATAGTATATTGAATTACCTAGAGCCTCTTTCGACAATTTCAGTTCCCTAGCCACGACTTTCTTAACCCATTTTCAATTACCGATAAGGTATGAAACTGGGACGGAAATCTTAACCAACTTCAAGCAGACGACGGCCACACATATATCCGATCATATACATGAGTGGCGTCGTCGTCGCAGGATGGTAAAGACTTACGTTCCAGATCAGCTATTAGCTGAATGGTTTATAAAGTCGTTACTTCCTGCCATAACGGAAGATGTGGCCAAGGGGGGAGTCGTAACGGAGGAGCAAGTTATTGCTCGTGCACAATATCTAGACTTAGTATATACTCAGTCTGGCACGCTCTATGATAAAATACCTGACGCCCCTAGACTGAAATTTTCAATTCCTCCTCCTCCTAAATCAAATAGTGACTCTCATGCCGGCGATGGCGTGATTGGTGCAACAGACATGAAATCGATAAAGGCTGTATCTAAAAAGGCCCGTAAGATTTCCAGTCAAAATACAAATGAGGAACTTCTTGCCTCGGAAGTAAGTGCCGTGTCGGACGACAAGGGCAAACAACTGAAGCAACCAGGGGGCAAGAAGAAAAAGAAAGGGAGAAAAAGGAAACCCCCTACGGGGTGTCATATATGCGATGAGGATCATTGGACAACAGATTGTCCATACAAAGCTGAGCTTAAAAGATTCTTTAAGAGTTTGAAAACCTCAGCTGTGTTGACTGATCCATTTCCAAGCCCGAGAACTGAGCTGGTTGCTAATCAAAATGCTTCCCAATCCCAAGTGCTTATGTTGTCTGTATCAAAGCAGCAAAATGATGCTTTGACGAGGAATAAGGATTACAAGAATCCAAAGCTGTCGAACAACAAGGCTAATGAACAACCTAGTAGTTCGACAACAACTTTGACGGAAGTTGTACCACCCATCGTCCCTGAGCCAATGATAAAGTCGCAAAAGGGAGCAGTACACAAATCGACATTTAATCCTTGTGCGAAAATAGCACAGATAGAGGACCTGGCCCAATCACCGTCTGTTATGTCGACACTTGAGGTACCGCAAAATTGCTTCTCCCAAGAGAAAGCTTTATTATCAGCAATAGGTGGAATTGACCCAATGGATTCCAATCTTGTGGCCTTTGATCATAAAGGATATGACCCTCAGTTACCAGCTCAACTAGCTTTCCTTATTCAAGTGAAAGCCCTCAACAAAATTGTTCATCGAACAATTATTCATGAGGGGGCATCTACATGCATTATGTCGATGAGTTTCTGGAAAACTTTAGGATCTCCAACCTTGTCGAGGTCGGCGACGACGTTAAAATCATTTGACGGAAGGACATATACCCCATATGGTATACTAAATAACTTGAAAGTTGAACTAGAGGGAAAAACGGTAGAAATAGATGTTGAAGTCATCGATGGGAATCTTGATTACAACATCCTACTAGGAAGACCATGGATATATGCCATGGTAGCTGTTGTGTCGACCTATTTTAGGAAGATTGCATTTCCCTTCCAAGGAGGAATTACAATCGTTGACCAACAAACTTTTCTCCCCAACAGTTCGCAAGTTACGGGAAGAATTCCAATGATCCATGGAAGGAATCATTCACTCCAAAATATCGGAGTAGGTCTCCTAAAAGACCCTGCCTTAATGGGTACTTTTGCCCTACCGCCTCCGAGTAATCTGGCAGAAGTGGCCACAGTGGAATATGATACCTTCTACATCTAATGGATTTGGACGCCGAGGGCGGTTCTTATCTTGTGTCAACCTCATTAAAAAATGAAACAAATCCCCTTTCTCAAATGTAAACCTTCATTCCAACCACCGAGTTGAATGCAATGAAGCTTGGGGGGCGTGCACCTCGATTTGCGTTATTATGCTGGGAGCATGCAAACTTATCACCGAGCAGTTTTAGCACATAGTTCATGCTCGTTAAAAAATAAACATAAGATCGAGCAGTTTTAGCATAAAGTTCATGCTCGTTAAAAAATAAACGCAAGATCCGAGCAGTTTTAACGCGGTCTTCATGCTCGTTAAAAAATAAATATAAGCAGTGAGCAATGTTTCCTCTAGAGTTTAAGCTCATTTTCATCTAAAAAATGAACCTATCCCGGTAAATAACCGCTGTGATTGTAAATTTATCAGCCATAAAAGCCTTGGTCGTGTTTGCACCTGCCACCTCCACTTTCATTTGGCCGATCGTTCACCTCCATATGATTGTTTACCCATTTTGAGGAACAGCTGTGAAGAGTGATTTCACCTAGCCATCCTTGTGACACTGCCGTGATTGGAAAATTCCAACCTGTACCTGGAATTAGTTGCTATCCCTGTTTATCACTCGTTCCTCAAAAGACGAGTCTTCTTTAAGCTCTTTTCAACTGACTCGTAAAATATGAAAAGATTGCTGAGTTTTGGCCTTCCAGCTCGTTAAAGGACAGGAAGAGCCATCCCTCCTCTAGATTTTAATCTTTTTGGACCTGAGGGATTATTGCACAAAAAGGTCGAGCACTTGTTTTATTCGGCTCGTTAAAGTTATCGAAAACTCATCCCTTCTGTATTGTTTTATACTTTTTCGGACTTAAGGGATTAGATGACGAAAAAGGAATTTTGGAGTTAGCTTTACGTACCTTTTCAGACTCTCTAAAAATGAAAAGGACCGAGTTATCCTTGTCGTTAGACTCGTTAAAATTATTAAATAGCGACAAACTTGTTTTTAGACGAGAACGAGTTTCACTATCGCTAGGCTCGTTAAAACATAGCGATGGGCTTGCCCGAAGGGCAGGTTATAGAACAAGCATATGTTATCCTCCTCAAGCTTGAAAAAAATAAAGAGGTACTGGTCAGCAATGACTGGGGAAAAATTGGGAAAAATCAAGAAAACTTTGATGGTAGCAGGTTGCTCTTGAACATGACACTTTTCCTCCGTATCACATTCGGGTTGGGTTGTTTCATTCACCGGCCACATCACCATGGTCTTGCCATACCATCCATATTTGGGGTAATGCTACCGATCCATCGCATCAGTGTCGCCATATGTTCAAGAGAAGTCGTTCAGAAAGAGTCAACCGGGTCCCATCCACTGCCATACATTATCCTTCATCCATTCATGACCGCCACCCTGAATCATATGTCACTGATTGTTTTCACCTCCATTAAAATCATTAGCTCCATTCCGTGTCACTGATGTGGGATTCATTAAGGCCCTCCTCTGACGGATCGCTCCTTGTCGACATCAGCTCATTATCCAAGGAGTTGATCTAGGAACAACCCCTTCAGTACTTTGAAGCTTGCATGCCTCAATCGCAAGTTTCTCACTTCCGGCGACAGGTATACATCAATGACCTTCGACCAGAAGATTTTGCGTGGTGTTCGACACAAAGTCCTTTATTCACACCACGTGAATTGTACTGCAGTACCTTGAGGGTCATTATCATTATCAGTGATTCCTCTTGCGCTTGTTAACGGTTTACATCATTGACCGGTAATCAAGCGATGTCTTTCCATGTTCGACTTCAGTGCAATTCTCACATGGATCGACTTGTACTTAGAGTGAAGATCGAACGAGTTTGAAGACCCTGGATCTAGTTTCATCCATCCGGGTTGCGGTATATATTCAGGAAAGATAAAGACATTTGACATGTACATCATTGCAGCATATGATCATCCTACTCAAAGGATGATAATTTTCACCAAAATTATCAGTCTACCATCAGACGATCGTCTGTTCCATGTACAAAAATGAATTTATAAAGCTGAGCATGGGAATGCCCGCCTCAGCTAGATCATGAAAGCAGTATGAATCATAATGTATTGTATTGTATTTTATTACAGGTCTCCTCCCAGCAGATGGATGAACTTCGGACCCTCCTGGATAACCCGATAAACGGCCTCATACTTTAGGGGGCAACTGTTATAGACATTTTTGTGCCTTGCATCACTGAGCATGAAATGTCAATAATCAAGGGATCCAAATTCACTAAACATGTTGTTCCTACCCCTAGAGGAACAAGGCCAGCAAACCACAACACTTAACAAAAGTTCTCCACCTGAAAACACTCAAAAACAAGGCAATTCTGGATCATGTCAACTACTCCACTGAGCATCTGTGCTGAATGTCAACTGCTCCACTATCTACCTGCGTTGAATGTCAACTGCAAAGAAGGCTACCCGCGTTGAGCGAGTTTGGACAAGTGGCAGAGTCATTCCTCAAGGTGTCAATGCCCAGGAAGCTTCCAAAATGACACTTGGATCAAGGAATTCGACTGGTGATGAGTAAGAGGTTCCAAATCTCCAAGTGGAAGCAAGAACCTCCAAGTGGACTCAAGAACTGAAGTGGGAGAGGACACTAGTCAGTCTCAGACCAGTCTCAAGCTGACTCATCCTCTCTCCAAAACCCCTATATATAGATCTCTCTCCATGAGGTCAGGGGAGGCTGGAATTTGGTATTTGCAAAGAATTGCTGTTGGTTTGTGGCTAGAAACATTGGGTGTGTTATGCTTTGAAGGGAGCTGAAGAAGGAATTCCATTTTGCTGGGAAGGAGATGCTGGGTTGGAGCCCTATGGGTTGTATCTCTTCCTGAACCCTGTTACTTTCAATAAAGCTATCTTGATTCTTTCCTATATGTTGGTGTATTTTGTATGATTGCATTAGTATATTTGATTTAATTCTAATCCTGAATCATTTATGAATATGTATATCTACCTTTGTATTGTGTTCTTCTCTTGTTGCAAGTAGTTGTTCTCTTGTCACAGGTAGCTGTTCTCTTGTGATCTCGTGGGATTCAAGTAGCTGTTCTCTTGATCAAGCGAGGAGGCAAGTAGCTGTGGACACACAAAGAGAAGAGGATCTAGTTCGAGGGACAACCGGAAGACAATGGTAAGTCTGCCGATCTCCTCTCTTTCATATTTCATAAAGGAAGAAATCATGACAACTGTATTCGTTTGTTGCTAAGGCGCTATCACACCTTAGGTGGATAGGATCGTCCTAAATAGGCATTTTTCCCCAGAACAGTAGGTGGCCAAAATGACTCTAATTTTTTAAAATAGATATCAATTTATGGATTTATGTTAGTTAAAGAAGACTTTCCATGTTGTAAAAAAAAATTAGAGGATCAAACAAATAAGATGAAAAATGATCCTAATGGACTATGTTGGTCAAATGGAAGAGTCAATAATGTGCTTTAATAAGGGACAATAGTTGTATTCTAATTAGCAAGGGCTAGTCTCAAACCTACTCAACAACAAGGATTAACTTTACCAATGTAGTTTGTCTTAATATGTGGGGCAACAACTTGATGTGTTTTAAATATAAAAATTCCATTAATACCAAAAAAAGTGTTAAAATATAGGTAGACATATGAGCCTTAGGATTTCTTGTATAAGTATTTTAAACGGATGACATAGTGGCACAGATTTCACAAAATACCAAGTTTCCCTATGTAATGTACCTAGGGAGGGTATGTATTGTACTCAAGAAGGTACAGTACCTAGGGAGGGTATGTATTGTACTCAAGAAGGTACAGTACCTAGGGAGGGTATGTATTGTACTCAAGAATGTACAGTAACTAGGGAGTATTTACTAGTACCACCCAAGTTCTCACTTGGTGCAAAAGTCCAAATCACAAGTGTGAGATCCCAAGGTGTTAACGCCCAGGTTGTTCCCTATGACTCCCAAGGGAATATGGCCGGGGTAACCACTAACCAATCTTTGGATCACAGTTTCTAGCCAAACTGCAATCAGAGAGGGCTCTCTCTTTATGATTTGTCTCTGTTATGATGGTTTTTTAGGATAGGTATTATGCTCAAGTTTTGGTTTATGTTTTGGTTGAAGGATTTCTTTCAGGGCTTAAGATGTAGTGTTTAGAGAGTAATATATCATTGGGCAATGGAGTCTGGAATTGTGAAATGTTCTGAAATGCAGGATTGGTGGTGTTCAAACTGCAGGGCCAATTGTGTGTCCACGATAAACAAATTTAACTTGAATGGTGAGGCATGTCAGCCAACAGAAAGCAATTAAGAATTTTCTATTAAGCTGGTGAGGTGAAAGTGAAACACGTTGCACAGGAGCAAACTTGAATTCCTGTGACAAAGGTCACTGTGAAAGATGTATTCTGAAAGTGCAGCAATTAAGAATTACACTTATCAAGATTACAGCTGAAGAAAACATTCATTAACAACACAGATTGAACTCAGGGTATTCATTGAATAAATCCTGAAAGTTATTCTTTTTCCTTGTTGCTAAATATTCAAAATTAGAAACATATATGGTTTTTAACAAATCAAAAGTACATAACAGAGAGAGTTACAGAGACTTATTGTATTGTGTGATACACAGGAATCCAGCAGTTTTCAACATACACCAGAATGCATTCAACACTTCAGAAATCCGAGAAATTCCATCACTTTCTTTATTAAACTTCTGAAAGGATTACAGCATAAGAACTTCTTCAGGAGAAATCAACAACAACCCTTGCAAGCTCATGCGAAGGGGACTTTATAGGAATGCTTATACAAAATATCTCAGGCATTGAGTCATCTAAGAGAGAAAATATCTTCATAACTTCGTACAGAAAGTAGAAAAGAAGTTATTACAACTTTGAATGCAGCATAAATGCTCTTTAAGTCTGTCAGAGGATAATTTGACCTTTGGAGGTCATTGAGTCGGTTGAACCGCTTTGCTTTAATGCTGAATAATGTGTCTTTACTTTTTGCTGCGCTGTATCTTCTCGGCTCTGCCAGCTGTGGTTTCCTATTCTTGCTGTCTTGGCCAAAATTTTTGCTGAGTTGGCTCAGCTTTAATCTTTGATGTATGCTGATTTTGTTAAACTGTGCTTTGCATGACAATTGATACTTTTTAAAAACAAAATTTGGTGAGTGGCTCCCTGTCTATAAAATTTTCTGTATTGTATTTGCCCACCAGTCTTGCGTAGGGAGTTGATGCCTGAGAATTGCATCCATAGTCTCCTCTGCCTCTGTATACTTGTAAAAATTGGGTGCCACATCAAACAGGTGATTGATCTCATTCATTATAAAAAATAGATTTTCTACCTTGTTGTAGATAGTTTGTCCTGTAGCTGGCCCTGTTTCTTCTGAGCTGCTGGGCTTCTCATTGATTTCATTTGTGGCAAATGCATTCACTCTTTTGGCATACTGCTCATGAATGAGCAGTCTCCCTGCGCTGTTCAGTAAGCTAGGGAGTCCTCTGTTTTGCAGCACCAGGAACTTATCCATGAATCTTTTTACCTCGGTCTGCATGTCTTGGGTTCTTCTCTCCAATGTCTGCACCAAATTTCTCAATGTGAGAACCCTTTTGATCAACTGAATGGCCTCAGTTCTATTGGGAATTCCCATGTTTTCCAGCTGAGTACTTGTTCTATTATTCAGCACATTGATCATCCTGGTGGCAATTTCAGGCATGTTGCCTAGAGCAGCCCTTGACTTGTGAATTTCAGCTTGTGCTTTTGGGATGAGCTCTACCTGCTCATGGATTGTCTCTATATACTGCCATTGGTCAGTAATAGACTGGCCAATGTTGGCCCATAGCATTGCCTTAAGCCCAACTATAACCTTATCTAATTTGAGCTCATTTTCTAGCTCTTTTATCCTGTCTTTGAAGGCTTTCACCTCCCTGCCCTTCTCTGCCACCGCTTGCTTGGATTTGTCACACCTGTCATTCACCTTGGCCAATTTATCCCTGGTCTCATTTAACTCGGTCATTTGAGCTTCCAGGATCTGAATTTCATTCTTCAGCTTTTGCATATCCAGGCTTTGGGCCTGCTCTGTGATTTTTGGTGCTGTTGAAGTAGATGTTGTTGTCTGTTCAGTCTGTTGAGGAGGAGCAGTGATAGGAGCAGTTTCCTCAATATTGATGACCAGAGGAGGCTGAGAGGTCTGACCCTCTTCTCTTTGTTTCAGTGCTGTTTGCAATGCTGCTTGTGCGGCCTCTGATTCTCCCAACTTTTCTTGAGCTTGAATCAGCTGCTTATAAAGGGAAATCATCAAGGCTGTGGCATCCTGCTCATGTCTTTGCTGAGCTACTTCATCTGTTTGAGGGTGAATGGTAGCTGGGAGTTTGATCTTTTTCCTTAAGGCAGCCATGTCAGCATCCCTCAACTTCAATATCTCTTGTATTCCTTTGATGTCTTTGGGATCATGCCCAATCTCAATGATTATGTCTTCCAAGGACCTTAATCTGTTGTCCTTTGCCTGGGATGATGCCCTCTCCAACTCCAGTTGAGAGGCTGTATTATTGAGGCTGCTTTCTAGCTTGTAATTTTCTAATGTTTTGTCTGCCAAGGCGACATACACCATCTCACCAGTCTGTTTGTGCAGTTCAATTTTATCCATTGGGTGTATGTCCTTGGCCAGGACCTCCAGATTGGTTTTGAGGTAATCTGAGGTAGATTGGGGCTGCAGTGCCGTTGGCATAAAATGGCTCATGATCATTTTGCCTTCCTGTACATCAAATGCAGACATCAGTCTTTGTTGATTGGTGGGAGCCATTTTCAGTAAATGGTTGTACAGCTGTATCTTGATAGGGTCACTCCTCCTTTTGACGTCTATAAACTGCTGCTTGATGCTCCTTTCTCCTTCTCTTTGCTGGTTGGAGGAGCTGACCTCTCCTCCCATAGTTCTGTCCTGTTCCTGCTGGAAGGAACTGGCTGAAGCTTCTCTGCTGGGTGGGCCCATGCCCATTGCTTGCCTTATTGCTATGTCATCCTCAGAAAAGTCATTCAACCTTTGCCTTTTCTCTCCCTGGTTTATAGATGATGTCACGGGAGTTTCTCTATCCCTTTTTCTGTTTATGTCCTCTTTCTGTGGAGTTTGGAGGACCGAGGCATCGAAGGTAGTTTCTGGCCTAGGAGGCATTATGTTTTGAGCCTGTTGCTCAGTGGAGGTTGGAGTATCAACTACTCTTTCTTGCTGTAAGGGCTGCTGTCCCTCATGTGGCCCTTCTTCTTGATGCAGTTCCTGTTGTTGTTGTTGTTGCTCTGCCTGCTGCTGCATTTCTTTATCTGCCTGCTCTTGAGTCACTGGAGGTGGCTGCTCCTTGCCATGGAGTGACTGTTCTATCTCCATTTCCTTTTCTTTGTCTTTGCTAGATCTATTTTTAGTGGCCTTGGTAGTTTGCTGTTTGGCAGTTGAGGAGGATGCAGCTGCTCCCACTTGTGTGCTTGGAAGTGTGAATACCTGTGAACAAAGTTCGAGGTCAGCCATCTTCCTTAGATTCCTTACTGCCCTCTGATTTAGCTCTTCTTGTGACATGGGCTCTTCTAAGGTCCCTCTCCTCCATTTGTCTTGGTTTGCATATTTTTCAATGTGAGGGATACTATAATGATCATAGGCAGACAACTTATATTTGAGCCTCCTCATAGTTATAAAATGATTAGGGTCATAGGGTGTCCATAGGAAACTGGTTTGAAGGCCAAGGGACTCAAGCATTCTATCTACTTCCTTCCATCCTTGCTCCCTCTCGTTATAGACAAAATGGCCAAGTTGGCTTTTCACCTTCAACTGTGCTTTTTTGCCTTTTCCTGAAAAGTGAAGCACATCAACCCGGCCAAATTGCCTAAAGTACTCTAGGGAAAATAGCCTCATAGGCACATACTTAGGTAATCTGAATGGAGGCAAATCACACCCATATATCCTGATGACGGTGTGGTTTTGGTAGAGGTACCAATCCCCAATGCTGTAAGCTTTGGATAGCTGAAGAATTCTCTGCATGTCATCAGTGAGTCTCGGAGGAGGTGAGCTCATCAGCATTGCCATAGCTGGATGGATGAACAGATCTATGAATTCACAGTAAGTGTATGGAGACTTAGGTGTAGTGTGGAAGACAGAGGACCAATAGACCACTGATCTGGGATTGCCTTGGGCATCCACTCTTTTGATTGAAAAATGAAATTTCTCATGTTGATGGTACAAGATCAAATGGTAAATATAGGAAGTGTATCTAAACATCTTTTCTCTGGATAAATTCATTAGCTGCTCATGCATTTTGTCAGAGATGTAGGTGGCATAATCATAGCAAACTGGAGGTCTGCCCGGAGCGAACATCAGCATCATCACCAGTACAGTTTGGTCTACCAATTCTATTGAGCTATAGCCCAAAATCGGACTAATCATATCTACCAAGTCCCTGCCCAACTGGTTAAGGTATACTTGATTCAGAGGAGGATATTGCACAGAATCAGAGTCAATGTATTTAGTGATTTGGGCATCTGTCAATCTATTCCCTTGTTTTATCAAGTCTACTAGTTACAAGGGGACCAATTTTCTCTGAGTTTTGAAGCAGAGCATGTTCCTGATGGCTTCAGGAGTGATGTAAAAGAGAGCAGAACCAGAAGGATCCAACACAGCCCTCTGAGTAGGGTCATAGTATTCAGCACAAAGATGGATCAAATCAGGGAATTGATTGACTTGAGGCAACTTAAAAATAGGAAGAAAAGAATCCCATATACCCAACACATCTGCTCCAGTTTCATGTTTGGCCTTAAGTTCATTGAGCAGGTGGATATGGAACTTGGTTCTCATCAACATCTCTTCTGAAATCTGATAATCCATATCTGCCAAGGCTTGCCATTCCAAGTTCCTTTGAGGGGCATTCAGAGGCTGAACATTTAGTACTACAGGTGTCTCCATTGCAAAAGAGGATTCTGATTTAAGTGTAAAGTGGTTTCAATTGAGCAGGACAGTATAGAGGAGTGTCTCTTTACCAGGGAGGTGAATTTATAAGGAACAGAGAGTAGTTCTGATAAACAACAAATGAAATATTGTTTAAAGCTTAAATAAGACCACTCTGTCTTTCTCAGCAGGTAAATTCAGTTTAAATGAGTCTTTCGCGAATGCGCGAACAGAGTATGGTTTTTAGTGAAAATGCGGGTAAACAAGGCTCAGCTAGTGTTTTCGAGTTCACAATTGTAAATGGGGCCAGGCGCAAGTATTTCTGCCAGTCAATTATATGTTTTTTCACAATTTTAATCGTCCTTGGCAATTTACAGACAAAACCAGGCGAAGGAAGGATTTTCAAGGATAAATACCTGGCTTTCAGAGAGCAATGGAGAGGAATGCAGGTGAAAATGGTGCGTTGGCGGTCTCCTGGTCGAGTTCTGCAGGTTGGTGCACTGTTGGACGTGGAAAAATCATGCAGGAGCAACAAACGTTTTTGCAGAAAAGTGCAAAAAAAATGCGAAATTTGGCTATAATATTGATTTTTCGGACTTTGGCGCGCTTTTCTGGTGACATCAGCATGACGTCATCGGTGGGGTCAGGGCCGAGTGACGTCAGCATGACATCATCAGGTGAGGTGGCAGGCTCTGAGTGGTCCACGGGGATGATGAAGTGGCAAGAAACATTGGCAGAAGGTCGGGCGCAACGGTTGACACGATGGCAGGGTGGCAATGACGTGGGATGACGTGGGAGTGACGTTGGACAAGCGGGATGACCGAAACCGGAGGCGGTTAGCGGTTTTGTATCACACCGCTTACGATACAGACAAGGTATTTGTCAGGCGTACCTCCGATGCACTGTGGGGAAGACGCGTGGCGACCGCATGACGTAACCCTTCTGACAGATATCGAAAGGTATCTGTCCGCCATCAAAGCCGCTCCGATATCAACGAGGGTCGTCGGATCTCGTGGGCCCGATCCGACGGTTGACGGGGGGGGTAAGGTGCTCAACCGGTACGGGGTAATTGGCGGACGTAGGAGCCGCTCCGACATGAATGAGAGCCGTTGGATTAGAGGCTCTCAATCGGACGGCTGTCGGATCAATGAAATGATCGGCCGATACGGAAGGGGCGGGGTTATTTTAATTTTCATTTCGGGATCTGTGCTCGGCGGAAAACCTTAGGGTATGGGTTTTTGTAAGGTTTTTCAGTGTATTTGGAAAATCACATATATGCGCCCGAACCATTGGATAATCACAAAAATGGGTTTTTGTGTATTATTTGGTAATTTAGAGCGGGTAAGGGTAAAGCAAGGTTTTTTACAAGGTTTATGTTTGCAAATGGGGTGCAATGGGTTAAAAATGGATTCAGAAAGGGGGAGGAGGGTTAGAGTTAGGTTTGTCAAAATGACCAGGTGTCATTTGATCCTTGATATAGAACTTATTGGATATAATGCCAAGGGGAGGGAATATTTATACAAAATTTGGGGTTTATACACCATGGTGGTAATACTAGTAGGGGAAAGGTGATATAGGGGATTTATGTAGTATAGTTAGAGTTAATATGGATGAGGGGGGTGAATGAAGGGAGAAAATACTAAGCTTATTTGTGAAACACTTAGCTTAAAGAGTAGATCAAAATGAAAATATTTTTACACAAGAAATGTGGCTTTTGAAGGAACAAGAACCACCATGAAACCATAATCTTCTTCCATGAATCTCAGCTGATGAGGGAGTGTTAGTAATGAAATGGAAAGGGGAAGAAGGGAGGTTAGTCATGCTTTCTGTTTGCTGCAACTTGATGAAGAAGAACACCTTCTCAATTGATTGACTTTGCTTTGGTAAACAAAGTTAACACACCTGCAATGGTAAAGATAACCTTTCTGCAACCCCAACTACTTACCCAGCTACTTGCCTAGCATTTTTTATTTCTTCTTGTAGGGTGCACTTGGACTTGCAGACCCTTACCTGCCTTTTCTTTTCTTTGGCTTTTTCTTTTTTTTTTCTATCTACTTCTACCCTTATTTCTTCCAGGGTCCCAGATTAAGCTGTTGGGAGCCTTTTCTTGTCTACCTAAACTATTTGTCTGCCAAGATTAAACAGTTTGGACAGACTCCTTTCTCTATTCTACAACTGAAAATTTAAACCATGGAATGATCCAGATTAGACTGTTGGAACATCCACCAAAATTTAAGTCCATACCAAGCTATAAGCACAGATTGGATTCTCTTGGAAATATGTGATCTTTGAATCATCAAAGCAGAGCATATTTGGACCTTTCATAGCCAATCATGAAATATGAAATATTTGGACCTTTCATAGCCAATCAATATTTAGTCCTGCAAATTCTTGCTGTAGAGTTAAAAAATGGTTTATTTGCTTGTCATCCTCAAATACTTGCCAATCATTGACATTGTTTGGAATGGAGGGTCTGTGTTTTACCTCAGCTGTAAAACAATGATGGGGCTCAAAGGGCAACTTGCAGGTACTTGCAAAGGTGGCTAAACTATGAGCATGTAGATTGTGGGTTCTGGAAATTTTAGTAATTTGGAATTCAGAGAAAAAGTTTAGTACCTTAGCAACAGCAGACTTATAAGTCCTTAGTCTTTTGTCATTGGTGACAAAGTTTCCCTTCACTTGTTGAATAACCAAATCTGAATCACCCATGATTGAAACCCTGGCAGCTTGTAAGAACTTTACTAACTTGAGGCCTAGTAAAAGAGCCTCATATTCTGCCATGTTATTAGTGCATCTGAAATTCAATCTATAGGCTCTGCCTTCTGCATGACTATTCTCTTTATTGTGCACCCAAACTCCAGCTCCTGCCCCTAATTTGTTGACCGAGCCATCAAATTCAAGGAACCATAGAATATCCTGTTGGAAAGGAGATTTGATGATCTGTTCATGGGCTGGCAATGTGAGTAGCAGTTGTGGTTTTTTCCCTAGCTTGTCTTCTGGGACAGTCTCATCGTTTGATTGGATGTTCTTGACAACTAAGGCAGCAGCAACATTTAGTGTTTGATTGACTGTTGTTTCATGGGTGATAATACTTTCATTTGAATCTTCCTCTTGTATGAATATCTTGGTTTCAACCTCACCTTTTGAGGGAGTTGTGGTGTCATTGAAGAGAATGTATGAGTCTATGTCTGAATGGACAGCATATATAGGAAAGTTTTGAGGCTTTTCTTCACTGCTGACCATGTATTTCATAAGTGTTTCTCTGTACAGTCTTTTTGGTTGCCCAAAAACAGAGATGGTGGCATATGACATGTCTAATTGCAGGGAACCTTGGAGTTTAGCTCCCCATGATCTTGATAACAGCATCCCATACTTAGGTGGGATATCAGCAACTACCACATCCATTAGGATTGTCTTGTTTGGGTATTGAACCAGAGACACACATAAGTCTTTTATGAGACCTAAACACTTGACTTGGCTGGAGTCAAAAGAAAACAGATCCTTATATGGTCTTGTTATGTCTAAATTCAATCTCTCCATGACTGCTTTTGGCATGAGATTGTGAGAGGCACCTGAGTCAAACATTGCATTATGTAATATTTTGTCATGAATATGTAAACTGACATAGAAAGGTAATACCCCTGTTACTACCGTTTTTCCATCCACTTCTGGGCCAAACAAGAGTTCTGGGGTGTCATCCAACACATTGACATCATCTTTGTTGCTAGTGAGTTGAAGGGACTTCTTGATCTGTAGTTTATAGATGTCATGCTTGGCTAGTTCTGAAAGCGGGATTGCTATCTTTAATTTGCCAATTTCTGTTTCTAGATCAAAAGGTTTTTCAGATTGGGCCTTGGGGTTATAGGTGACAGTCCTTTCTTTGTTCATTAAATCTCATTCTTGATTTTTATCTTGACTTTGGGACTTATCCTTTTTACTCATCTCTTGAGGAGTAACATTTAAATTAGGATGAGAAGATGAAGTAGCCACAGACTACTGTCTTAAGGACAGTGGTTCTGTGATCTCTTCAACAATCACTTCTTTTGTAGGTGAATTTATTTTTTCATTAGGTTCTGTGACTATAACTCTTTCAGGCTGGTTAACATTCACAGTTCTGCTCCTGAGTTTGTATTGTTTATGGACTTCATAAACAACAGTGTCATAGCCTTGTTTGAAGTCAAAGGATTCACCTGATTTAGTTTGGAACAATTTGATTTCATCATCCTCATGATCTTCTTGTGTTAAGAAAACCTGACTTTCACCATCTAGACCCATTAAATTAATCTCAGGATCTTCATTGGGCTCTGCTGAAGTGGAAGTTTCTGCATAATTTCCTTGGAAAGGGGGTCTTATGTCTTGATCAGAACTGGTTTTGCCAATACCTGGGTTTTGAGTTCTCCTAAAATTTGGATTCCTAGGAGGGTTGTTTTGTGGTGCTTCCCATGATGATTTTCTTTCAACCGATTCCACTCTATCACCTAATCTTTTCATTCCATTTAGTATGGCATCAAGCTTTTGATCAAAGGCAGAGGGTTCATCTTTGAAAGCAGTCCTCTTTTCCAACCTTGCCCTGTTTCTTTTGGCAATTAGGTTAGCTTCCACTGTGACAGCAACCCTTTGGGCCTCTTCAAGGGATTGAGCATCTCTTTCCTTCAATTGATAGGCCATGTCAGGGTCAAAACCATCAGGGAATTTGTACAAGGCTAGATCAGGAGGAGGCCTTAAATTTTGTGGAATTGAGTTATATACATTGTTAAATCTTGCACAATACTCCAAAACAGTCTCTTGGGGACCTCTTTTGATAGTGTCATATTCCCCAAGTATGTGCAGAGGATCTTTCTTCTTCTCCCACCTACTAGTAAAGGCTTGATACAGTTCATCAGGAGTTGTAATGGAGTTTGCATTCAGGGATCTAAACCAAGTTCTTACATCCCCAGTTAGGCTTTGCACAAACATCCTCATTCTGACACTGTCATCATCTATCTCATAGGTCTCAAAATGGTCTTGCATCCTCTTAGCATGCTGAGCAGCTGTCAGAGGACCATTGGAGTCAAAATATGAAATTTTGGTTTGGTAATCTTGGGGTAGAGCTGCAGCATTAGTTGGTATCTGCAAGGGTGCATATCTGTTAGCCATAGTTACGGACTTAGAGGATTAACAGGGGCAGCTGGGATAATAGGAACAATGGGTATCACAGGGGTAACAAGTAGGGGTGAACCTAGAGTGTTGGTTAAGGGGATATGTGCAGTGGATGAAGATGTGAGAGGAGGACTTTGAGATGCGGATGGTGAACTAGGGGAACTAGGGGTAGACCGGAAAAGGACCTTGCATGGGGTAGATATAAGGCTAGGATGATCTGAATCTGAGGTTAGATTAGCAGGCTGCTCCTGCTTTTGCTGCCTCCTAATGTTTCTTGGGATGGTATTTGGGTTATCAACAATGATAGGTGGATTAGGGTCAGGGTTTGCCCTAGTATGCCGTGGATTTTTCTTAGGAGCCAGTTTCTAACTGTTTTTTAGGATTTTGTAGGAAATTTTTATATCTGAAAGGACTGGATGAAGATTTTGGAATGGCTATATATTCTCAGAGCTAAGATGAAGATTCCCTAAACAAGCTCCTCCCTAAAGCTGTTAATGTGATACAGAAACAGATTAAAGGCCTCTTGACTGATTTCAGGCTTGATAGTAGCTATGGAAAATATATAGTAATTGAAAAAATCTCAAGCACTCCCCAGTGGAGTCGCCATTTATGTTAACGCCCAGGTTGTTCCCTATGACTCCCAAGGGAATACGGCCGGGGTAACCACTAACCAATCTTTGGATCACAGTTTCTAGCCAAACTGCAATCAGAGAGGGTTCTCTCTTTATGATTTGTCTCTGTTATGATGGTTTTTTAGGCTAGGTATTATGCTCAGGTTTTGGTTTATGTTTTGGTTGAAGGATTTCTTTTAGGGCTTAAGATGTAGTGTTTAGAGAGTAATATATCATTGGGCAATGGAGTCTGGAGTTGTGAAATGTTCTGAAATGCAGGATTGGTGGTGTTCAAACTGCAGGGCCAATTGTGTATCCCAGATAAACAAATTTAACTTGAATGGTGAGGCATGTCAGCCAACAGAAAGCAATTAATAATTTTCTATTAAGCTGGTGAGGTGAAAGTGAAACACGTTGCACATGAGCAAACTTGAATTCCTGTGACAAAGGTCACTGTGAAAGATGTATTCTGAAAGTGCAGCAATTAAGAATTACATTTATCAAGATTACAGCTGAAGAAAACATTCATTAACAACACAGATTGAACTCAGGGTATTCATTGAATAAATCCTGAAAGTTATTCTTTTTCCTTGTTGCTAAATATTCAAAATTAGAAACATATATGGTTTTTAACAAATCAAAAGTACATAACAGAGAGAGTTACAGAGACTTATTGTATTGTGTGATACACAGGAATCCAGCAGTTTTCAACATACACCAGAACGCATTCAACACTTCAAAAATCCAAGAAATTCCATCACTTTCTTTATTAAACTTCTGAAAGGATTACATCATAAGAACTCCTTCAGGAGAAATCAACAACAACCCTTGCAAGCTCATGCGAAGGGGACTTTATAGGAATGCTTATACAAAATATCTCAGGCATTGAGTCATCTGAGAGAGAAAATATCTTCATAACTTCGTACAGAAAGTAGAAAAGAAGTTATTACAACTTTGAATGCAGCATAAATGCTCTTTAAGTCTGTCAGAGGATAATTTGACCTTTGGAGGTCATTGAGTCGGTTGAACCGCTTTGCTTTAACGCTGAATAATGTGTCTTTACTTTTTGCTGCGCTGTATCTTCTCGGCTCTGCCAGCTATGGTTTCCTATTCTTGCTGTGTTGGCCAAAATTTTTGCTGAGTTGGCTCAGCTTTAATCTTTGATGCATGCTGATTTTGTTAAACTGTGCTTTGCATGACAATTGATATTTTTTAAAAACAAAATTTGGTGAGTGGCTCCCTGTCTATAAAATTTTCTGTATTGTATTTGCCCACCAGTCTTGCGTAGGGAGTTGATGCCTGAGAATTGCATCCATTGTCTCCTCTGCCTCTGTATACTTGTAAAAATTGGGTGCCACATCAAACAGGTGATTGATCTCATTCATTATAAAAAATAGATTTTCTACCTTGTTGTAGATAGTCTGTCCTGTAGCTGGCCCTGTTTCTTCTGAGCTGCTGGGCTTCTCATTGATTTCATTTGTGGCAAATGCATTCACTCTTTTGGCATACTACTCATGAATGAGCAGTCTCCCTGCGCTGTTCAGTAAACTAGGGAGTCCTCTGTTTTGCAGCACCAGGAACTTATCCATGAATCTTTTTACCTCGGTCTGCATGTCTTGGGTTCTTCTCTCCAATGTCTGCACCAAATTTCTCAATGTGAGAACCCTTTTGATCAACTGAATGGCCTCAGTTCTATTGGGAATTCCCATGTTTGCCAGCTGAGTACTTGTTCTATTATTCAACACATTGATCATCCTGGTGGCAATTTCAGGCATGTTGCCTAGAGCAGCCCTTGACTTGTGAATTTCAGCTTGTGCTTTTGGGATGAGCTCTACCTGCTCATGGATTGTCTCTATATACTACCATTGGTCAGTAATAGACTGGCCAATGTTGGCCCATAGCATTGCCTTAAGCCCAGCTATAACCTTATCTAATTTGAGCTCATTTTCTAGCTCTTTTATCCTGTCTTTGAGGGCTTTCACCTCCCTGCCCTTCTCTGCCACCGCTTGCTTGGATTTGTCATACCTGTCATTCACCTTGGCCAATTTATCCCTGGTCTCATTTAACTCGGTCATTTGAGCTTCCAGGATCTGAATTTCATTCTTCAGCTTTTGCATATCCAGGCTTTGGGCCTGCTCTGTGATTGTTGGTGCTGCTGAAGTAGATGTTGTTGTCTGTTCAGTCTGTTGAGGAGGAGGAGCAGTGATAGGAGCAGTTTCCTCAAGATTGATGACCAGAGGAGGCTGAGAGGTCTGACCCTCTTCTCTTTGTTTCAGTGCTATTTGCAATGCTGCTTGTGCGGCCTCTGATTCTCCCAACTTTTCTTGTGCTTGAATCAGCTGCTTATAAAGGGAAATCATCAAGGCTGTGGCATCCTGCTCATGTCTTTGCTGAGCTACTTCATCTGTTTGAGGGTGAATGGTAGCTGGGAGTTTGATCTTTTTCCTTAAGGCAGCCATGTCAGCATCCCTCAACTTCAATATCTCTTGTATTCCTTTGATGTCTTTGGGATCATGCCCAATCTCAATGATTATGTCTTCCAAGGACCTTATTCTATTGTCCTTTGCCTGGGATGATGCCCTCTCCAACTCCAGTTGAGAGGCTGTATTATTGAGGCTGCTTTCTAGCTTGTAATTTTCTAATGTTTTGTCTGCCAAGGCGGCATACACCATCTCACCAGTCTGTTTGTGCAGTTCAATTTTATCCATTGGGTGTATGTCCTTGGCCAGGACCTCCAGATTGGTTTTGAGGTAATCTGAGGTAGATTGGGGCTGCAGTGCTGTTGGCATAAAATGGCTCATGATCATTTTGCCTTCCTGTACATCAAATGCAGACATCAGTCTTTGTTGATTGGTGGGAGCCATTTTCAGTAAATGGTTGTACAGCTGTATCTTGATAGGGTCACTCCTCCTTTTGACGTCTATAAACTGCTGCTTGATGCTCCTTTCTCCTTCTCTTTGCTGGCTGGAGGAGCTGACCTCTCCTCCCATAGTTCTATCCTGTTCCTGCTGGAAGGAACTGGCTAAAGCTTCTCTGCTGGGTGGGCCCATGCCCATTGCTTGCCTTATTGCTATGTCATCCTCAGAAAAGTCATTCAACCTTTGCCTTTTCTCTCCCTGGTTTATAGAAGATGTCAGGGGAGTTTCTCTATCCCTTTTTCTGTTTATGTCCTCTTTCTGTGGAGTTTGGAGGACCGAGGCATCGAAGGTAGTTTCTGGCCTAGGAGGCATTATGTTTTGAGGCTGTTGCTCAGTGGAGGTTGGAGTATCAACTACTCTTTCTTGCTGTAAGGGCTGCTGTCCCTCATGTGGCCCTTCTTCTTGATGCAGTTCCTGTTGTTGTTGTTGTTGCTCTGCCTGCTACTGCATTTCTTTATCTGCCTGCTCTTGAGTCACTGGAGGTGGCTGCTCCTTGCCATGGAGTGACTGTTCTATCTCCATTTCCTTTTCTTTGTCTTTGCTAGATCTATTTTCAGTGGCCTTGGTAGTTTGTTGTTTGGCAGTTGAGGAGGATGCAGCTACTCCCACTTGTGTGCTTGGAAGTGTGAATACCTGTGAACAAAGTTCGAGGTCAGCCATCTTCCTTAGATTCCTTACTGCCCTCTGATTTAGCTCTTCTTGTGACATGGGCTCTTCTAAGGTCCCTCTCCTCCATTTGTCTTGGTTTTCATATTTTTCAATGTGAGGGATACTATAATGATCATAGGCAGACAACTTATATTTGAGCCTCCTCATAGTTATAAAATGATTAGGGTCATAGGGTGTCCATAGGAAACTGGTTTGAAGGCCAAGGGACTCAAGCATTCTATCTACTTCCTTCCATCCTTGCTCCCTCTCGTTATAGACAAAATGGCCAAGTTGGCTTTTCACCTTCAACTGTGCTTTTTTGCCTTTTCCTGAAAAGTGAAGCACATCAACCCGGCCAAATTGCCTAAAGTACTCTAGGGCAAATAGCCTCATAGGCACATACTTAGGTAATCTGAATGGAGGCAAATCACACCCATATATCCTGATGATGGTGTGGTTTTGGTAGAGGTACCAATCCCCAATGATGTAAGCTTTGGATAGCTGAAGAATTCTCTGCATGTCATCAGTGAGTCTCGGAGGAGGTGAGCTCATCAGCATTGCCATAGCTGGATGGATGAACAGATCTATGAATTCACAGTAAGTGTATGGAGACTTAGGTGTAGTGTGGAAGACAGAGGACCAATAGACCACTGATCTGGGATTGCCTTGGGCATCCACTCTTTTGATTGAAAAATGAAATTTCTCATGTTGATGGTACAAGATCAAATGGTAAATATAGGAAGTGTATCTGAACATCTTTTCTCTGGATAAATTCATTAGCTGCTCATGCATTTTGTCAGAGATGTAGGTGGCATAATCATAGCAAACTGGAGGTCTGCCCGGAGTGAACATCAGTATCATTACCAGTACAGTTTGGTCTACCAATTCTATTGAGCTATAGCCCAAAATCGGATTAATCATATCTACCAAGTCCCTGCCCAACTGGTTAAGGTATACTTGATTCAGAGGAGGATATTGCACAGAATCAGAGTCAATGTATAACTGATTTAGCTTAGTGATTTGGGCATCTGTCAATCTATTCCCTTGTTTTATCAAGTCTACTAGTGACAAGGGGACCAATTTTCTCTGAGTTTTGAAGCAGAGCATGTTCCTGATGGCTTCAGGAGTGATGTAAAAGAGAGCAGAACCAGAAGGATCCAACACAGCCCTCTGAGTAGGGTCATAGTATTCAGCACAAAGATGGATCAAATTAGGGAATTGATTGACTTGAGGCAACTTAAAAATAGGAAGAAAAGAATCCCATATACCCAACACATCTGCTCCAATTTCATGTTTGGCCTTAAGTTCATTGAGCAGGTGGATATGGAACTTGGTTCTCATCAACATCTCTTCTGAAATCTGATAATCCATATCTGCCAAGGCTTGCCATTCCAAGTTCCTTTGAGGGGCATTCAGAGGCTGAAAATTTAGTACTACAGGTGTCTCCATTGCAAAAGAGGATTCTGATTTAAGTGTAAAGTGGTTTCAATTGAGCAGGACAGTATAGAGGAGTGTCTCTTTACCAGGGAGGTGAATTTATAAGGAACAGAGAGTAGTTCTGATAAACAGCAATTGAAATACTGTTTAAAGCTTAAATATGACCAATGCCTGGCCTCACTCTGTCTTTCTCAGCAGGTAAATTCAGTTTAAATGAGTCTTTCGCGAATGCGCGAACAAAGTATGGTTTTTAGTGAAAATGCGGGTAAACAAGGCTCAGCTAGTGTTTTTCGAGTTCACAATTGTAAATGGGGCCAGGCGCAAGTATTTCTGCCGGTCAATTATATGTTTTTTCACAATTTTAATCGTCCTTGGCAATTTACAGACAAAACCAGGCGAAGGAAGGATTTTCAAGGATAAATACCTGGCTTTCAGAGAGCAATGGAGAGGAATGCAGGTGAAAATGGTGCGCTGGCGGTCTCCTGGTCGAGTTCTGCAGGTTGGTGCACTGTTGGACGTGGAAAAATCATGCAGGAGCAACAAACGTTTTTGCAGAAAAGTGCAAAAAAAAACGCGAAATTTGGCTATAATATTGATTTTTCGGACTTTTGGTGCGCTTTTCTGGTGACGTCAGCATGACGTCATCGGTGGGGTCAGGGCCGGGTGACGTCAGCATGACATCATCAGGTGAGGTGGCAGGCTCTAAGTGGTCCACGGGGATGATGAAGGGGCAAGACACATTGGCAGAAGGTCGGGCGCAACGGTTGACACGATGGCAGGGTGGCAATGACGTGGGATGACATGGGAGTGACGTTGGACAAGCGGGATGACCGAAACCGGAGGCGGTTAGCGGTTTTGTATCACACCGCTTACGTTACGGATGAGGTATTTGTCAGGCGTACCTCCGATGCGCTGTGGGGAGGACGCGTGGCGACCGCATGACGTAACCCTTCTGACAGATATCGGAAGGTATCTGTCCGCCATCAAAGCCGCTCCGATATCAACGAGGGCCGTCGGATCTCGTGGGCCCGATCCGACGGTTGACGGGGGGGGTAAGGTGCTCGACCGGTACGGGGTAATTGGCGGACGTCGGAGCCGCTCCGACATGGATGAGAGCCGTTGGATTAGAGGCTCTCAATCGGACGGCTGTCGGATCAATGAAATGATCGGCCGATACGGAAGGGGCGGGGTTATTTTAATATTCATTTCGGGATCTGTGCTCGGCGGAAAACCTTAGGGTATGGGTTTTTGTAAGGTTTTTCGGTGTATTTGGAAAATCACATATATGCGCCCGAACCATTGGATAATCACAAAAATGGGTTTTTGTGTATTATTTGGCAATTTAGAGCGGGTAAGGGTAAAGCAAGGTTTTTTACAAGGTTTATGTTTGCAAATGGGGTGCAATGGGTTAAAAATGGATTCAGAAAGGGGGAGGAGGGTTAGAGTTAGGTTTGTCAAAATGACCAGGTGTCATTTGATCCTTGATATAGAACTTATTGGCTATAATGCCAAGGGGAGGGGATATTTATACAAAATTTGGGGTTTATACACCATGGTGTTAATACTAGTAGGGGAAAGGTGATATAGGGGATTTATGTAGTAGAGTTAGAGTTAATATGGATGAGGGGGGTGAATGAAGGGAGAAAATACTAAGCTTATTTGTGAAACACTTAGCTTAAAGAGTAGATCAAAATGAAAAGATTTTTACACAATAAATGTGGCTTTTGAAGGAACAAGAACCACCATGAAACCATAATCTTCTTCCATGAATCTCAGCTGATGAGGGAGTGTTAGTAATGAAATGGAAAGGGGAAGAAGGGAGGTTAGTCATGCTTTCTGTTTGCTGCAACTTGATGAAGAAGAACACCTTCTCAATTGATTGACTTTGCTTTGGTAAACAAAGTTAACACACCTGCAATGGTAAAGATAACCTTTCTGCAACCCCAACTACTTACCCAGCTACTTGCCTAGCATTTTTTATTTCTTCTTGAAGGGTGCACTTGGACTTGCAGACCCTTACCTGCCTTTTCTTTTCTTTGGCTTTTTCTTCTTTTTTTCTATCTACTTCTACCCTTATTTCTTCCAGGGTCCCAGATTAAGCTGTTGGGAGCCTTTTCTTCTCTACCTGAACTATTTGTCTGCCAAGATTAAACAGTTTGGACAGACTCCTTTCTATATTCTACAACTGAAAATTTAAACCATGGAATGATCCAGATTACACTGTTGGAACATCCACCAAAATTTAAGTCCATACCAAGCTATAAGCACAGATTGGATTCTCTTGGAAATATGTGATCTTTGAATCATCAAAGCAGAGCATATTTGGACCTTTCATAGCCAATCATGAAATATGAAACCTATTGGTATAGGTAGCTAACACAAGGGAAACTTAGGCAAGCTACCCATTATCACTTTAATAGCCTTGCCTTTCTCACTTCAGAATAGGTGAATCCTAGTGGAGCTTTCCTATGGTTGACTCAACTCAATGTCTGTAATATGAAGTGGGAATAAGAGAGAGCATAAAACAAAAAAAAAGGAAGAAAAAATGGATTCTATGTTTTGAGGTGGTGGATGAAAGGCAAGATCAGTGCCTTATCATGTTTGGGCTATGGGAGCATGCATTTTATGTCAAAGGGAGAATCTAAAGAAGGATTAGGGTATATAAGCAGCCAAGGATAATCCCCCAACCTTGTGTTGTTGCCACCCCCAACCTTCCAAATTTCAAACCAACTGGCTTCCAATTAGTGGAAAGGCCAACACAACCGCCTTCCAAATTATTGAATGGTTAATGTAATATTTATTTGGATATCTTATACAATCCTCATTAGATAGAGGTTGTATGTACTTCTAACTCACCACCTTGCTCAATAAGCCCTTCCCTTCTATAATTCTCTAGACATATTTAGAAGCTAGGGCTCTTTCCAAGCAATGGAGATTTTAAATGTCCCATGATCACAACTCTTTAGGAACAACAATTTTCTTCCATGAGACCCAAGGAATATTATTTTTTCTCTTTTCCCCCAGCGCATAGGAATCTGAAACTAAGTCTTCTTACCTGTTCTAGGACCCATTTGGGAATAAAGGACAAAGACACTCAGTACACAGGGATGGCTTCAAGTAGGGATTTCACCAGCACTAACTTACCCCCCATGATGATAACCATCTATTTCACCATATTGACATCTCCTTTTCAACCTTAGAAACCATCCACACCCATTCTATTTTTTACAGTCACTGAATTTAGATAAAAAATTAACAATTTTATACATATCTTTGCATCTCAACATGAGCAAAAGGAAACATTTGTGAGAAAATAATCTTATCCTCCTCACTTATCTCCATGATCTCCATGAAAGAAATAATAGATCTCCCTACATGGGATTGTGTACCAATTGCAGTTAGTAAAGATCGAGAACCTCCATGAGTTTGAGGCATAGTTTTAAAACTCAGAACTGGTCTTCAAACCAACCACCTTTCAAACTGGGTTTTGACTTGGACTTTGATGGAATCAGATATAATGAACAGTTTCTAAAAAAATACATAAAATAATTAATTTTTAATGAAAAAATATTTTTAAGTTTCCAAAACATTAGAGACAAAATATGCAAAATTTGCTCATATATATGCCATGTAAGGGTGAATATATCAAAATGGCACCAAGTATGATACATATCAATGAAAAATACCTGCCTATCGACCCATTTCAAATCTGCACGTGTTGGGTCCATGTGGCCTAACCTACTTGGCTGGTTCAAGAGAGGACCAACTGGTTTGGTTCGGTTTGTACTGGTTTGGTACCTTGGGCTGGGTTTGTGGTTGATTTGATACTTGGCCCTGTCCAACCAGCTGGTTTGACCGGTTTCGGTTCAGACCGGGCTGGGTTTTAAAACTATCGTTTGATATATATATAATAAACAATCCTTTTATAGTTTTAGGCTTTTACATCATAAACAATCACAAAATAACGAAATATATCCATTCCAACACTGCCTTCAGATACTCATTCCAACTAAACATCAAATGCAAGACATACAAAATCCTTCATATTCAGAAAAATAAATGAAACATAAGCATTATAAACAGTTCATAAATCAGGGAAACAACAAAGACGCCATTCTTATTTTCTCCATATCCATGGACCCCACTACTAACTGTTAACCCTCTTTCGATATGTGTCCACTTCCTCATTTATTTCCTTGAACATATGAGTAAAGAAAATCCTGTCGAAGGAGGTTGCTATCTCATGTAATTGATCTCCTTTAAGTATGAGCATGATATTATGTGATTCAACACTTCCCTTCATCTAGTTTATGACAAAGGAGGCATAATCAACATTCTGAATATGTTTGACTCTCATTTCTAGTGCACACTAAAGCAATAACCTCAAATTCATAAGCTCTGCATAGTTATTGGATCCTGCCTCAAGGCCTGCTTTAAATGTGACATGATGAGAATCAGATACAAACTTAACTCCTTCAACATTTCTAAACTCTGGTGGACCCTACCTAGCTCCATCAAAAAGACCCCAAGCTTGAATTTTGTCCAGTCCCAACTCTTTCAACTGATGAGAATCATGTTGCTTCTAACATTTGAAACCATTGATCTAATTTGTAAGAATTAGATCTGACTTGTGAGAAAGCTTGAAAGGTGAGGAATGTGTTTATCCCCCAAGCTTGAATATTGTCTAGTCCCAGCGCTTTCAACTGATGAGGAGCATCTTGCTTGATAGGCATTCCAACATTTGAAACCATTAATCTAATTTTTCAGAATTAAATCTGACTCGTGAGAAAACTTGAAAGGTGAGGAATGTGTTTATCTTCAAAGATTTGACTGTTCCTATTCATCTAGATTCCAAAATGGTTAGGCATGTCAAGGCTATAAATTATTTAAATTCTTTTTTGATATATCACTACTTCAAACTTTACTCCACTGTCTCCTCTTTCCACACATTTGAAATACCCAAGATCTTCTCTGACTCTTTCCATATTTTTGAGCATAAGACATTTTGTTAACTAGAGTAATATATTATATTCCTCCTTTCTACACAAAATCAAATATGTGGTCCCTGTCTACACCTCCTCTGTATGAATTCCCATCCAATTCCTTATTTATCAATGCTAACCATAAGAAATGAGTCTTCTTGGGGGATTTTCATTACCAGATCTGTCTCCACCTCCAGGTTAGCTCTTGAAATTCTGTAACAAACAAAACTTTGCATCCAAGATTTGCATCGATGCTTAAAAGATGACTTATCAATCTTACTCCTCTTATGGGAACTCTTCTTATGTTACAAGAAAAAGAAGAACGAAAAATATTATCTATTTGTCATGATGTCATTTCTGCCATTCTCAAGAGCTAGGGCTTCTTCTTATATCAGAAATTATTAATTCTAGGGTTTTCTAATTCTTATTGTTTCTAGGCTTTGTGAGCCCTATATGCTTCAATGTCCAAAGCATTCAATACATGTCATCCTTCAAACTTTCAAATTCTACAGGTATACTAATGTGTTAGCTACAAATCCTAGAATTAATATTGACAAGCCTTCTATACATGAGATGGATTTTCATTTCATTCCTTGATCACAAAAGTCTAGTCTTCATATATAAGGAAAGGATTTGAATGCTAACATATCAATTATGTCAGGATCTCTAATATATCTATACATACCCTTTTATAATATGTCACTATCTTTCAAAGAAGCATAAGGTCGTTAGCTTATTCTTCATGTGATTTCACCATGACCTAGAAGACTTAGCATTATATGCAATATAGTTGACATAGGTCATTGGTTGCAAGAAAAAATTGAAATGAACAAAATTATATGTACTTCTTGAACCTTACCTGCCCATTTTTACAAATATTTGGTCATCTGCAACATATATTTTCTTCAGTTGATATATATCATCTTTCTGTAATATAGGTACCTTAGACCTTTAGCTATCAAACTAGAGAACAAATTACATATATTTCTTTAGGGTGCTTCAAAGATATATGTTCACAACAAACTTATACTTCTTATCATAGTAGATCAAGTTAATAATTCCTTTCAATTTTTTCCATAAGTTATATGTTTGTCTTTCATATTTCCTCAGAAATGCTATGTGAGTTTCTTCAGAAATGTTTTCTTTAATCATAGTAGAATGTACCATAGACCTTTGTATTATCCATAGAGAGTAGCATAAGTTTCACAGTCCCTTGCATGAGCCAAGGGTACATATCTACTCATAAACAAGTGATATTTTCTTCAGAGATACAAATTCAGACTTCAGACTTCAAATCTAGTGCTTTTATTTTGTGAGAAAAAATACTTCACGTCATAAATTGAATTCCATGGATGTTATGTCATAGGAATTTTCATAATTCAGATAGTGTTCCATGAGAGAGATTGGACCTATTTAGAAAGTATAAGACATGTGCTTGGACAATATTGAGATACAAAACTCCCACTTCACATATCAAGTACAAACCTTCGATCTATGTCAAGAAATTGGCTTTATACAAAGGGATCATAGTCATGTAGACTTTGGCTTTGATTCAAGAGGGGACATAATCATGTCACTATTCTAGAGAGGCTTGGAATTATTTTGCATCAATCAGAGAGAGGAATCTCAGATGTCATACACCCTCTTCTTTTTAAGTCTAAGACTCATCCTCGACACTAACCTCTTATGCTGGCCTTAAAAATGTCTACTCAAACTTTAAAAAATTTGGAGGTCTTGCTCCATAGAGAAAACTCAAATGCATTCACAACTCAAACTTTTTATCTCAGAAAACTTTCAACCTTTTGAGCATTAGTTGTTCAGACCTGTTAAATTCTTGAAATTGTCCTTGTTCTACCATAAAGATTATTACTTCATTGGATTACTATTTCATAGATTGATCACTAATTCAAGGATATTGGATCTTTAAGTAGACATAGGTCACTAACTTTCATAGTTTGAATGTCATAGAAGGGTTTCAACATGTATTATTGTTTGTTATTATTATATATGTCTTGGATTTGTCATAGATATATCACAACTTCAAACTTTTTACTTTCCATGCTCAGACTAGTTATTTTTTCACAAATTCGGATATCATTTAGATATTATATCATAGATATGAGATTCAATATATTTTTTGTTTCCACAGACTTCAAAATTCTATAGTTTAGATACCTTCAAATAATAATAATGAAATGCTTCAGATTTACAAATTTCCATGTAAACTAAGTGCCATAGATAGCTTACATGATCCTCAGAGGACTACCACAGAACTCAGCTGAAGTTGTAGATGTATAAAGTCATAGGTAAGCACTATCCATAGCAACATATCGCAAGGTTCCATAGGGATTTTGAGTTGTCGTTTTTGAGTGAGATGTGTGTCCAATCATTTCTTAGTAATTCTTCAATCTAGCTTTTATAGGACTTTAACCATTGAATCTACCTTCATTGGATATCCCTAACCCTAATGCACCTAGTGGATATCACCATCACGTGTGGATAACACTGCTTAAAATACAAGTCTCGGTAGGGTAGACTGGACGCATGAACTCATGCACCCAATACACTTAGAAAACTGCAACATTCACAAAATAGACATTCATGCATGCCCTCTCCTGGATGGGTAACTGTGCCTTCTTAATTGAAGACAACACATAAATACATGTGCGTCATCCCGTGATCCTACTAAACTACTACATCTCCCTTAGAGGATCTCTTATGAGCCCTCTACTAAACATCAACTTTCCTCTGTACAAGATGGAATGTATTTGTTGAAGGATGATGTTGTTTCCGAAGGAGAACAACTTCTAAGAAATAGGTAAAATCTAAGACTACCTCCACTCTTGTATCAGATAAAAGTAAAACTATTGTCAAATTATTATATCATTGTACATGGAGGAGTTATAAATCAGTCTACTGCCATAGACTGAAATGGAGTACAACCCTATTACAAGGCCTATGGTACCAAGTGCAACATCTAGTTTAATCGTAGTAATATTAATTGGCTTGTAGCAATCTTCTTTCAGAAAGCAACTAAAAGAGCTTTATTATTCTTTGAATTTCAAATGCTTGTTAAAGGATCAAGTGGTGGCTGCAATGAACAACTCAAACTGGATGATCTCAAAAAAAAAAAATTAGTATTTCCAAGACAAAATAACATTACTGATGTATCTCTGAATTCCATGAAAATGAAGTAATTTGATTTATTGAAATGATGTTAGGATATTAGTAAAGAGAATCAAATTAAGTGATGTTATGGCCATACCATTGTATCTGTTGACGCTTCGAGCGAAGAGACTCGGCAACACCAAGAACATCGAGTGTCGTCTAAGCATTGGTCATCCAAGACAATGTAGTCCTTGTGGTTTGTAGAGAGTCTTCTCACTCTAACATTGAGCTCTTCAAACCAACTCTGCACAAGGTCATTACAAATGTAAAAAATCAACAAGACACAAATTTGGTAGTAAATATGACCAAAATAAGAACTAGTGCAAACAATTTTCACAATCTTGCTTTTGAAACCAACATTATAATCTCCTTAGCATTATGATCAATTGTCACTGTTCTTCCCAGGTCAGTGAACTCATCTCTGCCTTGACAAAGTGTAAATGCATAAAAGGAATGTCAGTCTCATGCCAATAGGTCTTCTATGATGAATGCACATGAACCTAGTACATAGACCATTTTTCTCTTCGTTTAGCTACCCAGGACTTATTTCCATTTCCAAATATCAATAATTTTTTCCAAGAAAATATAAAATAAGTATAATATTTTACTATATTCTAAAAGGTGAAGATGCTGAAATCATGCCACAAAGTGAAAGGAAATCAAATATCTTTCCTCAAACCACCAAATATATAAAGAAAACAATAATAATTATAAAAATAAAACTATATCTATCGATCTATGCATGAAATGGGTCAAGCAACTAAAAAAATTTGACCAAAACAAACCAAAAATTTCAAACTTGACAAAATCCTCTAAATAAGCAATAAACAAACCACTAAAATTTTCTAAGATATTAGAGCTAGACATCAATGCAATTTCATGTACTTGAATAAGCCCATTGTTTCTTAGCGTTAGACTTCTTAAATTAGTTATTTATCATTTAATACTAGGACACTATCTATGTGAAAAGAAATATGTCCCAACTTCATCAAATCTGACTTTATTTCCAATCAAAGATCAAATCCAAAGGAAACTAACTCGTTACTCTAGGATGGTGCTAAAGTCAAATACACAAAATAACAAAAAATAAAGTTATGATAAAAAACAGACCTGCAAGATTGTATTGGTCGAGTGTGACAGGGACAACAATAACTGAGATTAGAGAGATTTATAGAATGTGGTAGTTACTAGCGTGTGTCTATTGTGTGATTAGTGGTATGGTGGAGAGACATACCAAGAAGGTACGTTGGTCTCGGGAAAATATAGTAGGGATAACCATAGAGCATTTATGTAAAATGAATATGAGAAGTGTTCTCTTGAAGTTGGATTATGTTATGGTAGAATTTTGTTGGTGAGAAGTGGTAACAAAACACTTACATCGATAGGTAAAAGGTAAATTCAGGGCATGAGTTGGATTGACTCATGTCATCTCATCCCTTAGTGGTCCTAAGGACATGTGGGGACCCGAACAACTTAGTACCTGAAAGACTTGAAAGCATGGTTGACAAATGATTGACAAGACTATACAAAAGAATGTCGGTCTCATGAAAATAGGTATCCTACAGTGAATGCATAGAAACCTAGTACATAAACCATTTTTTTCTTCACTTAGCTACCCATGGCTCATTTCCCTTTCCAAATATCAATAATTATTTTCCAAATAAATATAAAATAATCATAATAGTCTACAAATTCATGCCACAAAGTGAAAGGAAATAAAATCAACTTTCTTCAAACCAAAAAATATGTAAAGAAAATAATAATAATTATAAAACTAGATGTATGAATCTAAGCATGAAGTAAGAACTAAAATAATTTAAGGGACTAAGATAATCTTTGACCAAAACAAAACTCAAAACTCAATAAAATGCCCCAAACACAAGCAACATATAAATTTTCCAAGATATCAGAGTTAGACATCAAGGTAGTTTCATGTACTTGAATGATCCCATTGATGATTTGTATTAGTATTGTTAAATTAGTTATTTATCATTTAATAATAGGCGGACACTATCTATGTCAAAAGAAATAGGTCCCAACCTCATCAGATCCAGCTTTATTTCTTGTCACAGATAAGAAAAAAACATTGTAATGATTAAATATGAAACATAAATATTAAAATAACATGCATCAAATTAATGTCGTTGTAATGTTACAATGAAAAATACAAATAAAGAACCTATTTTTAACTGAATTTGACATATAGTAATCTTGCATGATCAATGGAACATGTATACCAAAATAAGAGTCCTAGGGTATTTCAATTTCCCAGTTCTCATCTTGGTCCTCATTTTATAAATTATGAACATGATCTTCTCTAAATGAACTGTCATTATGAGCCTCCAAAACATTATGTTCTATATCAAGTTCATTAGAGAAATTTGTTATATTGTTTTCTCCCCTTCTATCACAATCTGATCGCTAAATAGTTAGTGCTCTTTCATATGGAAAACTATAAATGGAATACTTTGTTACATATAATCTTAAACATGTATCCACTTGTTTATCAAGATTGTTCCTCAACTTCGACTTCAAGAATAATAATGCACTAAACATTCTCTCATTCTCCACTGATCCCAAAATCACTGTTTGACACAAATATGCTAATTTGAAATGTTCTAATATGTTTTGTTGTAGGTATTGGCTAGCACTTAAAGTAGTCCATAATCTTGTTATAGCACCATTTTTATTAGGATTCTCCAAAAAAGGATATTACTTCCACATTGTTTCAGCAAAGCGTCCACCTTGTTGATACAATTTTGAAGAATCTAAAATACCTTCAACTTGTTCTCCATGTATTGAGACTTTCTTGCAAAAATGGTCTACTAAACATTTAAATCTTTTTTTAAAATTAGCTTTTAAAGTTCTTGGACATTGACAACTGTTCCAATATTGAGGGTATACCACACACATGACCTCCAACAATTCATCTCGAGGAAATGGTTCTCTTATCTCTAATGATAGTGATCTTGCAATTTCTATCAAATTTTGTCTCACTGAAATCACAATATTATCAAATTGGTCTCTTGACACAGGGAAATCTTTGGTGATTCATCCCATCTTACTAATATAATGAAAGGGAACCATATACCCACGCACTGCGATACATAGTATCCCTTTTCATCAAACGTCAATTTCTTTTTCAGTATTTTCTATATTGATGATCTTAGTCCAACTTTTAAACTCTGGACTAGTAAAAGAGTCTGGCATCATATACAAATTATCCAATGCAAGGCATGCTGACTTTCTCGCATTTGTGTATTCCGCAATATACATTGTGTGATTCTGAGACATTTTCACGAGGACATTCATTTCATGTAGCATAGGAAGAATTTCAACCAATGTCAATAATGTCTCTATATTAGTTAGTTGAGAAAGAAGATCTTGAGCTTTGTCAACATTGTAGCGATTTTCATACATCAACCCTACCAAAGATTTGAACTCACTAAGTAGCCTTTGAGCTGGTCCATTTAATGAGATCCATCTTGTATCAACATATTTCAGTATTTTTTTCCATCCGTAATACCATTTGAAAATTGTTGAAACTCTAAATATCATTTGGGACAATGAGAAAAGTATGCACGAGTCTCACGTACAAGATCTTTGACTTTTGAAACTGATGGAAACTTGCTTACTATTTTAAATGCAAGATTCATCCTATGAGCCATACAATGAATATTAAGCATATATGGTGAAGTTGATAGTTGTAGCCTAACACAAAGGCCATTCCTTTGTCCTTGCATTACTGATGCTCCATCTGCTCCAACACATACCAACTTTTTTGCAATCATTAAATGATCCATACCACTTTCCTTCAAACCATTAAGAACAAGTTCATAAATATTTTCAGTTGTAGAAGTCTCTCTCATATTTTTAATCCCAAGTAGATAGGAATGCATAATATGGTCATTAACCATATAAATTCTCATGCAAATCCATGAAGTATTATCTATAACCATAACTTCAATCCAAAGACAATGCCAAAAACCTAGCATTTTCAATATTCTCTGTCAAATCATCCTTTTCTAGTTGAGCTAGATATCTTGCCCATTCCCAACCACTAGTTAAAGACCAATGAGAAGATGGAAAGTTTGGCACTTGAAGAAAAGATAGAAATTTCATGTGATCTGGATAATCTGTCATAGGCCGAACTTTAGACAAGATGTGAAATATAGTGCTCAATTGTATCATCTTCGATAACAAACTTCTTTACATTGTCTTTTCAAATAGAGATATGATGGTTCCTCCACTTGCCTCAAGTTTCCTCTTACTTATTAAATATTTTTTATATTCTTCTGCATATTCAACATGTCGACATTCCTCAGAAGATTTCCATCTAACAATAGATTTCTCTTTACCATTTACAATTTTCTTTTCATACACCTTTCCTACATCCTTTAGTACCGTATCTAGCTTCATCTTAAATTTCACTACCTTTTGAGTTTTCCAACTACATGCAATACATCTAACTTTTCAGAAAACCTCGTTCTCATTTGTAGGAGGTATTTCTTCAATAAATGGAAAACTTGAGACCCAATTTTCTTGGAATCATCTCCCTATGGTCCAATGGCCTCTTTTCCTTTTCCGCGAATGGATTTTGTCACCTTTCAAGGAAAAATATTTAACATTTTCATCACCTATTATTTCATCCATCGTATGGATATCAAATGCATTTCCACAAGATTTAACCTCTCTCTCAGTAGCAGATTTTTCAAAGGAGCTTGAACCATGAAGAGAATGTGTATTTTTGTATGGAGCCTTTTGAAAGTATGATAATACATCCATTTTCCTTGATGGTTTCTTCCCACGATTATCTGTTGACATCTCACTGAATATTCCACAAGTAAAATTTCAAATCGATCTGTAAACCTACATCAACAGTTTCTAAGAATTGAGATATGCTTCATATAAATTCACTTGTTCATAGAAGATAGAATTGTACTTTGCAAAAGAATTGTTGAGTCAACATTGAAAGAACATATATTAGAAATCGAATCTTGAGGCAAAATGGAATTTCACAAAAATTATTTAACAATGATAATGGGAAACTACTAACTTTTAAGACATAAAATATAATAACTAATTTGTATATCATTGAAACAACATCATCCTTGTAGGTCTATCTTAGTCCTTTTGGTTTACTAGTTTGGCTTGGATTGATATCCATGCTAGATATCTATGGGTGGGCTTTGAATCATTCCTATTCCATGCAGTCAATTTTTTGAACAAATTCTATTAGAAAAATTAGTGACTCTTTGAATTCTATGCAGAAAATAGAATATTAATCCTCATGGATTTGAATGTAGGCATGATCTAGCATGAAATCCATTGTTAAATGAGTAAATTTCATATGGATTTGTTGTAGAATTCCCTTGTTGTTTTACATTTGTGTAGCCATCTATCATGCTAAGAAGTGGGTGAATCAATGAAATTTGCATGTGTTAAATGGGAATTCTATGTGAGCATTTGTAATTCCATCTGCAGTTTGCATCACGAATCCCATCTCTTCAATAGTGCTAACACTTTTATTGGTTCTTACTAGATTAACACACTTATCTCTATCTTGATGATTTGGGGTTTCTCGAGGCCATAGTGAGCGGGGTCTGTCACACAACTTTCGCTCCCTTAATCTAGATATATATCATCTTTCGCTCCCTAAATCAAATATATATCAGCTTTCACTCCCTTAATCCAGATATATAAGAGCAGGGATGGACGGATGTGAATGTCAAACAAAAATTTTGCTATATATGTAGTTGTCTTTGTTTTTGGATGTGAATAATAATTTGATTTATATATAATACGACAACGACCATTTCAATATATGAGCAGGGATAAGATATTGGTCTTTGCATATATTTTTCCATTATGAGATGGACATTTGTGTATGTGGATGTCTTTGGATGTGAAGAATAATTTGATTTTTATCTCACTGTGGCGATTTCAATTATGGCTCGACTTTACAAAATGTGTGCAGGAAGGAAGAAGTTATGTCATGTATAATATCCCCAAGTCATTAGCAACATGAGAAGCACTCTGGTAAACATTGAAAATTTAATTTTGAAATGTGAGAATGGGGGCGGGTTGAAAATTTAATTTTGAAATGTGACAATGTGGGTGAGTACGTTTCTAGAGAATTCAAGTATATTTTTTGCATTTTCAGTGAGATGATGGATCTTTTACTATACAATGTTGAATTCTTCTTCAACACATCATCATGATGTTGTGAAAAGGGCAAAATAGGGATTTCTTAGGGAGAGTGCAAGGTGCGTGCTCAAATATATATGTGTACAAGATTTTTCTTGCTGGACCCATTTTGGGCAAAGGAAAATGACACTGTGCTGCACCATATGTTGTTTGGGATAGGATGGGATGCCCACTGCAACATTGCAGAATAATGTCATGTTTGAAGATATGACACAGGAACAAGCCAAATGAAAAGGAACTTGACAACTTTTGGCTGTAACACACATTTCATTTTGGAGGAGAGGTGGAAGAAAGGTTGATTGATTATGATAAGAATGTGAAGTTCATTTTGATTGGTAATGATATAGATGTCATTCTTATGACTCTATTTTTAAGAAAGAAATACACACAATGGGTTTCCCTTCTTATTTATTAGTTATGCAGGTAATGGAATTTACAATGCTTGTAACCTCTAAGGGTTGTTGTTCTTACAATAGTTAAAACCGAAACATGAACAAGTTCTCTTTATCTCGCAAGTCCCATTGGTCTGAGTCTCAGTTGCACTCACATTCACTATACAAACTAGTTGTCAATGGCTCCTCTTAAAACTAGGAATTATGGTTACCCTGTTTTTGCATTTTCTCTCCTCCACACACACACACACACACACATAGTAGGATTGGTGGACTCATTTTGGGTAGAAGGTAGGTGACACTTTGAACATCATCCAAACCTGATGTGAAAATAAGAATGAGAATTTGCAATTTTGGTCTTTCCCCTTCTTTCAAGGTAAGGTAGCAAAATCAATTGTGACATTGGATTTTTGGTTTCTGATGCATGAAATATTGTTGAGCCAAATATTTGCAAAATTGTTCTCTGCTCTTCCACACTATTAGACTTAATGATTAAAAAATAATAAAGTGCTTCACTTGATCCATGTTGGCTCCAAAAAATATATTTCACAAATCCAATGATAGAAAATATGTCCAGCTGTGAAAGTCTCCATTCTAAATTCGATTTTGATGGTTCAAAAAAATATATTTCATGCTGTAAAAACCACAAATTCAATGACAAACAATATATTTACCCATGAAAGTCTCCATTTTAAATACAATTTTCATGGGTAAAAAAATATATATTTCATGCTATAAAAACCACAAATCCAATGATAGGCAATATGCCCACTTGTGAAAAGTCTCACCACACCACAAATCCAATGACATACAATAAGTCCACTTGTGAAAGTCTCCATTCAAAATGTGATTTTCATGGGTCAAAAATAGATATTTCACGCTGTAAAAATCATGAATTCATTGACAGACAATATGCCCACTTGTGAAAGTCTCACCACAAATCCAATGACAGACAATATGTCCACTTGTGAAAGTCTCCATTCTAAATTCAATTATGATGGTTCTTCAAGAGCTTGCCCTAGCAAATGCAGATTTTGAGTTTGTAATTAGGAATCACATGGAAGACCCATCCTATGTTGCTATAGTGAATATAGGCTAACCTGCCAAGAATTATGTCGGCGTTGTGGCAGCCAAGAAGGAGCTATGGCATCCATAAGTTTGAATGCATAAGTGTAGACTTGGAAGGGGACTCAAAACTCAACTGCAATCAATTAAGGAATCAAAAAACTTCCATGAATCATTGGAGGTTGGATTACATTGTCATAAATGAATAGGGCAGCTTCCCTCATCCCAATTTAGAACTCAAACACACAAGGAGCAGGAAGGATGGGTGCAACATGATATCCAGATATGTGGTGCATCCTCCAGGGGGATATGAAAAGATAAACTTCACTTCCTGAATGATGCATACAGGAATAATGTGGGAGGATCAAGGATATTTAATTATGGAAATTCAAGCCATCAATCCACCTTGCCACAAAATGAATAATCAGGAAGGATCCATCCATCATGGCACTTAAAAAGTGCCTCAGAGGTGTGGAAACCCCTTAATCAAATTAACCATCAATGGAGAACGAAACCTAGAGCCAAGTACGATGAATGAGGTTAATGTGTTAAGTCCATGACAAGGAGATAGTTAAGATGCACTCCTCACTATCTCCAACGGTCTACACAAATTCCTAAACTTGTGTTTTCATTCTATGGAACTCTACTCAGATTCTCTCTCTCTCATGTGTTAAGTCCATGACAAGGAGATAGTTAAGATGCACACCTAACTATCTCCAACGGTCTACACAAATTCCTAAACTTATGTTTTCAGTTTATGGAACTATACTCACATTCTCTCTCTGTCTCTCTCTCTCTCTCATAATGTTGTCTCTATTTGTCCCTTTTTGAGCCTCTCTCTCTACCATGGAGGATCCTCTCTAGGTTTCTTTAGTGCCTTAGTAAAAGATTGAGTTTGCCCAACTGTTTGACTGAGGTTATTTTTGTGATAGATATCATGGAGGATCCTATCTAGGTTTCTTGTGTATGATTGACTCTTCCTCTTCCCCCAAGCATCCACCACATCTATGTGGCCCTTGGAAGCATCCCTTCCTTATTACTACCTCAAATAGAATTTTTTTATTCGCTTCCAACTAACAAGACGTTGCTACTTCTAGAAAGATTTTTGCGAACTATACCTTCTTCTTGCGGTTGGGGAGGAGTTTTGGGAGCTATACCGTCTCCTTGGGGTTGTTGAGGATATTTGGAGCTATACCTTCTGCTTGGGCTTGTCATTCGACATGACCTAATCTTAATCGGAGTGTTGGGTCTCCTTCCTTTGTTGGGGGTATTGTCCTTTTTCTTTTGCGTTCCAACCAATTATGTATTATCCACTTTTCAAAAATCACTTTTCCCTCTCCGAGTTCGACGACGTTCATGATTTTGATTTCAAAGATATCAAGCATTTCTCCAACACTTTTCATTTTAGGTTTTTAACCCAAAAGATTAAGCCATCACCTTCCAAAATTGGCCAGTAGTATTTCACGTTCTTCCAATTTTGTGTTATCGTAATATTGGTTGTCCTATTCAATTCTTCAAGGTTCTTCCAAATCCAACAAGGGTGGACATCCCTCGCAAGAGTCCCCTCCCACATACAGAGCTATTATCCAACTCGAGTTCGGAGGTAGTTCCCAACGAGTTCCAAAATGTCGGTCACCATTTATGGTTAGCATGTACATGTATGGGGATGGCATGGTAGTGATGCCCTTCATATCCCATCACTCTCTCGATATCACTTGGCATCATGGCTTCCTTGACATGTGTTTGTTGGTGACCTCAAAACATGCCTTCATGTTGGGTGAATTGACTTGACATGTGTTGGTTGGGGAGCTCAAGGCGTGCCTTCATGTTTGTTGAATTGACTTGACATGGGTTTGTTGTTGAGCTTGTGAATTGACTAGGCATGTGTTGGCATTCATGTTAAGTGAATTGACTTGACATGTTAGGTGAATTGACTTGACATGGCTTGGTTGTTGAGCTCGTGGATTGACTTGGTATTTGTTGAGCTTGAAACATGCCTTCGTTTTTGGTGAATTGACTTGACATATGTCGATCGCTGAGCTCATGTGAATTGACTTGACATGTGTTGGTTTATGAGCTCATGTGAGTTGACTTGATATGTGTCAGTTAAACATGCCTTCATTTTTGGTGAATTGAAAATAAAGTTAGGGGATGGGATAGGAACATAAAAACCGAATTTCTTTTATTTTCTGAGATCCACTCATTCAGCGTTGTGCCTCCTTTTGAAATATAGTCGCCCTGTTGGTCGAGAGTCCTTGGGGTCCGGAAGAAGGTAACGCCTTGGAAACGAAGGATCTCGTTTCAGATTCTTGCAAAGAGGGATGCTGACTTTCTATTTATTATTCTTCTCAAGATCCCCTTATTCAGTGTCGTCCCTCTATTTGAAACACTGTTGGCCGATCGATTGAGAGGAGTGATGCCAACTTGCTGTTTATTATTTTTTCCAAGATCCCCTCATTTAGCGGTGTGCCTCCATTTGCAAGACTGTTGGCTTGTCGGTTGGGAGCCCTGAGGCCCTGGAAGAAGGTAATGTCCTCCAAATGGAGGGTCTCTCTTCAAATTCCCAGGATGAATGAACGATGCAAAAAGTAAAAGACCACCTTAATTGAACAACATATTCAAACAATGATAGGTGAAAACTCGAAACTCATGATACGAAAAGATAATTTTTATTAATGCACCACAAATGACTGAAAGGTAGGTCAATGGGGGTGTGGAAACTCGGAAAGGTCCTCTCTGTTAGTGTCAGTATTTGCATTCTGCCATCAGTGATAAAAAATCCTCTTTTCATATTCATTTTAGGTGTCCCACACAGAAATTTTTCATCATTCCACTAGGTCATGAAAAAAAATTATTCACTGATGGTAGTCCTCGTCCAAAAACATAACTCTTCCCTAAATGTGATTACTTGCTGGCATAATTTCATATCTTGTTGACTGTACATCATCCATAAAGTTATTTTTATCATGCCATTTGTATCAGTCATGAGGTCATTATGCCATCTTGAAATTCAGTCCTTCAAGGTCTCATTAGGTCTTTTAGGGTTTTTCGAGGTTTCATTAGGTCATTACAGTTGCCAAGGTTCCATTCCATTGCATAAGACCAGCAAGTAAAGGGTGATCAAATAACATCCCTTCACCATGTGAAGATGATTTGTAAAGAGAAATGCTTATTTCATTATGTAATTTTATGTCTTTCAAATGTAATAATTTCACCATCCCAAGCTGTTAAATCTGTGTTCCAAAGATGCCAGACCATCAAAAGATCAATTTTTCAAAGGAAATAGTTAAGTGAAAGGGTAAATTTTCAAAAGGTTAAGTTCATGCCAAAGGGAGTTGTCTTTTCCCAAGGGTGTCCAAATCATCATTTTCCACAAGCACTAAACCCTAATTTCCTCACCCATTGAGCTAGGGTTGTCTATGGAATCAGAGACATATGAATATATGAGGCATAAGGGAGGTAATTTCAGCAAGTATGAGGCCATTACAACTCATAAACATCATGTCTCCATCATTTTTCAAGAAGTCATTCCAAGGGACAAATCATTTGCCACACATAGGGCCGGTTTTTCTTCAAACTATGTTTTAGACAAAACAAGGATGAATTTAGACAAAGTGAGAAATTTTTTTGTCCATAATAGGCCAAGGATGACAAACCTCCTTCACGTTTTACATAGGTGTCATGGTTTTAGAGAAATGTCAAAAATACAGTTGCTATAAGAGAGTTGTTGCACTTCTGGAGTGACTTTGGAAAAATCACTTTTTCTTCTATTTGGAGTCTCCAAATGAATTTATTGATGAGTAAAATGATAACTATACAAAAATATATTTCCAATGAGCTATTATGCACTCAATTTGGAGTTGAGGAAGACCTCCAAAAGTTTCCTGCAAGAGAACACTTCATTTTTGCACCCTCAGTCTGCACTTTTTGAACAGTATTGGGAGAATTGACTTTTCAAGGGCTATAATTGATCTGTTTCAGTACTTGAAAGGTGCATTGTGTAATCACGAGAGATACCTTTTCAACGAGCTATCATGGGCTCAATTTGGGCACCGGGAAAGCCTCCAAACATGGCCTGCAAAAAGGTGTTGTGCATAGAGCAGGGGGCGCTGCGCATAGAGAAGGAGGCATTACGCATAGAGCAGTAGCGATGCGCATAGAGGAGAGAGTGCTGCGCATAGGGACAAAGCGCTACACATAGGGCCTATTTTCCAGTGCAATTTTACATGGCGCTACGCATAGAGCTAGAGCGTTGCGCACCTGTACAAGGTGCTGTGCATAGGGTCAACAAGCACCAAAACCACCCTATGAATCATCCAAATTGCTTTTTTACCACCTAGATCTTCTAAACAAGTAAGTGCACTCCTTGGACTATCCTCCTGGCATTCAGTTCATGATTTTGAATTTGGTTTGCTATTTAAAATTTCAAACCCTAGGTTGCCTACAAATCCCTCCACCTATCCTTTATACCCTAATTCTCTCAAACAAATCCCTCCACCTATCCCTTATACCCTAATCCCCAAAACAAAATACTTAAAACCCTATTTACTAAATAGTCCTTACCAAAAATACCATCCTTCTCAATCTCATATCATATATATCTCATCCTACATCGCATAAGTTCCTCTCCCTTCCCCTATCCCTATGCACCATAAGTCACTTCTTGATTACCTTCTCTAGGGTTTCAAAGCTTCAAAATTCAACAAACATGGACAAAGAGGATAGAGATTATGAGGAGGAGGAAAATAGTGGCAGTGAAAGCTTGGGAGATGAACCTCAGCATCAGAGAAAACCACATAAGGGAGGAAGAATCATCAGAGAGGAACCATCAAACATCAGAGAGTTACAGGCTTCTCATATGACTGCCTCTTATTTTAGGCATCTAGGGTGTTATGAGTTTTGTGAGCAGGTGGAAAGAGTTCAACATCATCCTGAGCTAACTAGGCTTTTTGTAGCCAATCTCCGTGATAACAAGGTAACTCTTGTCAGGGTGACATTTACAGTTTCATCCTCCATCATTGTTGATGCTACAAGGATTCCAAATGTGGGGGAAAAATGGTATAAGGCACAAGATTTGGATGAGCACTACTATGAGCCATATATCAAATCTAGGTACATGAAATAAAATAAGAGGGCCTTTCCTTTCAGGTTCCTTGAAGATAAGTATGCCCCTATGATGAGGATCATTATGAAGTATTTTACATGTGAGGGCATATTTTCTAGATTGTACACCTATCATATTAGGCTTCTTATGCACTTCACAAGAGTGAAAATGTTGAACATCTTATATTTCTTATTCAGGAACATTGAGAAGATGGCTTACATTGTACATAAAAAGCCATACCCCCAACAAATGAGTAGTATCTATCACTACTCCTTGATTAAGATGACTGTGCTACATCATCTCAACCTCCTCAACATCTCGTGGGATACACTCATTTCCAATGACATCTTCAACGGTCCTCATATTCCTCCACCAGTGCCCCAAGAAGTAGAAAGGCCTTCCAGCAGTACCAAAGTAAAGAAAGGTGAGAAAGCTAAAGAGACTAGAGTTGTTGAGAAGCCAAAAGCCTAAAAAACATATCAAAGAGGGGCTAGAAAGTTGTTTGCAGTACATAGGCAAGTGTTTACTCCACTTGATGTGGAAGGGGCCTTCCTTTCTTCATCAGCTCATAGGCAAATGATTTATCCACAAACTGTGGAAGGGGCTTTGCCTTCTTCATCAACACAACTGGTATAATAGGTACAACAGGTGCATAAAGGGAAGGAAAAGATGCTGGAGGAAAGCCTCAAAGATGAAGAGAAAATGGAATTCAATTTGATGGAAGATGATGAACCAGAACAACCACACATCCATCATGGCATTGAGATAATTGACTTGGAGTCTCAAGATGAGGCAACAAATGAAAATATAACAATAAGGGAAAAATATGCACAGATCCAAGCACTGATGGACAACTTGGCTTGACCTAAGTATGTTATATCATATATTGAGCAAGAGAACAAGCAGATAAGTGACAAACAAGTCCTCATGGAACTGGAACTTCTCAAGGAAAAGAGGCAAGGTGACAAAGGCAAGTCAATATTGCAAGAAGAGGAAACCCCAGCCACCTTGACTACAAAACAAAGGCTTGAGAAGGAGATTGAGAAGGATAGAGAAAATTGGCTTGACGAGGTCAATTTTCATTTGGAGAAGCTGCTACAAAAGGCCAATAGGGACAATCAAATCACTAGGCACATGGCTCGCCATTACAGGACCCGGAACAAGATTTGCAACATAAGGGTCAAGCAAATGAGTACAAGGCTAAAACAAGCATTCAAAGGAAAAAAGGAGGGTGATAGGCCTAGTTTTCTTGCTGAAGCTTCCTTGGCTAACCAAGACACTTGATGGTGGTGTTGTAGAAAAATTTTGAGTAATTTTTGAAGAATTTTTGCCTTTTGGAGAATTTAGCAATTTTTGACACATAAATTTTGGCTCTATGTGCAGCGCCACTGGCGTTGCACTTTTCCTAGGGGCATCTAATAAGGAAATGGTCAAAATGTTTGGATTCACAATGATGAGTACATGCACCTTTCACAATTTCTAAGCTTTTGGAGCAGAACTGGTCAACCAAAAGGTCAAAAAACACCCAAAAATGACCTTTCTACCTTCTTTTTGAGCCACAGAAGCAGCCTTGGACGAGTCCGTTTTTGAGGGCCGAAATGAACTCCAAATGAAAAAATTCAAGATGTTCTAGAAATTATACTTGAAGAGCTTTCCAAAAATATATTTTAGGCCCAATTTGGACACTGGTACGGCATCCAAAATGGCCCTACAAAAAGCACTGCGCATAGAGCTTGGGTGCTGCACATAGGGCAATTTTATCCTCAATTTTCACTTCACTGTGCCATGACTATAATTTTGATTTTTCTCTCATGGATGATGTTTTTACTAATGTAAATAGTAACTAGGAATTTAAATAGGATGGATAATAGTTACTAGAAGGTAGAATCATTAGATCAAAAGTTATCTTGAGGACAAATGAATCAGTTTCGTCCCTTTTAGAGGCAAGTTGTTAGGTTGCATAGATTCCAGTTTCTTGTTTAGTTTTTGATGGATTAGTTCTTCATCCTAGGGATTCAACCCCTAAGGATGGGAGGAGGTCAAATATTCTTCTTATTTCTCATTGTAAAGGGTTGGACTCAGCTATATGCTTATGCTTTGAGTAGACATCATTTTGTATCAGTTTTAGCAGGAGATTAATGAAAAGTTGCAACTATTTCTTTGGGATCCATGTGGTATGATGTTCAGTTCAATTTTTCTTATCTTTTCACGTGTTAAAATTTATTTTTGACTCAATTTCATCATTTCATACTCTTTAAGTGGATGTTCTCAAGTTGATAGGCAGAACCCATAATATTTATGCTCTGTTTTGGGAAAATATTCACAGTCTATGTTTTCTTCAGTTTAGGAAGAATTCATGGTGCTTACATGCTCTTTCTAGATGATCACTTGTCTTCGAATCACCTCACCCATCAAACCCTAGAGTGTTGAGCCTTGTGCCTACCTTGCCCCATCGAAACCCTGCAATTTAGACCTAATTTCCTTGCCCTAACTATTTGGCTCCTCTTGATCCAGCAAAACCCTTCAAAATCAAGTCAAACCTTGTGCTACTATACCTAGCCTAATATCATTTTCTTGATCTAGTCATCTTGGCTAAGATCCTTACAGAGAGAGCCCTCTCCTGGCTTAGTAGGGCTAGCTACTTTGTTAAGCATGGTTTGTGGTTAGCTTGGCATTGCCTTCCTTCAGCCTAAAGTTCAATCCAGGTGATAACATAGTGGTGACTAGACTAGGGAATGAGCGAAAGGTTTCGTATTCCCTGGGAAAGATCATAAAAGTTTAGATCTGATTACTGATGGTGAACAACGATCAGATACATGCGAAGGCTGAAATCATTCACCTGGCGACTCCAGTGTCGAAAAATCACAAGGTTGAGAATTTTTATGGCAACTCCACTCTTCAAGAACTAGTAGCTTGAATAATTTCTTGGTGAATTCATTGTTACCAAAATGGATTCATTTGCTCAAAGGTATGCTCCCATGAGCTGAGATCACATTCCAGGTTTCCAAAATAACATTCCTAAGGTAGATTGGTAAAGGAATTTGCCTATGTTTAAAGATGATGATAAGAATGATGCTACTTTACATCTAGTTTGATTTCACATACATACTTGCAAGTTGAAGGTTGATTTTCCTGAAGATTGCTTGATGAAGATATTCATGGCCACTCTACAAGGTGAAGCCCGATCTTGGTATGAAAGTTTGCCGTCTTCTTGTATTTACTGTTTAAATGATTTTCATACCATGTTCTTTGAAAGTTATAAAGAATCTTGTCCATCCTTAATATTAGTTCAAAATTGTTGTTAACATGTTTATATTTTTATTGAAAATCTTGAGAAAGTTTATGACGATGATGACTTCATGGACGATGAGATCATGGAAGCCCTGTGTGAAAATCCATTTCAGCCGCATAAAGAGAGCTTAGAGGATACTTATCAAAATGCTCAAGAAAATTTGCAACAGGTTCAAGATATTATTACAATTGAAAATGATGGAAGACAAGGTCTTATTTCAGATATGCTCATAGCAGAAGACAGTATGCAAGAAAATCAATTTCCAATTTCAGATTGTGATAAAGTCAAGTTGGCTATTTTAGATCTAGATTCAGATTGTGATGATGAAGAGTACCTTGTTCTGAATCCCATGAAGGAGAGCTCTATTGTTGAGATCATTTGGAATGAAGAAAACAAATTTATTGACCCAAGTGTTCTCATTTCATTAGAACAAAGCCTTCACGAGGAGGTAATCTAGTCCTTTTATGAAAAACAAGACGAGATCTTTGTTCAAGTAAGTGAAAAATCTTCTTTGGATAACTCAGTGGTAAATGATAGAAGTGTTAGTTTTGAGTTTCAAGACCTATCTGAAGTTGTCCCTCGTATGACTGATGACTGCGATACGAAACATGACAATCTAGTTGCCATGTCATCTAAAGATGATCAACAATGTATTCAAATTGCAGAAGACTAGGGGATTGAGGACTGTGATTCATATTTTTATTCTCATATTTCATTTTTTGAATTGTTATTTCAAGAAGACAATTATTTTTTAGCAAAATAAAACAAAAAGTACTATCTCCTCTGTCTGAAGATGAGATAGATCAACTCCTGAAAGGTCATGTTACAACCCAAGCTAATGCAGGTTTGCAATGTTCACATAGTCAAGAAGGTGTTAGTGAAGCTTCTTCCACTTTTGAAAATGAGGACAATCTTGAAATCAGATTTTTTTTTTTTTTTTTTTGCGAAAGCAAGAGTAGTTCCTTCTATTTCATAATATCGAGAATAAATTTACAGAAAATACAAAAACCCTGAACTCCAAGAGGTGACAAGGAAACAAAGGGCATGATGCCAAAGTAAAGCATCACCCCAGTACAACAACAACAAAATCTCTCATTACAAACTTTTGGATGAACCATTCAAAACAAAAGCCTGATCTACGGCATACAAACATCCACAAAACTCAAGCGAAAAGCTGTCAAGACACGTGGCCCCATTAAAAAAGCACCAACAGATCTGACAGTAACCACAACCCCATGAAAACAGATGGCACCCCAAATTATCGCACCACCTAAACTGCTCGATGAATCCTCGGACCCCACCAAACCCTCGGGCCCCACCAAATTGCTCTATGAATCCTCGGACCCCACCAAACCCTCGGGCCCCACCAAACTGCTCGATGAATCCTGAGCGTTGATTTACCTTGCGCCATCGGATGGCTGAGCTAAAAATCTCGCGCCCGAAGTCATCGACCCTTAGGACACGGGGAGAGTGGTTTTTGGACCAGGCCCTCCACCACGTGTCATGTTTTCTCTGGCATCGCTGCCAAAAAACAAAAACCACTTATAACAAGAAAGCGGTGCGATCGCTATGAAACCGCCCACTCCACCAAACCCTCGGGCCCCACCAAAATGCTCAATGGACCCTGAGCATTGATTTACCTTGCTCCATCGGACGACAGAGCAGAAAATCACGTGCCCGAAGTCATCAACCTTTAGGGCGCGGGGAGAGTGGTTTTTGGACCGGGCCCTCCACCACGTGGCATGTTTTCTATGGCATCGCTGCCAAAAATCTGAAACCACTTTTAACATGAGAGCAGTGCGATCGCTATGAAATCGCCCAGAGGCTGTTTTTGTTGGAAATAATACTGAGAGGGGGGGGGGTGAATCAGTATTATCAAATAAATAAAACTTTTTCATTTCCATACTTAGATACATATACGCTACTTCAGTTAATGGAACTCGCGTGTATATGCAATTGTTTCTAATGCAACTAGCGTATATCCAGAATACTTATGATTCAGTTAATCCATTAAATGTTGATCTTTAGTTAGTGCATCAGAACTTCATTAACCATGTGAACTGTAAGCAGGTGCAGTAAAACATCACACACAAGAAGCACACATGAACACCATGATATAAGGTGGAAACCCAATGTGGGTGAAAACTGTCAGGCCAGGGTAACTCCAGAATAGGCAGAAGAAAACTGATACTCTAATTCATTAGCTAACTATCATTTATATACAGAAATAGGACGGATCAGTTCATCTTCTTGATGACTGATCGCGTTCCAGTTCACCCATCCGTTGAGGATTAGGTGTCAACATTCCCCCCCTTAATCTGAAGGGATGTTGGTGAGTCCAAGCATCGTTCTGAATCTTTCAAGATTTTCTCTTCCAAGCGCTTTGGTGAAGATGTCTGCAATTTGCTCGTTTGTGGAACAATGACGGAGATGGATTGTTTTGGCCTCAACATGATGTCGGATCAGATGATATTTAGTATTGATGTGCTTAGTACGATCATGGAACTTTGGGTTCTTGGCCAACTTTATTGTAGAGGTGTTATCAATCATGAGTGGAGTTGATTGTATTTGTTTTACCTACAAATCTTCAAGAATTTTCCTCAGCCACACAAATTCTTTCGTTGCTTCAGCTGCTGCCACATATTCTGCTTCTGTTGTGGAATCTGCTGGTACTGATTGTTTGCGTGATCTCCAGGAGACAGCTCCTGATCCAAGACTCATAACATATCGTGAAGTAGATACCCCAGTTTCTTTGTCTCCATCGAAGTCTGAATCAGAGTATCCAATCAAGTTGAAGTCGTCCACCTATGTATACTTGATTCCAAGGTCTTGAGTTCCCTTCAGGTACCTTAGAACTCTTTTTGCAGTAGACCAATGTCCCTCACAAGGCTTTTGCATAAACCTGGAGAGGATTCCAACAACAAATGAAATGTCTGGTCTGGTAGTAGTGAGGTAGATGAGACTTCCTACAAGCTATCTATACTTTGTTGCATCCTCAAATTCCTTTCCTTCAATAGATGTGAGCTTCAAGTTTTGTTCCATTGGAGTAGAAAGAGGATTGCACTCTTTCATGCCAAATCTGTTTAACAAATCTCCAATGTATTTCTTTTGAGAAAGAAATATGGATTTTGGATGTTGGGTTACTTCAATGCCAAGATAGTAATGAACATAGCCCAAATCAGTCATTTCAAAAAAATTTCCTAATTCTTTATTTATGGATGTAATATAGCTTTCATTGTTCCCTGTCATTAAAAGATCAACTACATGTACCACAAGATATACAATTGTTTTGCCAACTTTCTTGACAAATAAAGTTGCATCATCAAGATCAAAATGATTGAAGTTGAGTTTCAGAAGATGCTCAGTTAGTTTTTCATACCAGGCTCGTGGTGCTTGTTTGAGGCCATACAAGGACTTCACAAGTTTGCATACTTTATGTTCATGTCCTTTCACAGCAAATCCTTCAGGCTGGGACATAAAAACATTATCTTTTAGATCTCCATTCAAGAATGCAGTTTTTACATCCATTTGATGGACTTTCCAACCGTTCTGAGCAGCTAGTGCAAAGAGTGTCCGGATGGTGGCCCATTTTGCTATGGGGGAAAACGTTTCCTCATAATCGACCCCTTCCTTCTGTGCAAAACCTTTTGCCACAAGCCTAGCTTTGTGCTTGTCAAGTGAGCCATCAACTTTGTATTTGTTCTTGTAGACCCACTTGCAGCCAATTGGTTTGGTTCCAAATGGAGGGTCAACCAGCTTCCAAGTGCCATTCTTTATGAGGGCATCATACTCCTTCTGCATCGCTTCTTTCCATTCATCATGAGAAGCAGCTTCTTTGAAGGAAGTTGGTTCAAAATCTGTAGACAAGTTCAATTCAAAATCATATGTAACATCCATATCAACAGGTGAATTAGAGTTATCTACATCACCTCCATCTTGTCGGTTTGTATTTTTGGTTCCTGTTTTTCCAATTTCATCAGGATGAACACTTTCAAGTGTCTTTGTCAGCCATTTTGGGGGACCTTTCTGAGATGGTCCAGGCTGCTCTGTTGATTGAGTTGGGTCTGAATCAAGATTGAGTCTCCCAATTCTATCAATTACATCACTTAAAGCATCATCCGTTGTTGGAGTGTCATGCAGGGGAGATTGTTCTTCAGAAGAAGATTCCACATGTTGATCTAGTATAGGAATCCCCCCTTCAAGATGTGGAATCTGATTATCAAACTCTTGAAATGATTTCGGTTTTGTGAATCTATCCAAGCGATCAAGTTGCCGCTCAACAACACTGTCAGATTTGGATGATTCAAGAAAAATGACATCTCTAGATACAACAAACTTTTTATTTACTTCATCATAGAGACGATATGCTTTAGATGTGTTTGAATACCCCAGGAAGATACACTTACGACTTCTAGCACCAAGTTTGTTTCTATGTACCTTTGGTATTAAAGCATAACAGGTGGAACCAAAGATCCTAAGATGTTTTACCGAAGGAACATGTCCATACCACAATTCATAAGGAGTCTTGTTTCTTATAGCACTAGATGGACATCTATTCTTTATATATGCAGCACATAGAACAACATCAACCCAAAACATTATCTTTACATTTTTGAAGAAAAGCATGGATCGTACCATATTCAAAATTGTTCTGTTCATTCTTTCAGCTACACCATTCTGTTGAGGATTATAAGGCACAGTTGTTTGATGTTTAATCCCATGTTGGCGAAGATAGTGTCCAAATTCATTTGATGTATATTCTTTTCCATTATCAATGCGAATAGACCCAATATGAGATTGTGCATCATTTTCAATCCACTTATGAAAATTCTTGAATGTTTGAAAAGCATCAGATTTGTTCTTCAATAAATAAACCCAACACATTCTGGTGTAATCATCAATAAATGTCATGATATATTTATTTCCATTTGCAGAAGGAAAAGGCATTGGACCACATAAATCTGAATGAATGAGTTCAAGCTTCCTATGTGCTCTTGAATGTGAATCATGAAAAGACTGTTTGCTATGATTTCCTAGAATGCAAGCATCACATTGCTTATGTTTTCTAGGGATTGTAGGCAAACCAGCAACACCATTTTTCTTCAACAAGCGAAGACTATCATAGTTTAAATGTCCAAATTTAGCATGCCATAATAAACTTGACGGAAGTGTACCTTCTTCATGATGAGAAATATATGAGAAATGTTGTGCATGAGCAGAGGTTCCTTGCAGTTTAAGAAGTCTTTCTTCTTCTATACCCCTCATGACAAGTGAGTGGTCAGATGCATTTCTTACCTCAAGCTTTCCATCAAACATGTGAATGGAGTGACCTTGCTGGCGGATGTGGACCAGGGACAGCAAGTTTCTCTTGAGCTGTGGGAGATATAGAACATGATCCAGAAGAAAGTCTGGAAGACCAGGCAGTTTAAGCCTGATTGTGCCAAGCCCTGATGGCTTGATTTTTGACTGATCTGCAAAGTATACTTCTCCATCAACATTATCAGTGAAATCTTCAAAAACATATTTCCTATGAGTCATATGACAGGTTGCTCCTAAATCAAGCAACCAGTCATTTTTCGAAGAAGCAAGTGAAGCATTAAACAAATCTTCATTTACTCCAATGTTACATTGTGCCTCAATATAGTGAGCGGATTCAGGTGCTTTACCTTTGTCTGTGTCATTAGTTTTACCTTTCTGCTGATTTCTTCTCTGCTCAATTTTGTCCCGTGGTAGCTTGCATGTAGAAGCATCATGTGATACATTTCGTTTGCAGCGAATGCAATGCGGATCTGCTTTTTCTTCTTGAGAATGTCTGCCCCCCTGCCTCTGAAGTATCTTCCTCTTCCTCTTCGTCCACATCTTCCTCTTGTAGAATCTTGAGCAGGATGCTTTTCTTTATGAGCAAGGCAAACAGTCTCTTCAGAAGATTCAGGGACTATTTTCTTTCCAAAGGCTTTCTCTCTTTCAGCAAACGTTTTCACAAGAGACTGAAAGGTTATGTCTTTAAGATTTCCATTTGCTTGTAAAGACTCAAGATAATTGGAGTAGGTAGGATAGAGTGCTTTGAGAAAGGCAATAAGAGAGATATCCAGCTCAACCTTATTGGATTTAATATCATGCATTATAGACTTTATTTCAGATGCAAGAGCAAGGGGATCATTATTTTTCATTTCAAGAGTGAAGAGTTTAATCATGAGCTGAACAACTTCAAGTGCAGAATGAGAATCTTAGAGTTCTTTCAGCTTTTGTAAAGCTTCAAAGGCAGTGGAATAGGATGAAATATGAGGACTTACTTCTTCATTTACAGATGTTGCGATCAATGCATAGGCTTTGTTGTTCTTGTTTTCCCAAATGGCAAGTTCTTTATCTGATGTAGGCTGCACAGGGTCTTTGTCTTCTTCTCCGACACACACTCCTTTCCACAACTCATTGTAGATGAGGGTGTGTTTTACCATCCGAGACCATTCAGAATAGTTCTCCTTGCCAGTGAGAACTATTCCGACCATAGAGATGATTGAATGCATTCTGTAAAAAAAATACTTCTGCTCATAAAAAAAAACTTTACGTTACAACCTTCAAATCCTTCTGATATTTGCTAAAAGCATCAACATTTCATTGTACATATCAATGCAATACTACTATGTTTTGGAAAATGCGCAATGGATTACTTCAATATATCACTTCAATATCTCAATATATTATGCAAATGCGCAAGGGATCACTTCACTTCATCAATATATCACTTCAATAATCCATATATTATGCAACACTACAAATGTTTTGATATATAAAACACCCTGACTGATATAACTTGAATGCTTTGAAAACTGCCTTGAATGATATATATGAACACTTTGAAAAAAACAGCGCAATGCTTTGAAAAACTGTTTATATAGATGGCCCAATACTACAGCATTATCATTCAAATGATAAAGAACTGTGCAATATTACTATTCACCTCCACAAAAACAAGACTGAGCAATACAATCAAACCGATATTACTATTCTGTTGCCCTCGATTTACGCATAGCACTTGTGGATTGTGATGATGGCCGCCATACTGAAGTTAAAATTGTCATATATCGGCATTCTCACAGATTACAGAGTGACTTCAATACATCAGGAGGACCATGCCTTGTGCTAGCACAATAGCCTCTGATAATGGAGCTCTACCCACATTTAAAATGAGCGAGTCCACCTTCATTGCCAGCTTGATGCCGAAGCAGGAGATCGGTGCACAGAAATTTCTCGAGACACACCCTACTTATGATGGGAGAGGGGTATATGATCTTTTAGAAAGAACGAAAGAAAAAAATGCGGAAGCCACACTGGAGGCTTTAAGTAAGCTCGCGGTATTTGATCAGAAACACCCTAAACCGGGCAGTAGCACATTAAAAAAGAGCGTGAAGATATTCAAAACAGAGTTGATTATCTTTAGAAACAAGCGGATTGCTATGAAGACAAGGGCTCAGTAATAGATGCTGTTGTATGGTATGACGGCAGTGTATGGAGAGCAGCACTTGACACACAAGACCTTGAGGAGGATCCGTTCGAAGATGATGCGTCTAATTCAACATAAAACTCTGCAATAATCTCTCTCATGGGGCGTGATGGCATCAAAAGATGCAAAGACGAGGATGTAAGTCTACAAGAGAGGGCTCCACCAACAATAACAGATTCGAAATCAAGAAGTGGAATGCTAGTCAAACGTTCATAAAACAATGCGCAGTCTCTGGCAGTCAGAGAGCGCATAGAATCATAGGAGCAACTGTACTGTAGAGCAGTGATTTCTGATCAAAATAATCTCGAAGAAAAAGTTATGAAATTCAATGAAGAAATTGGAGCCAGGCGTTCAAAATGGATGCGCAGAGAATGTCAGGCCAACGTTTAATTATGGAATATGGACAGAAGGCAGCGCTGGTGCACCAGAGAACATTATGGACAGATCCGTTGGCAGCGCTCAGGGCAGAGGACAACAGCAGAAATGAAGGAGTTACGGCTATTTTAAGAACCTGGGACCTGTGCTCTAATACCATGTCAGGCCAGGGTAACTCCAGAATAGGCAGAAGAAAACTGATATTCTAATTCATTAGCTAACTATCATTTATATACAGAAATAGGACAGATCAGTTCACCTTCTTGATGACTGATCGTGTTCCAGTTCACCCATCCGTTGAGGATTAGGTGTCAACAAAAACTACCTGCTGCAAGTCATCTCTATCTTCTTTTAATAAGAAACTTCATTTTACAATTTTTCTGTACTGGTGCAGTCTTATACTAGTACACAGGCTTCTACCTACAGAAGGCTACAACCTTCTCTCGTTCTCCAGACTCTCCTAGATGGGAGCTACAACCCCCTTAGCTCTTGTACTAGCTGATCCATTTACTAGTACGTAGGTGCCTGCCTACTGAATGCTCCAATCTTCACTTGTTCTCTAGCTGCTACTGAAGGGAGCTACTACCCCCTTTGCTCTTGTACTAGCTGATGTACTAGTACGTAGGCGCCGGCCTACAATCTCCTTTCATCCTCCAGGGACCACATTTCATACATTTTCAGACTGGATTCTCCTAAAGCACAACACTATAATCTAAAGGCCACATTTCATTCAATTTTCATACTGGACCCATAAATATCATTGAAGCACAAAACAATCAATACTAGCCTCATCAATTTTTGAATCACTGAAACACTGAAACCCTGCCAACAACACAGTCACCAGAACACAGAGCAGAACACTGAACTCTGCAACAATATTCAGAACCAACTGTATCATCAAAATCATGCATCAGAGTGCATACACTACTTGGAAGTGCTAAAATGGCGTGTATACACAACTTCACCAAGGTGAACCAGCGTATATGTCATCAATTACTTACTTATAACTTGATGCACTTCTTGACCTCAGACATATCCAGATTATTACATATACAAGGATAATATGTGTGTTAACACTCAGATCTAGTCCATCAGATCACATAAATATGAGTCATTATGATCCTAATCCAATATTAGTTCTCATCCATCAATATTGAGGCTAAAGACAATCAACCAAACAGGATATACAGAATACTGACACCATCACCAGAACTCATCAACAACCAGAACCACCTGTAACTTCAAACATCATAGCTCAAATGGCATACGCTACTACAATGAATCAAACCCTCGTACATACGCACTTACACCAAAGCCAACTCACGTACAGATCTATAAATATTCAATCACGACTTGCAGCGATTTCAAACTTAAGTTATACCCAGTTCAGATCATTACATGCGTGAGTATACGGATCTAGAATAAACATAATCAATCATATAGAGATAGTTCATTTCAAACCATTTGATCCCGATCTATCCTTAGATCTTGTTCTCCATCAACCGGTGAGATCCCTCCTTAGCTCAGATCAAGCAATGCATCATCAACCCATAACCTGCATACTGGATCTCATACTTCATCAGATATTCAAGACTTTCTCGATGCACTTGCCTAATGATCTTCTTCTCCTTTTATAGTCTTAGGCCTTGCTCAATACCATGGTCCAAAACCATAACAAACCAATACCATGGACCCAATACTTGGAATCAACACTCTTGACGAGATACTATGGTCCAAAACCGTAGGTTCAAATACTAAAGACTAACTGCCATGGACCAAAACCCAATGTACGTGCCTTATCTTGCATGAAAGTGCATGTATACGCATACGCGTCTTTTCAACGACTAACCCACATGTATACGCGGCTTGGTCACGATGAACCTGCATATATATATTTTCTCTTCATTCTTGTAGTCTAATCATCAAATCCTTGCTACTGACCTGCTGCACTATGATCTGTCATCTGTGTGATTTTCCATCAAGGAGAACACTTGTGTCATAATGCCAAAAATCTCCCCCTTTGGACTTGATGGCAAAGCTAACTTGCCACACTTAGAACTATCATCTGATTCCTTTGAGCTGTCCTGCATCCCATGCATTCAGTCACATCTGATATCTCTTCTCAAGATTCATCTAGTTATAACTAAGTGAGATGTTCTTCTATGAGTGGGTTGCCATCAAGTACAACACATGCATCATAATGCCAACAATCTCCCCCTTTGGACTTGATGGCAACAACACCAAATCACTCTCCCCCTTTGACATCAAGGGCAAAGGGCGGACCAAGATATTCACTTCCTTTGATAAACATCCCACTGACCATACTCCCCCTGAGTACCTGCTGAAATTTCTGAATGAGCTCCTCGTTTGTATATGCCAAGGTGTACTAATTTGTTCATGCTCCCTTTGAGCACATGCTGAAATCTCTGAATGAGCTCTTGCTGAGCTGACCATGCTCCCCTTGACTGTAGGCAAGATCTGCAAAAAGATGTTCTTCAAGAAGAACCATGACTTATACATCATAGAAGACCTTCCTATCACCAAAAGGCTCAATACATTCATCCATCACCCAACCAAGTGGGGATATATCATAAATTTACATATGACAACCAAGTACATTACATCTTCATCCCAGGCATAGTGGGGAAACCAAAATAGGCCATTACATGACCTTGACACCATAAAAGAGACGAAATATCTAGAGCAAGACCAATAACTGATAGTAGCATCATCTATCAATCACCATTCAGATCAGCAACCAAGATTTCCTTTTGTTCTCCCTCTACCTTTGTTCCACCTGAAACCAACAACAGTTGTGTACTAGAACCAAAAGCTTCTAAGATAATGCCAACAATGCATCATTAGAAGTTTATCTGCTCCCCCTGAACCTGTGCCAAATGGTCTCTATCAGACCCATATCAAAATATCTTCAACCAGAGCCTGTCCCTACTGATATCCATCAAACCTCCATATACGTGACTATCTCTGCACAAACTAGCATATGTACGCGGATCCTCCTCAGGAAACTCGCGTACACCCATTTTTCTCTGAAACAGACAAGTTTTAACAACAAGATGATGCATCAACTACTCCCAGCTTCTGTCTGAGGTATTCAAAAGTTTCCCTGCGCAGTGGTTTAGTGAGAATATCAGCAACTTGTTCCTTAGAAGGAACATACTCCAATTTGACCTTTTGTTCCAACACTTGTTCCCGGAGAAAGTGATACTTGATTGGTATGTGCTTGGCATTAAGATGCATGTGTTGTACTTGATGGCAACCCACTCATAGAAGAACATCTCACTTAGTTATAACTAGATGAATCTTGAGAAGAGATATCAGATGTGACTAAATGCATGGGATGCAGGACAACTCAAAGGAATCAGATGATAGTTCTAAGTGTGACAAGTTAGCTTTGCCATCAAGTCCGAAGGGGGAGATTGTTGGCATTATGAGACAAGTGTTGTCCTTGATGGCAAATCACACAGATGACAAATCATATTGCAGCAGGTCAGCAGCAAGGATTTGATGACCAGACTACAAGAATGTAGAGAAAATATATATATACGCAGGTTCATCGTGACCAAGCCGCGTATACACGAGGGTTAGTCGTTGAAAAGACATGTATGTGTATACATGCACTTTTATGCAAGAGAAGGCACATACATTGGGTTTTGGTCCATGGCAGTTAGTCCTTGGTATTTGAACATATGGTTTTGGACCATAGTATCTCGTCAAGAGTGCTAATTCCAAGTATTGGGTCCATGGTATTGGTTTGTTATGGTTTTGGACCATGGTATTGAGCAAGGCCTAAGACTATAAAAGGAGAAGAAGATCATTAGGCAAGTGCATCGAGAAAGTCTTGAATATATGATGAAGTATGAGATCCAGTATGCAGGTTATGGGTTGATGATGCATTGCTTGATCTGAGCTAAGGAGGGATCTCACCGGTTGATGGAGAACAAGATCTAAGGATAGATTGGGATCAAATGGTTTGAAATGAACTATCTCTATATGATTTATTATGTTTATTCTAGATATGTATACTGACGCATGTAATGATCTGAACTGGGTATAACTTAAGTTTGAAATCGCTGCAAGTCATGATTGAATATTTATAGATCTGTACGCAGGTTGGCTTTGGTGTAAGTGCGTATGTACGCGGGTTTGGTTCATTGTAGTAGCGTATACCATTTGAGCTATGATGTTTGAAGTTACAAGTGGTTCTGGTTGTTGATGAGTTCCTTGTCTTATATTGTGAGCTAGATTCACCTTCAACAGATTCATGAAAACCAAGACCAGTTTTGATAGCAGGAGACCTTTGACTACTAAAAATATCATCCAAAATCTTAGTACTACCTTGAAATCGTAAGATCTTATCCTTTTCTTCTAATTTATCCTTTAGAATAGTTACCTCAACCTGAAGATACTCTTCCTTTTCATGATGCTGCTTCTTCATGTTTTCTTCAACTTTTCTTTCTTCTTCCAACTGATGTCTTAGATTGAGGACTTCATTTTCTTATTTTTCATGAGCTTGGAGAAGTTCGTTATTCTGCTTCTTTGATTCTTCAAGATCTTCCTTCAGCAAGAGGATCGTAGCCTCAATACTTTCATAGTAACTGGATCTATCTCTGAGTTTCTTGATTGTTGTGCTCTTCTCACTGACTTCATCTCTTAGAGATGTTACTTCAACCTGCAAATTTTGATATTTGTCCTTGAATAACTTCCTTACCTTGTTTCCTTCCTCTAGTTGAGCTTTTAGTTTGGTAGCTTCTTCTTTGAAGGCACATTCCCTTTTGTTCAATAGATCTTGTTGATCTCTAATTTTGTCTGTAAGCCTTTTGAATTCTGCCTCTATTTGATATCTTTCTTGCTCACCCATAAGAGAAAATTCAGTTGTTTCGTTATCACTTTCATCTTTTCCAAATGGATAGATACCTGTATCACCAGAGGATAAAAAATTCATACCTGATAGATCTTTTTCATCTTCATTCTGAAGTGATTCTGAACCTGAAGTGCTTCTTCCACATAATCCCCAATCGATGCTCCCATTGTCATAGACTTTCTGAGGTGTCTTCTTCTTCTTAGGTGCTTTCTTCTTAAGCTTCTTTCCCATAGTTCCACGGATCTCCTTCAAGCGATCAAGCTTCTACCAAAGGACCTGCCCTGATACCAATTGTTGGAAATAATACTGAGAGGGGAGGGGGGGGTGAATCAATATTATCAAATAAATAAAACTTTTTCATTTCCATTCTTAGATACATATACGCTACTTCAGTTAATGGAACCCGCGTGTATACGCAACTCTGTCTAATGCAACTAGTGTATATCCAGAATACTTATGATTCAGTTAATCCATTAAATGTTGATCTTTAGTTAGTGCATCAGAACTTCATTAACCATGTGAACAGTAAGCAGGTGCAGTAAAACATCACACACAAGAAGCACACATGAACACCATGATATAAGGTGGAAACCCAATGTGGGTGAAAACCACCTACTGCAAGTCATCTCTATCTTCTTTTAATAAGAAACTTCATTTTACAATATTTCTGTACTGGTGCAGTCTTATACCAGTACACAGGATTCTACATGCAGAAGGCTACAACCTTCTATCGTTCTCCAGACTCTCCTGGATGGGAGCTACAACCCCCTTAGCTCTTGTTCTAGCTGATCCATTTACTAGTACGTAGGTGCCTACCTACTGAATGCTCCAATATTCACTTATTTTCTAGCTGCTACTGAAGGGAGCTACTACCCCATTTGCTCTTATACTAGCTGATGTACTAGTACGTAGGCGCCAGCCTGCAATCTCCTTTCATCCTCCAGGGACCACATTTGATACATTTTCAGATTGGATTCTCCTGAAGCACAACAATATAATCTGAAGGTCATGTTTCATCCAATTTTCATACTGGACCCATAAATATCATTGAAGCACAAAACAATCAATACTAGCCTCATCAATTTCTGAATCACTGAAACACTGAAACCCTGTCAACAACACAGTCACCAGAACACAGAGAAGAACACTGAACTCTACAACAATATTCAGAACCAACTGTATCATCAAAATCATGCATCAGAGTGCATACGCTACTTGGAAGTGCTGAACCGGCGTGTATACGCAACTTCACCAAGGTGAACCAGTGCATATGTCATAAATTACTTACTTATAACTTGATGCACTTCCTGACTTCAGACATATCCAGATTATTACATATACAAGGATAATATGTGAGTTAGCACCCAGATCTAGTCCATCAGATCACATAAATATGAGTCATTATGATCCTGATCCAATATTAGTTCTCATCCATCAATATTGAGGCTAAACACAATCAACCAAACAGGATATACAGAATACTGACACCATCATCCGAACTCATCAACAACCAGAAGCACCTATAACTTCAAACATCATAGCTCAAATGGTATACGCTACTACAATGAACCAAACCTGTGTACATACGTGCTTACACCAAAGCCAACCCGCGTACAGATCTATAAATATTCAATCATGACTTGCAGCGATTTCAAACTTAAGTTATACCCAGTTCAGATCATTACATGCGTCAGTATACAGATCTAGAATAAACATAATCAATCATATAGAGATAGTTCATTTCAAACCATTTGATCCCGATCTATCCTTAGATCTTGTTCTCCATCAATTGGTGAGATCCCTCCTTAGCTTAGATCAAGCAATGCATCATCAACCCATAACCTGCATACTGGATCTCATACTTCATCAAATATTCAAGACTTTCTCGATGCACTTGCCTAATGATCTTCTTCTCCTTTTATAGTCTTAGGCCTTGCTCAATACCATGGTCCAAAACCATAACAAACCAATACCATGGACCCAATACTTGGAATCAACACTCTTTACGAGATACTATGGTCCAAAACCATAGGTTCAAATACCAAGGACTAACTGCCATGGACCAAAACCCAATGTACGTGCCTTCTCTTGCATGAAAGTGTGTGTATACGCATACGCGCCTTTTCAACGACTAAATCGCGTGTATACGTGGCTTGGTCACGATGAACCTATGTATATCTATTTTCTCTTCATTATTGTAGTCTGATCATCAAATCCTTGCTACTGACCTGCTGCACTATGATCTTTCATCTGTGTGATTTTCCATCAAGGACAACACTTGTCTCATAATGCCAACAGTTTTGACTTCCGTCACTGAAAAATTAGGGTGATGCGAAAGTTTTTGATGCTTCTTTCTTCGGTTCAGGAAGCTCTGACGCCCGTCACTGAGAATAGTCCTAATCGTGGTCCACTTTACCTCTAACCTTGGCTTACCTTTCATTGTGCACCTTTTTGTCCCACTTGGTGTAGCCCTCTTACCGCTGACCATTACTAATTGGGTTCTGCCATTTTGCTTCTATACTCTTCATTGTCCTCCTACGCCTGCTTATGGCAGAGTTTTTTTAGGTTACTCTGCGGCATTGTATTCCACCTCCTTAAGATTGCGCTATCCTTGCCACTGACACCTTGGTTGGCTAGAATGTCAACCAATTTGTTGGCCTTTCTCCTCACATGAATAAATCTAAGAGTATGAACTTCCTGTAGATGCACTTGAATTCTCTGAAGGACTCTAGTTAACCTCCAGTGTTTTGTGACCTTTTCCGGCCTTGTTCCATTACTGATTCTCCTGGCAGCATTTATGACTAGCTCTAATTCCACTTCTATTATGACATTTTGGCAATTTCTCTGTATCAAAAATTCCAAAGCCATTAGTTCTACCATGTTGTTAGTGGCTTTTCCTAAGTGACCATGGAAGAGGGAGATTATGCTACCTGTATCATCCCTTAGAACTACCCCAAAACCAGCATCCCCCGGGTTGCCTTTGGAAGCTCCATCAATGTTGTGCTTTAAAAAACCTTCTGGGGAGGGATGCCAGAATTCCTCCACCTTTTCTCTCATGTTTTCTATCCTGTCTAGACCTTGAGGAATAAGCCCCTGCAAGTCTAACAGCTGGAGGATTCTTAACTCTCCAACTGAGGGAGGATTTTTGGGGAGATTCCTAATCATGGTGCCCACTGTCTCCTTTAGTTCTTTTACGATCAGCTCCACCAGGCTAAGTGAGGCAAACTTTTCCTCTTTGAATATTCTTTTGTTCCTTTCCTTCCACTCATTCCAAATAATGAAACTCGGTAGAAGATTCCAGACATAGTTGAGAATTTCATTATCTGAAAAATTATTCCTCTAGTTGTTTAGAGTGTTGGCAATACTTTCTTTGTCTCTGTCAGACTGTTTGAAGATGTTGGTAAAAAATTCCCATATCCTGTCGGTGAAAATACAACTATTGAGAAGATGCTCTATAGTCTCCTCTTGGGTCTCACAGAGTTGACATCTAGAGGGTCCCAGCATGCCCCTTTTTTTAAGGTTGTCCCAGGTTAAAATTTTCCTGTGGTGAACTAACCACATGAAAAGTTTGATTTTCATCCAGCCTTTGTGCTTCCAAAGCTTCTGCCAAGTTTTATTAGGAGCTTGGGGTTCCAGATCAAGGAGAAAACCTTTAGCTTCCTTGATATTAAAGTTTCCCTCTTTGTTGTTACCCCATCTCAGTTGGTCCTGCCCTTCCGTTACTAAAATTATTCTCTGATCCAACAGTCTCTTAAGGGATTCTGCTTTACTGTTGAGGGTTCTATCCTCTCTGCCCTCAATGTTTTCTCAGATTCGCCACTTTTCTACATTATGTGAGTTCCCCCAAAAGTCTTTCACTTTTACTAATCCTTGATTGTTAGTCTCTCGCTTGAGGCCTAAAAATTCTTCCTTTAGTAGATTTGGTTCCTGTTTCCATTTGTCTTCCCAGAAAAGTGCCAGATCTCCCTCTCTGATTTCCCAGAAACTATTTTTTTTCACCACTTCTCTATTCTCCCAGGCCTTGTTCCATATGGGGGAGCCTTTCACTATTCCTATCATATGTATGATATCCGAATCCTGCCAGGCATTGGCATATTTTTCCTTCTAGATGCTTGCCCATTGTACTTTAGGATCCTTAACCCACCTCCACCAAAGTTTGGCTCCTAGAGCCTTGTTGAGAATCTTTGGGTTGTCTAAACCCAAGCCTCCTTGGTTCTTGGGTTGGCAGATCTTTTCCCAAGAGACTAAATCCCATTTTTTCCTTGTTTTCTCTTTGCCCCATAGAAATTCTTGTTGAATATTCTGAAATTGCTGCAAAACTCCTATTGGAGCTGGGATGGCTGATAGCATGAAGATTGAGATAGCTTGGAGAACTGCTTTAGTAAGACCCAGTCTACTAGCTAGATTTAAAGATCTGTTTGTCAATTTCTTGACCTTGTCTTGCATTTTAGTTATTAATGGATCCCATATACTCTTGTGTTGGGATTTAGCTATAAGTGGAACTCCCAAATACTTGGATGGAAGAGATTCTCTTTGAAAGCCTAAAATTCTGGAGACATTTCTCTGGATGGCCAAATGAGTGTTAAAGGAAAAAACTTTTGATTTGGTAAGGTTAACTTCCATACCTGTGGCCTTCGCGAAGTTGTCCAAAATCTGCTTGTAAGCCAGTGCTTCTTTGACTGTAGGAATTCCCTGTAACATGGTATCATCTACAAACTGTTGATGAGTCATAACTTGCCCATTCTCCTTAATTTGGAGTCCTTGAATTCTTCCCGTTACTGTTGCATTCTGGATGGACCGCCCCAGCCCTTCCATCATGAGGATGAAGAGAAAGGGAGAGAGCGGATCTCCCTGTCTTAGACCCCTGGAAGGGAGAAAAAGCTCAGAAGGAGAGCCATTCACTAAAATTGAAAAGCTAGATGAAGTTACAAGGGCCATGACCCATCTGACCCAATTATGATCAAAACCAAACGCTGTGAGCACTTTTTTGATGTATATCCAATTCACTTTGTCATATGCTTTGGCTATATCCAGTTGCATGATCATTCCCTCTCTCTTGTTGCCAGTTAACGAGTGAACCACCTCGTGAGCTTGAATTATGTTGTCCAGAATTTGTCTTCCTTCTACATACCCTGTTTGTTCCCCGGAGATAAGCATGGGCAGTAGGGGTTTGAGTCTATTGGCCACCACCTTGGAGATTATTTTGTAGACAACATTGCATAAGGCGATGGGCCTATATCTCTCTGGTGTTTGAGCATTTTCCTATTTTGGAATAAGGGCAATAAAGGAAGTATTGAGAGCTCTCAAAATGGTTTTGTTCCACCTAGAGTCTTCTACTATCTCTACAATATCCCTTTTAACAATATTCCAACAGGCTTTGAAGAATTCCACATTAAATCCATCCGGGCCTGGTGCCTTGCCATTTTTCATTTCCTTGAGGACCTCACCGATCTCCTTTTCAGTTACAAATTTGTTTAGATTACCATTATCCTCTCTGGATACCAATTTAGGTATATGTTTAATTAAATTCTTAATGAAAGGTTCTCTTCCGGAAAAGTTTTCCTTGGCAATGTCTCGAAAATGCTTGACTAACACTGCTTCTATCTCCTCGTGGGCTTGATGAATTTGGCCATTCTCGTCCTTGATCGAAGAGATTCTGTTGTGAGTTATGTTCGCAATGGTAGATCTGTGGAAAAATTTAGTATTGCGTTCTCCTTCTTTTAGCCATAGAACTCTAGATTTTTGTTTCCAAAAAATTTCTTCTTGTTTGCACAGCCTTTCCCATTCTTGGTGGTATTTCTCTGCTTGATCATTTTTTTCTTTGTCAAAGCCATTCTTGATCAAAGCTTGATTGAGCTCTATGATTTTTATTTCCACGATTTTTTTACTTGTGAAAATATTGCCAAATTCCTTTTGGTTCCATTCTTTTAGCTTCTGCTTGATGTGTTTTAATCTTTTATGTAGCAGGAACATAGATGATCCCTGAATCTGCAGGTCTTCAACCCACCATTTTCCAATGTTGCTGATGAAATCCAGGTGTGAAAGCCACATATTTTCAAACCTGAACAGTTTGTTTCTTGGGGTGCCAATGCCCTTGATCTCCATTTGAATCGGCCAGTGATCTAAGCCTCCAAAAGGAAGAATATCTGCTATTATTTCCTTGTCTAGAAGTAGGAGCTCTTCAGAGATCATGAATCTGTCTAGCTTGGAAGCTACCTAGGAATCCCCTCCTCTTTTTCTGTTCCATGTGCAAAGACTATTGTTTGTCTCAATGTCCACCAGCTTCATGTTTTCTAAAAAACAATGGAAAGCCGAGGAATCTTTGTTTAGTGCTCTTGTACCCCCTTTTTTCTCCGAGAGAGATCTGATCATGTTGAAATCTCCTCCTATAACCCATGGTAACCTTGCGAATTTGCTCCGAAGGTCCACTAAGGAATCAATAAACTTGATTTTTTCATCTAACCTTTGAGGGCCATAAAAATTCGTTACAAGATATGTGTCCCTGTCTCCTACAGGCTGTATAACAACTGATAAATAATTTCTTGATGCCTCTGCATCAATAATACCTATTTTTTGGGGGTTCTAGAGGATGAGGATACCCCCTGCTATATTTTCTGCTTTGACTTCTATAAACTCATATCTGCTGAGCCACCTACTATGGATTTGTCTTATCTTTTGAACAAAGCATTTCATTTCTTGGACAAAAATTATATCCAGAGCTACCTGTTTCATTCTATTATTCAACATTCTCTGTTTTCTTTTGCTTCCTAGACCTCTTACGTTCCAAGTTGTAAACTTCATAATTATAGATTGGTAAAGGAGTAACTAGTTAGATCTTTCATCTTACCTAAGTCTATCATGAGCTTTCCACATTCCATTAAAAGCTCGTTCTGCTTTTTTTTGCCCCTTTTTTTCCCCAGGTTTCTTGGAGCTAATCCTAGAGTTGATTTTACTGCTTTCATTCCATGATTTCCTGGTATATTAATGCTGTTATCTTCTACCAAGCTCTTTGCCTGTGTTTTCCATAAGAATAACTGCTTTATTCTATTGCATTCTTCTTGTGGTAGAGATTCTACCCCACCCATTGTTCCCTTACTCAAGAACCCTTCTAGATCTAGGTTTTCTCTGTCAAGAATCTCTTGTAACTCATTGTCTTCCAGTTCCATCTCGCTCTGAGTCATTTCCTGATCCATATCCATCTCTGATTCACTCATCATTATCCCTTTCTGTTTTTCCTTTACCTGTTCCTGATCCTGTTCTTCTTCCTTTTCCTGCTTATCATATCCCTCCTTCATTACTTGATTTTCAACGATTGTTTCTTCCTCCTCTTCAAGAACCTGGTACTGATTCGGCCTCCCATTTTGGTCTTCTCTTGGGTGTTGATTTGGCCCTTTTTTCCATTCTTTCCTTGTGAGCTACCTTGTGAAATCCATCTGTTTCTTTCGTTGTGTTAGGTTTTCTTTTGTTCTCTACCTTGCTGAGAGGGCAGTCTCTAAGAAGGTGTCCATGTTCATGACATTTTCGGCATCTAAATGGAATATGCTCGTAGTCAACAGTTTGCACCCATTCCTCATCATGAACCTCCAGAATGACTGCTTCCGGAAGTGCTCTAGATAGGTCCATCTCTACACAAATCCTAGCAAAGGAGGTGTATTTACCCCTTCTTATTGCTTTAGAAGTTTTGACATACCTCCCTAATTTATTGCCTATGGTTGTTAGTGATTCTATTTGCCAATAATCCAGATGTAGCGAATAGAGTCTTACCCAAACCGGGACTGAGGTAAAGGTTTCCCACTGCGGCATGAAGCTCATCATCCACTGCCGCATGTAGAGCCTTGCTGCTGCATAGAAGTAGGGCCCACCTTCAAACACTCTGTCTTTGTCCTCAATGTTTGAAAACACCACGGTGAAAAAACCCTTGGATCCTATATGAAGATCGATGCTTCCTTTAGGATTACAGTGGTATCTGATCCATGTTTGTAAATCCTTTTCGGTGGGCCATAGTCCCATGAATTTGCATATGATTGCATAAGTCTACATGTGCTCCTTGTGGGCCTACAACTCTGGATTATTTAAGATTACTCTGGGAGTGATTTCAGCTTTAGGTTTGCACGATCCCTTTTGTTTCCTGTCTTTTGTTCCCTGTTTTTTTCATTTTCCTCCTTGTCTTTTGTTCCTTCATTCTCGTTCTTCTTGTTACATTCTGTTTCCTCTTCCCTATTTTTTCCTCCTTCCATCTTGTTACCTTGGCCTGGTTCTGGGGGAGTCTTGCCCTTGTTAACCACTACCTCTCTGAAGGAGGGAGTGGAGCTCCCTCCTCTACCACCATCCATGGAGAAAAATGCATGCAGAAACCCTCAACTCAGAGAAAAATAGAACCAAATTTTCCCCCGTATCCACAAGCGGCTCTGGAAGCCCTTTCTCTATATTGAAATCAAATTTATAGATCAACGAAAAGATATTGTTTTCTTTCATGAAGATGATAGGTTTGTCATGTTCGATAATCTTGAAGAATACTTTCTATTTAAGAATGACTTAGACTATAAAATTAATGAGTATGAGCCTGAGAGAGACATTATGCCAGAAATTGAGTCAGAATTTCTCATGCTCGAGGAATTTACAGCCAACATTCAGATAGCAAAAGCTTATACTTTTCTATGCCTTCCTATCAATCAACAACCAATTGTTCTTTCAGATCAAAATGAAGGGAATACTTGTATTTTTGCTGCTAGATCTCAAGACAAGGTAGTGCTTTAGGATTTACAAGATCCCTTCACCATTTTTTTGCAATCATTGGAGAAGATGAATGTTGTATGGTTTGTTAGCATAAGCCTTGGTTTCAGTCGTTATTGTGAGTTTCCTACATGCGCATCGTTATGCCTGCTCGGGGAAAGTGAGAGCAGAATTTCAATGAGTAGCCATCTGCTGGATTGGTTACATTGGAAGGTTCACTTCACATGAATTTACATATTTCTTCGGTAGGCAGGTGGTTGTCATCAATATTTGAAGCCCTCAAATCTTGATGATCTATTGCCATTAATAATTTTTGTAAGTACTTCTTTCAATTAGGTCTTGAGTAATTTTTTCAATCAATTTAAAGTCAGTGTCGAGTCAGTTTGTGTCATTTGAAGTTGTCAACGTTTAGTCATGCATTTCAATTTAAGGTTCTTGACACCTCCAAGGAACTTCCATCCCCAATAAGGCCGATGTTAGTGTCAGTATTTGCATCCTGCCATCAGTGATAAAAAATACTCTTTTCATATTCATTTGAGGTGTCCCACACAGAAATTTTTCATCATTCCACTAGGTCATGCAAAAAGAAAATTAGTCACTGATGGTAATCCTAGTCCAAAAACATCACTCTTCCCTAAATGTGATTATTTTCTAGCATAGTTTCATATCTTGTTGACTGTACATCATCCATAAAGTTATTTTTATCATGCCATTTGTATCAGTCATGAGGTCATTATGTCATCTTGAAATTCAGTCCTTCAAGGTCTCATTAGGTTCTTTAGGGTTTTTCAAGGTTTCATTAGGTCATTAGGGTTGCCAAGGTTCCATTCCATTGCATAAGACTAACAAGTAAAGGGTGAACAATAACATCCCTTCACCATGTGAAGATGACTTGTAAAGAGAAATGCTTATTTCATTATGTAATTTTATGTCTTACAAATGTAATAATTTCACCATCCCAAGCTGTTAACTCAGTGTTCCAAAGATTCCAGACCATCAAAAGATCAATTTTTCAAAGGAAATAGTCAAGTGAAAGGGTAAAGTTTCAAAGGGTTAAGTGCATGCCAAAGGGAGTTGTCTTTTCCCAAGGGTGTCAAAATCATCATTTTCGACAAGCACTAAACCCTAATTTCCTCACCCATTGAGCTAGGGTTGGCTATGGAATCAGATACATCTGAGTATATGAGGCATAAGGAGGTCATTGCAGCAAGTATGTGGCCATTCCAACTCATAAACATCATGTCTCCATCATTTTTCAAGAAGTCATTCCAAGGGACAAATCATTTGCCACACATAGGGCCGATTTTTCTTCAAACTATGTTTTAGACCAAATAGGGATGGATTTGGAAAAAGTGAGAGAAATCTTTGTCCATAATAGGCCAAGGATTAAAAAACTCCTTCACTTTTTACACAGGTGTCATGGTTTTATAGAAATGTTAAAACTACAGTTGCTACAAGAGAGTTACTGCACTCCTGGAGTGAGTTTTTAAAAATCACCTTTTCTTCTATTTGGAGTCTCCAATTGACTTTCTTGATGGGTCAAATGATAACTTGACGAAAATTTCTTTCCAATGAGCTATCATGCACTCAATTTGGAGTTGAGGAAGACCTCCAAACGTTTCCTGCAAGAGAACACTTCATTTTTGCACCTTCATTCTGTACTTTTTGACCAGTCTTAGGCGCGTTGATGTTTTAGAGGGCTATCATTGATCATTTTTAGTGCTTGATAGGTCCATTGTATAGCCAAGAGAGGGACCTTTCTAACAAGCTATCATGGACTCAATTTTGATGTAGGGAAAGTCTCCAAACGTGGCCTGCACAAAGGTGCTATGCATAGAGCAGGAGGCGCTGCGCATAGAGCAGGAGCGCTGTGCATAGAGGAGAGAGCACTGTGCATAGGTATGGAGCGCTGCACATAGGGCCTGTTTTCCAGTGAAATTTTACACAGCACTGTGCATAGAGCTTGAGAACTGCACACCTATACAAGGCACTGCACATAAGGTCAGCAAGCACCAAAACCACCATATCAATCATCCAAATTTCTTTTTTTCCACCTAGATCTTCTAAACAAGTAAGTGCACTCCTTGGAATATCCTCCCAACATTCAGTTCATGATTTTGAAGTTGGTTTGCTATTTAAAATTTTAAACCCTAGGTTTCCTACAAATCCATCCACCTATCCCTTATACCCTAATTCCTTCAAACAAATCCCTCCACCTATCCCTTATACCCTAATTCCCTCAAACAAATCCCTCCACCTATCCCCTATACCCTGATTCCCTCAAATCCCTTATACCCTAATCCCCAATTTTTTTTTCTTAAAAGCCTATTTACTAAATAGTCCCTACCAAAAATACCCTCCTTCTCACTCTCATATCATATATATCTCATCCTACATTGCATAAGTTCCCCTCCCCTTCCCCTATCCCTATTCACCATAAATCACTTCTTGATTACCTTCTCTATGGTTTCAAAGTTTCAAAATTCAACAAACATGGACAAAGAGGATAGAGATTATGAGGAGGAGGAAAATAGTGGCAGTGAAATCTTGGGAGATGAACCTTAGCATTAGAGAAAACCACATAAGGGAGGCATAATCATCAGAGAGGAACGATCAAACATTAGAGAGTTACAGGCTTCTCATATGATTGCCTCTTGTTCCAAGCATCTAGGGTGTTATGAGTTTTGTGAGCAGGTGGAGAGAGTTCAACATCATCCTGAGCTGACCAGGCCTTTTCTAGCCAATCTCTGTGATAACAAGGTAACTCTTACCGGGGTGACATTTACAATTTCATCCTCCATCATTGCTGATGCTACAAGGATTCCAAATGTGGGGAAAAAGTGGCATAAGGCACAAGATTTGGATGAGAACTACTATGAGCCATACATCAAATCCAGGTACAGGAATGAAAAGAAGAGGAGCTTTCCTTTCAGGCTCCTTGAAGACAAGTATGCCCCTATGATGAGGATCATTATGAACTATTTTACATGTGAGGGAAAATTTTCTAGATTGTACACCTATCATATTAGGCTTCTTATGCACTTCAAAAGAGTGAAAATGTTGAACATCCTGTATTTCTTATTCAGGAACATTGAGAAGATGACTTACATTATACAGAAAAAGCCATACCCCCATCAAATGAGTAGTATCTATCACTACTCCTTGATTAAGATGATTGTGCTACATCATCTCAACCTCATCAACATCTCCTAGGTTACATTCATTGCCAATGACATATTCAATGGTCCTCAGATTCCTCCACAGGTGCCCTAAGAAGTAGAAAGGCCTTCCAGTAGTACCAAAGTAAAGAAAGGTGAGAAGGCTAAAGAAAATAGAGCCGCTGAGAAGCCAGAAGCCTACAAAACATATCAAAGAGGGGCTAGAAAGTTGTTTGCAGCAGATAGGCAAGTGTTTACTCCACTTGATGTGGAAGGGGCCTTTCCTTCTTCATGAACTCATAGGAAAATGCTTGCTCCACAAAATGTGGAAGGGGCTTTGCCTTCTTCATCAACACAACAGGTACAATAGGTGCAACATGTGCATAAAGGGAAGGAAAAGATGCTGGAGGAAAGCCTCAATGATGAAGAGGAAAGGGAATTCGATTTAATGGAAGATGATGAACCAGAACAGCCACACATCAATCATGGCATTGAGATAATTCACTTGGAGGCTCAAGATGAGGCAACAAATGAAAATATAACCATAAGGGAAAAAGATGCACATCTCCAAGCACTGATGGACAACTTGACGAGAGCTAAGTATGTTATTTTATACCTTAAGCAAGAGAACAAGAAGCTAAGTGACAAACAAGTCCTCATGGAGCTATAACTTCTCAAATAAAAGAGGCAAGGTGACAAAGGAAAGTCAGTAATGCAAGAAGAGGAAACCCCAGCCACCTTGACTAAAAAACAAAGGCTTGAGAAGGAGATTGAGGAGGATAGAGAAAATTGGCTTGACAAGGTCAATTTGAATTTGTAGAAGCTGCTACAAAAGGACAATAGGGACAATCAAATCATCAGGCACATGGCTCGCCATTACAGGACCTAGAACAAGATTTGCAACATAAGGGTCAAGCAAATGAAGACAAGGCTAAAACAAGAACACAAAGGCAAAAAGGAGGGTGATAGCCTTAGGTTGCTTCCTGAAGCTTCCTTGGTTAACCAAGACACTTGATGATGGTGTTCTCCACAAATTTTGAGTAAGTTTTGAAGAATTTTTTCCTTTTGGAGAATTTAGCAATTTTTGACGCGGAAATTTTGGCTCTATGCACAGCGCCACTGGCGCTGTGCTTTTCCTTGGGGCATCTAATGAGGAAACGGTTAGAATGTTTGGATTCACAATGATGAGTACATGCACCGTGTGAATTTTCTAAGCTTTTGGAGCAGAATTGGTCAACCAAAAGGTCAAAAAATGACATTTTTGCCTTCTTCTTGAGCCACAGAAGCAGCCTTGGGAGAATCTGTTTTTGAGGGGTCAAATGAACTCCAACTGCAACAATTCAAGATTTTCCGGAAATTATACTTGAAGAGCTTTCCAACAATCTTTTTTAGGCCCAATTGGGACACCGGGAAGGCCTCCAAAATGGCCCTGCCAAAATCGCTATGCATAGAGCTTGGGTGCTGCGCATAGGGCAATTTTATCCTGAATTTTCACTTCACTGTGCCATGACTGTAATTTTAAGTTTTATCTCATGGATGATGTTTTTACTGATGTAAATAGTAATTAGGCATTTAAATAGGATGGATAATAGTTACTAAAAGGTAGATTCATTATATCAAAAGTTATCTTGAGGAAAAATGAATAAGTTTCCTCTGTTTTAGAGGCAAGTTGTTAGGTTGCCTAGATTCCAGTTTCTTGTTTGGTTTTTGATGGATTAGTTCCTCATCCTAGGGATTCTACCCCTGAGTATGGGAGGAGGTTGAATCAATGTCTATATCTTCTTCTTCGTTCTCATTGTAAAGGGTTGGACTCAGCTGGATGCTTATGCTTTGAGTAGACAACATTTTGTATCAGTTTTAGCAGGAGATTAATGAAAAGTTGCAGCTATTTCTTTGGGATCCATGTGGTATGATGTTCAGTTCAGTTTTGTTTATGTTTTCATGTGTTAAAATGTATTTTTGACTCCATTTCATCATTTCATACTCTTTAAGTGGATGTTTTCAATTTTATAGGAAAAACCCATAATATTTATCTTCTGTTTTGGGAAAATATTCACAGTCTATGTTTTCTTCAGTTTAAGAAGAATCCATGTTGCTTACATGCTCTTTCTAGCTCCTCACCTATCTTCCAATTTCCTCACCCATCAAACCCTAGAGTGATGAGCCTTGTTCCTACCTTGCCCCATCGAAACCCTGCAATTTTGACATAATTTCCTTGCCCTAACTGTTTGGCTCCTCCTGATCCGGAAAAACCCTTCAAAATCAAATCAAACCTTGTGCTACTATACCTAGCCTAATATCATTTTCTTGATATAGTCATCTTGGCTGAGATCATTACGGAGAGAGCCCTCTCCTGGCCTAGTAGGGCTAGCTAATTGGCTAAGCATGGTTTGTGGTTACCCTGGCATTGCCTTCCTTCGGCCTGAAGTTCAATCCAGGTGATAACACTCTCCATTCAAGTCATACACTAAATTATATTTTCATATGGAGGGATGTGGAGACTAGGAAAGAAATAATCTGCAAGGATAATTGTATGCTCGCATATTGACAAAACTCTTATTCATGGGAATATTTTCATGGATCCTATCAAGGAGAGCCACAAAAGTTGGCGCGGGAGGAATTTCACAATGCAGGAAGCTAAAAGGTAATTGTTCCATTGAAGCATTGGGAGAGGGTACAAATAATTTTGCTGACGTTGAATTATCTTTGATTGCTAACAAGGGTAACAACAGGAAGGAAGAGTCTACATATTCAGATTTTAAGAGATTCCAAGATCACCATAGACCAGACCAATGGTAAATTAAATCAACCAAATTGGGTCCTTTCCCCCAATCTTGGAAAGAATCAAGGAGCTGAAAGAGAATCTCAATAAAATTTATTTTTCCCCAATGTTTGGGAGAATCAAGGAGCTGACAGAGAATTTCACTAAAATTTCTTTTCAACACCTTCTAGAGTTGAATCTTCCTACATAGGAGGAAGAAGCAGAGTCCCATCTCTCTGCCAGGGTTTGATGCTTGTACGATTAACACCCAATCAACCAATGTTAGATGCTATTATGATTAACACCCAATGATGAGAACAACCACAAGGAGTGGCTAAAAACTACGGGATGAATGCTCAAAGAACCACGTTGTTTCATTTTCTTGTTTTTCCATAGGAAAGCATTGTTTCATTTTCTTGTTTTTCGATAGGGAAGATCTGGATCCAAGATTTTGTTATAAGAGCCTGTATGACAATTATTTTTTGATGTATGCAGTAATTGGGATTTATAGCCCCTATTTTGTTGTCAAGTTTTGATGTTGACAAACAATTTTTCCTCAATTGCAACATATATTCAAATCCAATTCCTCTCTCTCATATGGTAAATATACAATTTCTGTTTGAAATAGTAAATATACTATTATTTTACCCCCTCGTTGTGAAACCTTTGTGGCTACTGTGAAAACGTTTGACAATGAAATCCCACTGTTGGGACATAGAGAACCAAACCAAAACTTTTGCGGCTACTGTGAAAATGTTTGACAATGAAATCCCACTGCTGGGACATAGAGAACCAAACCAGGGTCTCTCAGGTGAGAGCGGAAAAAGTAGACTAAAACTGAGCAAAAAGAAGTTAATTTGACAACGTGAATTAATTTTTAAGACAAGCTTGTAATTTAGGAACTTGGCATTGTAATTGGTTTGAATCTACGATCAATCCATCAATGGCATCTCTGTGTTCATATATATTTCTAGAACAGAAGAATGGAACACTAATATCGATCTATGAATTGAATGGCACTTGCAAACAAACAAGAACAAGATTAATGGAAATCTGTGAATGGAATGGTTAATAGAAATATGTGAATGAATGGAATGGAATTTTCTAACAAACATTAACAAAGATTACTAATAGAAATCTGCGATTGGAATAATGGCATTTTCTAACAAACATTACTAATATCAGTTTCAGTTCGGAAATAGTTGCAGATAATTTCTTTATCAGTTTCAGTGTGGAGGCCAACTCTAATTACAAATAGTTTCAGTTGTTTTGATGGTTGCGGCTTACCTAGAATGCCAAACCCCTTCAGATTCTGATTCACAAATCGCCAAGAAATGGAGGATTTCACACAAAATGTATACCCTAGTGCTGGTTGCAATGAGTCACCCAGAAATGGAGGATTCCGCACAAAATGTATACCCTGGTCCAACGAGTCACCAAGAAATGGAGGATTTCGCACAAAATGTATACCCTGGTCCAACGAGTCACCAACAAATGGATGATTTTGCACAAAATGTACACCTTGGTCCCTGGCGCTGCTAGAAAGAGTCAACAATTCAGAAAAAAATAAAAAATGGACGATTTGTGAACTGAGGAATCCAAAACTAGCGAATTTATACACCCTTGACATTGATGAAATCCATATTTGAAAACAGGGAGTCTTTCACCCTTGCCCTCCATTTGAAAATCAAAAAATCAGGGTGATTGGGACCAAAACAAACCTTCCAAACCTCCTCTTAAACTAGAAAAACAAAAAACGGGGCGATTGCAAACGGATTTAACACTACAAATCAGAAAATCCGGCGATTTTAAGGGAATACAATCTCCCAGACCAATCAAATCGGGCCAAATGAGCCTTCGCATGATTTATCCACCCCTTTTTTTGGGGCTAAAATAAAAAATAAATAAATTATTTTTTAAATAAAAGTTGGCTAACTATAGGAAAACTGTGTTTTATAAAAAAATTCCCCTTCTAAAATGAAAAACCCCTTAAAATTTTCCCTTGGGCTAAAATTTGCCCTTAAAATTTACCATGGGTGGGAGAACCATTCATGACAAACTTCTTCAATCCAATATGGTATGGGTAGAGAGACGGATAAAAGGGTGCCTGATCCGAATTGGATCCATAGAAGACTGTCAAAGAACCATGACTGTATCAAGTCGAACAAATCTCTAAAGAAATCCAAAACAACGATCAAAAACACCCTAAACCAGTGGCAATGGTAGCCAACGTGGAACGATGAGGACCTTGGTCAAAGCGCGCTGACCGAGGCCCATGGAGACCGTGCAGGAGGCCAAAGTAGCCCTCGGAAGCCCCAGAATGGGAAAAGGAGGTGATTTTTGATGCGCGATTAGCGCTTATCACACATCGCTAGGCGAACAAGGCTGCGAAGGAAAATCTCGAGCACTCGGTCGTGTGGGGGAACCAGAGGACCGCGGGTGGAAAAGGTAAAAAGCGCTAAACACAAATGGCGGGACCCGTGCTCTGGAAACCTGCGATTTTGATTTGGGCACCCTTAAAGAGTAAGAGGTTTTGGACAAAAGCAGAGTGATTCCATACAACGATCGACGCGTGGTAGGTGGAGGTGAGATAAAATCGCCGTTGATCACATGCTATCTGTCGAGCAAGTCAACCGCGCGAAACGTGCGTATGGCGTCGGATCTGGAGGGCCCAAATCGGACGGTTCAGATCATGCCCGCTGGAGGAAGCGGAATCAATAGGGAATTAAGCCGCATTTTAAAGGGATTTGGAACACATCCATGGAGTAACTGAAGAAATGAACCGACGAAGCATGTTGGCACCATTTAGAGGAGGACAAGTGGCCACTCGCTGAGCGTTCATGATGACGCTGAACACAGGGAACTCCAAGTGCAGTTGCAGAAGGTGAAGAGGCAGAGGCAGAAGAGGAACAAAACAAGCATACGGATCGAATGGCTAAAAACCATGAACAAAGGCAGTCGAATCAATCAAGTTAGACACAAAGAGACAAAAGTCGAGAGATGAAGTGGAACAGTGAACCCTGAGAGGAGGACTGAACACAGAGAATAGTAAAGAAAAGCAGAAGAGACAGAGGGCCGAGCTGACCAGAGGCAGCATCGTGCACCAGAGAGCTTGAAGATTCAAGCCATCCCATAAAGAATTCTGTTTGGACTGAGCATCAAATTTGGCTCTTTCCCCTATAGACCAGAAGGTCATAGAGCTGGTAGGAGAAGAAGAGTCTGTGTACTCCAGTGGCTTGGGGAATCCAAGAAACCACCCTGCCAAGCAAGACCTGCTTCAGGAGAACTCACATTGAGTCCCTGTATTGTAATTTCTCTGCTTAAAGACACAATAGAACAAGGCCACCATTGAAATCTGGACCAGAGACGTAGCCCTAGAGAATAGGTTGAACTCCTTATTAAAATTGCTTGTGTCTTTATGCTTTCTTACTGTATTTCTCTACTGTCTTTTCCATTTTAATGTCTATGTATTGGCAATTTGATCGATCCGTTGCTTCAATAACACAAAACACACACCAGCACATGAGTCTGTAATACATTAGTTTAATAAATCTTTAACTGATGTCACTCATAGGGTGAACGTCAGATCAAGTGGTATCAGAGCTCTAGGCTGAAAGGTTAGACAAGCTTGTGTTGGTTTAGCTATGAATGCTCACAAGATCAAAGCTCAAATTAGGAGAAGGAGAGTTGGTAGAAACTAATCCTGAAATTGGGAGAGTCTATCCTCGAAAGACCATGTCAGAGGAAGGTTCTGTAGGGCCAGACCCTCAATTCATAGAGAGTTTCCTAGCTATAAAGTCTATGGTTGAAGAAATGTATAGAGACTTTGGAAAGAAAAAGGTGGAAGATGCATCAGGTTCTAAGCAAGAGAAAGAAAAAGATAAGTCTCACTTCCATGACAACTCCAAAGGAAATGGGAAAGAGGAACACTTTCTCACACCTACTAATAGCCCTATGCATAATAAGAAATAATCTTTGATTAAGTTAGATGTTAGATTTGATTTGCCTATATATGATGGAGAGCTAAATGTTGAAAAGTTGGACAATTGGATTAGACAAATTGATGTGTATTTCAGGGTACAGAACATAAACTCAGACCAAAGTAAGATTCAGCTCGCAAGCCTATGCCTAGGAGGCACTGCCTTGGTTTGGTGGGAAGGTAGAACCCAAGTTGATATGAAAAGACATGGCAAGACCATCTCTGTCTGGAGTGAATTTGTTGTTGCAATCAAAAAGCAGTTCTATCCATTGGCCTACATGAAACAAGCCATGATGAGTTGGAAAACTCTTCGATAGTTGAAAGGGAAAAGTGTGCAAGGGTATACTCAAGAATTCAGAAAGAGAGCATTGATGTTGGATATGTCATTAGACTCACCAGAGACTCTTTTGAAGTAAAATGGTGGTCTACACAGCTACATGAGGCATACCATCCTCATGTTTAATCCCACTAGTATAGATGAGGTATCTGTACAAGCTACTCATCTAGAGGCTAGAGGAAAGAATGACAATCCAGAAGTTGGGGGACCATCCCAACCCACTATAAGCAAGAGCAAGGAGAAAATAAAATAGAAGTGGAAAGCAAGGAAGGCTAACACTACACAAAAAGCCAAAGCTTCATGCACTCACTATAAAAAGGAGGGGCATGATGATGAGCATTGCTGGATTCTGTATCTAGAGCTTAGACCTAAGAAGTCCAAGGGCAAGAAGAAGAAGACAGTTGTAGCTATTTAGAGAGATTTAGGGTCAAACTCGGGAGATGAAACAACTATAGCAGCCATAGGTATAAAAGGTAAGAATTCTGAAGCATCTACTAGTAATTTTGCTCAATCTGTTATTGATGAAGAAAATGAGGGAAAAGACATGAGCTTTTCCATATTATAGTTATTTCCAAAAATCAAAAGATTGATACTTTTTTTGATAGTGGCTCACAAGTAAATTTTATTTATGAAGCAATTGTAAAGAAATTGGGATTAGAAACTACACCTCACAAGAAACCATACCCATTAGGATGGTTGAATGATAAAGCACAACTACAAGTGACTAGACAGTGAAAATTCAAGTTTTCTTTTGGGTCAACATTTGTAGATGAGGTTGAGTTAGACATAATTCCTTTGGATATATGTGGAATTGTTTTAGGAAGTCCTTAGGATATATGTGGAATTGTATGATAGGAAGGCTATTTTCTATAGAGCTGAGAACAAGTATCTACTTGTTAAACATGGAATCAAATACTTTGTAAGAGCTCATAAGCTCAAGAATAATTATACTCTCATAAACTCAGGACAGATGAAAAGAATGATAAATTCATGTAAACAATTCTTACTGATGGTTGTAAAGGAAAAGAAACCTGATAAAACCAATGTATTTGAGGGCTGTAATGTTGAACAACAAGCTGATATAGAAAAGGTTGTTTCAGAGTATGATGTCTTGTTTCAAGAACCTAAAGGTCTGCCACCCAAAAAGGGAATAGTACATGATATTATTTTTCAACCAGATGTTCCATTGGCTAACATTAGGATGTATAGGTTGTCTACTTTAGAGAATGCTGAAATCAAGAAGAAGGTGTAGGAGTTGCTCGAGAAGGGCTTCATCAGGCCTAGCACATCACCATGTGGGTCACCAATCATTTTGGTGAGAAAGAAAGATGGCTCTTGGAGAATGTCCATTGATTACCGAGCATTGAATAAGATAAAAATCAAGAATCATTATCCCCTTCCTCGCATAGATGATCTTCTAGATCAATTGAAAGAATTTGTTTATTTCACCAAGCTGGATTTGCACAGTGGATACCATCAAGTTAGAGTTGCAGAGCAAGATGCATGGAAGACTGCTTTCAAAACAAAGCAGGGATTGCATGAATGGCTGGTTATGCCTTTGGGCTTAACTAATGCTCTTGCTACTTTCATGAGATTAATGAATGATGTACTTAGACCTTTTCTTGATGATTGTGTTATTGTGTATCTGGATGACATTCTGATTTTTAGTAAAACATGGGAAGAAAATTTAAAGCATGTTAAGTAGACATTAGATGTTTTGAGAAGAGAAAAACTTTATGTTAAACTCTCAAAATGTGAATTTGGCAAAACATCTCTAAACTACTTGGGTCATATAGTAGGGGGGGGGGGGGGGGGGGGTGAATTGAAAATAGATCTCTCTAAAGTGGCAGTCATTGTGAACTGTCCTAAACCTAGGTCTGCTACAGAAGTGAGAAGCTTCCTAGGAGCAGCACAATATTGGAGGAAGTTCATTTCTAACTTCTCCTCGATTGCAGCTCCCTTACATGCTTTAATAGGATTGAATAAAGTGTTTAAGTGGGGAGGTAAACATCAGAAAGCCTTTGACACCTTGAAATATAAAATTAGTACAGCACCTGTACTAGCACTGCCAGATCTGCAAAGACCATTTGAGATCCAAACTGATGCTAGTGATTATGCCATGGGAGAAATGTTGACATAACACAAAAAACCCATATGTTATCATTCTGAGACTTTTAATCCTGCAGTAGTTAACTATCCTACATATGATAAAGAATTGTATGCATTAGTTCAGAGTGTGAAAAAGTGGAAACATTACTTAATTAGCGAAGAGACAGTAATACATACTGATCATCAGCCACTTCAATATCTACACTCCCAAACTAAGTTGCAGCAATCAAGACATTACAGATGGATGGGATTTCTACAACAATTTCACTTAGTCATCAGATATAAAAAGGGCATACATAACAAGGTTGCAGACATGTTATCCAGGCCCATTATAAATGCATCTACCATACTTAAGCATAATTCTATGCTACATGAAAGCTACATAGAACAATATGCTCCTGATATGGATTTTAAAGATGTATATGCAACTTTTAGTCAAGGAAAAAGAGTAGAAGAATTGGACTACCACATAAAGGACCGACTCTTATACCATTGTGGTAAACTCTACATTCCAAAAATTGAGAGGATAAAGATAATTACGGAAGCACACACGTCTCTGATATCAGGTCACTTTGGGGTAAGTAAAATGGTTGCACAGTTGCAAAGATTCTGCTATTGGCCAAAAATGAATGAGACAATTTCTAGATATGTAAGAGGGTGTGCTATGTGTGCTAAAAGCAAGCCCAACAATAGAAAACTACGCTTGTACACTCCATTTTCAGTTCCTTCTCACCCTTGGGGAAGTGTTTCAATGGATTTTGTTGGAGGATTGCCTAAATCTAGGAAAGGTCATGATTACTTATATGTTGTTGTGGATAGGTTCAGCAAAATGTGTATTTTGATACCTTGTAGTAAACAGATCACAGCTGAATAGACTGCAAAATTGTTCTTTGAACATGTATGGGTTCATTTTGGATTACCCACTTCCATTGTATCTGACCGAGACACCCAATTTCTGGGGAAGTTTTGGTCTAGTTTGTGGGAACTGATGGACACCAAGTTGAAGAAAAGCACATATTTTCATCCACAAACAGATGGCCAGACAGAAGTAGTAAACAGGACAGTGATCCAGTTACTGAGAGGATATTGCAGCAAACATCCTAAGATTTGGGATGAACACTTGTGTTATGTGCAGCATGCTTACAATAGAGCCAAACACTCTTCTACACAGAGATCTCCTTTTGAGACCTGTTTTGGTTTCACACCAAGGTCTCCCTTGGATTTTGTCTTTGGTAAAGATACCATGGTTGATGGAAAAAGTGATGTGGACAAGGCAACTATGTTCATTGAACAGATCCAGGAGATCCACTAGGTAGTATAGGAACAGCTGGAAAAGAGCCAGGCCAAGTACAAGGCTAGGCATAATAAGCATCGGATGGAGCATAGTTTTCAAGTTAGAGACCAAGTCTGGCTGTATATCAGCAAGGATAGGATGCAAGGTGAAGGTAAGAAAATAAAACCTATCAGATATGGACATTTTAGGATACTTGAGAGGATTGGTGAAAATGCTTTTCGCCTTGATTTACCAGCTTACATGCACATCTACTCAGTCGTAAATGTAGATTGCTTGAGATTGTTTGAACCTTCAATGATTGAGGACCCTAATGAGAAAAGTCAATTGCCTTCTATTGATGACCTGCTACCTAAGTACCTCAATGAGTTGCAGGAAGACACAATGCTGGACAGGAAGGTGAGGACAATGTGCAGGGGAGATGTTGAGTACCTCAGGATTGGGCTCAAAGGTTCAAAGCCAAGCAACGCAAAGTGGATTGAGATTGGACAAGTGAAGAAATAGTATCCTCACTTAGTCGATGCTTGAAAACCAACTTTTGGTGGTCCAAAAGCTTTTTCACTAGGAAGGTCGTGATCCGAATTGGATCCATAGAAGACTATCAAAGAACCATTACTGTGTCAGGTGAAACAAATCTCTAAAGAAATCCAAAACAGTGATAAAAAACACCCTGAACCTGTGGCAATGGCAGCCAACGTGGAATGACAAGGACCTCGGTCAAAGCGCGCTGACCGAGGCCCATGGAGACCATGCAGGAGGCCAAAGTAGCCCCTGGAAGCCCCGAAATGGGAAAAGGAGATGATTTTTGATGCGCGATTAGCGCTTAGCACTAATTGGGCATCACTAGGCGAACAGGGCTGCGAAGGAAAATCTCGAGCACTTAGTCGCGTGGGGGAACTGGAGGAAAAAGTGCTAAACAAAAACGGTGGGACCCGCGCTCTAGAAACCGGTGGTTTTGATTGGGGCGCCCTTAAAGGGTAAGAGGTTTTGGACGAAAGCAGAGTGATTCAATACAACAATCGACACGTGGTAGGGGGAGGTGAGAGAAAATCACCGTTGATCGCGTGCTATCGGTCGAGCAAGTCAACCGTGTGAAACATGCATATGGCGTCGGATCTAGAGGGCCCAGATCGGATGGTTGAGATTGCGCCTGATGGAGGAAGCAGAATCGACAGGGAATTAAGTCACGTTTTAAAGGGATTTGGAATCTGTTTGACCGCCACGGTGGAGGAAGAACGTATCCGCAGAGTAACTGAAGAAAAGACCCAACGAAGCATGCTGGCACCGTTTAGAGGAGGACAAGTGGCCACTCGCTGAGCATTCATGATGACGCTGAACACAGGGAACTCCAAGCGCAGTTGCAGAAGGTGAAGAGGCAGAGGCAGAAGAGGAACCGAACAGGCATAGGGATCGAATAGCTAAAAGCCATGAACAGAGACAGTCGAATCAATCAAGTTAGACACAGAGAGACAGAAGTCGAGAGACGAAGTGGAACAGTGAACCCTGAGAGGAGGACTAAACACAGAGAATTATAAAGCAAAGCAGAAGAGACAGAGGGGCGAGCTGACTAGAGGTAGCTTCACACACCAGAGAGATTGAAGATTCAAGCCATCCCATAGAGGATTCTGTCTGGACTAAGCATCACATTTGGCTCTTTCCAATGTAGACCAGAAGGTCACAGAGCTGGTAGGAGAAGAAGAGTCTATGTACTCCAGTGGCTTGGGGAATCCAAGAAACCACCCTGCCAAGCAAAACCTGCTTCAGGAGAACTCACATTGAGTCCCTGTATTGTAATTTCTTTTCTTAAAGACACAATAAAACAAGGCCACCACTGAAAGCTAGACCAGAGACATAGCCCTGGAGAATAGGGTGAACTCCTCATTAAAATTTCTTGTGTCTTTATGGTTGCTTACTGTATTTCTCTGTTGTCTTTTCCATTTTAATGTCTATGTATTGGCAATCTGATCGATTCGTTGCTTCAAGAACACAAAACACACACCAGCACATGAGTCTGTAATACCTTAGTTTAATAAATCTTTAACTGATGTCATTCATAGGGTGAATATGAGATCAGTGCCCTCATCCTTAAATTGGTACGATAAGGAATCAACCACTACATTGTGATGCCCCTTCCTATAAATTATCTCATAATCATATCCCAACATTTTTCGAGCCATTTATTTTATTGTGGCAATGATATACATTGCTCGATAAAATATTTTAGGTTATGATGGTCAATTTGGATTTCGAAACGATGCCCCAATAATTATGGTCGCAAAGTGTCTATTGCATGTAATATGGTCGTCATTTCTTTCTCATATGTAGATTGACCGAGATGCTTTCCACTAAGTTGTTGACTTGTTAAATCCAATGGACTACCTTCCTACATTAATACTTCGCTAACACTCATACCTAAAGCATCACATTCAATCACAACATTTTTTGTAAAGTTTGGTAGGGCCAATACTCAAGTGGAGGACATGGCCTGTTTGAGAGACAAGAAGGCCTGTTGAGCTGAATCAGTTCAGAGAAATGAATTTTTATTGAGAATACTAGTGAGGGGTTGTTCAATGCATCTATAATAGCGGACAAATTTATGATAGTAGCCCGTGAGACCCAAGAATCCCCTCAAACTCTTCAAGGTTTTTGGTTGGGGATCATCTTGCATTGCCTGAATACTTTTTAGATCAACCCTAACTGCTTCACGACCAGCAATGTGTCTCAAATACTCTACTTCTTTCATGCCAAAGAAACACTTGGATTATTTGACAAACAATTTATGATCTTAGAGCAGTTGCAATACCTTGTCAATATGCTAAAAGGTGAGTGTCCCATGTTATGTTGTAGATGAGAATGTCATCAAAAAACAGCAGGACAGATTTTCCGAGATATGGTTTTAGAAGGTGGTTCATGAAGCTCTAAAAAGTGGATGGGTCATTATAGAGACCAAATGGCATGACCAGGAATTTATAATCACCTTCATGATTTTGGAAGGTTGACTTTGGAATGTCAACTTCCTTCATCCTTATTTGGTGATAGCCTAAGCGGAGGTCCAAATTGGTAAACATTTGGCACCATGCAATTCATCTAGCAAAGCATCAACTACTGGGATAGGAAATTTGTCCATGATAATGATATTGTTAAGGGACCTAAAGGTTGGACACATGTGCCATTCACCATATTTATTTAGAACCATGACTACTGGAGATGAATAAGGGATGGTGCTAGGATCAATAATACTGGATTCGAGGAGTTCCTTAATGATTTTTTAAATTTCACTCTTTGTGCAAACGATATCGATAGGGGCGGACATTTGGTGGTTGGGTACATGGGAGAAAAGGGATGTTGTTACCACCCAAAAAATGATCACCTAGCCATTCCTTACTAGGTGGATCGAAATACACCATGTAGGATTGATTTTACCATGGTAAAGTGACTTTCACCATAGGAAATAATTGAGTAAACCATTTTTCCTAAATTATTTCTCATTAAAATTCAAAAACCCTATGAGAATAATTAAATAAATCATTATTTATTTAATTTTACCTAGAAGTAATTATTAAATCATTATTTGATAATTATTTCTTAATTAATTTTGACTTAATCATCTCGGAATAATTAAATAAATCACTATTTATTTATTATTCCTGATTTATTTCATATTTTCCTTGTGAGATCATTATTAAATCACTATTTAATAACAATTTATTTCTTAATTCTCTCAAATTAATTAATAAATAATTTGTATTTGTTAATTACTTCAACCACTTTCTAAATAAACACATTTTACCATTTTGAATATCTTTTCCCTCTCAAGAAATATAATAAAGTATTCCAACCACTAGATTTTGATTTGTTCAATAATATTTTGTTATTTTCCAATTCCTAATGTAGCTCAATAATTTGTTATAAATAAGAGGGCTTTCCATTCATTCTTCACCTTGATCATTCTCATCGTCACCACTATCGTCTCATCAGATTTGAGCTCCCACTTGAGTTCAAAGCTATTTTTGTTTGTTTTTTTTTTCCCATTGCAAAATGAGAGTAGAGAAACATATCATTGAAGCAAAAAAGCATTAAAATGACCCATCCCGCGAAGGGTGATCTATAGACCCAAGTTCATAAATTCTCCTCACCAGGTGTTTCATTTACATTAATAAAATTTGCTTATTTATATGATCCATTGGGTTGCTACACTTCCATTTTGTTTTTATATGTTTTGGGTTGCATATGATCTTTTTCTGCAACATTTTTCTTCTTTTATCATTGAAATCTGAAGTGTAAACAACCATAATTTGTTTTTAGGGTCACTTGTCACCAATGACTTAAGTGAATCACTTTTGGTACACTTGCTAATAATTTTCATACTAACAAATGGCGACTCTACTATTATAGTAATTCAGAACCTTGGTGACTACTATTTCAGCTATCTTCAATGTTTTTCCAACTATTTTTAGCCCTCTCAATTTCTATTTTTATATCTATTTTTTTTTGGAAAAAAACTCGCTTATGTTGGGATTTAACATCTTTCCATAGGTCACAAGTACCAGCTGAGCAAGAGACAACGCAATATGGGTTTGATCTGCTAAGCAAGAGAAGCAGGAGAAGAGTGAAATTTTTGGCCCATTAATTGCGCCCGGTGCGGGTTGATGCCTAGAATATACACCCGCCACACTTTTCAGGTCACTTTCTACACTCTGTAATTTTTTAGAAAAAGTTTCAGATTTTTCTAGCTTTTCGGAGATTGTTTCGTGTGGGATGAGAAGGGTTCCTTTTATTTCCTGAGCCACCTCTATGCCTAGATCTACTTAGTAGTTTCTCATTGAGGAAGAAAAAATCCCCCTAGGGTTTAGAGTACACCACTACCATTTAGGAAGAGAATTTTTGAGCTGAGGAGTCTAGTATGCAACATTTTCAGCCACTATTTTTTAGGGTTTTTCCACTATTTTGCAACCATTTTGGATGGGTTACTTCAACACTTTACTCCATTTAGAGTTTGTTTTTTCCTTTCCCCCTTAGGATCACCTTGTGTATCCTAGTTTTTGGAGCTTCTTGCGTATCCTTTTCCATCATTTTCACCATTGTTGTTTGTCACACGGAATAAGTCGATCTTGCGGACAAGATAGACCTTCCTAGAATCTAAAGAAGACCTAATGACAAGCAAACCAACCAGACACTATCTTTCTCTAAATATGCGTTGATAAACAATAGCAAACAAGTGTTTTTAGGGCCTAACTTAGGTCCAACGCAAGCTTGTGGATGCCCTCGCTCCTTCGATACAAATGAGCTCCTTTGTCGCGAATCTGCAAACACAAACAAGGCAAACAAATTAAATAGCACCTGAAAAGCCAATTGCATAAAACATATTTAACATGAAAGTCAAGGAGTCCATGAAACAAATAACATGATATACTTGTTGAGAAAAATGAGTTTGATTGTATTAATTCAAAAGAAGAAGAACTTTACAACCTTTGCCTTGACACTGTACAAGCTCCTCCCAGGGTCCAGCAAGAAGTCTCCTCTACTTTGACAAGTTTCACTCACTCCCCAATGAAGCCAAAAAGGTATGTGATCTCTCCTCTTAAGCTCAACTAGGAAGTCTTGATTTCACCAGCATTTACCCTCAAAATGTTCAGCTTCTAACCTCCTTAGCAACCAGCCCAATGCCTGTATTTATAGTGTAATGGAGGGAGGTTACTAGGTCCTCCTTCAAAGGGATAAAGCCCTCCTTCAAAGGGATAGATCCTCTCATCAAGGGATTAGCTCCTTTTCTTTTGGGATGCATGAACCACCTCAGAGCGAACAATCCACGTCAAAATTGCTTCTAGAATCCTCTAGAATTAACCCAAAGTGAGTTTTTTAAGATAAAACTTGTGCCTTTTTACTTTCACATGGGTCCGCACCTACACTGTTAGGGACAGAGCGGGCAGGTCCGCAGTTGTTGTACATAGAAGGTGCGGGACCGCAGGTGGCAGTGAGAGAAAGTGCGGAACCAGAGTTACATTGATTTTTAATGTCTTTCTCTCATTTTCAAAGGTTGACTTGAAGAGCTGAGGTCTGAGACTTGCTTAGGAGGACAGTACAAGTGATGATAGACCCATACTGACTGCAAATAATCATGGTGACGATATTTTTGTGTAACAGATTGCCCCCTAAAGTGCAAAGTCTGTAGTAGATGAGGATTTCATTGATCATTTAGGAAGATTGAAGTACTTTATCATTTCGAGGATCATCTTGTGGAGAGCTTGGTTGGAACCTGTAAAAACATTGAATGCAAGATATATATGAGATCATATCATCGCTGAGGTAGGCATTCCCATACTCAGATCAAAACTGACTAGAAAAACTAACTACTGCTCTGATATAGGAATGATCTTGTAAAACATCACAAGTAAAGACTCAGGTGGAAACAGTATGGACGCAACCATCTGTTTATGAATAGTCCATTATATAATGAATACAAAATTCCTCGCAGCCTTGATTGTGGAAACTAGATCCAGGGTCTTCATTTCTACTTCCCGAAACAGTATGATTCTATCCATGCGAATGAATGTGTTGATGTCGAACATGGTAGAAACCACTTGATTACCAGTGAATGATGTAAACTGTTAACAAGTGTGAGAGAAACCACCAGTGATGTCAATGGCTCTCAAAGTACCCAGTACAATCCATGAGATGCGAATAAATGTGTTGATGTCGAACATGTCACAGAATCCTTTGATCGAAAGTCAATGATGTAAACTGTCGTCAAAGGCGAGAAACCTGCCATTGAGGCATGCAGATCTCAAGGTACTAACGATTCCTATATCATCTTTCTAGATAATGAGCTGATGTCGATAGAAAGTGATCCGTCGTAGGCAAGCCCACAACATGAAATCATAGATCAAGTTGAAGAAATTTAGTTGCAAGGGCTGACTCAGGGATGGTCAATATGGATGACAGATATTTTGCAGATGAATGGCTTATTGGCAGTGACCTCTTGAACACATAACGACACGATAGATGGCTTGGTGACAATTGACCCAAAGTTAATACCCAGAAACCGGCTGAAGACTTTCAATGTGGTTTGATCAACTGTTAGGAAAAGGATTTCCCAACCCAGGTGAATAAAAGTGTCATGTTCAAGAGTGGTTACAAAGTATGACAAACAGGCTCATTTTTCTCTCTTTTACCCCACCATTTATGGCAACTACCTCTTTATTTTTGACAAGCTTGAGGAGGATAACATTTGCTTGATTATAAGCTCATCCTTCGGATGAGTCCAACTTAGTTTAAATTCGAACCCTAAGAAGGAGTGGTTCGTTCCTATTTGTAATTGAACAAGTCCTTTACTGTGAAATTTTAACGAGTCCAGTATAGGAGAAACTCGGCGTTTTTCAATTTTAGAGAGTCTGAAAAAACTTAAGAAGACTCCAGGGTTGACCTTTTTCATAAATTTGTGTCTCCCAAGCCCGAAAAAGTATAAAATAATACTTGAGAGAACCACTTGATCTTTTACAACCAAGGAGTACTTTTTGTCATTAGTGCCTTTGACCCGAAAAAGTAAAAAAGCGATCAATGACACGTCGTTTTATAACCGATATCAAATTTGAAATGACAAAAATCCGGCAATCTTTTCATGTTTTTACGGTCGGAAAAGAGCTGTAAGTGGACCATCTTTTAATTCCGTTTTAACGAGTTTAAAGAAACACTCGGCAATCTTTTCCTATTTCAGGAGTCAGAAAATAGCTTAAAGGTTACTCTAAATGTTTTTTCGTCGAAAATGATAGATTTCACCTGAATAATCTTTTATCCTGCACAAAAACACAAACATTACTCATACCTGTTTGAAATAGATAAAAATGTCGCAAAAATACGTTTTCAAAGTGAAACATAAACAAATTTTCAATTTATTTACTCAAAAAACTTATAAAAAGGGCCTTTGTCAATTCATTTTTACCGTTTGAGTTTGGGTGAGAAAATAGTGCTTTTGCTCAGAAAAATTCCCGTGAAGATTGCGGAAAATCCAACCGTCGGAATCGAACGCCGTCTTCTCTAGGTAATCCACATCATCCCACTCTTCATTTTTAACCGTTTAATTTTTTGTTTTAGTCATTTATTTCATTTTTGGGAGGGTTTTTAGGCATAAAACCCGCGCGCGGCGGCCCGCAGGTTTACCACTACTGGCCTGCAGACCCCGACTTTTTCTCCATTGGGAAAAAGCTCGGGGTCCACACCTTCCATGTAGACAAAGTGCGGTCCCACGCACTATGTCTAACCCGGAGGGTGCGGTCCCCGTCGCAAGGGTTTTTAACCCAAAAATTCTCAAAAATGGACCACACAAGATAATTTCTAGTAATTTAATTTGTCTTTATACTTGATGCAGAGAGTACATCATGCTAGATTGGCGTGAACAAGAGCATGCGGATGTGGATGATGCTGCATGGAATCATCAGCCTTCACTTGATGCTTTGAGGGCGTGCGACTTGTACAAATTCTAGGCCATTCCTGGCATGAGGGCTCAGGTGGATTTCTTACAGTGGATGGTTGATAGATGGAGCGTACAAGACCAGTGCTTTTTCATTGGCAGCCACTAGCTCGAAATCGAGCTGGCGGACATATATTTCTTGACTGGTTTGCCTAAGAGAGGCGAAGACTTGACTCTGTTTGGGGCTAGGGCAGGTGGCCAGTCTGTCGATAGCCTCAGGCTAGAGTACTACAACAGCCAGGCTAGAGACAAAGGGATAGACATAAAGACCATATCCCGTCCTAAGCTCATGGTGATTGCATTCACTATCACCAGACTTTGCGGAGCTGCCGCATTACATATTGCCACCGGATCCCAGATGCGTATGGCAGTTGATTGCTTTCGAGGCACCATCTTCAACTGGTGCGATGCTGTGTTGGCCAATGTGAAAGGCCAACTGACCAGGGCCAAGAACGGACGACTAAAGACCTTTGGTTATGGGGCTTTGGTCGTGAGTTTTGGCATGGAGAGGGTTCCTATGCTGATCCCGCAACACCTTACTGTTGGAGCTGGGCTTCCTTGAGAGCCTAAACTGATGCGATTGGTCGCAGTTATGGTTCGTCACCCAGACGAGAGGACAGAGGTTGCTCGATTCAAACCTGAGTATTTCCAATGGCTGGAAAACCAGGTCTTTTCTATTCAGGACTTCCCTTACGCTGGGATAGATTTTCGTGGTGACCCAGATATGGTTCTTCCACCAAGAGAGCAGTGGGATGAGTCAGGTAAAATCCTTTTCAACAATTTTTCTATTTTAATTTTTTTGTTATTTTTCCATCGTCTCAAAACTGATAGTAAAAAATTTCAAATGCAGATGTGGGTCCACAGCGACTAGTCGCTCTCCGGCCTTACTAGAGGAAGCAACCAGTTGCACCCGCGCCAGCCCCATAGGACGAATCAATAGAGGTTTTGGCCGAGTTGGAGGGTCATCTCAAGCACTTGACAGGAGATATTCCTGAGACCACTATAGACGACATTCCTCGTCGACTTCAGCACTATGTGATTGGGGTCCCGGGACCTTTTAGGAGGTTCCTTTGCAAGGTGGCCCGTGCAGTGGTTTCTTATAGAGATCATCACCAGTGATAGGATGATCGCCTACTGTGGGCACATGTGACATTTTTGTTTTTTGTACTTATCATTTTTGCCAATCATAAGGTGTTTTTCAACCTATGATCGAGGATGATGTATTTTTTGACACACTCCTATATATATATCAATATTACCGGCTTATCTTGTAAATCATGTTATGGAATGGTTTTAAATTTACATGTATGATTATTGCAGATGTCTATTTAACATTCGAGAAGCAGTTGCATCTACTAATCTATTTAAAGATATTGGAATATGCTGATATTCAATATAATCAAATTCACGTTCCAAGAGACGCACTCTCAAAAATAATCTCAATAACACTGGATTTCTAATGGCATACACTCTATTAAGCTGTAATACAACGAGTTCAGAATCTAACCTCACTATCAAACTCCGAATCCCAAATGAAATAGATTCAGATAATAAATCAATCACTGCACTATACTAGGCAATGTTGTTCGTTGTTTGACCGAGGCTTACCCCATGCATAGATACTAACTCGTCAGAGGGCGAATAGATAACCCAAGCTGCGGAAGAGATGTTCCATGTATTACGACAAGCACCATCAGCGAAACCAATGTATGTTTGGAGAGGCATCGACATCTGCAATATCAAGAGTAAAACCAAGATAAGCAGGAAGAATGACGAAAAACACTCTCTAAGCTAAGCACACTGTTTAAACTAAAACACACCAGCTAGAAAGAAAAACTATCCTAACTAAAAATCTCCATACCCATTCATTTAAGCATAATACCTCTTCAAGTAAAGGCCATTTCTGGGTTTACCCAAAGAGTCCCCGTCAAAGTCTACCAATTCGTAGGCCCCTTTGGATAGCTTTCGCTTGACAACATAGGGACCATGCCACATAGGAACGAATTTTCCAGCGCCTAATTTATCATTAGCTTGATCGTAAACTAAGACTAGATCTCCTTCCGAAAAATTTCGAGGGGTCACATTTTGATCATACTGAGCTTTCATTTGTTTTGCGTGAGTCTCGATAACCAATGCAACATCACGTCGATTCTCATATAATTGAGCCAAGTATAACAAACGATTTTCCTCTTCGGAAGTGGCTGGAAGTAACTCGATGGCCATTTGCAGTGACGGGATTTTGCATTCAATGGGTAACATAGCTTCCAAACCATAGACTAGTTGGAAAGGAGTGAACCCTGTTGATGTTTTTACTGAAGTTCGGTACACCCAAAGAGCTGAAAATAGCATGTTCTACCAATTCGACTGATGAATCCCAATGATTCGTTGGATCATGATAACTAAAAATTTGTTGATGGATTCAACCAAACAATTCGCTTGTGGATAATAAGGGGTTGAACTATCGTGACGTAAACCAAGCTGGCCTGTAAGTTCGGTCATCATAACGTTTCGAAAATGACGTCCATGATCAGTGATGATTGGTTGCGGGACACCAAACCTAGCATTTATATGATTGAATACGAAAATTGCAACTGTCTTGCCGTCTGCCTCAAATGTAGGCATCGCCTCGGCCCACTTAGTAAAATAATCTACCGCAAGGATGATATACGCATGCCCCCCAGCCGAGTGAGGGTTACATGTAATAAAATCGATACCCCATTTGGAAAAAGGACCAACAACAATTATAGGGTGGAGAGGAGCATGTGGAGCGCGCATCTTATGATCAAAAATTTGGCAGTTGTGGCATTTTCGGACCGCCGTAATACAATCTTTAAATAAAGACGGCCAGAAGTAGCCAACGCGCAATATCTTTTGGGCTGTGCAAAACCCAGACATATGACCGCCACACGCTCCAGAGTGACAGTCATTTAGAACCCTTTCAGCTTCCTTGTGTGTTAAGCAACGTCGAAAAACGGAATCCGCCCCACGGAGATAAAGAGTATCTCCAATAATCCTGAATTGTTGGGACTGGAATCGAATTTTTCGACATTCTGACCTTGAAATTTCTGGCTGAAAGGATTGGGTCTGGAGATAAATGATGATATCTCCATACCACGGATCTAAAGTGCTGATTAGAAACAAGGATTCATCCGCAATGGGCTCCTCCGCCACAGTTTTCGTGTCAGCACGCGGGAAGTCACACATTAACTCCGCAAAAACTAAAGATTTCTTAGACTTAGATTTCTCAAATTCCAAGTCGAACTCCTGTAGGATAACGATCCATTTAGAGTACTTGCCCCCTAGAAATTGCTTGGTCAAAATGTAGATCATAGGGTTGCAATCCGAGATTACTGTAGTTTTACGTAGTAAAATGTAGTGACGAAAACGTTGGACAGCTTGAACGGCTGCCAATGCCAATTTCTCCACATGTGAGTATTTTAGCTCAGTTGGATTTAAAGTTCGACTAAGGTAATATATCACATGTTCAGTTCCGAATTCATCTTCCTGAACTAAGACCATTCCAATGGTGGAATGAGAGGCAGTGAGATACAAGAAGTAATCCTGGTTGTAGTTGGGAGGATGTAACAACGGTGCATGGGTCAACGCGTGTTTGAGTGCATCAAAATATTTCTGAGCTATCTCATCCTAATAGAATGGAGTATTTTGCTTCAATAACCAGGTAAAACCCTTTGTAACCTCGGCGTAGTTAGGAATGAATCGTCGTAAAAAGTTTGCTTTCCCCTGCAAACTTTGGAGTTGGCGAAGACTCGATGTTAGGGTCCTACCCTAACCCCCTTATTTATGTCATGGGATCACGTCATAGTCAAGAGTCAATAAAGCCCATATTAATATTTGTAAGTGGTTAACCCGCAATTAATGACGGGACCACAGTTAGTTGCAAATGGGCGGTAGTATTAGATAGATGGTATTAATAAAGCCCACGGTATTGGCCCATGGTATTTCATGTATGAGTCATATATAAAGGATAGAGACTCTCGGCGAAGAGTATCGTGTCTTGTTTTGTAATCGAGCTCTGCTCTATTGGAGGTTGCCCCCTCGAAGAGGCCTGTGAACATTTCTCTCTCAATAATAAAATCATTGCTATTCTGTGCTCTGGGTATATTTTCTTTGCATATTCTGTGTTCTCGGTATCTTTTCTTCGCAAATTCTATATTTGGGTATTACTTTGCAAGTTAAGAGCATAACAAGTGGTATCAGAGCACTTTCCAGGGCTCGGTGGGATCTCCAAATTTTAGCAATTTTTTTTTTTGGCTAGAGACGTGTTCCGACGTCTTTAAACCATGGGATCTGTCGTTAAGCGCATAAACCTGCAGATTTGGGGAGGCATGCACGTAGGAAATACAAAAGGTGGTCACATCTGTTGGACTCCCTTGTAACCCCTCTGGGTACCCCTTTGAGTAGTAGCGCATTAGATAGAACCTTGCACGGACTGTCTTCCATGTACCCTCTGGGTATATAGGAAGCCCCTTAGCTCCCTTGAAACCTTGCCATAGATAAACCTTCGGCCGTCTTGTGGCTACAGTACACCGAGAACAGCACTCAGAGAGATTACTCGCCCGTACGATAGGGTAGTCGGGTTGTACGGCTAAGGGTACGGTCGATCCTCCTTAGTTAGAGCCCTGAAAAATTGGGCCGAGTACTACTGTCAGACCCTTATGTATATTGCGATCTGTAGCACCTGACACTCCTCAAGACCATAGTTCCCTTTCTATCGGGGGATCACACATCACCTATTCCAGATCAGCAAGTGCAGCAGCAGCCAACATCAGTCCCGCAGCTCCATCAGATCAGCAGCAGCAGTTGTTCCACCATTCAGATCTCTCAGATCCACCAGATCGGAGTAGTTGTGAAGGGTTCCTGTTCCTGGATATAATTTTCGCAGGACTTTTGGTGGCATTGACATTCTGAGGATTTGGCGACTGCAGTATTGATCAGGAATAACGGAGTTTTCCAAAAAAAAAAAAAAAAAAAAAAAACGAGTCTGAGATCTTCCGGGGCGCTTATTGGTGACCTATCCAATCAGAATCAGGACGACGAGCTGAGCAAGGTGGTACCATTCAATTTCTTAGTAAAAAAATTTTAGGCGGTCCTAATTTTTCATCAGGTTGGTGTATGGTAGAAACTCGCGCTCAAGCGATGGCCAATGAAAGGATCGACAAAATTGAAGACCATGTGAACTCCCTCCAAACTGCGGTGAAGAATATCGAACTTGAGCTTAAAGGAATAAGTCAGCAGATACATGATGCACTCCCAAAGGGCAAGGAGCCAGCCCACGAGGAGGCGTATAATGGCCATGAATACCATGAGGGTGAGTCTAGCCACTCTCATCACGTCTGGCACACCCATCCACCACCCAGTGAGCGACCTCCCAAGTTGGATATGCATAAATTTGACGGTTCTCACACGTCCGCATGGCTAGCACAAATGGAGCAGTATTTCCAATTGAATCATATCATAGATGAGGGGAATAAGCTTATGGTGGGCACCATGTACTTGGAAAATGAATGATGGCAATGGAAGGAATGACATCAACGTTGCAATGGACATTTTCAGAATTGGGCCCAATTTGCCAAAACTCTTCGCAGTCGCTTTGAACAGGAAGACTCTTTTTTGGGGCATCTCACTAACCTCCGACAGACGGATACAGTGGAGGAATATATTACTGCTTTTGAAGCCTTAGCCTTCCGCAATAGGGGTCTCACAGATGAGTTCTACATGGAATGCTTTATCAGCGGTCTTAAAGAAGCCATCAACACTCAGGTTCTACTCCACCACCCTCCCACATGGACAGAGGCTTGCCAGGTAGCCCGTAAGGTGGAACGTGCATTAACAACCCAATCCAGCCGCCCCAACTTCCCCGCTAAAGGTTGTCCCTCACAGGCTCCCAATACGACCCAGACACTTAAGATTCAAAAGGTGTCACCTGCGGAAATGGCCGAAAGAAGGAAGCAAGGACTATGTTACTACTGTGATGAAAAATATTCCCCGGGTCATAAATGCAAAGAGCACAAGTTTTTTCAAATAGATGCCACTGACTACAGCTCCACCGAGGAAGATCCACCACTTGAGGAACCGGAGGCGATTGAAGAAGATAACCAAAAGGAGATTGTATCTGATGAACCAATTATTTCGCTAAATGCATTGGCAGGAATTTCTTCCCCTCAAACTCTCAAAATCAGGGGTTTTCTTAAACATCGCCCAGTAGTAGTCTTGATTGATAGTGGAAGTACCCATAATTTCATCCATCAAAAGATTGCTGAAGCAGCACATTGTTTCGTCCGGGTAGTTTCTAACTTCCAAGTCCATATTGCAGATGTGGGCACAATGAAATGTGAAGGTCGCTGTGAAAATGTCAAAATTCAAATGGGGGATTATCAATTGAAAACCCACATGTTTGCAATACACATGGGGGGTTGCGACATTGTCCTAGGCGCGGAATGGCTTCGCACTCTTGGGCCAATCAAAATGGATTTCTAGGAGTTATATATGATTTTTAAGTAGAACAACTCCACACATACCCTCCGTGGACTACAGGCGGGAACCCCCTCTATCATCAGCTCGCATAGGATGGAAAATTGTTAAAAAAGGGCCATCATGGAGTGGTAGCTCAATTTAATGCCATCCAGGTAGTAGACACCATGTCTCTGCCAATTCATCCTGAGATGCAACAAATTTTAAATAAACATCAAACTGTCTTTTACAAGCCTCATGAGCTTCCACCCTCGCGAGGGGAACATGATCATAGCATCACATTGGTTCTAGGGGCCCAACCCCCAAATGTGCAGCCATACAGATATCCGTTCACCCAAAAGAATGAAATAGAAAAAATCATCAAGGAATTGTTGGAAGCAGGTGTCATTCATCCCAACATTAGTCCTTATTCATCCCCAGTAGTCATGGTCCTCAAGAAAGATGGGGAGTGGCAGATGTGTCCCGACTTCAGGGCCCTCAATAAGTTAACAGTCAAAGATAAATTTCCCATCCCGGTGGTTGACGATTTGCTCGACGAACTCAATGGGGCTCAATTCTTCACTAAGTTGGATCTTCGCTCAGGCTACCACCAAATTCGCATGAAGGAAGTTGACATTCCCAAGATAGCTTTCAGAACACATGAAGGCCATTATGAGTTCCTGGTCATGCCATTTGGTCTCTGTAATGCCCCCTCTACTTTTCAGAGCCTTATGAATCACCTCCTCAAACCATATCTCAGAAAATTTGTCCTTGTCTTCTTCGATGACATCCTCCTCTATAGTGGCACTTGGGCTGCACATCTTCAGCATGTAGATCTACTCTTGCAACTGCTCCGCACGCATAAATTATTTGTCAAGATGTCTAAGTGTGCGTTTGGAATGGAAGAAGTTGAGTATTTGGGCCACATTGTGGGGCGTGAAGGTGTCAAGGTGGACCCCAAAAATATCCAGGCAATGCAAGAATGGCCTCAACCTAAGACCTTGAAAAGCTTGAGAGGATTTTTGGGTCTCACAGGCTATTATCGTAAATTTGTCCGCAACTATGGCCGCATAGCGAAGCCCCTAACGCAACTCCTAAAGAAAAATTCCTTCTGCTGGAACGAGGAAGCACATCAGGCATTTACCGCTCTCAAAACCGCCATGTGTTCCACTCTCGTCTTAGCACTCTCGGACTTCACCAAATCATTTGTCATTGAATGTGATGCTTCGGGAACAGGTATTGGAGCGGTCTTAATGCAGGAAGGGCGACCATTGGCCTTCACCAGCCAACAACTAAGTGGGAGGAATCTGGGCCAATCTACCTACGAGAAGGAAATGATCGCCATCTTACATGCAGTCGAGACCTGGAGACCTTACTTGTTGGGGCGACGTTTCCAAATCCGCACAGATCATCACAGTCTTAAATATTTTTTGGAGCAACGCCTATCTTCCCCACAACAAAATAAATGGTTAGCCAAAATGTTGGGATATGATTATGAGATCATTTACAAGAAAGGGAAAGACAACAGGGTAGTAGATGCATTGTCACGCCAATTTGAGGAGAAAAGTACTCTACTCGCAATTTCCCTCCCCATTCCAGACTGGATTGAAGAGGCTCGCAGGGAATGGTTTTCACATCCCGGGCTCTCCCAACTCATTTCTCAATTGCAGGTAGATCCTAATTCCAGCAAGGGATTCTCGTGGTAGAATGATATTCTTCGCTACAAGGATAGAGTCGTAATATCACCAACATCCACCCTCAAAAGTCGCATTTTGGCAGAATTGCACTCATCTCCCATTGCAGGACATTCGGGCTTTCAGAAGACGTATGCTCGCACCAGAAGATCATTTTTTTGGGCCGGCATGAAACAGGACATCCTTACTTTCGTAGCAGAATGTGACGTCTGTCAATGCCACAAAGGGGAAACCGTAAACACACCAGGCACATTACAACCATTGCCCATTCTAGCGTCAATTTGGATGGAGGTCTCCATGGATTTCATTACAGGTCTTCCAAAGTTTGGGAACAAGTCAGTCATCATGGTGGTTGTGGACCAACTGTCGAAGTATGCTCATTTATGTGCCCTACCCCAACCATTTACACCAACTTTGGTTGCTCAAACTTTCATGGATCAGATCTTCAAATTGCATGGCATGCCCACTTCTATTGTGTCCGACCGCGACCCAATATTCACGAGTAATTTTTGGCAGTAGCTCTTCAGAATACAAGGCACTCAACTCAAACTCAGTACTTCATATCATCCGAAAACAGATGGTCAAACCGAAGCCATCAACAAATGTCTAGAAACCTACCTTAGGTGTTTCACTTCAGAAAAGCAACACCTTTGGGTATAGTGGTTACCTCTGGTGGAATGGTGGTATAACACCAACTATCATGCCACCACCAAAATGACTCCCTATGAAGCCGTCTATGGACAACTTCCGCCTTCCCCTACTTCTTATCTCACGGGGTGCTCCAAAGTACAAGCCGTGGATCAACTCCTACAACACCGCGCAACCATGCTTGCCCATTTGCGCGAGAATCTTCATCAAGCTCAGAACCGTATGAAGCAACAGGCTGACCAACATCGCTCAGAGCGCCAAATTCAAGAAGGGGATCAGGTCTTTTTGAGGCTGCAACCATATAAGCAAACATCACTCAAAGACAAGGGTTGTCAAAAGCTCTCTCCAAAATTCTACGGACCATACCAAGTACTTCAACGCATTGGAGAAGTGGCTTACAAGTTGGATTTGCCACCTACAACAAAAATCCACCCAGTTTTCCATGTATCGTGCCTCAAGAAAGTGATTGGGAACAATTGCCGAGTTCAAACCAGTCTTCCTGAATTGGACGAAGAAGGGTCAATCTGGCTTCAACCTGAACAGGTTCTAGACACACGAGACAAGCACCTGCGCGGCCGCATGATTAAGGAGGTCCTAGTCAAATGGAAAGACACCTCTCGGGAAGATGCAACTTGGGAACCAACCACTATTCTTCAGCAGTTTCCACAGCTTCAGCCTTGAGGACAAGGCTAGTCTTAAGGGGGAGGGCATGTTAGGGTCCCACCCTAACCCCCTTATTTATGTCATGGGATCACGTCATAGTCAAGAGTCAATAAAGCCCATATTAATATTTGTAAGTGGTTAACCTGCAATTAATGACAGGACCACAGTTAATTGCAAATGGGTGGTAGTATTAGATAGATGGTAAATGGGCGGTAGTATTAGATAGATGGTATTAATAAAACCCACGGTATTGGCCCGTGGTATTGCATGTATGAGTCATATATAAAGGATAGAGACTCCCTGCGAGGAGTATCGTGTCTTGTTTTGTAATCGAGCTCTGCTCTATTGGAGGTTGCCCCCTTGAAGAGGCCTGTGAACATTTCTCTCTGAATAATAAAATCATTGCTATTCTGTGCTCTGGGTATATTTTCTTCACATATTCTGTGTTATCGGTATCTTTTCTTTGCAAATTCTATGTTTGGGTATTACTTTGCAGGTTAAGAGCATAACACTCGAAGGAGGAGGCAATTTGATGATAGCTTCGACCTTCGAGGGATGAACGCGAATGCCGGCTTTTGAAACTACAAACCCCAGCAATCGACCCATTTCTATACAGAAGACACATTTGTGTGGGTTCAACCGAATACGATAATGCCTACACCTCATAAAGATTGCTCGTAAATGGACGAGGTGATCAGCTCGATGTAATGAATGAGCAGGCAAGTCATCGAGATAGGGTTGCACAATGTGCTTGATGTCATGAAACGCATAAGAAATTTCCCTTTGAAAAGTTTCTCCGGCATTCTTAAGTCCAAAAGGTAACTTGCAATAAGAAAATTTCCCCCATGGACAAATGAAAGCCGTTTTTGGTTGATCGGCAGGTAGAATATTGATTTGATTGTATCCGGAAAAACCGTCCATGAAGGAGAATACTTTGCTGCCGGCACAATCATCAATGATTTGATCGATATAGGGAGTTGGGTAATTGTCCTTTGGACAGGCTCGATTAATATCCCTATAGTCGATGCATATTCTTATTGTTCCCTGTTTTTTGTTAATCGGAACAATATTCGATACCCAATCCATTAATGGGATCGGATAAATGAAACCTGCTTTCAATAATTTTTCAACTTCTGCTTTAATTGCAGCAGCTTTTCGTGGGTGAATCTGACGCAAACGTTGCCGGACGGGTTTAGCGTCCGGGTAAGTCTTGATCTCATGAGCAACAATCGTGGGATCAATTCCTGGCATTTCCTCATAGGACCAGGCAAACACATCGCAGAATTCTTGAAATAGGGCCTTATATATTTGAATTTCATCATCTGTACATGAGGCACCTATATGAATGTTCTCAACAATTCCGGGCTTAACCAAAATGTCAATAGGAATATTTCGAGAGATGTTTCCCAAATTTAACTCTAAATCGAGATGTTTCATTGGATTCTGAGGTTCCTTGACATATTCAGTTGTAAAAATTGATGAGAAATCATTTTCAAAACGATCATCCTCAGGTAAAAACGAAGATCTGTGATGGAGATCTTCCCATGGTAAATTAGCTACACATAGGATTTCACGAATTTTCTCATCAGAATGAACAAGTTCAGAAAACATGGTTAAATCTGAGGTTGATGTGAAAAGTGATTCCTCACGGACCACATTCATTAAGTCATTTTCGGTTGAAGATGGGTCGGCAAACAAATGCACGACTTCATAGGCAATTTCATATGGACTCAAAGGCATGGCATTACCAAATGAGTCTATCTCAGATTCAGAAGGAACGATCCAAGGATCATCATAAACAATGGTGTCTGATGTAATCATGTGAATAGTTGCAAATGAAGACGATGCGTTGATTGGAGGAAAAAGAAAAGTTCCCAGTAAACCGACATCTTTAACTAGTCCTACTCCAACATCCTTATATGGGATAGTCGTTTTACCGACATGCTGAATACTCTCCGAAGAGGCTGGGTCGGATGAAAAGTAAGCCAGCTGGTCTATTGTTACGATCTTTCCATTATGTGGAAACTTTATTACTCGAAAGACCGATGAAACGACCGTTGTCATAGCGTAAGACCAACTTCGACCCAAGGGAAGGTTGTAATCTAGAGGGGCATCAACCACCTCCACATCTAGACTAATGGTTTTTCCTTCAACCCCTATAAGCAAATCTTGTATAATGCCAAAAGGATGAAACCCACGACCATCAAAGGCCTTTAGAATCGTCGGGGATTGATTTAGTGAAGGAGAACCAAGCAATCTCCAACACTGTATCGACATAATACACATTGAGGCTCCCTCATCAATTACAGTCTGATGAATAGGCCTGTTTTTGACTATCACTGGTATTTGGAAAGCCATTTGATGAGGCAAACGCGGTGTACTATTTTCTAGATCGAAAATCATTAGGTTTGATTCCTGAACGTCAACAGCTCCTATAGCTGACAAAAGTAATTTACGTTGTGCTGGACATGATTGCAACACTTCCAAAGCCGACATTGCTGAGGGTGAAACAGTTAAATCCTCAACAATGTTATAATTCTGAGCCGCTCTCGCATGTGGATTGAAAGCTGACTTTTGAAGTATACCCTTGGCGGGCGGTTTGATTACCAAGTCTGGATTAGGTTTCTCGATCTGTAGTGGATCGGAACCGGGAGCTGAGGTTGATGGATTAGAATGAGAAGATTCTACTTCTTTACCATCAACAGGACTTTTACTACCATAATCCTGCGATCGAGTCACAATCCTAACATGGGACATCATCATTATGGGTTCTTCATTGGCATTCTAGGATGAACCTATCATCTTACTGTCTTGAGCCGGAAAAGGATCCTTCAAAACAACAGGAGTTTGGGAACCCTTGACAATCTTCGCAACCTCTGCATGATGAGGGCAGTCTCTTGTAAAATGTTCATTGTCACAAATGAGACAAGGATAACGAGGCTTGCACTTTTCATCATTGGATTCCGCCTTTTCAGGTTTCTCCTTTGAGCTTTTGTCCATTTTATTCTTCTTCTTTCCTTTCTTCTTCCCACCGGATTTTGATTTGGCTGTAGATGACTCTACAACGTGAATATCGGTGGAGATCTCTGCAGAAGAATCTCCTGTTGGGGAATCAGGCAAGGTTATGATAGGGGAAGAATTCTTGGAAGACTTCTTCTTACTTTCAGTGTTAACCGTGCACATCATACCATCGGCGGCATGAGATCCCGAAGGAGCTGCAGTGATTTGATTTTTCTTGGGAAGATTGGGGATTTTTTCGTGTAACGTACCTGACTGAGTATAGACCAAGTCAAGGTACTGTGCTTGAGCAATTACTTGCTCCTCAGTAACAACTCCAGCTTTAGCAACATCTTCAGTGATCTTTGGCAGCAAAGATTTTACAAACCACTCGGCCAAGATCTGATCCGGAATAAATACCTTCACTAAACGCCGTCGACATCTCCACTCATGAATATGATCTAAAATGTAAGTGGATGTCGATTGTTTTAGCGAAGTTAACAATTCCGTGCCATTGTCATATCAGACTGGCAACTGAAAATGAGTTAAAAACGAGGTAGCTAACTGACTAAAATTATAAAAAGTGCCTCGTGGTAACTCAATATACCACTTGGCCGCGAGACCAATTAGAGTGCATTGGAAAAGTCTAAGACGGACTGAATCATCTATAATGGAGTTAGACACACACCAGAGGTGGTAAGTCATCACATGGTTCGACGGGTCCTCTCCTGATTTACCTTCGAACTTGGGAATGTCACTGGGCAACTTATTTGGCATTGGCGGCCAAAACGGAAGATAATTAATGGGATCGTTCGTTAGGCGCGACAAGTCAGGTAAGTCCAAAGTTGTGATAAACGGTAACTTACGATTAGGATCCCTAAAACTCTGGGTCATAAGACCAGCCCCAAGAGGAGGATATCTAAGATAACTAGGAATAGGAATCACGTTCGGGATATTGTATCCTCCCGGAAAACCAGAATTAACTGGACCGTACTGGGGTTGTTGAGGTTGTTGATAAGTGTACCCAGGGTATGGTTGATACTGATAGACTGGCTGCTGCACAGCAGGACCGAATTGGTACTGTCCCTGGTACAGTTGATAAGTAAATTGTGGTTGACTTGTGACAACCGTACTTGAACCAGGTTGTCCTACAGGTATTTGAACTGAAGTTTGAATCGTAGATCCAGACGGTGGTAAATATGTCTGAGGAGTAGATATAGGAATAGTAGAAATCGGAGCTGTCGATACTCTAGAAGTAGGTGGGGTAGATTGAACAGATGTTGCGGCAATTGTAGCAGTCGTTTGAGGCGGAGTACGAGGTGTACTAGGCCCAGGTTGAGAAACTACCGAAGGTACAAAAGTTTGAATGTTAGACTGGACTGGTTGTTGGGGTGTACCAGAAACTAAGGGTTATCCAGTTTGAGATGACAACTATACACTTGGCTGCAATACCTGTTGAGCTTGCGATGGATCCCACACTATATTCATTTCGGGGTACTGACCCATAACTGGTTGAGAATACTGAGGACCATAACCGTGTTGAGGGTAGGATTGATAATTCAAAGGTACATTTCCCATTCCTTGAACATACGTTTGACCGGAGGGTGGTTGGAAACCTTGGTTCGAGTATTGACCTTGGGGTTGATACCCTTGAGGCACATACTGATACTGGGGTTGACCATGAGGTATAAATTGATACTGGGGTTGACCTTGGGGTACATATTGTGTCTGGGGTTGACCTTGAGGAACGTACTGTCCCATAGGTATGTACTGTCCTTGAGGTTGCCCCCCAGATGCCCACTGTGTACCTTCAGGTTGCCCCCCAGGCGGTAATTGGCCACCTTGAGGTTGAGGATTGGGAATAGAACCTGACATCATAAGAATGTCTTCTACGCTCAATGACTTAGTACCATTGTTTCCAGTTAATAACCCTTGCTCAATGGGTTGAGGAGATGCTCCCGAAAAAGTACCAAAAAGTGACTGATACCCGGAGGGAATAGAAGGACCGTCGTACAAAAAGGATTCGGGCGATTGAGTAAACATGGATGACTGTCCTGACATATTTACGGGAGTATAAAAACCTCTAGGTGTTGGGTGATAAGGAGCATGAGGTGGTGAAAAACTTAACCCTGAGTTTTCTAAGAAATTAGTCAAAGAAAGATACCAAGAACTGCTCCTAGGTGGACTGTAAAAAATTGATTCACGTTCCCTTAGTTCAATAACAGGTTGATTTTAAGGGATAGGGATGCCTACTTCTTCTTCCGGAGCAAGTTCTTCAATAGCAATAAGTCCAGAAGGAAGATCTTGGGTGATTACCCTTTCTACCCTAGGTGAACCAGGACCACTAGAAGTTGGAGAAACAAACCCCGATGTCAGAGTAGCATCAAATTCACTTTCAGGCTCGGATATTTTAGGTTCTTCACCTATATCACTAGTAGATGAAAAGCTACGAGCAATTTCGGAAACAGACACTGACTGTGGATTATAATCTGCTACTAACGGTTGAAAATCAGGATGTACTATCAAAGAAGATTCTCCTTCCTCAGGTGACCCAACTCTACTATCTCTAGGAGTTACAAGGACTTTCAAGCCTTCAAGTTGGCTCGGTACTTCCTCAGGAGGATGGCCCCGAAGTCTACGGGACTTCCTCAGTAACTCAGCCACATTTACAAACTCAGGAGACTGGCCCCGAAGTCTATGGGACTGTCTTGGTAATTCAGCCATAGTTGAAAACTTTTAACTACTTCACACGCAAACAAAGTAGAATCTCAATGAAAAGCACCTAAAGTCTCTAAAGAACCAAACAAATTTGAATCACACGCCTAAAGAATCTAAGAGATCAAACACACACAAACAGTAACTTTCCGTACTGAAAACACTAGTTGGTGATGAAATCCAACGTCGTAGAGTTCAATACAGAAATGGCGGTTGGAACAGTTACCCCAGCAACCTACTTAATGAATAGACTTCCACAAGTTCCTCCACTTAACCGTCTCGAGTGAAGAGAACCCCCCAGAAAATCCAAGTGAGTCTAGCCGACGTCTGCTCCAGGTACAGTGGGATCTTCCCACCACTGTCACCTCAGGAAGAGTCCTAAAGAATATGGCCACTAAGGTTACCAACTGAGACAAATATACCTGGGAGAACAGTCTACGATCTGATACGCACACAAGGGCAGAGTAGCAAGCTCAATCCCCTTGAAGGCTCCTTGACATAATCCAAGGTTTACCAACAAGTGACCCCAGGCGCCTCGAAAATGGTTAATCCGACGTTTACCATTTTTAATACGTGAATATCTGGCGTCATTCCCAATGAGGAAGGATTGATTCCCACACTGGTTCGGACACGATCTCGTGCTTCTCCTTTAAGAGGAGCTTTCCCAGAGCATAAATGCAACAATTGGATTTCTTCCCTACCACAAGATACAGCTACTTGTTTGTTTTTACTGTCTTGGAGAGTTAATTACTCTCCTACTCCAAGACACTAGCCTAAGCTAAGTTGGTGTATCAGAGCCCTAGAAATAAAAATTTTACTAGGTGAATTTTACTTTAAGTGTTAATTTTAGTGGTTTTTGTTTAAGTCCAAAGGTGCGGAGATGAAACTCGTGGTATAAAACCCTAACACTAACGAAATCAATCTAAGGAAAGCTTCTGACAAGTTATATGCAGGTCTGGGCAGTGGATAACAATTTCTAAACAAACACTAAGTTGACTAACAGAGGAAATCTTAGGGTTTTTCAAAATTTTGACAGGGTCCCCAGGCCCACAGTTGACACAAGTGCGGTCCTGCTCTATGCTAAAAGCCAAGCTGTGGGTAGGTACGCACTGTGTCAAATGGCTAGGGTGCAGCCCTCTCCCAAAGCTATGAAAAACAAAAAATAACCCTGGATCTACAAACTCTACCCAATTTTACACACAACAAGCCAAAAACAGAAACAAAAACACAGTTTCTCAGGTCAAAGTAAAAACAAGGAAAACAATCAAGTCCCCAGCGGAGTCGCCATTTTGTCACACGGAATAAGTCGATCTTGTGGACAAGATAGACCTTCCTAGAATCTAAAGAAGACCTAATGACAAGCGAACCAACCAGACACTATCTTTCTCTAAATATGCTTTGATAAACAATAGCAAACAAGTGTTTTTAGGGCCTACCTTAGGTCCAATGCAAGCTTGTGGATGCCCTCGCTCCTTCGATCCAAATGAGATCCTTTGTCACGAATCTGCAAACACAAACAAGGCAAACAAATTAAAAAGCACCTGAAAAGCCAATTGCATAAAACATATTTAACATGAAAGTCAAGGAGTCCATGAAACAAATAACATGAGATACTTGTTGAGAAAAATGAGTTTGATTGTATTAATTCAAAAGAAGAAGAACTTTACAACCTTTGCCTTGACGATGTACAAGCTCCTCCCAGGGTCCAGCAAGAAGTCTCCTCTACTTTGACAAGTTTCACTCACTCCCCAATGAAGCTAAAAACGTATGTGATCTCTCCTCTTAAGCTCAACTAGGAAGTCTTGATTTCACCAGCATTTACCCTCAAAATGTTCAGCTTCTAACCTCCTTAGCAACCAGCCCAATGCCTGTATTTATAGTGTAATGGAGGGAGGTTAATAGGTCCTCCTTCAAAGGGATAAAGCCCTCCTTCAAAGGGATAGCTCCTCTCATCAAGGGATTAGCTCCTTCTCTTTTGGGATGCATGAACCACCTCAGAGCGAACAATCCACGTCAAAATTGCTTCTAGAAACCTCTAGAATTAACCCAAAGTGAGTTTTTTAAGATAAAACTTGCGCCTTTTGACTTTCACAGGGGTCTGCACCTACACCGTTAGGGACAGAGTGGGCACGTCCGCAGTTTTTGTACACAGAAGGTGCGGGACCCCAGGTGACAGTGAGAGAAAGTGAGGAACCAGAGTTACATTGATTTTTAATGTCTTTCTCTCATTTTCAAAGCTTGACTTGAAGATCTGAGGTCTGAGACTTTCTTAGGAGGACAGTACAAGTGATGATAGACCCATACTGACTGCAAATAATAATGGTGACAATATTTTTGTGTAACATTGTTTATTGGTTTTCTGCTCCATTTTTAGCAGATTGTTGCCTTTAGATCCTAGTCCCTTAGACATTAGATATTTTGGCCATTTTGTGTTTCCTTGAGTTGCTTGTTTTCCCTCTTTTATTTTGTTTCTTGATTGCATTCTTGGGTGGGGGCTTATGTGCTTCAATTTATTATTTATTTAATGTTCACTTTTAGTATTATTTATAGTTTATGAACTTTTATTTTCAATAACATTGGCATCATAAAAAATACTCAATTAACTTATCCACTTGACACATTTGTCACACACACACACACCCTAAGTGAGCGTGATCTTGGTTAACACCGCTAAGCCACAACTTGAAACGCTAAACCTTAATAATTCAACACACATAGATTAATCCCACTTGGGCACTAGGGCTAAAATAATCTTTGTAGTTAGATGTAGGATCAATGGGATACGCTTCCAATAACACCCACTGATCGCTTAATTTGAGACCTAGAAAGTTGACATATTAGGGAGCTAAAAATCATTCACCCTCCCATAGTCCAAAGATGAAGTGTGTTAGAACCTGATTCCAAGGGTGTTATTCTAGATCACGGTGCGAGCGGTTCTCCCTGGGGCTACCCAACCCATGATAAGGAAATATGTGGTATGTTTGATCACTAAGAAACTCAAGGATCGACCATCCATGTGGGACGAAGGTAACCTTTGTGGCCAATCTTAGGAAAACACCCTATAGGACTAGTTGTGGGCAAGAAGTTGGTCCTCTACCCTACCTTTCTCTAGACAACTCTACTTGCAAGGATCAAATTTTGTCAAGTAAGACTATCTCTTGGAAGGCCATCCAAAAAAATATATCTAGGACTTTTCTGTGGATTTAGATCACTTTTAGGCTATATTCATTTTTTTTTATAGGATGTGTTTTCTTGAATTAGAGTAGCATATCATTATAATTAGTTTACACTTGGAACCACTGCACTAGGTTTTTTCTTGTAGTTTGTTACTCTTTTCTCCTATCATCACCCTTTACTCTATTGGGTGATCTTTGTCTTGACACCATTAAACACCTAAGTGTTTTTCAGGTAGGCTTCATGACCTTTACCCCCAGTTTCCTCTAGGAAGTCTTAGTCCCTTTCGGTGAGTTCAAACCCATCCTCCTAGTCCCCATACTAACTCTAGTTCTTTTAATTCTTCTAGTTCCTCCTTGTATTTTCCATATTGCCATTCCCACACCTCCACGATGTCAAGCATCAATGTGTGTGTAGGAAAACAAGTTGGTAACCAAGGCAACCCCGTTGGAAGAACCTCTAACGGTATGGCCACTAAACCTGCCTTGCTTCCTTATATAATTGGTTTGAGCCTCCCTGATTTCAACCCACTCATCAAACACCCTCTTCTTGATAACTCAAATTGGCCTCCAATGCCAAGCTTCCTTCTTACATCCCCAAGTTCAAAGGTAATCTTGGAGAAGACCCCACAAATCATGTTCGCTCATTTCACATGTGGTGTTCATCAAATTCCATTAATGAAGACTCCATTCATATTCGCCCCTTCTAACACACCCTAACTAGAGCTAGTGCCAAATGGTATATGGATCAACAACATGCCTCCCATTCCACATTTGCGACGACTGCAAAATATTTTCTTTTCTATTTCTAGTTACCCTTATTATATGACAAAAGTATGGAAATAATAACCTCTTTTGGTAAGCTTCTACCACCTGCCTTTATGACCATGATCAAGAATGGCATAGAAGGAGGAAAATGTGTAGAGACCCTAAGTTTGGAGATTGTGTACATATGGATTGGTTCCTTAGAATTATTTTGGCCCCCATAGGTAAAGATGATGTCTCACACTTCCCTTCGACTGAGGAAGAAGCTCTCCAATAGCCTTCAAATATGATTTAATCTATGGCCAGTCAGGTTATGTTTATATTGTCCTTCCCAATCTGCCTCGGCCTGGTGCTACTAATGCACCAATGGCATCTCATGTCACTGACGGTATCATTGGATATCTTTTACACCTTCAACCATCACCATATCCTCAACCTCCCATGGGTTATGGTCAACCCCAGGCAGGACCTGTTAGCACTCTAGGAAACTCTCTTAGGTTGCAGCTCGAAGATGCTTGGTAACATATAATCTTCGATATTGTTCTCGGAACTATCAGAATGAATGATGGTTTGGATCAAGCTAGATAACCATTTCAACTCTATTTTTACTCAAGACATCCATGAACACCCTCAGCCTTACAAGTCTTTAGACGACTAATGCTCAATAGTTTGTAGATTTAATGAAGAGATGGAGAATACTGACCATACCAGTAGATGCATACATAAACATAAACGAATGGCTAGCTACAGGTAGCAAAAGAGAATACTGATTGTACTGGCAGATGCATATATGACCACATATGAATGGCTAGCTACATGTAGTAAAGAAGCTTGCAAATCTAATTCATCAACGCAGAGATAAGATGAGAGTTATCTGGCATTAGACACAAAAGAAACATGGACAACTTGTTCAAGTGCAAGCTTAGAACAGAAGAGAAAATGAACATTGAACATTAAACAACATAAGAAGCTTGTATTACTAATGAATGAAGATGAGAAGCTTGAGTAGCAAAGTCTCATTAGTCTCCATAATTTGAACCCGTATTACATCTTACTTTCAACTATTTATACCCTATTTACAATGCTCCTAAGCTCTAAGAGGCTTGGAGTCTTAATCTTGTCTCATCTGTCCCTTAACTGTTTGATTCCCTCTATGGGCAAGCATGGCTCAGAGGCTTTCACCTTCTGACAGAGGAATAACCATATTCAGATATTTTGGATAGCTTGTTGCACTGTTTGGGAGTTCTCTCGTGCCAGAGATGCCCCATAATGTTTGTTTTGATGAGTTGCGTTAGGCTATTGACGTGCTGCACTACTTCTCGGCCTTTTTGTCAGTTTGGGGAGGAGCTGCGCGTGCTGTGGCCCTTTCATTGGTTTAACAATGCATGCTTTCTGTTAAAACAGAACAATGCTGCCCTACTATGGACCTCTATTGAAAATAATGAATATTTTGTTTTAAACAGAAAACATAGCAACGCTGAGAATTCCCACCCCTCTCTGTCCTTTTCAGACTTCAACAGTCCTAAAAAATGATTAATTCCTTTATTGGGTCTGCCCTTGGGGTTATCGCAAGTTTCATTCAGCCCGCTCCCTTTGTATTTCGTTAAACAACGAAAATACATAAAAACTGAGAAAAAACATTAAAAGATGACTTTTTGCGGATTTCAAATATGATACATTTTCATTCCGGAAACCAACCGGATCTGGGTTCCATATCTATTGGCGCATCCTTAAGGCTCCTTTGTATTTCATTATATAACGAAATAAATGAAAAATGTATTAAAATTGGCTTTGGCGCAGACCTGAAATCTTACGAAACATTGTTTATAATACCGTTGAGTTCGCAAAATCAGGTCGCACGCATATACATGTAAAGGCCCTGCCCCTTGGTTTCCACCGATAGCAATTTGGCGATGTAATGTAGGCTATCGATCTGTGTGCGATTGACAGTCCACGTTTAATCATTGATAATAGTCGAAACTTCCATAATGTATACACTGATACCGCCAATTTGCCTCTGCTGATTGTGACCCACCAATCTGATCATCAGTGATCACTAATCGACAGTGTCCAGCTTCGATTACCACTACCTGCGACCACCGATTTGCAATTTTCAGTTTAGATCTGGGTCGTTGATTGGCCAAGTCTAACGGCAACTGTGTGTTCTTGAGTTTTAAGCCCGTGATAAGGGTTTTTTAATGATTTTGAAGTAATTTAGCCTCCTGATAGTGTATTTCCGCCCTTCCAAGGGCTCTCCTCTTGCGCTGATTTTGACCCTTAAATGATTTTGAGCAAATGCTGAAGACTTTAAGAGCATATATGGATCAAATTTTGGGTCTTTTGTCAGTGAAGCTAACATTGGCTCGTCCTGGGGATGAAATCCTCCCTATGAGGTTTCAAGGATCTCAGATCAATGCATTTCCTGTAAAAAACAAGATCAAATCTTCCTCCTAGTGTTGCATTGGGCTTGGAGTCTATTTAGCATGAAATAAAAACTTGAAAAAAACATATTTACAATACCAAGGCTTAAAAGCCTTAATTGAAATAAAGTTTGAAGAACAGCCCATTGACTGGGCCATCAAAAACATCTCCTCCTTCCTTTAATGTATCCCTTTTGAGAAAACAGTCACCAAATTGAAAATTGACTTGGTTAATGTGCATATCAGCAAATTCATCAAAGACTTGCAAAAACCTATTGATTTTATCATCTACTTCAAAAACTTTCCAACATTTGGTATTATCAGGTTGAGATGGTCTATATATTCCCTGCTCTCTGTATGTCTTAAGCCTTGGATGCTTTGTTTGGAAGGTTTTATACACCTGATGAATGATAAGGTCTGCTTCATACTCTATTGTGTCATTTGTGACCTGAAAAGTTAATATAAAAGATGAATCAATGTATTCCTCTGTGGGGGACACAAGGAATTCACCTATTCTTGCAGCTTCTTTAGAGCAAGCCCCATCAAAGAACATGTCCCAAATCTGTGGGCCTTCTTCCTTTGTGATTTGGAAAACTGGTTTTTTAAGATGCGTAGAGGCCAACTGATAAGGCTTGGTAATGTCAAGATCCAGCTTATCAGTGACAGCTTTGGGCATTGGATTATGGCTGGCTCCAGTGTCCAGAAGGAAATTATGAAGGATTTTATCATGAATAGTCAGAGAGACATAGAATGATGGGGAGATGTCTTCACAATTTCCAATCATTGGGTTGAGAATGACAACTGGCTGGTCATCTTGAAGATTTACATAGTCAGTGGAAGCTTGGATGGTATTAGGCTCAAGAGCCTCAAGGATGGATGCATTGAAGGACTCATTCTTCACTAGTTCAATCAGAGGCATAGGTATTCTTAGCTTCTAAATTTCTGATTGAAAACTGAAAGAAGAAGTGGACTTGTCAAGGCCTCTTACCTCTATGGCTGGAGCTTTGAGGATGATAGGATCAACTGCTAGTTACTTCTGCTTATTATCTTACTGTTCTGCAGGGACAACAACTTTATGAATAGGAGCCACCTCGACATTATTCATGTTTGACCTCAGATTATATCTTCGCTGATCTTCAGTTTGTAGAACAGCTTCACCATCCCATTCTTAGCTGATCTAGTCATTAAATAATGACTTCTCATAAGCAGCTTTGGTTAAAAAAGTGGCGCTGCCTTTGTCTTCCATACCATGGATCTCATCATATTCTTTCAACTGCTCTTTTTCCATGACTGCATTCTGAAAAGGGACCTTCACCCTTTGGTCTTCATTGGCCTCTTTAGTTCTTTGCAAAATGTACAACTGCTCATTAGGTCTTCTATATGGATTTGGATTTGGAGGAGCAAAGGTATTAGGAACCCTTCCTTTCCTAGAATGCTGCTCAACCTTTAATTTGGAAACTTTAGAGGCTAATGACTCTATCAACTTGGCCATTTTATCAATCTTGGGATCTGGAAATGATGAAGGCTCGCCCCTCTGTCTCCTTCTATCAGCATTACCTTTGAGCTTTTTTGCAGCCATGATGTTTGATTCTGCTTCCAAGGCTGCATCTTGCATGTCATCCAAAGAAGTACATTGCCTCTCCCTCAATAGTGAACTGAAGTCAGAATCAAAGGTGCTGGCATAGATGAGTCTACCAGAGGTGGTGGTGGGTTTCACTTTAGTTGGTATCTTGATGTACATGCGGTTAAATCTCTTATTAAAATCAGACAATAGCTCACCATTTTCCCTCTTTAAGTTCCCAAACTCAGTGTGGTAGTAAAGGAGATCCTTCTTATCCCCCTAATGCTTTAGGAATGCATGATCTAAGGCCTTAATATCTACTATAGATCTTGGGGTCAGTTCCCTGAACCATTTTTTAGCCTCTCCATCTAGGCTTTGGACAAAGACTCTCATCCAGACATCATCTTCACTAATGTCTAGGTTATTAGCATAGCTATAGAATGACTCAAGATGTTCTTCAGTTGAAACACCTTCAGTTCCAGTGAACTTAGGCATATTCCTGATATTCTCCAGTAGGCATAACATTCAAAGGAGTGGGTAGTATTAGAGGTCTATACCTAGCAGCTATGATTCTTTCCATTTTGGTAGGTGCTTGTGGGCCTGCCATAGTGTGGTGTCCAAAAGAGTACTAGCAGTCTGAATGATAAAGGGTTGAGAAGTGACTGATAAGACTAAAGGAGTATGACGGATAGGAGGTGAGGTTTCCTTTGGACATAAAAAAAAGGAGAACCTAAAGAATAAAGAGCTTTATGAATCTTTGAGAGTTTTTCTTCACTGCTAGTATTAGATGCTATACTATCAACATGTATTTGTTCTATTACAGGCATTTCTTGAAGAGATATAGGAGATTCTTTAGGTTTACCTGAACCTGATTCTCCTTTCTGCAATGCCTTTCTTTCTTTGATGCTTTTTTCAGGGTCAGGTATTGGGTCAGCTTGTGACTTCTGAGGATTTCTCCGAGTATGCCTCACAAACTGAGCCAAAACTATGAAGTGGAGTCGCCAAGAGGTTCGGCCTCCAGTAGAGTCGCTAGATAGATGATTACAACCAAAAAAGTGCCCAGAATTTTTCCATCATCAAAGTTGGATTTGTGTCATTTCCCAGGGAAGTTGAGCTTCAATTTCCTATCCCCAGAAACAACGCCAATTATGTTAGCACTCCAGAAAACTCTCCTAGGTTGCAGCTCGGAGATGCCTAGTAACATATAATCTTCGATATTGTTCTCAGAACTATTGGAATGAATGATGGTTTGGATCAAAGTAGATAACCATTTCAACTATGGTTTTACTCAAGATATGCATGAACACCCTCAGCTTTACAAGGCTTTAGACCACTAATGCTCAATAGTTTGTAGATTTAATGAAGAGATGGAGAATACTGACCATACAAGTAGATGCATACATAAACATAAATGAATGGCTAGCTATAGGCAGCGAAAGAGAATATTGACTGTACCGATAGATGCATATATGACCACATATGAATGGCTAGCTACGCGCAGTAAAGAATCTTGCAAATCTAATTCATCAACGTAGAGATAAGATGAGAGTTATCTGGCATTAAACAGAAAAGAAACATGAAAAACCTGTTCAAGTGCAAGCTTAAAACAAAAGAGAAAATGAACATTGAACATATAATAGCAAAAGAAGCTTGTATTACTAATGAATAAAGATGAGAAGCTTGAGTAGCAAAGTCTCATTAGTCTCCAGAAGTTGAACCCATATTACATCTTACTTTCAGCTATTTATAGCCTGTTTACAATGCTCCTGAGCTCTAAGAGGCTTGAAGTCTTAATCTTGTATCATCTATCCCTTAACTATTTGATTCCATCTATGGGCAAGCATGGCTTGGAGGTTTTGACCTTCTGACAGAGGAATAACCGTATTCAGATATTTTGGATAGCTTGATGCGCTGTCTGGGGGTTCTCTTGTGCCAGAGATGCCCTATAATGTTTGTTTTGATGAGCTATGCTGGGATATTGATGCATTGTGCTACTTCTTGGCCTCTATGTTGGTTTGGGGAGGAGCTTTGCGTGTTGTGGCCCTTTCAATGGTTTAACAATGCATGCTTTTTGTTAAAACAGAACAACATTGCCTTATTGTGGACCTCTGTTGAAAATAATGAATATTTCTGTTTTAAATAGAAAACACAGCAACACTGAGAATTACCGCCCCTCTCTATCCTTTTCGGACTTCAACAGTCCTAAAAAATGATTAATTCCTTTATTGGGTCTGCCCTTGGGGTTATCGCAAGTTGCATTCGGCCGGCTCCCTTTGTAATTCGTTAAACAATGAAAATACATAAAAACTGAGAAAAAACATTGAAAGACAACTTTATGCGGATTTCAAATATGATACATTTTCATTCCGAAAACCCATTAGGTCTGGGCACCATCACTATTGGCGCTACCTTGAGCTTTGTATTTCGTTATATAACGAAATACATGAAAAATGCGTTAAAACTGGCTTTGGCGTGGACCTGAAATCTTACGAAACTTTGTTTATAATACCGTCGGGTCTGCAAAATTGGGTCACACACATATACATGTAAAGGCCCTACCCCTTGGTTTCCACCGATAGGGATCCGACGATGTAACGTGGGCTGTCGATCTGCACGCGTGATCGACGATCCACATTTAATCGATGATCGCAGTCGCAACTTCCATAATGTCTGTGCCAATACCGCCAATTTGCCTTCGCCGACTGTTACCCGCTGATCTTATCATCGGTGATCGCTAATCGGCAGTATCCAGCTCTAATTACCACTACATGCGACCACTGATTTCTGATTTGCTGCTTAGATCTGGGCCGTTGATCGGCCAGATCTAACGGAAACTGTGCGCTCTTGAGTTTTAAGCCTGTGATAAGGGATTTTTCATGATTTTGAAGTAATTTAGGCTCCTGATAATGTATTTCCGCCCTTCCAAGGGCTCTCCTCTTGCGTTGATTTTGACCCTTGGATGATTTTGAGCAAATGCTAAAGACTTTAAGAGCATATATGGATCAAATTTTGGGCCTTTTGTCAGTGAAGCTAACAAGACCAATTCTGCTTCCGCCTATCTCCCTCTTGATATTTTACATGTCAACTCTTACCAAGGTACAAGCATGTCATGTGCATATCCCCATTTGCATTAATCAATACAGTGCCAGTTGTTGCTCCACCTAGTTATCCAAATGTTGTTTTGAATCCTTACTATCCTTATGCATCAACTAGCGCTATAGCCCCATCGGCACTAGCGGCTCAACCTCTCATTCCTCTACCCCCTTTGCCCCAAAAGAAACCACCTCCACAAAATCATGTGTATGTTTACTAGAGTACTAACAATCCCCCTAACCCAAAGAGAAGGAATAATGGGAATGGTAACAAGGACCAACAACCTCAACGTAAATAGGGAAACCAAGGTCAAAAAGCTAATTCCCCTAAGGGTGACAAGCCTAATCTCACAACCCATCAATAGTGTAGACAACCCAAGAAAAACAAGGTTCTTATAACCAATAATCCTTGTTCCTATTGTGGAGTTTTTTTCCATTATATGCATGAATGTCCCCTTTAACCTTAGATGCACTAGGCATGGGAAGTTCAAGAAATTGCTTCTAGAGGACCTCAACCAATTTCTCTAGCTCCTCCCCCTCCTGCTTCATCACAATCGACTGTTCTTACAAATACTTGTCCTCATCAATGATATGTTTCTGCCCAACCCACCCAAATTAATGCATCCCCTCAACCTTCGCAATCTGGATAGAACAATTACTAGATCCTCATGATGAATTCCAAAAACGTCAACACCAAACAAGTCAACCTCTAGATTCGTTCATGCCAATATGAAAAACCTCTTGCAAATTTAGTGACTAATTCACAACCAAATGATGAGCCTTGGTATTGCATCAAGGATGTTGCAAATCCCAAGACCTTCAACTTTAATCATCAACCTGAGGTTCGTACAAACTTAGAAGTGATGGTGTTATATGCAAAGTTGGTCAAGCTCTACTCCTGTCACCCTCAGTCATCGAATCATATCAATGTATGTAGAGATCACTCCTTCAGATAACTACAATGGGAATTTATATGAGAAGACAAAAGCCTACCTTAATTGCAAGGAAATCAACATTATCCTAATTGCATAAATGAAATTTCCATTCATTATATGTAAATACTGATTGCAACTATAGGAAGGGTGTGGTGAAGTAAAATTATAAGTGCGAACATAAACAAATTCCTCTAGTCCGATAATGGGTCTAGCCACAACAGATACATTCTATGGAAAATTTCCTTAGGTTATAACCAATTAAGAGGGCCTACCTCTTAGTATGCTTATCTTGTTTGATGATGTCCTTTCTTGCTCGCTCCAACTATCTCTCACTTCCTTCTCCAAGCACCTGAAACAAGTAAACAATAGCAAACAACAACCGTGATAATAGACAAATTGTAATTCAACCTACTTGAAAAGTCAAGAACATTAAGCCATGAATATGTAATATGTAAAATCATGTTGGAAATCAATCGATAGTTGCATATATATTGATATCAAGAAGAGATTACAACCATTTTCTTGACGTTGTGGTCCTCCTATGACAAGACCAGGTTCCCACACACTTCTGCTAACATTCCATGATGGTCTCAATCAACAATATTTTTAAGGCTCTTCCCTTTAGGCTTAACTCCAAACAAAATCACACTTCTCCCTCACACAACTAGAGAGCTACAACTATGAATAGCTTGCTATTTACTCCAAACCAAAATAGCACTAGCACACCAACCTTAACACTTCAACACTTAACACTAGCTTGTGCTTGGGAAAAAGGGAGGTTTATATAGGATGAATGGATGGGAGATGGATCTTCTTCTCATGGGAAAAGGTCTTATCTCTTGAGGTAGTTCCATCATTATAGGGGAAAGGAGCCCAAACTGACATCCTTGACCCCATCTGGCCAAACCATTTACCAGACTTCCGTTACGAAGCTTCTAGAGCTAGAAGCTTCAGCTCTTTATTTAAAAAACTTTCCATAAGAAGACCGACACGACTAGAACAAAGCTCAATCACTCTGGTTGGTGCTAGGGACAGTGTTAATCCCTGCATATTGACGTGAGGAGGACAAATGACATTAGCATCGACCTTGTAAACTGGGAAAAAAAGAAGTTTTTGGGGAAATGGTGCAAAAGGGAATTGCTCTTCTCATGAAGAGGGACACAATGGTCGTTTCTTCTTAAGGGTAAGAATGTAGGGTTCACTGTAGAGGTCCTCCAGGATCAATGAATGCAGAGTACAGGGATAGTGACAAAATGTTATGTAACAGATGCCCCCTAAAGCGTGAAGGCCGAGCTAGAGTGAGGGATGAAACACTTTATACATCAGTGTGGGGAACCGTAGTCTACCATCGGAAACCCTGCAAGCAAGTACATATACATATACATAACTAAGAACTCTGTCAAATGATACATGAACTGTGGCATGGACGTAACCACCTAGAGAATGATCGTGTAAATGGATCTAGGTATGGGCGCAGCCATTCGTCAAAGAGGATCATAATGAAACCAAGGTATGGTTGCAGCCATCCAATAACGAGAAGGATCACATCTGATAACTCATGGTATGGTCACAGCCATCCATCTGAAAGAGACATGCATATCATCATAACCATGTTACATCACTTCGCAACCTGGGCTTTTGTGATCTGAGCCCAAGGTCTTGTGCTCCAACACGATCCGATCAAAGTACAAATTCTAACATGCGAATAGATGTGTTGGCATCGAACATGCTAGAAAGTCGCTTGATTACCATTCAATGATGTAAACTATTAACAAGCACGAGAGAAACCACCAATAATGATAATGGTCCTCAAGGTACTATCAGCACAATGCACGAAATGTGAATAGAGGAACTAAAGTCGAACACCCATGAAATCACTCGATCAAAAGCCAATGATGTGAAATCATCATCGAGGGAGAAGAACTTTCCATTAGGGCATGCAAGCTCTAAGGTATCGGAGGGGAGTCTCTCGGTCAACTTCCCGGATAATGAGTTGAATTCGATGGGAAGCGACCATGTCGATGGAGGGCTATAATGTATCCCACATCATCGACACGAGACAAAAGGATGCAAAACGATTTTGGATGATACAAAGAATTAGAGGTAAATGTAAATATAGAAGGACAACTCTTGAAGATATCGGCGACACATCTAGAATTTTGGTAGCTTTTGGATCCATAGGATCAGTGGTCATGATGACATGGCAGAGATCAAATGGAAGGAAAAAATGAATGGCCCAACCCAGGAAAGTCAGTGATAAAAAGGAGGATATCCAAACCCGACATGAAGCAGAAAGTGTCATGTTCAAGAGTGAGCTTTCGACACAATTGATTAGATTTCCAAATTTCCCCCCACCATTCCTGGAAGGTACCCCAATTATTTTTAATCGCAAGCTTGAAGGGGATAGCATATGCTTAACTGTAAGTTCATCCTTTGGACGAATCCAACCTAGTAAGTTTAACAAGCCCTAGGAAGGAGAAGCTCATGTTTGTCGTGGTGAAGAATCTGATGTCATTTAATATTTTAATGAGTCCAACAAAGGTCTAACTCAGTATGTTTTTCATGTTTAGAGGGTTTGAAAAAAACATGAAAAAGAAAACTCCACATGGTCCCTTTTCGTGCATTTGTGTCTCTCGAGCCCAAAAAAGTAGAAAACGATACTTGAGAGAACCACTTGACCATTTCAGTCAAGGAGTACCTTTTTCATAAATAGTACATCCTAGCCTGAAAAAGGGGTAAACTTATACTGGGCACACGATATTTTACATCAATTAGTGAGTTTGAAACGATAATGGCTTGGCTATCTTTTAGTTTTTAAGGGGTCGGAAAAGAGCTTGAACACAGACCCCCATTTTTATTCTCTTTAACAAGTCAAAAAGGGAAAAAATACTTGACAATCTCTTCATCTTTTACGAGTCAGAATAGAGCTTAAAGGTGACTCGTCCTAGAGGAACGAGTGGTATAAAGGGTAGCAACTGGTTTTAGCAATGGTGGAACTACTTAAAACATCTAATGGTCAAGAGGTTGGCTAATAAAACCACTCATCGCTGCGATCCCTCAGGAAAGGAAAAACAACCAAGTGAAAGCATATGATCAGCCAAAGAGATGGTGGTGATGGAATGAAACAACCAAGGCTCATCTAGCAAAAATCAGCTGATTAAAACGACAATCACGAAATGTAAATTGGGCATGCGTTCATTTTTACACAAGCTTGAACCATGGAGAAATTTTCTTCGATTCGGTTTCATGTTTAAACAAGCTTGAAATGAAAAACTATGCTTGGTATAATTTTGCATGCTCCCAGCATAATGAGTCAATTGAGGTACATGCCCCCCAAGCTTCATTTCAGTCAACTAGGTGGATAGAATGAAGGTTCACTTTCAAGATCCAGGAAAGAATCGACTAGGATTTTACGAGATCTTAATCAAAGACTCGATTTGGAAAAGGGAGTTGTTTCAATTTTAAATGAGGTTGACACAGTAAAAGAACTATCCTTGGGACCCTTGTTTCATTTTTTAACGAGCTTGACACAAGACAAAGAACTATTCTCATGACTCCTTGTTTCCTCTTTTAAGGAGATTGACACAAAACTAGGAACCATGCTCCGACATCTGTTCATGACCCATAAGAGAACATGGATCCTAAGAGGTCTTCACTAGATGGAAGAACCATGCTCTGGGAGGAATACATGTCAATTGGTACCATAGACAGATTGGGTTCCAATGCCCCCAGTACGTAATGTACTATATCATCTATGTGATCATTAGAAGACGCGGATACGGAATGGGTAGCCACATAATTGACCTATGGTGGGGAAGGTACTACTTGCAAACAAGAGCCGATAGGGATGATGGTTGCAAAGGAGGTGCCTGGTGACCAATGAATGAAAGTTGATCAATAGTCACAATTCTCCTTTCGTGGGAAAAAAAACACACGGAAAAGTGAAGAAACAAGAGCTCCCATGACATAAATATAGTCGCGTCCAAGGAGAAGATTGAAATCTAAGGGACATTGGACTACCATCACGTATATATAGATGGTATTTCCTCTAAAAGTAATAGGGAACTTTGGGAGGACCCCCAAGGGTTGACTGGTTTCTCTGTTGAAGGCCAACAAATTCTGAGTGATAGGCACAAGCTGTGGGGAGCCCAATGATTGCCAAGTAGTTGAAGACATGATGCTAATAGACACACCTTCATCTAATATAGTGCCATGTACTACCATATTATAGGCTTGTACTGTGATCTGGAATGACACATAAGATGGGAGGTGGAAACCAGTCAATGGACCCCAATCGAAAGAGACAACAAAACTACTTGGTGGGGGTATCATATGAATGCCCCCATGCCCTACAGGAATAGGAGAAGGACTCTCCAGAACAATTGGGATGGGAGGGTCACTCTTCAATTCATGAGAATCTGAGGAGACAAGAAGAACATGAGCGGTATGATCACTACTCTCTTCGGGTACAGAGTGAACAACTGAAGGCAGAGCCAAGTCGACACTCTTTTCGACCAATGGTTGGTCGGGAACAAACACAAGAGATTCATGCTTAGGAAGAGTAGAGTGGAAAAGAGATGAATCCAGGTCAATCTCTTTACCAACTAGGAGAGGGTTAGAAAAAAGCCTCTGATAACCAACAAGAAGTCAGAGTTGAGGAGCTATAAGGTCTTCCAAAACTTTGAAAGCTTTATCCATAAGAGGACAAAGGTGAAGAAGATGCTCTCCTTCACATAACCTATAGGGGAATTTAATTTTCCCTTCTTTTTACCATCACTAGCCGAGGGTGTAACATCGACATGATCTCCAGAGGTTGACAGGGATGGTCAATTTAGGTCTTGAGACCATACCTCTAAGACTCTGGGAATGCCAGGAAAATCTCGAAGGAGATGGTCACCCTTACAAAACCTACAAGGGAATTTTACCTTCCGTGAAGGATTAGAAGGTTTGTCGATGGGGGGTGCATTTGGAGTAATAGTTGTACGGTTGGCCTCTCACTTATTTGGCTTCTTCTTCTTCTTCTTCTTAGCCTCCTCATTACTGGATTTCAAACTTTCACCAAGCGAAGTAGAAGAGGAGGGTGAAGAAATGGGGGAAGAAAGTGAGGGGTCAACCTTAGAATCATCATGATGTGATTTGAATGAAGGAGATGGCGGGGAAGGAGTTGGGATGCTCGGGACCACTGAGATCGAAAATAACTAGACATGTAAACCAATGGTTAAGCCAGGGAGGGACAATGTTTCCATATAAGGAACACCAACATTTCTAAAAGAAGGAAAAGAACTAGGATTCCCATCCAACCCTTCACTCGTAGACTCTGGGAATGTTTCCATTGGAATCGACCCTAAAGAATCACTAAGGAAGATAACTTTAACCATGAATATTTCATGGGCAGTTAATTTTAAGACACTGAAACAAAACTTTTCCTTTTCGTGTTTTAAGAGTCGAGAAAAGGATGAAAGGTGACTCTATCACTTTCAATTTGGAACGAGCTTGAAAGAACAAGTGCTCGATGATCTTTTCAATTTTAAAGAGTAAAAAAGACCAAAAATGACTACTCAAGGTACTCTAGGCATAAAGGAGTACCAGGTAAGCGTGAACTGCAAAATACCTCCCGATGAACCAAGGAGTACAGGTAGGCAATCTCCCTGAATGTTGTGTTTGTTGTATCAGGTTTAAGAGTAGGTAGACTTGGCTTCCTACAGATAAAGGATTGCGGACCTAGTGGGGTCTCCCTTTATATACATGATGGTATGGGTAGCACAAGTCTATTCTAGCGTTGCCTAGTGCCGAAGCAAACAAAAGCTGCTAGGTTTAAACATGAATGTGAGCATTAAGTTTCAATGCTTCCTTAGGTTAATTCAATAAATTTTAACAGTTGATCTAGAATTAGGTTTCAATTAGAAGGTCCTACCGCTGTCATCTGAAAAAATTCCTACATGCAGCTATATGAGAAAAAATATAATTTTCTTCGATGAAAGTTATCACTAATTGAGAGATAGAGAACACAAAATTAATGCAACAATCGAAGAATGAAATATTTCACTAATTGATATCCTAAATGATCCGAATCGGATCCATAAATAACTGTCAAAGAACCATGACTATATCAGGTCGGACAAACTTCTAAGAATTCAAGACAGCGATCAAAAACACCCTGAACCAATGGCGATGGCAGCCAACGTGTAACGACGAGGACCTCGGTCAAAGTGCGCTGACCGAGGCCTATGGAGACTACGAAGGAGGCCGAATTAGCCCTTGGGAGCCCCAGATCAGGAAAAGGAGATGATTTTTGATGTGTGATTAGTGCATCGCTAGGCGAACAGGGCTGAAATGGAGGAAGACTGAGCACTCAGATGCATGGGGGGCGGAGAACCGCGAGTGAAAAACGCTAAAAGGACAAGGATGGGACCTGCGCTCTAGAAACTGATAGTATTGATCGGGGTGCCCTCAAACGGTAAGTGGTTTTGGATGGAAGCAGAGTGATCCCATTCATCGATCGACGTGTGGCAAGCGAAGGTTAGAGAAAACCGTTGTTGATCGCACGCTAACGGTTGATCAAGTCAACCGCGCGAAACGTGTGTATGGAATTGGATCTAGACGCCCCAGAATGGATGGCTGCGGTTGCGCCCAATGGGGAAGTGGAATCGACGAAGGAATGAGACGTGATTTAGAAGGATTTGAAGTTCGTTTGACTGCCACGATGGAGGAAGACTTCATCCACGATGTAACTGAAGAAACGAACCAACGAAGCAGGCTGCGCCATTTAGAGGAGGACATGTGGCCACTCCCTGAGCATTGATGACAACGCTGAACAAGGAACTCCAAGCACAGCTGTAGAAGGCGAATCGATAGAGGCGGAAGAGGAACTGAATAGGCATGGGTTCGAATGGCTTCAAAGCCATGAACAGAGACAGAAAACACATGAAAGTCAGTCAGAGAGAATCCCGAGAGGAGGACGAGAGACAGAGAGACCAGAATCCCGAGAGGAGGACGGAACACAAAGAAGAAGGCAGTAGAGCAAAATAAGAAGAAGATAGAGGGCCGAGCTGACCAGAGGCAACATCGAGCACCAAAGAGCTTAAGAGATTCAAGCCATCCCATAGAGGATCTATTCGGAATGAGCACCACATTGGGCTCTTTCCACTGTAGATCAGAAGGTCACAAAGCTGGTAGGAAAAACAAAGTCTGTGCACTCCAGTGGCTTGGGGAATCCATGAACCACCCTGCCAAGCAAACCTGCTTCAGGAGAACTCATATTGAGTCCCTGCATTGTAATTTCTCTGCTTAAGACATAATAAAATAAGGCCACCACTGAAAGCTGGACCGGAGATATAGCCCTAGAGAATAGGGCGAACTCCTTATTAACTTCTTGTGTTTAGTGTCTGCTTACTGTATTTCTTTGATGTATTTCCATTTAAATGTCTACGTGTTGGAAATCTAATCGATCCGTTGCTTCAATAACACAGAACACACACCAGCACATGAGTCTGTAATACCTTGTTCATTAAATCTTTAACTGATGACACTCATAGGGTGATTATCATATCAAGCGGTATCAGAGCCTAGGCTGTAAGGTTAGACAAGCTTGTGTTGGTTAGCTGTTGAATGCTCACTAGATTGAAGCTCAAATTAGGAGAAGGGGAGTTGGTGGAAACTAATCCTAAAATTGGGACAATCTATCCTTGGAAGAAAATGTCAGAGGAAGGTTCTGTGGGGCCAGACCCTCAATTCATAGAAAGTTTCCTAGCTATAAAGTCTATGGTAGAAGAAATGTAAAGGGACTTTAGAAAGCATAAGGTTGAAGACCCCTTAGGTTATAAAAAAGATAAATAAGAAGATGAGTCTCACTACCAAGACCACTCCAAAGGAAAGGGGAAAGAGGAAAGCTTTCTCGCACCTCCTAATAGCACTGTGAATAATAAGAAAGCATCTTTGATTAAGCTAGATGTTAAAGTTGATTTGACCATATATGATGGAGAGATAAATGATTAAAATTTGGACAATTGGATTAGACAAATTGATGTGTATTGCAGAGTACAGAACATAGACTTAGACAAGAATAAGATTCAGCTGGCAAGCCTACGCCTCGAAGGCACTGCCTTAGTTTGGTGGGAAGGCAAAACCCAAGCTGATATGAAAAGACATGGTAAGACCATCTCTATCTGGAGTGAGTTTTTTGCTGCAATCAAGAAGTAGTTCTACCCATTGGCCTACATGCAACAAGCCATGATGAGTTGACAAACTCTTCAACAGTTGAAAGGGCAAAGTGTGCAAGGGTATACTCAAGAATTTAGAAACAGAGCATTGATGTTGGGTATCTCATTAGACTCACCAGAGACTCTTTTGAAGTACATTGGTGGTCTACACAGCTACATGAGGCATACCATCCTCATGTTTAATCCCACTAGTATAGATGAGGTATCTGTACAAGCTACTCATCTAGAAGCTAGAGGAAAGAATGGAAATCCAGAAGTTGGGGGACCATCCCAACCCACTGTAAGCAAGAGCAAGGAGAAAAGAAAGCATAAGTGGAAAGTAAGGAAGGCTAACACTGCATAGAAAAGCAAAGCTTCATGCACTCACGGTAAAAAGGATGGGCATGATGATGAGCATTGTTGGATTCTGCATCCAGAGCTAAGACCTAAGACGTCTCAGGGAAAGAAGAAGAAGATTGCTGCAACTATTCAGAAAGATTTGGGATCAGACTCAGGAGATGAAACAACTACAGCAGACACAGGTATAAAAGGTTGTCCACTTTAGAGAATGCTGAAATCAAGAAGCAGGTGCAAGAGTTGCTAGAGAAAGGGTTCATCAAACCTAGCACATCACCATGTGGGTCACCAATCGTTTTGGTGAGAAATAAAGATGGTTCGTGGAGAATGTGCATTGATTACCGAGCACTAAATAAGATAACAATCAAAAATCGTTATCCCCTTCCTTGCACAGATGATATTCTAGATCAATTAAAAGAAGCTGTTTATTTCACCAAGTTGGATTTGCACAGTGGATACCATCAGGTCTGAGTTGCAAATCAAGATGCATGGAAGACTGCCTTCAAAAAAAAGTAGGGATTGTATGAATGGCTGGTTATTCCTGTTGGCTTACCTAATGCTCCTGCTACTTTCATGAGATTAATGAATGATGTACTCAGACATTTTCTTGATGATTTTTTTATTGTGTGCCTGGATGACATTCTGTTTTTTAGTAAAACATGAGAAGAACATTTAAAGCATGTTAAGTAGACATTAGATGTTTTGAAAAGAGAAAAAATTTATGTTAAACTCTCAAAATGTGAATTTGGCAAAACATCTCTAAACTACTTGGGTCATATAGTAGGGGGAGGTGAATTGAAAATAGATCCCTCTAAAGTGGCAGTCATTGTGAACTGGCCTAAACCTAGGTCCGCTATAGAAGTGAGAAGCTTCTTAGGAGCAGCACAATATTGGAGGAAGTTCATTTCTAACTTTTCCTCAATTGCAGCTCCCTTACATGCTTTAACTGGATTGAATAAGGTGTTTTAGTGGGGAGTCAAACATCAGAAAGCCTTCGACACCTTGAAAGAAAAGATTAGTACAACACCTATACTAGCACTGCCAGATCTACAAAGACCATTTGAGATCAAAACTGATGCCAGTGACTATGCCATGGGAGCAGTGTTGACACAACATGGTAAACCCATATGTTATCATTCTGAGACTTTTAATCCTGCAATAGTTAACTATCCTACATATGATAAAGAATTGTATGCATTAGTTCAGAGTGTGAAAAAGTGGAAACATTACTTAATGGGAAAAGAGACAGTAATACATACTGATCATCTACCACTTCAATATCTACACTCCCAAACTAAGTTGCAGCAATCAAGACATTACAGGTGGATGAGTTTTCTACAACAGTTTCATTTAGTCATCAGATATAAAAAGGGCATACATAAAAAGGTTGTAGACATGTTACCTAGACCCATTATAAATGCATCTACCATACTTAAGCATAATTCTGTGCTACATGAAAGCTACATAGAACAATATGCTCAAGATATGGACTTTAAAGATGTATATGCAACTTTGAGTCAAGGCAAAAGAGTAGAAGAATTAGACTATCATGTGAAGGACCGACTCTTATATCATTGTGGGAAACTCTACATTCCACAAACTGAGAGGATAAAGATAATTAGGGAAGCACACACTTCTCTGATATCAGGTCACTTTGGGGTAAGTAAAACAGTTGCACAACTGCAAAGATTTTTCTATTGGTTGAAAATGAATGAGACAGTTTCTAGATATGTAAGAGGGTGTGCTATGTGTGCTAAAAGCAAGCCCAACAATAGAAAACTAGGCCTGTACACTCCATTGCCAGTTCCTTCTCACCCTTGGGAAAGTGTTTCCATGGATTTTGTTGGAGGATTGCCTAAATCTAGGAAAGGTCGTGATTATTTATATGTTGTTGTGGATAGGTTCAGCAAAATGTGTATTTTGATACCTTGTAATAAACAGACTATAGTTGCACAGACTGCAAAATTGTTCTTTGAGCATGTATGGGTTCATTTTGGATTACCCACTTCCATTGTATCTGATCGAGACACCCGATTTGTGGGGAAGTTTTGGTCGACTCTGTGGGAACTGATGGACACCAAACTGAAGACACAACTTTTCATCCACAAACAGATGGCCAGACAGAAGTAGTAAAAAGGACAGTGATCCAATTACTGAGAGGTTATTGCAGCAAACATCCTAAGCTTTGGGATGACCACTTGTGTTATGTGCATCATGCTTACAACAGAGCAAAGCATTCTTCTACACAGAGATCTCCTTTTGAGACCTGTTTTGGTTTCACACCAAGGTCTCCTTTTGTGTTTGTCTTTGGTAAAGATACCATGGTTGATGGACACAGTGATGTGGAAAAGGCAACTAGGTTCATTGAACATATACAAGAGATTCACCAGGTAGTACACGAAAAGCTGGAAAAGAGCCAAGCCAAGTACAAGGCTAGGCATGACAAGCACCAAATGGATCATAGTTTTCAAGTTGGAGACCAAGTTTTGCTGTATATCAGCAAGGACATGATGCAAGGTGAAGGTAAAATGCTAAAGCCGATCAGGTATGGACCCTTTAGGATACTTGAGAAGATTGGTGAAAATGATTTTCGCCTTGATTTACCAGCTTACATGAACATATACTTAGTCGTAAATGAAAATTGCTTGAGATTGTTTGAACCTTCAATGATTGAGGACCCTGAAGATCAAAGCCAATTGCCTTCTATTAATGACCCGCTACCTGAATATCTTAATGAGTTGCAGGAAGACATAGTGCTGGACAGGAAGGTGAGGACAACGCGCAGGGGAGATGTTGAGTACCTCAGGATTGGGCTCAAAGGTTCGAAGCCAAGCAGTGTGAAGTGGATTTAGATTGGACAAGTGAGAAAGAAATACCCTCACTTAGTCGATGCTTGAAAACCAACTTTTGGTGGTCCAAAAGCTTTTTTAATGGGAAGACCGTGATCTGAATCGGATTCATAAAGAACTGTCAAAGAACCATGACTGTATTAGGTCAGACAAACTTCTAATAATTTGAGACAGATATAAAAAACACCCTGAACCAATGGTAATGGCAGCCAGCGTGGAACGACGAGGACCTCAGTCAAAGCACACTGACTAAGGCCCATGGAGACTGTGCAGGAGGCCGAATTAGCCCCTGGCAGCCCCAGATCGGGAAAAGGAGGTGATTTTTTATGCACGATTAGCGCTTAGCACTAATCGCGCATTGCTGGGCGAACATGGCCGAAATGGAGGAAGCTCGAGCACTCGGACGCATGGGGGAGCTGGAGAACCATGGGTGAAAAGGCGAAAAATGCTAAAAGGACAAAGGCAGGACCCGCGCTCTAGAAATCGATAGTATTGATCAGGGTGCCCTCAAACAGTAAGTGGTTTTGGATGGAAGCAGAGTGATCCCATTCATCAATCGACGCATGGCAAGTGGAGGTGAGAGAAAACCATCGTTGATCGCGTGCTAACTGTCGAGCAAGTCAACCACGCGAAATGTGTGTATGGCATCGGATCTGGAGGACCCAGATCAGATAGCTGAGATTGCGCCCGATGGGGGAAGTGGAATCGACGAAGGAATGAGCCGTGATTTAAAAGGATTTGAAGTCCGTTTGACCACCACGGTGGAGGAAGACTTCATCCATGACGTAACTGAAGAAACGAACTGACGAAGCAGGCTGGCACGTTTAGAGGAGGACATGTGGCCACTCCCTAAGCACTGATGATGACGCTGAACAGGGAACTCCAAGTGCAGCTGCAGAAGGTGAATCAACAGAGGTGGAAGAGGAATCGAACAGGCATGGGTTCGAATGGATTCAAAGCCATGAACAAAGACAGAAAACACACGACAGTTAGTCAGAGAGAATCCTGAGAGGAGGATGAGGGACAGAGAGACCAGAATCTCGAGACGAGGATGGAACATAGAGAAGAAGGTAGTAAAGAAAAAGCAGAAGAAGACAGAGGGCCAAGCTGACCAGAGGCAGCATCGAGCACTAGAGAGCTTGAGAGATTCAAGCCATCCCATAGAGGATCTATCTGGACTGAGCACCACATTGGGCTCTTTCCACTGTAGACCAGAAGGTCACAGAGCTGGTAGGAAAAGCAGAGTCTATGCACTCCAGTGGCTTGGGGAATCCATGAACCACCCTGCCAAGAAAACCTGCTTCAAGAGAACTCATATTGAGTCCTTGCATTGTAATTTCTCTGCTTAAGACACAATAAAATAAGGCCACCACTGAAAGCTGGACAGGAGATGTAGCCCTGGAGAATAGGCCGAACTCCTTATTAACTTCTTGTGTTTATTGTTTGATTACTCTATTTCTCTACTGTCTTTCCATTTAAATTTCTACGTATTGGCAATCTGATTGAACCGTTGCTTCAATAACACAGAACACACACTAGCACATGAGTCTGTAATACCTTGTTCATTAAATCTTTAGCTGATAACACTCATAGGGTGATTATCAGATCACTAAATGAACTTAATCTTCCCTTAACAACAAAAGAAGTTTCATTTCATTTACAATACTTATGATGATGCATTTCTAGCTTGTTAATGACGCTACTAATGCAATATTTTTTCTTAAGCAAACTAGAATGATGTTCTTCTTTTCATAAAATACAAAATGAATCTTTCACATAAAGAACTTTGAATGAAATTTTTCACAATTTCGAACAAACAAGAATCAATCAAAACCAAAGCATGATAAATGAAACTAAAAGCAACTTATCCCCTGAATCGAACCAGCCAAACACGTAAACGCTACAATTGAGAAACCAAGCAATGTAATCTATGCTTGGAAAGGGAAAAGAAACACTCAAAATAAGAGAACAAATGAGACTCTTTCACTCATTGTATTGAAAATGAAGCAAACAAATCATCCTATTCACTTCTAAGAGAAAGAAGAGAGTCTGAAGGTCAAGACACACTGGCACTAGAATGGGACAAATACTGATTTTTTAAACTCAGAGACCGGAGTGACTTTTGGGCCAAAAGTAGTGCTGATCGGCATGACCGGCATGACTTTCAAGCTAAAACAAGCACTGATAGGCCTGATCGGTGCGACTGTTTGGAAAAAAATAGTGCTAATCGAGGGATTCAAAGAAAAAATAAAAAAGAACTTCACACAGGGCTAGACTTAACACATCAGAGGGTGGGCTAAACCAAGCAAGCACATAAAGCAAGCTAAATGAAGCTTTCTAGTTAGGGAGAAGACGGTCTAAAAAATCTTACAGCGTTGAAATCATGAGAGAAAAACACACTGGCCAAGATTTGGGACAAGCCCTAATCTTTACTTACAAGCATCAGCGCATCTGCCTAACTGACAACAAGTGCCAAAGGCTGGTCAGCGCAACTGTTTCTTAGAAAATCGTGTTCATCGATGTGACTGTCAGTGGATTAAGTGCGATGATCGAGGGAGCCAAGAAAAAAAAATAAAAATTTGAAATAGGGACCAGATCTGCTACTATGAATTTCAAACTCAAACCAGTAAGCAGGAGGAAAGAAGCAGAACCAAATGGAAAAAGTGGAAATAGAAAATTTCACCCAAAATCATGAAATCCAAGACAAACAAAAGGTTTGGTTCCCCAGTGGAGTTTCCATTTTGTGGTGAAGTAAAATTATAAGTGTGGACACAAACAAATTCCTCTAGATCGATAATGGGTCTAGCCACAATAGATACATTTATGGAAGATTTCCTTTGGTTAGAACCAATTAAGAGGGCCTACCACTTAGTATGCTTATCCCGTTTGATGATGTCCTTGCTTGCTCGCTCCAACTATCTCTTGCTTCCTTCTTCAAGCACCTGAAACAAGTAAACAATAGCAAACAACAACTATGATAATAGACAAATTGTAATTCAACCTACTTAACAAGTCAAGAAACATTAAGCCATGAATATGTAAGATGAAAAATCATGTAGGAAATCAATCAATAGTTACATATATATTGCTATCAAGAAGAGATTACAACCATTGTCTTAACGTTGCGTTCCTCCTCTGACAAGACCAGGTTCCCACACACTTCTGCTAGCATTCCATGATGGCCTCAATCAACAATAGTTTTAAGGCTCTTCCCTTTAGGCTTCACTCCAAACCAAATCACACTTCTCCCTCACACAACTAGAGAGCTACAACTATGAATAGCTTGTTGTTTACTCCAAACAAAAATAGCACTAGCACACCAACCTTAACACTTCAACACTTAACACTAGCTTATGCTTGGGAGAAAGGGAGGTTTATATAGGATGAATGGATGGGAGATGGATCCTCTTCTCATAGGAGAATGTCTTATCTCTTGACGTAGTTCGATCATTATAGGGGAGAGGAGCCCAAACTGACATCATCGACCCCATCCGGCCAAACCACTTACCAGACTTCCGTTACAAAGCTTCTAGAGCTAGAAGCTTCAGCTCTTTATTTAAAAAACTTTCCATAAGAGGACCGGTGCGACTGGAACAAAGCTTAGTCACTCCAGTCTGTGCTAGGGATAGTGTTAATCCTTGCATATCGGTGTGATGAGGACAAAGTTCATTAGCATCGGCCTTGTAAATTGGGAAAAACAAAAGTTTTTGGGGAAATGGTGTAAAAGGGAATTGCTATGCTCATGAAGAGGGACACAATGGGAGTTTCTTCATGAAGGGTAGAGCATGTAGGGTTCACTGTAGAGGTCCTCCAGGATGAAGGAACGGGGAGTACAGGGACAGTGACAAAATGTTGTGTAACAAAGGGAAAATAATACACTAGTTGTAGAAATGAACCATGTTATTCTACTGCAAACCAATAAAATCAATACTCTACTTGCAGAATATAAATCATTAATCTAATTGCAAATTGCTTTGAAAGAGGAAATTTAGTCTACAACACATAACTAGGAAATCCAAGAGTGTAATTTTTAAGAAGTAATTCTAATATATTTGCATTGAAGGTTTTCCATTCATATTATTGAATGTAAGATAGTTTTAGCTTTAACAATAGGATCCTTACTCATTGCATGAAGAATACTCATTGTGATTCAAATGTGAAAATTTGCCTCCTAATTCTAATTGTTGTCTTGTACTTGTAGTGAAGGAAGGATGGGTCTAGAGTGGTCCTTGGGTCTCCCCAATAGTGTATTCAACACCTAGAGGTCATTATTTAATCCCAAAATGAAAAAAATAATATCTTAGAGAAAACCTGGCTGAGTTTAGGCAATGTTATAGGACTACTACATGATACCCTGTTTTGCTACAAGATTGGGTAAGAGAGCTTTTTGAGGGTGAGCAAGGTGTTCTGAAGGTGGAGGGAGGTGGAATTGGGTGTATGAAGGATGTGTGAAGCCTTTTTTTAAAAAATTGGCACCCCTCAAAGGCCCATCTTGCATAAAAATTCATGCTTAGTGTCCTTTATTAATCCGGAAAATAATGATCTCGATGGCAGAATTTGAGAGAAATATGAGGTGTCTAGGAGGAGGATGAGAATGAAAAAGTGGATGTAGGATGAACGTGAAAACCCCTACAAGTCCGTACAAGTCCTTTTAAACTAGCAATCAACCTCTTTTCCTCTTGGGAAAAACAAACAGCTAATGATCAAACTACATCAAAATAAATCAAAGTGGAAAAGATGAGTAAATTTTATTTAATCAAGAAATAATATGTCCTACAACATGCATATAATCCATTTGCTGAGACATGATATTAACCTATAAGGTGTAGAAAGAAAGCATGAAAGAGAATTAAAATCCAAAGCCTATCAGTTTCCAAAGAAACACAAACACATGTTTTTGTCTTGTTGTTGTACACTCTTCAACCACACTTCCCACAAGAGAGGTGGTGATCAGGGCTACAACCTCAATTTTTGCAATCTAGTTTCTACCTAAACAAGGAAATAAATACAACAACTTTAACAAATATATAACAAAAATAAATGAGAGGGAATAAATCCTCTATGTTAGGCCCTAAACCAAGGGTTTCATCCCTCCTAAGTGAACTCAGATGTAGATTAATAATGGACCTTTCGTTAACCGAAAATGGAGTTCAAATACATAATGTCAAAATGGAAATAATAGGACCAAGGACTTAGCCTTCGATATCTCTTCCTAGCTCCTAAAAATTTGAATCCTAATAAGCCCTTAGGCCTATTTATTTATACAAAAAAGTGACTAAGGGGCAGCTCCCTTGAGAGGAGGACTACTTCCCTCCAAAATCTCAAAACTAGTGGATCTATTTCCCTTATATCCTTTCATGCACTTGATTTCCCTGGCTATCAATGGATCCTGAATTGTAGATGAGTGCACATGAGTGATTCTAGGGATCACTTTGACTCAAAGGAGATTAAATGCAAGGGACAAGCCTCCTACATTCCCTCTAGTTGCCTCCAACATACCTATGCATCATAAATGTACCCAAAAATTCTCGCTTGCCTGGACATAAACAAAAATAGGCCACGAAGGATGATAAACACCCTTTATTCTTCCTACTAAGTACATTATATCCAGAAATATAAATTAATATGGAGAAAAGAAAGAATTTTTGGCTAGAGGATAACAATATAGGCCTCAAAATATACCTATTGATGGGACCATCATCACCTATTGAAGGTGTTTCTCACCCTTTGAGCAACTTGCTCAATGATATGAAGTCCATGCATGGCCTTAGTGGTCTCTTTGACATCCCAACGAATCTTTGATGGTGTGTCTTCCTTTGGATAGAAACTTTCATTTGCTTCTATGTTTTCCCACTCCCTTTGTTATTTTTCCTGATCCCTTCTCTCCTATAGGCTCAACAGCAAGGGAGGACTAATTTTGAGCCCTATCTAATTGATATTCAACCTTCGAATGATTTTTCTGTAGAGTGTGGTTCTCTCTAGTGTATTCCCTAGTATTTCAAGGGAGTGATACTCTAATTTTTAAATTGTGAAGTGGAGCATGCCATCTCCTTTGGCAAGCCTATAATCTCTCAGTCCCCAACAACCTAAAGGTGTCCTCGAAATGGAGGATAGCTTGTTCTTGTGTTGCCATGTAACGAGGGGCCAATTGGGGATCAATGGAGATGATGTTGTGGTTACTGATGATAGCCTTGGGGCTCACTAACTTTGCTCTAATGTATAAGGGCTCACTTTCTTCTTTGGCCATCACCCTCTTTACTTCCTTAGCCCTTGTTTCTTCATGGGTCAACCAGGAGGCTAGTACCATCAATTGTATGTCCCCCAATCTTAGGTTTGGGTCCCAAAAGTTCATGTTTATGAGGATCATATTGTGCATATATAACTTGGCCAATTTGTCTCCAATATCCTCAATTCTTTCCTTTTGGAAAAAGTCATTGAACCTACTATAATATTAGAATTGTAGAGAGCCATTTTGTTCTAATGCTTTTATTTGGAATTGCAGTCACTGATCCTTGAGGATGATGGCATAGGCCTTGGATGTTTTCCTACATTGGATGGATTCCATCATGGACAAACTTGCCATGGTGGCAAGTTCTACCTCCTTTTCCTCCAGCTACTTCATTAGCCTCTTGTTTTCTAACTCTAGTTTCTCCTTCATGGCTGATTCCTTTAGCCTTAAGTGATTCAATTCCTTACTCATTTGTTACATTTTTTCCTCCATGAGGCCCACATCCTCTACCTTCTTGGATTTTTCAATTTTCATCCATTGATGAGTTTTTCCTCTTTCCTTTTCCAACTCAAAGAAGAGTGGAATTACAAATTTGGTAGGTATAATTCTCTCCCCCAATAAATTTATAATAGGACCCAAGGTTAATTTGTGGTTTAGGCTCCTCGAGTCCTTGGGGACATACTTATTCCTCTTTTGATGTGGTTTCCCTTTCCGGTACCACTTTCTTTTGATCTTGTAGAAAATATGTTCCTTACTATAGCAACCTTGTCTCTTCTTGTGGCATCTCTATTTTCTCCTGTAGCTCCTTTGTTTTCTATTATTGCAGGGTAGCTTGTTCTTTGAGTTTCTTAGATGTGAATTCTCTAGTGATGGGACTCCCTATTGGTGGAAATGTTGTTTACCCTTGGCTTTTGGGGAGGTGACCTTCTCAATTTTCCCTTCACCAAACCCAAATTCTTCCTCTTTGTTGGCTGACTCATCAATTTTGATTAGGACTGTTGAAGGAGGTTGAGGCTTCCCTTACTTGATCATGGATATCTATCTCCTCTTAAAGTAAAAGGGACCCTGCTTGGGCTTCCTTCTCTTGGGCTTAATAGGTGTGTCAATTGTGGCCAAAATAGCAACAACCACTTATTCTGTGTTCCCTGGTGAGAGGCTTATGTTTATACCCTATTTTCCTATCTTTTGAGATCTCGAGGGCTCCCCAAGGGTATATTCTTCTGCTTTATATTATCCTCCTTCTTCATTCCCTTATTCTTCCTTTTTCTTTTCTCCTCCCTTTATCTCTTCTTCTTCTTGCCTACCTCCAATGCTAGAGTTTTTTGTCTCTTCTTGATGTGTTGAGGTAAGGGTTGGTGTCTCAATTAAGGCCTCCCTATCCAAGTCCAAAGAGTCAGCGCATAACAAAGGCCTTCTGAGATGGATTAAGGAATCCATAATAATCAGCATGATGAGGCCATGATGAGCAATGTATTGGTGCTTTCCTTCCCTGACTCTTTGGATCATTTCAATTATAGACTAAAGGAGGAAATGTGGAACACTAAGCCTGCTTGGAATGGGAAATTATGTTTGGAACCTTAGCTCATAGAGAAGCCTAAATTGATAGGAATATACAACACTCAACCTCCCTTCACAGGATATGTATTTGAGGATGTTATAGGCTACTTCATCCCAAGGGTAGGGAAGGCTTTCTCTTCTTACTCCATTTTTGTCTTTAGCAGGTTTCTCTTAAGGAAGGAAGAAGTTTTCATGGTTGTGATGGCTATTTTCCTAGTCTCTTTGCCCCATCAAAATCCTAAGGGTATGGTGGCGACTCTACTAATGATCTTTGCATTCAGATGAATAGAAATTCCCCTAACAACAGTGGTAGCACTGTCCTCTCCCTGAGAATTGAGGGCCATGGCAAACTCATGTGTTACTTCATCATCATACCCCTTCATTTAATGCTCAAAGAACCCCATCCACTGGTGTCTCAGAAAAATGTCTCTCACAAGAGGATGTTGATGGATTCTATTGGTGTTTTTGGGCTCTCTTCGATTGAAACCTCCCCCCATGGCTTCTACTACTTCTTCCTTAAATTATCTGAAGGGAATTTTTGCAATATTTTTCTCTGAGAAGTCTAGGGTGCAGAGGTAGTAATAGGGAGTTTGATGTCATTTTTAGTCAAAGAAGGAGAAAATGATACCATTTAATTTAGTGAAAAACATACCTTGCTCTTGCCTTTCCTTTCTTATGTGAGGAAATAAATTTTCTAAGTAATTTACATCTACAGGGCTTTGCTACAGGATGCCTGTAGCAGGTAGAATTCACTTCACAATTGCATGGAAAATGAGGAGACAAGATGCCACTTACCATTCTTAGCATGACCTCTCTACATTTATGGGAGTTTGGAGGAAAATTAGTGGTGGTTTGGACTCCTTGTCACCTTTCGTCTCAATCCTGTAGCACCTCTTTTGTGTGTTGAAAAATGAAGCACGAAATTCTTAATTTGATTTTGCTTTGATTAAATTGAGAAAATTTGAATTTCCACATAACCGACAACTTGGATGCAGATAACTTGTGTGACATGGCTTGCGTCAACTACTTTACTCAATAAATTTGATGTAATGAGTTGGAGTTCAATTTTCATGTGTTGATTGCTAATTTATAGCAATCCAATTCAGTTAGTTTCAGTTGTACTCAGTTAAACTAGTTCCAAGAGTCAATAGAGCTAGTGCATGGTTAGCTAAGTAGTGAGACAATTGTCTAAATCAGAGATCATCTAGTTAAACAATACATAAAACTAAATTAGCTCATGCATGTAGAGAATTCAAGTTCCCTAGTCGTGGTGGAGATTCCAAGGCAGTGTACAATTAATTATATACTAGATTGAGTTTATAGTTTATTGTATTTGTCAAATGATCAACCCTCAGGTATTGCGCAAGTATTTTGGAGGAATCTCCTAAATAATAGGGGTGTAATTTCCTCATGGCTTAAGCATAGGAAGAAATTGATTAATTCTAAGTGAGAGCTTCTAAATGAGCATAGAGATAATTTATGCACTTGTAGGTTGTGCTCAATTGAGAAAATATATTGTAATACATATCTATTCATTAGATTAATGCAAGCATGCATTAGGGTTTTTAGTAGTTTTCTTTCCCCAAGAAGAATATTATTTGCACTTTTGTGATTTCTTATTGCATGTATGAGATCTTTGCTCTAAATTGTGAATTAATGTCTACAGAGTAGTAGAGTAGGTCTTTTGTCTTGTGATTTTGATTAGAACCTCATAAGCAGTTGCAAATCTAAATCATAATTTCTACATGGTATTAGATCAGGATTCACGTTAGATCAAGAATTTCGAAGTTGTTTCTTAGGAGGATCGAATTTGGAGTTCATTGTAGCAGGATCTCTTCATAGTTGAGAATATGACCTTCAATGAGTCGAGGCTAGAGAGTAACTTGGAAGGCATATCTAATTTCATTTCATGGAAGGATCACATGGAGCCAATGTTGGATGACAACGGATTGCTAGAATATGTCAAGGAAGACATTGCAAAATCAGGATCATTTGATGCCTAGAACCTTTCTTAGTGGAAGAAATACGTAGCTAGATCTAGAAGGATCATCTTGGAGGGTGTGAGAGACCAGATAGTCTCAAAATTACATGGAAAAGAAACTCACTTTGCTATGTAGAAGACCCACAATGAGCTTTTTAGAAATAGAAATGATGCCATGTAACTTAGTTTGATGAACCAATTGAGGATTAAAGACAAAGGGTATAAGGCAGTCTTCAAAGATGGGAAGTCCTACCTCAAGCATCTTACTTCATGTCAAACCAAGAAATTTTGTGTGAGCATCAAGAGACTATATACATTAAAGGAATATGCATGCACAACCTTTATGAGCAAGGCATGGATTAGAGATGGTGTGGTTGAGAGGGAGCATAATTTAGCTCTTAAGATTGAGCCTCATCCAGTTGGTAGTTGGGCTGACCAAGAGTATGATGATGAAGGGAACTAGTTAGAGACCTCCAGTAAGATAAGATTTTGAGCCAAGTGGATGGAGGGAGCACATTCAACTATACCTCCAAATGTAGATCCTTATTCCAAGAGTTGAAGAAATTTGGGAAGGGTCCATTGAGGCATTCTCCACACAGATAATTATCTTTCTATGAGGGGCCATAGTAATCAGTAGTATAAGGCTCAAGGTTAGTCAGATACTGAGGAGTGTAGAGGAGTGTTGACAATATACCATGAGGCTCAATAGTAGAGTCAGCAACAACACAATTTTTCGAGTAGACAATTGTAGACACAGTTGATTCAGTTTTTGGATGCTTCTTAGCTGCAGATATTGTAGTAGAAAAAAAAATAGTGAGAGGTGTTGCTACAGTACATTCAACATATGTAGAATTGGGGTAGTTGATAATCCCTTTCTTGCTGAGAGGGATTGTTGAAAAATGCAGCAATAAATTCTCAATTTGATTTTGTCTTGATTAAATTGAGAAATTTTGAATTTCCACATTAGCAGACAACTTGGATGTAGTTAGCTTGTGTGACATGGCCTATGTCACTCATTTTACTCAGTAAATTTGAGTTAAGGAGTTGGATTTCAATTTTCATTTGTTGATTTCTAATTTATAGCAATCCAGTTCAGTTATTTTGAATTGTACTTAGTCAAACTAGTTCCAATAATCAATATAACTAGTACATGGTCAGTTGACTAGTGAGACAACAATCTAACTCAAAGATAATCTAGTTAACTAATTCATGCAACTAAATTATCTCATGCATGAAGAGAATTTGAGTTCCTCAGCTGTGGTGGATATTCAAAGGAAATGTACAATTAATTATATACTATATTGAGTGTATATTTTATTGTATTGGTTAGATGATCAACCCTGAGGAATTGCATAATAATTTCGGAGGAATTTTCTAAATAATAGGGGCCTAATTCCTTTAGGATTTGTGCAAGGAAATAGGGGATCATCATAGGTAGAAATTGGCTAATTCTAGGCCAGATCTTCTAAGTGAGAAGAGAGATAGGTAACACACTTACAGGTTGTGCTCAATTGAGTAAAGAAACTGTAATACATCTTTATTCATCATATTAATGCAAGCAATAATTAAGGTTTTTAGAAATTTGATTTTCCTAGGAAAAATATTATTTGCATCTGTGTGATTTATTATTTCATGCCTGAGATTTTTGTTCTAAATTGTGAATTGATTTACGCGAAGCAGTAGAGTAGGTTTGTGTCTTGTGATTTTGATTAAGACTCCATAAGCAGTTGTAAATCTACATTATAATTTCTACACTGCATTCATGTAGAAATCCTAGTATTCCTGTAGCAATCATGCCCAATCCTACAACACTTTCAAACCAACTCTTCAGCTCTTCTGTAGCACCCTAGGCATCCCCTGGTAGAATATATCTCAACCTTTTATGTGTTTATGGGCATCTCTAATTGTTTTGGGAATGAGCATCGGTACAACTAAAATAAAACATTTTCCTTGCATTCCTTTTTCTGGTAATGGGATCAGCAAGCTTGGTGACCTGACTTCTACACATATTTCCTCTTTTAGTCATTGTCACCCTCTAAAAAACTTGTCTTCAGCTGTTAAAAAAGGTGCAATTGGGTAGAAAATTTTACAACCATATTCAACACCACAGAAAAAATCAAGGTTAATTGGACCTCCTTGGATCTGAATTGGATCATTATACTATTTTTCATCCATCTCAACGCATTTGGAGTGGAAAAAGTGGAGGAATCAGCTCACTGGACCCTTTTTACCGGTGGGACCCTGTTTGGAAAAATGGGGTCTGAAACCTTCCTTGAGCATTTTGAGGCAACAAATGACATTTTTTTGGGGTAAAATTTTCTTCCAAAGCACTACACCTTTTCTTGATATTCTCCACACACACAGATTTCCAACGATGCAAGAATCACATCAATCGGAGTCTGTATGCAAAAGTTATGCCACTTAGAATTTGACCTTCCTGTTTTCACACCTATCATTTGGGAGGATGTCGCGTCAGCCCCCATTATTCATGGAAACGGGGATATCCATGTGTTTTTGTTGTAAAAGACTCTACAAGAGTCCCTTTTGTAGCTCTAGTTAACAGTGATGTAGTCAAAATTAACCAGTGGTAGGCTATCAGGTTGTGTTATAGCCAGGCTACTAGGAGGAAGAGGCATTCCATTCTTTCGAGAGAATTTTGTTCCATAGCTGAGCAAAGATAGCTAGGAGAGATAGGAGGTAGAGTACACACAGAGGATATGTGCACTATAGGAGCCCACAGGCCACATGCATTACTTTTTTGTATCTGCAGCCATATTTCCAGACAGAGAAAGAGAGCAAAGTGGCCTCACCCTCTAGATGGATTTTCTCTAAGAAAGGTTTCCCAGAGAGCATATATTGTGTATTATGTGTGTGTGAGATTATTTTTTTGTTCTATAATTTTCTTCTTCATTTAATTTTACATGCATGCACTAATTACAGTTAATTTTACAAATCTAGAAATTAAATAAAATTGTAATAGTGTAGAATCTCATATTTTTAAGATAATATTATCAGATATGTTGTGACGAATTGTCCAGTGGAATATCCATAGAAGTTTAAGGATCATCCTCCAATGGATAAAGCTTAGAATTAGATTTCCAATAAAATATAGAACTCCTAAAATGGATCCTGAGATTAGAAGTTATAGCAGATTGAAGTTATCCTTGAAAACTGGAAAGCAAGGAGAAAATGCCTTAAGGAAAAATCTCGCAATTGAAGATTGGAGGTCCTAAGGTGCAACATATAGTAAAATGGAAGAAAATCGCCAATATGCAATCAATTATCACTGATATCAGAGATCGGAGGCCCAAGGCATAGTGCACAAAGCATATCGAAGGTTCCAACAATCCTTCATATCGTCAATCGCAAATATCAAAGGACCAACATTGGAGCAAGGAAAATCAGAGATTAGTGATCGCCGATATCAAAAATCGGCGGTCGCAGCCTCAAAAGCATAGGATGTCACATATAAAAATCAGAGGTAAAGTAGTTTTGGTGCCTTGGTGCCTCACAGTTCAGTGGTGCGTTATCGCAAATCGGCAAGCCACATCAAGCAGAATAGAATATTAGTGGTCGGAGGATCGAAACTCTTGAACACATGGACCTAGAAAAGGTGTCGATAGTGTAAAGTCAATGGGGAACCCAAAAACAAATTTATAAAGGAATTTAGAGAAAAAACAGGGGCAAGCAGGCCTTTTCTCTCTCCTCCAGGAGACCACATGGCGGAATACTATTGGATCCAATAAAGATCAGAGGGAGATGACATCACCATGATGTGGCAGTACGGAGGACACATGGCATGCAGATCTGGTATTTTCAGTGGTCGTATGGGGAAAAATATGGGTGACATGTGTCGCCACTCAGGAAGTGACATGTGGCATTGATTTCGTCACTAGCTGGCAATCGATGATCAAAGGTACTAGTGTGTTGTGTATCAAAAGGAAATCTCTGATAGCGAATCATTGATTGGGGGGCTCCAATATGGGGGTTGGCGCATGGTCACAGGAAGAGAAAGGAATCATGGGCTAAGTGTTACAGGCAATCCCGCATATTGGCAATCGCAAGTTTTGGGAGGTCACACCAATGGCATGGGTCAGAAATTTTCGATGTGCTGATTGTGATATTCCAAGTGGGCCCAATCATCGATCGATGCTTGCAGTGTCGCAGAGGTGGTTAATCTGAAAATGGGGCTCTTAGGATTCTTGTCTAACTTACAAGAACCTCTCCATACCACCTGATCTGAAAATGGGGCTCTTAGGATTCTTGTCTAGCTTACAAGAACCTCTCCCACTTCCAAAGCTTTAAAATTTTCCCAAGTCTTAATGATTAACCAATGCGGAATCAAGAAATGCTTGAAAATATGGGTGCATGCTTGTATTTTCTTTCAGCTGATTATTTACTTTAAAATATGTTTTTGTGCTGATATGGGAAGGTACTTAAACTGATATATAAATGCATATAATAGTAGTTAGAGCAGTAGTACAAGCAAACACATAAGACAATAATATAATGTGGAGTTCACCCTAATATCTTGGGCTACGTCTCCTTGAGCTCTAATCAACTCGATTAGGCTCTCTGGGATTATGGCAACAGTTCTTTTACAAGTTCCACGCTCAACTCCAATGTTTTACACAGGAACATTGGGCTCAGAACACCATCTTATCCCTTGGCTCTTGGAGCTCTTCGGATTTCTAGCTCTGGCTCTTGGCTCTGGCTCTGGCTCTTGCTCTAGCTCTTGGCTCTGACTCTGGCTCTGGATCTTTGGCTTAGGCTCTAGTTCGGGCTCTCAGCTCTCACTTTGGGTGCTTGCTCTAGCCCTTGGCTCTGGCTGTGGCTGTTGGTTATCTGCCCTGGCTTCTCTATGCTCTTTCTCTCAGCCTTTGCATGCCTCGGTGAGTCGCTCGACCTCCAAGCAACTTCAACAACAATATTCTGCTGTCAATTGAGCTCTCTGACTTTTCACTCGACCTCCGAGTGACTCCAAAGACTCTCTGCGCATTCAGCTTTTTCTTGTTGTTCGCTCTCCTCTCTTCTTATGTCCCCTTTGTGCATTCCATTTTTTCTATCTCTATCAGTCTATGGCTTTAAGCCATCTACTTCCTGACTATTCATTTCCACTTTAAGCTCTCTTGTTCCCTGCCTCTGTCCATTTGAATCCCTTCTTTCGGCTGTTATAGTCATTACATTGCACCTCACAGGGAAGCGGCCACCTATTTCGTAACGGATAAGTGTCAGGTTCATCGAAAACACTCGATCATTTGAACGACCATTATTTCCGTTTACTCCAAGAATGCTCGCGAAACTCGAATCTCTGCCAACTCATCGTCCACGTTGGACTTCAAACCTTTATGTGCCGAAGCTTTTTTCTCCCATAAAATCCAGTTTCCCATCAGACGCAATCTTCGCCGTTAAATTTGGGGCCTCTAGATCCTACGGTCATCGCTCTTATCACACGGATGACTTGCTCGGATGTTATCCTACGATGAGAGAGGCTTTCTCTCTCATCTGCTAGACATGCATCATTCGCTGTATGACATCAATGGGTCTTCTGACAAACCTGCTTACCGCCCGAAACACCTCCGATATACCATCGGTTTTGGAGCACGGGATTCATTGTCTATTTTCAACGCTTTTCCCATGGTTTCTTGGCTTCCCTTATGACCAAGCACTCAGGGCCTTTCCATTTTGAGGGGTTTGCCCAGCAATGCGCAATTATTGCTTTGCGCTAATCGTGCATTAGAAACAGCCTCCATTTCTGGGTTTGAGCTTCCCAACCGCTGTTTTTGCACCGTGCACAGTCTCCATGGGCCAACGGTCAAGAAATTTGACCGTAGGTCCTCGTTGCTTCGTGTTGGCTGCAAATTACCATCATTCAGAAATTATTTCTGATAAGCTTGATATCCACAAGACTTTGAACTTCGGCATGAGTTTCTTTATAGAGTTTGGGTAACTTTAAGAGAGTTTAAGGATCCAATTTGGATCACACCTTCCCACTAAAAGAACTTTTGGTCCACCAAAAGACTGATATACTGATATGAGTAGTAATGAGAGTAACAACACCCTCTTCTTTCAGCCTCCCTACACTTGCCTTTGCATAGTGCCTCTGAACCACAATCTCTAACCACTTCCCTTCTTATATGGGTTGGCTATCTTGGGAAGAACTATTTTCCTCCTTGACTTCATGTAGAACTTCTGCTATGAAGTTTACAGAAGGTATTTTGAACTTCTTTTCCTCAATCCTTGATCCAAGGTGGCTCAAACAAATGTGAAGTACATCTGCTCCACAAAACTTTCATTTGTACCTATTTGAAAAGTTGCTAACAACAACTGTTAATAACAGCAGGCATACAGACAACAACTGCATGGGCTAACTCTTGCTTCAACTAAGAAACAGATTTCACATCTTGTGAACCCTTCCATGTATTATATCTACATACAAATGATTGACTAGATAAGAAGCCAATAAAACATGCCTTTAAAACAAATGACCCTTCAGGTCAAGTGTTATAGAAATTTTTGTGCCTTACAGCATTGAGCATGAAATGTCCATAATCTAAGGGATCCAAAGTCCCTAAACATGTTGTTCCTACCCCTAGAGGAACAAGGCTAACAAACCACAGCAATTCACAGAAGTTCTCCACCAGAAACTGCTCAAAAACAAGTCAATTCAGGATCAATTCAGTGGCTCCACTAGCTGTCTGCGCTGACTGTCAAAGCCAACATTGGATACCTGCACTGCAATGCAGATAGAAGAACTACCAGGGTGCACTGAGCGAGAGTTGACAAGTGGCAAGTTCATTCCAAGAGGTGTCAAGACCCAGGAAGCTTCCAAAATCTTCCTCAATGACACTTGCCTCAGTGAATTCGACTAGTGATGAGTAAGAGGTTCCCAATCTCCAAGTGGAAGCAAGAACCTCCAAGTGGAATCAAGAACTGACAGAGGGAGAGGACACTAGTCAGATCTCAAGCTGACTCATCCTCTCTCCAAACATCTATATATGGATCTCTCCTCCATGAGATCTGGAGGCTGGAATTTTGTTATTGCAAAGAATTGCTGTTGGTTTGAGATTGGAATCATTGGGTGCTTAATGCTTTGAAGGGGGTGAAGATAGGAATTCCATTTGTTGGGAAGGAGATGCTGGATTGGAGCCCTCTGGGTTGTATCTCTTCCTGAACCTTGTTATTCATCAATAAAGCTATCTTGGTTTCTCCTATATGCTAATGTGTCTTTGATGTATGATTGCATTAGTGTATTTAGTTTATTTCTAATCCTGAACTAGTTATGAATATGAATCCACGTCTTGTGTAGTGTTCTCTTCTTGTGATCTTGCAGAAACCTCTTGAAGCTGGGCGAGCGAGAAGGCAAGTAGCTGGGAACTCTCAAAGAGAAGAGAAACCGGATCGAGGGATAAACGAAAGACACCGGGTAGTCCATCCATCTCTCTTCATTCTTAATTCATAAAGGAAGAATACTAGAATAGCTGTCTCTGTTTGTTGCTAAGGCACTGTCACACCTTAGGTGGATAGGATCGTCCTGCATAGGCATTTTTCCCCACAACAAATTGGAGACTCCACTGGGGAGATCTGTTTAGTCATTTTATTTATGTCTCTATCATTGTTTGTTTCATAGACTCAACAATAGCAATCGAACTGCATCTGCTATTCTCAGATGCAAAGTAGACAGCTGCTACTTTGATCCAATCACTGGATTTGTCTATGATCTGAACAATGGACTCACAAATGATTTGATGATCCTTTGTGATAGATCTTAGTACTCCCTCAAAGCATCCCTTTGATTGTACCTTGCTTGTTGCTTTGATTTGGCCTGAAACTGTAGATTAATCAGCAATCTGTGACCCAGAACCCAGTGAGAAACTCTCGTTTCTCCTTCAGCGTAGACCTTGTGAAGAGGTTCTGCATTTCAACGCAGGTCCCGTGAAGGCTACCTACACTGAATGTCAAAACCCCTGTGTTGAGGTTGCGCTGATCCAGTTAGGCCTTGTGCAGCTGGGGTTCTCTGCTCTGTTTTGCCTTGTTTTGATCTCTGATTTTTGCATCCTGTAACCAACATAGGTACCAGTCTGATAACTCCTTTTCTCTGCTTAAATTCCGCCTCCTTTTGTACAAAAAGACAGTGAGTGTTTTTATGTGTTTGTGGCGTCATTTACAGTTTTCCTTTGCAAGAGCGAAATAGTCATCCTGTAGCCCTTGATTCAGATCCACTGATTGTGATCTTAGGAGAGAGTTCATTAGCTATTTGCAGTTGATTATACATTTACTTTTTCTTTTGGTTTGAGTTTGTCTCTTTTAAGTGTCGAAACAAGTATTAATTTCAGAAATCGTTAAGTGTTGTAATCTCTTCTACCCTCTCTGATTTCGGAAAAGTAAACTTGTTTGTATTTGTCATTTAAAAGCAAATTCAAAGTTGTACAAAAAGCTTTCTTTGTAGGCATCAATACTAAGAAAGTGGAAAACAAACACATGCATTGTGCATTTGCATCTTGATAGTTTGCATGTTTGATTTAGGAAAAGTGCATTGGAGTGTGTTGATTTCTCTTTGAGAAAAGATGGTGCCTTTCTTTTCCCTTTGAGGCTAGAATTTTCATAAGTTGAAAAGATATAAAGCTTGCTTATCATATTTAGACTGCATTTAGGAATTGTATCGTACATCTCGTGGTGATCTAGAAAGGCAAACTTTTAAAAAATATCAACCTAAAATAAATTGAATGAACTTAACAACGCTTTGCAACATAATGCACAACATAGAGGTCTAGGCTAGAGACGTGTTCCGGCATCGTAAAACCTGGTGACTGTCGATCTCGTTGATGGTGGGTGATTCCTCCTGAGGGACGATAGCGCCAGTACGGATTGTGCTCCCACGTACCGTCGTGTATATATTGGGAGACCCCTATAGGCATAAAACCTTTATCCTTAGGAAGCCGTGTCGGCTGCCCTACTAATCGCAATGCACTGAACACAGCATTCAGGAAGATCGACCGCCCGTACCCTAAAAAGTATTCTGCGGTTTTGCGAAAAGTTTGGCACACCCTCTACCTAGAACCCCAGAGCAGTTCCTTTTGGCCTTTTTCAGACTCTATAACAAAAAAATTCCATCCGAGCATTTGTCACTTCGGGCTCGTTAAAACATCGAAGGAGACTAGAGTCATCTTTAGCTTTTTCTCGACTCTTTAAAAGTGAAAAAGCGAGTTGTGTCTAAAAGCGTCTAAAAAAATCATTTAATTCGGAAACACACTTTCCCCTTCTTGTACTTTGGTTGATCGAGTAATCTGAAATCGTGGAAGAAAGTCAATTGAAACCCCGTCGTTCGCAGAGGCTTACGAGTCAACCGTCTTTGTCTCCGGAATCGAAAATAGTACGGACAAAACGAACTCGTTTAACCGGTTCGAAATCTCCTATCAAAGTTAGAACAAGTGTTCCAACAACATCTGAGATTCTGGTTACTCCAAACATTTCTGGAAACCCTGCCTCTACAGAAGAAGTTCAACAATCACAGAGGGACCGTGATACTGATCCTAGTTTGAGAACAAACACTTGTGTTACTGAACCAGTTCCATCTGTAACCGGTTCAGAGAGTCTTGTTCTTCAAACATCTATCGCTGTTGATTCAACCCCTTCTTCGGCACCAGAAATATTTTACGGACCTGACGGTCTTCCCCTTCCACCTGGTTTGATTTCGATAGAGGAAATTGTAGAAGATCCGCAAGCAAGTACTCCAACACATTTTGGAGTAGGGGTCACTCTATTTCCTTCTACATTAGAAGTTAATCTATCACCAGTGGAAGTTCCTGTAGAATCGCTAGGCAATCTATTGGATAGACTCAAAATGTCTGAACAACCGTCAACATCTAGGACTGTGTCGAATGACACAGCGACAGCAGAACTCCCTGCTGTCACTCCGACAATGTTTGCCGGCGTACCATCTGTCCCAACTAGCTCACAACTGCTAGAAGGAGTCCACCCAGGGACTATTTCAACAGTGTGGTCCGTTCCAGTTTGTTCCTCCGGAATAATATCCAGAAACTCTTATGTTGAGACTCGCCAGATTGATCCATTTGTAGGTCAATTTGGGCAATCCAGTCCCCAAGGATAAACAATCCCCTTGAGTTCCAGATTGCTACCGTATGGGGGGTAGTATGCCCTTTCATTACCCCCTCCGGGAGGATATCCATACGGGAGTTCACAACAGTATTCAGGTTATACTGGAGTTACGACAAGTGGTTGGGTGCCTATACTATCCCAACAACCAAGAGTTGTGTATTCTATGAAACAATGTGTACCTATGTCGAACATCCCGACAACACCAACCATTATAACAGTGTCACAAGTTCAAACGATGCCTGTTGTATGTCAACCTCAGATTTCTCAGGTTGTAATGCAACAACCCCTTGGCCCTGTGACTCAACCACAATCGCCAACCAGTGGGGCGACACAGGTCCAAACGGGTACAATTACCCCACATCTTGGTCCGACGGTTAGTATAGCACAACAGAACATGGCTTCACAATCGTGGCTGGTGAAATACCAACAACCACAATTCCAACAAGTATACCAAGGTTCTGAGTAGCAAATCTTTGCGAACAGTGGACAACCGTACATTCAAAACGGTCAAAACCAACCACTCTACAGTGGTCAAGTCCACCAACCGTATCAGTCATACCAACATCAATTACATTATGCTGGTATGCAAAGGCCAACTGCTCAGGCAATTCCGTCATACCCTGGGTATGCTTCACCTAACCTGAATCAACAGTTACCATTCGTGGCAACTTTAGAGTTACTCGATTTACACCGGTTAACAAACGATCCAATTGCTTACGCCTCTTGGTGGCCAGCGATTCCTCACAAACTTCCATCGGACATTCCTAAATTTAATGGAAATCCAGGTGAAGACCCATCGAATCATGTGATGACTTTTCATCTGTGGTGTTCATAAAACACCCTAAACGATGATTCGATAAGGCTTCGCCTTTTTTAGAGGACGTTAACGGGTCCAGCGGCAAAATGGTATATTGAATTACCTAGAGCTTCGTTCGACAATTTCAGCTCCCTAGCCACGACTTTCTTAACCCATTTTCAATTACCGATAAGGTATGAAACGGGAACGAAAATCTTAACCAACTTCAAACAGACAATGGCCACTCACATATCTGATCATATACATGAGTGGCGATGGCGTCGTAGGATGGTAAAAACGTACGTTCCCGATCAGTTATTAGCTGAATGGTTTATCAAGTCGTTACTTCTTGCCATAACGGAAGATGTGGCCAAGGGGGGAGTCGTAATGGAGGAGCAAGTTATTGCTCGTGCACAATATCTAGACTTAGTCTACACTCAGTTTGGCACGCTCTACGATAAAATACCTGACGCCCCTAGACCGGAATTCTCAATTCCTCCTCCTCCTAAATCAAATAGTGACTCTTATGCCGGCGATGGTGTGATTGGCATGGCAAACGCGAAATCGACAAAGGCTTCGTCTAAGAAAGCCCGTAAGACTTCAGATCAAAATGCAAAAGAAGAAATTCTTGCTTCGGAAGTAAATGTCGTATCAGCAGATAAAGGCAAAGAAACCAAACAACCAGGAAGCAAGAAAAAGCAAAACAAAGGGAAGAAGAAGAAATAGGGTGAGTCATCCCCTGAAAAAAACTTCTTCAAACCCTCCTGGAAATAGGAAACCTCCCCCCTCGGGGTGTCAGATATGTGATGAGGATCATTGGATGAGAGAATGTCCATACAAAGCTGAGCTTAAAAGGTTCTTCAAGAGTTCGCAAACCTCAGCTGTGTTAACTAATCCGTTTCCAAATCCAGGTACAAAATTGGTTGATAGTGGAAATGCTTCCCCGTCGCAAGTGCTAATGTTGTCGATCTCCAAGCAACAAAATGATGCTTTGATTTCGACAAGGAACAAAGATTACGGGAATCCACAGCTATCGAACGACAAAGGTAAAGATCAACCAAGTAGTTCGACAACAACTTCGACAGAAGTTGTACCGCCCATCATTCCTGAATTAACAATAAAACCGCCAAAGGGAGTAGTACACAAGTCGACATTTAATCCTCGCGCCAAAGCGGCGCAACATTATAACATAGTGGAAGATTTGGCCCAATCGCCATCCGCTATGTCGACTCTTGAAGTACTACAAAATTGTCCATCCCAAAGGCAGGCTTTGTTATCGGCTATTGGTGGAGTTGATCCTAAGGATTCCAATCTTGTATCCTTCGACCACAAAGGATACGATCCTCAGTTACCAGCTCAACTAGCTTTCCTTATTCAAGTGAAAGCCCTCAACAAAACTGTTCACAGAAAAATTATTGATGAGGGGGCATCTACATGTATTATGTCGATGAGTTGCTGGAAAACTTTAGGATCTCCAACCTTGTCGCGATCTTCGACGACATTAAAAGCATTCGATGGAAGGACATATACCCCGTATGGTATCCTAAACAACTTGAAGGTTGAACTAGGGGGAAAAACGGTAGAAATAGATGTTGAAGTCATCGATGGGAATCTTGATTACAACATCCTACTAGGAAGACCGTGGATCTATGCCATGGCAGCTGTTGTGTCGACCTATTTTAGGAAGATCACATTCCCTTTTCAAGGACGGATTACGATCATCAACCAACAAGACTTCCTCCCTAATGGTTCACAAGTTACAGGAAGCATTCCCATGATCCATGGAAGCAACCATTCGCTCCAAGACATCGGAGTAGGCCAACTGAAAGTCCCCACATTAATGGGAACTTTCGCACTTCCACCTCCAATCTATATAGGAGAAGTAGCGTTGGTAGGAGCCTGCAACATGATATCTTCGACGAAGATCTCAGAAGATGATATCGACATGGATCATGCAATGGTTTTGCCCCCAAGCCCAATAGAAATATTGTAGCAATCAATGATTCGGGCATGGGAGGCGAACCCAAGTCAACGCTCATCAAGCGTTTGGGTAGATAGGTCTAGAGAATATGGTACCCCATTAGATCCTTGGTCGAGAGTGCATGGAACCGACGAAGGAATCCTACAATCAATGTTGATTGAGGGGGCAACATGGAATGATTGCCACCATCGTTCCCTTCTTCCAGATTATGAAGAAGATACTCAACATGACCTTTACCACCCTTCAGTTTTTGAATTCCTATCAAACACTGTAAATACGGTGGATTCCGAGCGAAACTTATCCAATATTGAAGAGACTATAGCCATAAATATCTCGACTAAAACAAATGTTGTAGAGAATATTTATGTCGGCAAAAGTTGTTCTCCTTCAAAATTGGAAATATATAACGCTCTTTTTCGCGAGTTCAGAGATGTCTTTGCTTGGTCATATGATGAAATTCCAGGCATTGACTCGAGTATCGTTGAACACGAAATTAAGATGTATCCAGATGTCAAACCGTTAAGACAACGGCTTCGGCAGGTGCACCCCAAGAAAGCCGCTGCCATTAAAGCAGACGTTGAAAAACTTCTCCATGCTGGTTTCATCTACCCGGTTCCTCTAACCGATTGGGTATCGAATATTATCCCTGTTATGAAGAAACAAGGGACAATTAGAGTGTGTGTCGATTATAGGGATGTAAACCAAGCTTTTCCGAAAGAAAACTATGCTACACCCTTCATCGACCAGATAATTGATGAATGCGCCAGATGTGAAATATTTTCATTCATGGATGGATTTTTCGGGTATAATCAAATAAATATTCGCCCGCAGGACAGTCAAAGACTGCATTCATTTGTCTGTGGGGCACATTCGCTTATCGAAAATTACCCTTTGGTTTAAAGAACGCAGGGGCGACGTTTCAGAGGGCAATGAATTATGCCTTCCATGACATCAAGAACATCGTTCAACCATACCTCGACGACCTTCTGGCTCATTCGCGAAAGCGGACTGATCATCCGCAGCATTTAAGAGCGATATTTCTACGTTGCCGACATTACAAGATAAGACTCAATCCGCACAAATGTGTATTTTGCGTCGGTTCTGGTCGTTTACTTGGCTTTGTGGTCTCTAAGGATGGGAATCGTCTCGACCCTTGCAAGGTTCAGGCAATCATTAATTTTCCTCCACCTTCAAATTTGCTTCAGATTCAGAAACTCCAAGGGAAAGCAAACTTTCTGAGGAGGTTCATTCCAAATTACGCAGAACTTGCTAAAGGTTATACTCATCTTTTGAAAAAGGATGTACCTTTTGTCTGGGATCAGGTGGCGCAAGCTTCCTTTGATGCTCTGAAGGATTCTCTAGTAAAAGCATCATTAATGTATGCCCCGGACTATCAAAGAGATTTTAACCTGTATCTGGCTGCAGCAGATACGACCATTGCGATGGTTTTAGTTCAAGAAGTCGATGGAATTGAACATCCTATATATTATTTAAGTAAAAACTTGAATGATATAGAAAGAAAATATTCTTACGTTGAAAAGCTAGCACTCGCTGTTGTTCAAGCGATACAAAGATTTCGACATTATCTCCTCTTTCGGAAAACTACCATTCTATCAGATTGCAACCCCATGACTTATATATTGTCGCGACAGTTGCTGGGGGCCAAATATTCAAAATGGATAGCGATCCTTCAAGAGTTTGATCTGGAATTTGTAAAATCCAAATCAAAGAAAGCTTTAGTTTTCACAGAATTATTGTGCGATCTCCCATCGTCGTCCAACGATGAAACATCCGAAGAATCAATCGTGGACGAAAGTTTGTTTCTGATATCTGCAAGCAATGAGTGGTATGGAGATATAATAATTTATCTCCAAACCCAAAAATTCAGGCCTAACACCTCTCACTCAGAACAGAAACGTATACGATACCAAGCAAAAGGCTACATGATCGTCGGTGATACGCTTTACCGTCGTGGTATCTATACAGTTTTGAGAAGGTGCCTCACCCATGAGGAGGCCGAAAAAGCCCTGAATGAGTGTCATCCAGGCGCGTGTGGGGGGCATCAATCTGGATATGCTACAGCACAAAAAATCTTATGAGTAGGATACTTCTGGCCAACCATGTTCAAAGATTGCATAACCGCAGTCAGAAGTTGCCATGCTTGTCAAATTTTTGATAGCAAAACCAGAAGACCACCCGCACCTTTACAGCCAATAGTTGTTGTTGGGCCTTTCGCCAAATGGGGCATCGATTTCATGACATGTAACCCCACCTCGACCGAGGGGCATGGGTATATTATAGTCGCCGTTGACTATTTTGCAAAATGGGCCGAGGCGATGCCTACATTAGATAACACTGGTGAAACAACTGCCCTTTTCTTTTTCAATCATGTAGTCGCCAGGTTCGGCGTACCACAGGCTATAGTTACAGATCATGGATCGCATTTTCGCAATCACATGATGGTTGAATTAGCTGCCAAGCTAGGGCTATCTCACGACAGCTCTACCCCGTATTATCCACAAGCCAACGGACAAGTTGAAGTGATCAACAAGGTCCTGAAGCGTATGTTGCAAAGGATGATCGGAGTTCACAAAAGAAGGTGGCACCTAATCCTGTACTCGGCCTTGTGGGCTTACCGAACATCGGTAAGGAATGAGACCGGGTTCACACCTTTCCAACTGGTGTATGGCCTGGAAGCAGTCTTGCCAATCCAGTGTGAAATCTCGTCTCTTAAACTCGCAATTGATCTCCTCCCCGGAACTTCAGAAGAAGAGGCCCATTTCTTGGAATTAATCCAATTGGATGAAACCCGTCGTGATGTCGCTTGGGCTAACGAAGCCCATAAGAAATGAGTCAAGGCACAGTTCGACAAAAATGTCAAACCCCGTGTCTTCTCAGAAGGTGACTTGGTCTTGCTTTATGACCAAGAATCCGATAAATTGGGAGCAGGTAAATTTAATTCTTTATGGATGGGCCCCTATATTGTGAAACGAGTGTTAGCAAAAGGAGCCTACGAGTTAATGGATTATGATGGAATTCCATTGGCGCAACCCCGTAATGGGTTGTACCTCTACTATGCTTAAATAGTAACCTGTATGCTTTTGTTGTATTTTGTTTTCGCTAAAGTGTTTGTTTTGGTCGAGTAATCCTCCTTTTCACATTTACTGCAGATGTCAAACCTTCTGGAGACATGTGTTGGATATGCCGACGGAGCAAGTCGTAGTTCGCGGAACCTGTCCTCCGCAGCCTGGGCCATTTTTGATCCAAGCGGCGAGTTAGTAAGTTTCAGAGGTGTATGTATCGGGCAATCAACGAATAACATCGCTGAGTATAGCGCGTTGATAGAACTACTCTCTGATGCCATCACCCATGGTATACGCCGACTAATCGTCAGGCTAGACTCACAACTCGTAATACTACAACTCAATGGTATATATTCCGTCCGTAACCTAGCTATTTATCGCATGTTCCTAAGGGTTAAGATTTTGGAAAGACAGTTTGATTTAATTCAATACTAGCATATTTCCAGAAACTTAAACACATTAACTGACTCATTAGCAAACTATGTGTTAGATAGACATTTGCGACATTTGTAAAAAGAGACACATCATCAATGTTGTACATATGGATCATATAACTCAACCAGAATAAACCCCAAAAATCAAAAAATATATATATATATATAAGCTGTTTATCGTTTTACATAATGTTCTGTAACCAAGACAAAAATCGGTCGCATGACCCAAAAACTCAAAATGCTAGGGGGCACCCTAGCCTAGTGATGCTCATGATAGCACGTCACAGCCTGTGCAATCATGCGTAAGAGACGAGTCCATCTTCTAGGAACACCAGTAGTATGCCGCTGCAATTGTAAAGGTAACTCGTCGATCCTCACATCGGGAATGCCGAGAGTAAGGCTCTCAACCTGCTCCTGCATAGCTGTAAGGGTCTCGGCCACATCAAGGTCACAAAGAATAACCCTCCCAGCAGTCTCTCCTGCTGGGGCAGCGACTGGCGCTCTCGGGCGAACTGCTGGATGAACAGGACCAACATCTACATGCACACATGAGTTTGATGAAAGTCTTAATAGAATAAAGCACAAGGACATTATAAATAAAAACAGTAAACAGTGATATGGTCGAAGATTTTACCAATAGCGCCCCATTGTTCGCCATCCGGCAATACCAAGTCCGGATCACCTCGGAAATCCATGCCAACATATGGATACTTGCAATAGACCATCTCCTGACGCTCGAACCACCTGAAGAAGGTATCAATGAAAGAAATCTGAGATTGACCAGCATGCCTAGACATGTGATCAACCCATCTCTGCATGCCTGGCTCGGTAGGAGAAGGCAAGTCAAGTGCGATATACTGAGGCTGCATCAGTGGTATCTTCTCCAAGGCAAAGACAGTCAAAATAGAACCAAATCCAAAGTAAGTTCTTCAGCTTCCCGTCCTTTACCTTGGTCAACTGACTTTTCATCTGAAGAAGTATTGCATCACACTAGTTGAATATTTTTGGTTGGAGGCACTCCAAGGCATGCTGCACATAGGATCTGTTGGAAACATGAAGAGATGCACTACCGGCCATCCTACCGATAGTATACAGAATGGACCTGAGAGACCTGTCAGTAATCTCACAGATAACGACCTTGCTGTCTCTACTCGGCTGAGATCCTTCCCTACCATACTGGCGAACATAACCTCTCACATAGTCATTCCCTTGGGCCGAACCTGACAAAGAAATGGGGGCACCCCGCCTCGACAAGCCAGTCAAGAAGTAAATGTCTTCCATGGTCAAGGGGATAGATTTTCACCTAATCTGAAATACTTGGTTGATAGGATCCCAAGCATCAAGCATATACTGCAGTAGGGAGATCTGTGCTCTCATACTAGAGATACGGAAGAACTTCAGCAGACCACAGTTCCACAGCGCGTTCACCGTGACAGGATCATGGAGGGCAATCATGTCCTCTTCTTCGTGTTCTTGTTCTCACCATGTAAGAGTCATTTTTCTCCAATAATCTCTGAAAAACAAACATGAGAGGAGTTAGATCCTGGATTTGATGAGAAACTGGCAAAATTTTCATCAAAAAACTGTGCAACAAAACTATTTTTCTGTGCCCAGCACAACTAGCCAGTGTTCCACCTGCGTTGAAGGTCAAACTGCCTTCATGCAGCTTGACATTCAGCGCAGGTTTCGAGTGAACCAGCTGCGCTAATGGCAGAGCGCCCTAACAAAACCCCAGGGGCCCAAGGAAGCAGGAAAAGAGGCACAGAATGGAAAAAGGAAACCATGAAAAGAAAGAGCTAGGGTTTAGCTCCTACCTGGTCCAAACGGCGCCGAAAATCGTCCGCAGAGTCTCCCGGAATCAGCTGATGAAAATCAAGGGGGAAGAGGCACCTCCAAAGCTCCAACAAACCAAGTTCAAATGAAATGGTAAAATGAGAGGTAAAAACACTTTTTAATTGCTTTTTACGTAGTTCAAAGCGAAATATTAGGGTTTTAATCTCATTTTCAAGCAAATGTTATTCATTTCTAACTAGTTTGATGCAACAATTGAGGATACAATACTATCTTTGAAAAGGGCAAAGCTAGTCATGGTAAAAAATAAAAAATTTGACCATATAAGATTCGAGCAGTTTTAGCACACAGTTCATGCTCGTTAAAAAATAAACGCAAGATCCGAGCAGTTTTAGCGCATAGTTCATGCTCGTTAAAAAATAAACATAAGATCGAGCAAGTGTTTCAATCCGCGTTTAAGCTCATTAAAAAATGAACTACCCGGTAAATAACCACAGTGAATGTAATATCATCATCCGTTAAAGCCTTGGTCGTGTTTGCACCGTCACCTCCACTTTTCCATTGGTCGATCGTTCACCTCCATATGTTTGTTTACCCATTTTGAGGAATAGCTGCGAAGAGTGATTTCACTAGCCATCCTTGTGACACTGCCGTGATTGGAAAATTCCAACCTGTACCTGGAATCAGCTGCTAACCCGTTTTATCACTCGTTCCTCAAAAGACGAGTCTTCTTTAAGCTCTTTTCATCTGACTCGTAAAATATGAACATATTGCGGAGTCCTTGGCCTTCTAGCTCGTTAAAGGGACAGGAAGTGCTATCCCTCCTCTAGATTTTAATCATTTTGGACCTGAGGGATTATTGCACAAAAAGATTGAGCGCTTGTTTTGTTCGGCTCGTTAAAACTATCGAAAACTCATCCCTTCTGTATTGTTTTATAAGTTTTCGGAACTAAGGGATTAGATGACGAAAAAGGACTTTTGGAGTTAACTTTATGTATCTTTTCAGACTTTCTAAAAATGAAAAGAACCGAGTTATCTTTGTCGTTAGACTCGTTAAAATCATTAAATAGCGACAAACTTGTCTTTAGACGAGAACGAGTTTCACTATCGCTAGGCTCGTTAAAACATAGTGATCGGCTTGCCCAAAGGGCAGGTTATATAACAAGCATATGTTATCCTCCTCAAGCTTGACAAAAATAAAGAGGTACTGGTCAGCAATGACTAGGGAAAAATTGGGAGAAACTCAAGAAAACTTTGATGGTAGCAAGTCGCTCTTGAACATGACACTTTTCTTCCGTACCACAATCGGGTTGGGTTGTTTCATTCACCGGTCACATCACCATGGTCTCGCCATACCATCCATATTTTGGGTAATGCTACCGATCCATCGCATCAGTGTCGCCATATGTTCAAGAGAAGTTGTTCAGAAAAGTCAACCGTGTCCCATCCACTGCCGTACATTATCCTTCATCCTTTCATGACCGCCACCCTGAATCATATGTCACAGATCGATTTCACCTCCATCAAAATCATTAGCTCTGTTCCGTGTCATTGATGTGGGATTCATTAAGGCCCTCCTTTGATGGATCGCTTCTTGTCGACATCAGCTCATTATCCAAGAAGTTGATCTAGGAACAACCCCTTTAGTACTTTGAAGCTTGCATGCATCAATGGCAAGTTTCTCACTTCCGGCGACAGGTATACATCAATGACCTTCGACCGAAATATTTTGCGTGGTGTTTGACGCCAAGTCCTTTATTCACACCACGTGAATTGTACTGCAGTACCTTGAGGGTCATTATCATTATCGGTGATTCCTCTCGCGCTTGTTAACGGTTTACCTCATTGACCGGTAATCAAGCGATGTCTTTCCATGTTCGACTTCAGAACATTTCTCACATGGATCGACTTGTACTTAGAGTGAAGATCAAACGAGTTTGAAGACCCCAGATCTAGTTTCATCCATCCGGGCTGCGATATATATTCAGGAAAGATGAAAACATTGACATGTACATCATTGCATCAGATAATCATCCTATCCAAAGGATGATAATTGCATCAAAATTATCAGTCTACCATCAGACGATTGTCTGTTCTATGTACAGAAAAATGAATTTATAAAGCTGAGCATGGGAATGCCCACCTCAGCTAGATCATGAAAGCAGTATGAAAAATAATGTATTGTATTGTATCTTATTACAGGTCTCCTCCCAGCATCAGATGAACTTCGGATCCTCCTGATAAAGCATTTCACCCGATAAATGGCCTCATACTTTAGGGAGCAACTGTTATAGACATTTTTGTGCCTTACAGTGTTGAGCATGAAATGTCCATAATTTAAGGGATCCAAAGTCCCTAAACATGTTGTTCCTACCCCTAGAGGAACAAGGCTAACAAACCACAGCAATTCACAGAACTTCTCCACTAGAAACTGCTCAAAAACAAGTCAATTCAGGATCAATTCAGTGGCTCCACTAGCTGTCTGCGCTGAATGTCAAATCCAACACTGGCTACCTGCACTGCAACGCAGGTAGAAGCACTACCAGGGTGCGCTGAGCAAGAGTTGACAAGTGGCAAGTTCATTCCAAGAGGTGTCAAGACCCAGGAAGCTTCCAGAATCTTCCTCAATGACACTTGCCTCAGTGAATTCGACTAGTGATGAGTAAGAGGTTCCCAATCTCCAAGTGGAAGCAAGAACCTCCAAGTGGAATCAAGAATTGACAGAGGGAGAGGACACTAGTCAGATCTCAAGCTGACTCATCCTCTCTCCAAACATCTATATATGGATCTCTCCTCCATGAGATCTGGAGGCTGGAATTTTGTTATTGCAAAGAATTGCTGTTGGTTTGAGATTGGAATCATTGGGTGCTTAATGCTTTGAAGGGGGTGAAGATAGGAATTCCATTTGTTGGGAAGGAGATGTTGGATTGGAGCCCTCTGGGTTGTATCTCTTCCTGAACCTTGTTATTCATCAATAAAGCTATCTTGGTTTCTCATATATGCTGATGTGTCTTTGATGTATGATTGCATTAGTGTATTTGGTTTATTTCTAATCTTGAACTAGTTATGAATATGAATCCACGTCTTCTGTAGTGTTCTCTTCTTGTGATCTTGCAGAAACCTCTTGAAGCTAGGTGAGCGAGAAGGCAAGTAGCTGGGAACTCTCAAAGAGAAGAGAAACCAGATCGAGGGATAAACGGAAGACACCGGTTAGTCCATCCATCTCTCTTCATTCTTAATTCATAAAGGAAGAATACTAGAATAGCTATCTCTGTTTGTTGCTAAGGCACTTTCACACCTTAGGTGGATAGGATCGTCCTGCATAGGCATTTTTCCCCACAACATCAAGCATGTAGAAAAATACCTTTAGGACCCTTTTCCAAAAGATGAAACACTTCATCATTATCTCCATTTTGGAGACCAGGTTAACTTCTTCCAAGCCAACATGGAATCACATGCATGTCAAAGCAATCAACCCTGCAAGTTAATTACACATACATGTTCAAAAACAAGGAAATCATCAGCATCCCTGTGTTCATGCACACCATTCTCATGCATGCATTTCGTCCTTCAGCTTTCGCTTAAGCACACTGTACTTTCAAAGCTGAGATGAAATATATTGTTGCAACAATAAAGCGAGTTTCCTACTTAATTGGATAAGAATTCTAACCATTTCTTACCAATCCATTTCAAAGGTCCCTCCTTTGATTGCACATCAACATCAATATGTGAATCATCCTGAAACACATCAATCATGGAATCTTTATTTCCATCCCTGCCATTTTCTTTTTCCACCTTCTCCTTCAGCTTTGGTGGAAGCAATGCTGGATTCAAAGTCCAACACCTTTCAGCAAGATGCCCTTACTTATGGCAGTAAGTGCAACACATGTGCATCCTTTTGAAAACATGATTTGCCTTGTCTTGTGGACCTTTAGCTGGTTGCTTATTTTCCTTCAAAAGTTTCCTGTATGTGGCCATCCTCTTATAACATCTAGAAACATAATGGTTATCCAAACCACAAAAGGAACATGCAATTCTTTTTCCATACTTTACAAAATCAAAAGGAATGTGCTTAGAACTAGATTTATATTTGCCTTTTTCACCTTTATTGCCTTCATGAGTAGGTGAAGCAAATGAAGAAGTGGCTCCCTTTGGAAGACCATCACTTTCTTCAAGGCTGTCAAAGTTTCCAAAACTCTCTAGTTCAAGTGTGTGCTTCTGAACACCTGCATCCTATGAATGATGTTTCGAGCTATTGCATTCCTCTTGAATACAATCTTCACACTTATGAGGTAAAGGACCTGCAATGAAACTCCTTTTCAGAACTGTTTCAATGGCCTTCATGGCAGCTTTGGAACTCTCTCCATAAGACTGCCCATAGCCAAGACCCAAATACTTAGGCCTTTCCTCAACCATTATTGGCTCAAAAATACCTTGTGCATGTTTTCCCAAGCCCTTTCCTTCACAGCCCATCTTGGACATTAGCTTGGAACCTATGCCTCCGGTATGTTTTTCAAAAGAGCCAATATAAGAATTCTTAGAAGAATTTGAAGAAAAACAGGAATGGTTTACCTCTTATTCAAGTTGATACTTGGCCAAGGCTTCTTTTACAACAAAGAGTTGTGACTCCAACTCATGCATCCTTTTCAGGTTCATATTTGCAATATGAAGTTGCCTCTCCATTTCCTGCAATTTGCCAGAAAACATATGCTTCTCTTCCTCCACGGAATTCAACTGCTTTCTAAGTATGTTACTCTTCCTTCCATCCTCATACATTTTTCTCCCCATATCCATCATGTTGGACAAGTCTTGCTTCATGTCTGCATCAAAGGAACCTGGGAGCAAGAAGAATTTGAGAACTCACTTGTAGAAGTTGTCATTTTCAAAATGCACAAAAGAACTTTAAACAAGATTATTATAGAGCTTACTCAAGAAACCTTTTGCAACAAACCTCTAGTGCTTCAAGGGTTACTTTGAGGTCCTTTGGGATAGAAGAATGCCTTTAGCCCTTCTTCCCTCTTGTCCTTCCTGGACTGAGCTATCAATAGCTTTCTCTTCACCTCTGCAAACTCAAACAATAGTCAGTCTGCAACCAAGCATACAATCGATGAGGTAATCAATCCTTGACTGTCCAAAAAATTTCAGACAAGCAATATTTGCCCTGTAAATCAAGCATTATGATACAACCTTCTTTGAAGGTGGGGTTAATAAATCTTAAGCTCTGATACCACCTAATCTGAAAATATGGCTCTTAGGGTTCTTGTCTAACTTACAAGAACCTCTCCATACCACCTGATCTGAAAATGGGGCTCTTAGGATTCTTGTCTAACTTACAAGAACCTCTCCCACTTCCAAAGCTTTAAAATTTTCCCAAGTATTAATGATTAACCAATGTGGAATCAAGAAATGCTTGAAAATATGGGTGCATGCTTGTATTTTATTTCAGCTAATTATTTACTTTAAAATTTGTTGTTTGTGCTGATATGGGAAGGTAGTTAAACTGATATATAAATGTATATAACAGTAGTTAGAGTAGCAGTAAAAGCAAACACATAAGACAACAATATAATATGAAGTTCACCCTGATATATTGGGCTATGTCTCCTTGAGCTCTAATCAACTTGATTAGGCTCTCTGGGATTATGGAAACAATTATTTTACAAGTTCCACACTCAGCTCCAATGTTTTACACAGGAACATTGGGCTCAGAACACCATCTTATCCCTTGGCTCTTGGAGCTCTTCGGCTTTCTAGCTCTAGCTCTTAGCTCTGGCTCTAGCTCTTGCTTTGGCTCTTGGCTCTGACTCTAGCTCTGGCTCTTTGGCTCAGGCTCTAGTTCGGGCTCTCAGCTCTCACTTCGAGCGCTCGCTCTGGCTGTGGCTCTTGGCTCTCTGCTATGGCTTCTCTAAGCTCTTTCTCTCGGCCTTTGCATGCCTCGGTGAGTCGCTCGACCTCCAAGAAACTTCAACAAAAATATGCTGCTGTCAATTGAGCTCTCTGGCTTTCCACTCGACCTCCGAGTGACTCCAAAGACTCTTTGCACATTCATCTTTTTCTTTTTGTTCGCTCTCCTCTCTTCTTCTGTCCCCTCTGTGCATTCCCTTTTTTCTATCTCCGTCAGTCTGTGGCTTTAAGCCATCTACTTCCTGATTGTTCATTTCCGCTTTCAACTCTCTCGTTCCCTGCCTTTGTCCATTTGAATCCCTTCTTTCGGCTGTTATAGTCACTACATAGCACCTCATAGGGAAGCGGCCACCTATTCCGTAATAGATAAGTGTCATGTTCACCGGAAACACTCGATTGTTTGATACGACAGTTATTTCCATTTACTCCAAGAATGCTCGCGCAACATGAATCTCTACCAACTCATCGTCCACGTCGGACTTCAAACCTTTATGTGTCAAAGCTTATTTCTCTCGTCGAATCCGGTTTCCCATCGGGCACAATCTCCACCGTTAGATCTGTGGCCTCCATATCCTATGGTCATTGCTCTTATCGCGGGTATGACTTGCTCGGATGTTAGCCCGTGATGAGAGCGGTTTTCTCTCTCATCCGCCAAACATGCATCATTCGCTGTATGGCATCGCTGCGTCTTCTGACAAACCCGCTTACCGCTCGAAACACCTCCGATATACTGCCGATTTTGGAGCGCGAGACCCGCTATCTTTTTTCAACACTTTTGCCATGGTTTCTTGGCTTCCCTTGTGATTGAGTGCTCGGGGCCTTTCCATTTTGAGGTGTTTTTCCCAGCAAAGTACGAATCACGCATCAAAAATAGCCTCCGTTTCTGGGTTTGAGCTTCCCAACTACAGTTTTTGCGCCATGCACAATCTTCATGGGCCAACGGTCAAGCGCTTTGATCGAAGGTCCTCGTTGCTTCGTGCTGGCTGCAAATTACCATTATTCAGAGGTTATTTATGATAAGCTCGATATCCACAAGACTTTGAACTTCGGAATGAGTTTCTTTATAGAGTTTGGGTGACTTTAAGAGAGTTTAAGGATCCAATTCGGATTAGTGGTTCAGTGTAAAATTCGACGATTTTGCTGATATGTGGAATTTGTTTTAATAAAGGGAAAGGTATCCCGTACACGATTCCAAAGGCTCTAGCACCCAAAGACTAAGTGCCTGTCATAACCCCCATCCATATGACGGAAACGGGAAATAGCTCAAATAAAAAGGGGCTAAGGTGGATTGGAATGTGTTGTTCTATAAGTTATTTTAATATAAAAGTCTCGATGTAATAATGTCCCGATAATGGAATACAGAGCCTTAAAGACATAATGGATCGGCAACTGAGACATTAAAGGGAGACATAGAGCATTTTAAAATAGGCATGGGCTGACCCTATGAAGCCCCTTGTAACAAGAAATCAAGGTCAACATTGATAGGTGAAATAAATTTGATTGCATTGTGCCCAAGCCTACAGAGAATAAATGAAGGTATGGGAGCTTAGGAGGACTTAATGACTTGGCATGGAGATCCATGTAGTAGGGAGATGAGGTATCACCTAGATGATCTATTTTTTTGCACCTTGGCATGAAACTAATAGTCGAATCACTCCCAACTCTATAAAATGATCAATTCAAGCAGTAAAGGAGAAAGCGACAAGAACCAACTGAGTACCAGAGGAGGAAGATCATGACCAAGTAGTCACTCAATAAAAGGTGATCCCAAGGATGCGCATGGAGATATTCTACTAAAATTTTCATCTATTTGGTGACTTGTTTTGTTATTATGTACTTTGTCGCAATTTAGTGAGGCAATTAAATATTTTGTAGTCATTTTTGGGCCACAAATTCATCCTATACCGAGGCAGCTAGTCGATTTGATAGCTGAAGCTGGACTAAGATATTTCTTGTAACTATTGTTCAAAGCACCTGTCTCCATATAAATAGAGGGAAGCAACACTTCACAAGGGTTCATAATTTTGGGAAAGAAACTCTTTAGAGGATCCTTTTCTTGCTTCACAAAGGCAGTGGTATGAAGATTAATGTATGCACTCTCTCAAAGAATTAAATAGAAGAATTGTGGTGATTCCAACTCATTGGAATGCAATATTTTTTTCTCTCTAATTGTTTTCATATATGTTTGACATTATCCTCAGATTGCATGTACGTAGCAGCTAGATACATTCTCATTATATGCAGGTTAATTTTAATAGAGTCATTGATAAAGAATGACTGTATTGATATGGTAATAAGGTATTTAAAAGGTGCTCCAAGCATCTCAGCATTTCATAAGCCTCTCATTACTCCCATTTCTCTCTAAATCTAGTGTTGGGTAGCGGAGACCCCTCGTAAGGGTTTTGGGGTATAAAGCCCGTAGTTTAGGGGAATGATGGGCTAAAATTCTGTAAAAAGTGCAGAGCGTGAAATGTAATAGGTCGAGCCAAAGGGTTTTCTGCCCGAGAAATAATGTAAAGAAAAAAGAACCCTTGTGAAGTGTTCTCGTTCTCGCCATGTAAGGGTCATTTTGCTCCAATAATCTCTGAAAAACAAACATGAGAGGAGTTAGATCCTAGATTTGATGAGAAACTGGCAAAATTTTCATCAAAAAACTGTGCAACAAAACTATTTTTCTGTGCCCAGCACAACTAGCCAGTGTTCCACCTGCATTGAAGGTCAAACTGCCTTCATGCAGCTTGACATTCAGCGCAGGTTTCAAGTGAACCAGCTGCGCTGATGGCAGAGCGCCCTAACAAAACCCCAGGGGCCCAGGGAAGCAGGAAAACAGGCACAGAATGGAGAAAGGAAACCATGAAAAGAAAGAGCTAGGGTTTAGCTCCTACCTGGTCCAAACGGTGCCGAAAATCGTCCGCAGAGTCTCCCGGAATCAGCTGATGAAAATCAAGGGGGAAGAGGCACCTCCAAAGCTCCAACAAACCAAGTTCAAATGAAATGGTAAAATGAGAGGTAAAAACACTTTTTAATTGCTTTTTACGTAGTTCAAAGCGAAATATTAGGGTTTTAATCTCGTTTTCAAGCAAATGTTATTCATTTCTAACTAGTTTGATGCAGCAATTGAGGATACAGTACTATCTTTGAAAAGGGCAAAGCTAGTCATGGTAAAAAATCAAAAATTTGACCATATAAGATTCGAGCAGTTTTAGCACACAGTTCATGCTCGTTAAAAAATAAACGCAAGATCCGAGCAGTTTTATCGCATAGTTCATGCTCGTTAAAAAATAAACATAAGATCGAGCAAGTGTTTCAATCCGCGTTTAAGCTCGTTAAAAAATGAACTACCCGGTAAATAACCACAGTGAATGTAATATCATCAGCCGTTAAAGCCTTGGTCGTGTTTGCACCGTCACCTCCACTTTTCCATTGGCTGATCGTTCACCTCCATATGTTTGTTTAACCATTTTGAGGAACAGCTGCGAAGAGTGATTTCACTAGCCATCCTTGTGACACTGCCGTGATTGGAAAATTCCAACCTGTACCTGGAATCAGCTGCTAACCCGTTTTATCACTCGTTCCTCAAAAGACGAGTCTTCTTTAAGCTCTTTTCATCTGACTCGTAAAATATGAAAAGATTGCCGAGTCCTTGGCCTTCTAGCTCGTTAAAGGGACAGGAAGTGCTATCCCTCCTCTAGATTTTAATCTTTTTGGACCTGAGGGATTATTTCACAAAAAGATCGAGCGCTTGTTTTGTTCGGCTCATTAAAACTATCAAAAACTCATCCCTTCTGTATTGCTTTATACTTTTTCGGACCTAAGGGATTAGATGACGAAAAAGGACTTTTGGAGTTAACTTTATGTATCTTTTCAGACTCTCTAAAAATGAAAAGAACCGAGTTATCTTTGTTGTTAGACTCGTTAAAATCATTAAATAGCGACAAACTTGTCTTTAGACGAGAATGAGTTTCACTATCGCTAGGCTCGTTAAAACATAGCGATCGGCTTGCCCAAAGGCCAGGTTATAGAATAAGCATATGTTATCCTCCTCAAGCTTGACAAAAATAAAGAGGTACTGGTCAGCAATGACTAGGGAAAAATTGGGAGAACCTCAAGAAAACTTTGATGGTAGCAAGTCGCTCTTGAACATGACACTTTTCCTCCGTACCACAATCGGGTTGGGTTGTTTCATTCACCGGTCACATCACCATGGTCTCGCCATACCATCCATATTTGGGGTAATGCTACCGATCCATCACATCAGTGTCGCCATATGTTCAAGAGAAGTCGTTCAGAAAAGTCAACCATGTCCCATCCACTGCCGTACATTATCCTTCATCCTTTCATGACCGCCACCCTGAATCATATGTCACAGATCGTTTTCACCTCCATCAAAATCATTAGCTCCATTCCGTGTCATTGATGTGGGATTCATTAAGGACCTCCTTTGACAGATCGCTTCTTGTCGACATCAGCTCATTATCCAAGAAGTTGATCTAGGAACAACCCCTTTAGTACTTTGAAGCTTGCATGCCTCAATGGCAAGTTTCTCACTTCCGGCGACAGGTATACATCAATGACCTTCGACCGAAAGATTTTGCGTGGTGTTCGATGCCAAGCCCTTTATTCACACCACGTGAATTGTACTGCAGTACCTTGAGGGTCATTATCATTATCAGTGATTCCTCTCGCACTTGTTAACGGTTTACCTCATTGACCGGTAATCAAGCGATGTCTTTCCATGTTCGACTTCAGAACATTTCTCACATGGATCGACTTGTACTTAGAGTGAAGATTGAATGAGTTTGAAGACCCTAGATCTAGTTTCATCCATCCGGGCTGCGATATATATTCAGGAAAGATGAAAACATTGACATGTACATCATTGCAACAGATAATCATCCTATCCAAAGGATGATAATTGCATCAAAATTATCAGTCTACCATCAGACGATTGTCTGTTCTATGTACAGAAAAATGAATTTATAAAGCTGAGCATGGGAATGCCCACCTCAGCTAGACCATGAAAGCAGTATGAAAAATAATGTATTGTATTGTATCTTATTACAGGTCTCCTCCCAGCATCGGATGAACTTCGGATCCTCCTGATAAAGCATTTCACCCGATAAATGGCCTCATACTTTAGGGGGCAACTGTTATAGACATTTTTGTGCCTTACAGCGTTGAGCATGAAATTTCCGTAATTTAAGGGATCCAAAGTCCCTAAACATGTTGTTCCTACCCCTAGAGGAACAAGGCTAACAAGCCACAGCAATTCACAGAACTTCTCCACCAGAAACGGCTCAAAAACAAGTCAATTCAGGATCAATTCAGTGGCTCTACTAGCTGTCTGTGCTGAATGTCAAATCCAACACTGGCTACCTGCACTACAACGCAGGTAGAAGCACTACCAGGGTGCGCTGAGCGAGAGTTTACAAGTGGCAAGTTCATTCCAAGAGGTGTCAAGACCCTGGAAGCTTCCAGAATCTTCCTCAATGACACTTGCCTCAGTGAATTCGACTAGTGATGAGTAAGAGGTTCCCAATCTCCAAGTGGAAGCAAGAACCTCCAAGTGGAATCAAGAACTGACAGAGGGAGAGGACACTAGTCAGATCTCAAGCTGACTCATCCTCTCTCCAAACATCTATATATGGATCTCTCCTCCATGAGATCTGGAGGCTGGAATTTTGTTATTGCAAAGAATTGCTGTTGGTTTGAGATTGGAATCATTGGGTGCTTAATGCTTTGAAGGGGGTGAAGATAGGAATTCCATTTGCTGGGAAGGAGATGCTGGATTGGAGCCCTCTGGGTTGTATCTCTTCCTGAACCTTTTTATTCATCAATAAAGCTATCTTGGTTTCTCCTATATGCTGATGTGTCTTTGATGTATGATTGCATTAGTGTATTTAGTTTATTTCTAATCCTGAACTAGTTATGAATATGAATCCACGTCTTGTGTAGTGTTCTCTTCTTGTGATCTTGCAGAAACCTCTTGAAGCTGGGCGAGCGAGAAGGCAAGTAGTTGGGAACTCTCAAAGAGAAGAAAAACCAGATCGAGGGATAAACGGAAGACACCGGTTAGTCCATCCATCTCTCTTCATTCTTAATTCATAAAGGAAGAATACTAGAATAGCTATCTCTGTTTGTTGCTAAGGCACTTTCACACCTTAAGTGGATAGGATCGTCCTGCATAGGCATTTTTCCCCACAACATCAAGCATGTAGAAAAAGACCTTTAGGACCCTTTTCCAAAAGATGAAACACTTCATCATTATCTCCATTTTGGGGACCAGGTTAACTTCTTCCAAGCCAACATGGAATCACATGCATGTCAAAGCAATCAACCCTGCAAGTTAATTACACATACATGTTCAAAAACAAGGAAATCATCAGCATCCCTGTGTTCATGCACATCATTCTCATGCATGCATTTCGTCCTTCAACTTTCGCTTAAGCACACTGTACTTTCGAAGCTGAGATGAAATATATTGTTGCAGCAATAAAGTGAGTTTCCTACTCAACCTCTTTCCATTTACCATTTTGGTAAGATCTTGCAACTTGCATTTATTCTACAAAGAAATGCAAACAGATGCATCAAGGGACATGCAATATTAATTGGATAAGAATTCTAACCATTTCTTACCAATCCATTTCAAAGGTCCCTCCTTTGATTGCACATCAACATCAATATGTGAATCATCCTGAAACACATCAATCATGGAATCTTTATTTCCATCCCTGCCATTTTCTTTTTCCACCTTCTCCTTCAGCTTTGGTGGAAGCAATGCTGGATTCAAAGTCCAACACCTTTCAGCAAGATGCCCTTACTTATGGCAGTAAGTGCAACACATGTGCATCCTTTTGAAAACATGATTTTCCTTGTCTTGTGGACCTTTAGCTGCTTGCTTATTTTCCTTCAAAAGTTTCCTGTATGTGGCCATCCTCTTATAACATCTAGAAACATAATGGTTATCCAAACCACAAAAGGAACATGCAATTCTTTTTCCATACTTTACAAAATAAAAAGGAATGTGCTTAGAACCAAATTTATATTTGCCCTTTTCACCTTTATTTCCTTCATGAGTAGGTGAAGCAAATGAAGAAGTGGCTCCCTTTGGAAGACCATCACTTTCTTCAAGGATGTCAAAGTTTCCAAAACTCTATAGTTCAAGTGTGTGCTTCTGAACACCTGCATCCTACGAATGATGTTTCGAGCTATTGCATTCCTCTTGAATACCATCTTCACGCTTATGAGGTAAAGGACCTGCAATGAAACTCCTTTTCAGAACTGTTTCAATGGCCTTCATGGCAGCTTTGGAACTCTCTCCATAAGACTGCCCATAGCCAAGACCCAAATACTTAGGCCTTTCCTCAACCATTATTGGCTCAAAAATACCTTGTGCATGTTTTCCCAAGCCCTTTCCTTCATAGCCCATCTTGGACATTAGCTTGGAACCTATGCCTTTGGTATGTTTTTCAAAAGAGCCAATATAAGAATTCTTAGAAGAATTTGAAGAAAAACAGGAATGGTTTACCTCTTCTTCAAGTTGATACTTGGCCAAGGCTTCTTTTACAACAAAAAGTTGTGAATCCAACTCATGCATCCTTTTCAGGTTCATATTTGCAATATGAAGTTGCCTCTCCATTTCCTGCAATTTGCCAGAAAACATATGCTTCTCTTCCTCCACGGAATTCAACTGCTTTCTAAGTATGTTACTCTTCCTTCCATCCTCATACATTTTTCTCACCATATCGATCATGGTGGACAAGTCTTGCTTCATGTCTGCATCAAAGGAACCTGGGAACAAGAAGAATTTGAGAACTCACTTGTAGAAGTTGTCATTTTCAAAATGCACAAAAGAACTTCAAACAAGATTATTAAAGAGCTTACTCAAGAAACCTTTTGCAACAAACCTCTGGTGCTTCAAGGGTTACTTTGAGGTCCTTTGGGATAGAAGAATGCCTTTAGCCCTTCTTCCCTCTTGTCCTTCCTGGACTGAGCTATCAATAGCTTTCCCTTCACCTCTGCAAACTCAAACAATAGTCAGTCTGCAACCAAGCATACAATCGATGAGGTAATCAATCCTTGACTGTCCAAAAAATTTCAGACAAGCAATATTTGCCCTGTGAATCAAGAATTCTTATATAACCTTCTTTGAAGGTGGGGTTAATCAATCTTAAGCTTTGATACCACCTAATCTGAAAATATGGCTCTTAGGGTTCTTGTCTAACTTACAAGAACCTCTCCATACCACCTGATCTGATAATGGGGCTCTTAGGATTCTTGTCTAACTTACAAGAACCTCTCCCACTTCCAAAGCTTTAAAATTTTCCCAAGTATTAATGATTAACCAATGTGGAATCAAGAAATGCTTGAAAATATGGGTGCATTCTTGTATTTTATTTCAGATAATTATTTACTTTAAAATTTGTTGTTTGTGCTGATATGGGAAGGTAGTTAAACTGATATATAAATGTATATAACAGTAGTTAGAGTAGCAGTAAAAGCAAACACATAAGACAACAATATAATATGAAGTTCGCCCTGATATCTTGGGCTATGTCTCCTTGAGCTCTAATCAACTTGATTAGGCTCTCTGGGATTATGGCAACAATTATTTTACAAGTTCCACACTCAGCTCCAATGTTTTATACAAGAACATTGGGCTCAGAACACCATCTTATCCCTTGGCTCTTGGAGCTCTTCGGCTTTCTAGCTCTAGCTCTTAGCTCTGGCTCTAGCTCTTGCTTTGGCTCTTGGCTCTGAGTCTGGCTCTGGCTCTTTGGCTCAGGCTCTAGTTCGGGCTCTCAGCTCTCACTTCGAGCGCTCGCTCTGGCTGTGGCTCTTGGCTCTCTGCTATGGCTTCTCTAAGCTCTTTCTCTCGGCCTTTGCATGCCCCGGTGAGTCGCTCGACCTCCAAGCAACTTCAACAAAAATATGCTGCTGTCAATTGAGCTCTCTGGCTTTTCACTCGACCTCCGAGTGACTCCAAAGTCTCTCTGCACATTCATCTTTTTCTTGCTGTTCGCTCTCCTCTCTACTTCTGTCCCCTCTGTGCATTCCCTTTTTTCTATCTCCGTCAGCCTGTGGCTTTAAGCCATCTACTTCCTGATTGTTCATTTCCGATTTCAACTCTCTCGTTCCCTGCCTTTGTCCATTTGAATCCCTTCTTTCGGCTGTTATAGTCACTACATAGCACCTCATAGGGAAGCGGCCACCTATTCCGTAATAGATAAGTGTCATGTTCACCGGAAACACTCGATTGTTTGAAACGACAGTTATTTCCATTTACTCCAAGAATGCTCGCGCAACATGAATCTCTACCAACTCATCATCCACGTCGGAATTCAAACCTTTATGTGTCAAAGGTTATTTCTCTCGTCGAATCCGGTTTCCCATCGGGCACAATCTCCACCGTTAGATCTGTGGCCTCCAGATCCTATGGTCATCGCTCTTATCGCGGGTATGACTTTCTCGGATGTTAGCCCGTGATGAGAGCGGTTTTCTCTCTCATCCGCCAAACATGCATCATTCGTTGTATGGCATCGCTGAGTCTTCTGACAAACCTGCTTACCGCCCGAAACACCTCCGATATACTGCCGGTTTTGGAGTGCGAGACCCGCTATCTGTTTTCAACACTTTTCCCATGGTTTCTTGGCTTCCCTTGTGATCGAGTGCTCGGGGCCTTTCCATTTCGAGGTGTTTTTCCCAGCAAAGTACGAATCGCGCATCAAAAATAGCCTCCGTTTCTGGGTTTGAGCTTCCCAACTACAGTTTTTGCGCCATGCACAATCTTCATGGGCCAACGGTCAAGCGCTTTGATCGAAGGTCCTCGTTGCTTCGTGCTGGCTGCAAATTACCATTATTCACAGGTTATTTCTGATAAGCTCGATATCCACAAGACTTTGAACTTCGGAATGAGTTTCTTTATAGAGTTTGGGTGACTTTAAGAGAGTTTAAGGATCCAATTCGGATCAGTGGTTCAGTGTAAAATTCGACGATTTTGCTGATATGTGGAATTTGTTTTAATAAAGGGAAAGGTATCCCGTACACGATTCCAAAGGCTCTAGCACCCAAGGACTAAGTGCCTGTCATAACCCCCATCCATATGATGGAAACGGGAAACGGCTCAAATAAAAATGGGCTAAGGTGGATTGGAATGTGTTGTTCTGTAAGTTATTTTAATATAAAAGTCTTGATGTAATAATGTCTCGATAATGGAATTCAGAGCCTTAAAGACATAATGGATCGGCAACTGAGACATTAAAGGGAGACATAGAGCATTTTAAAATAGGCATGGGCTGACCCTATGAAGCCCCTTGTAACAAGAAATCAAGGTCAACATTGATAGGTGAAATAAATTTGATTGCATTGTGCCCAAGCCTACAGAGAATAAATGAAGGTATGGGAGCTTAGGAGGACTTAATGACTTGGCATGGAGATCCATGTAGTAGGGAGATGAGGTATCACCTAGATGATCTATGTTTTTGCACCTTGGCATGAAACTAATAGTCGAATCACTCCCAACTCTATAAAATGATCAATTCAAGCAGTAAAGGAGAAAGCAACAAGAACCAACTGAGTACGAGAGGAGGAAGATCATGACCAAGTAGTCACTCAATAAAAGGTGATCCCAAGGATGTGCATGGAGATATTCTACTAAAATTTTCATCTATTTGGTGACTTGTTTTGTTATTATGTACTTTGTCGCAATTTAGTGAGGCAATTAAATATTTTGTAGTCATTTTTGGGCCACAAATTCATCCTAGACCGAGGCAGCTAGTCGATTTGATAGCTGAAGCTGGACTAAGATATTTCTTGTAACTATTGTTCAAAGCACCTGTCTCGATATAAATAGAGGGAAGCAACACTTCACAAGGGTTCATAATTTTGGGAAAGAAACGCTTTAGAGAATCCTTTTCTTGCTTCACAAAGGCAGTGGTATGAAGATTAATGTATGCGCTCTCTCAAAGAATTAAATAGAATAATTATGGTGATTCCAACTCATTGGAATGCAATATTTTTTTCTCTCTAATTGTTTTCATATATGTTTGACATTATCCTCAGATTGCATGTACGTAGCAGCTAGATACATTCTCATTATATGCAGGTTCATTTTAATAGAGTCATTGATAAAGAATGACTGTATTGATATGGTAATAAGGTATTTAAAAGGTGCTCCAAGCATCTCAGCATTTCATAAGCCTCTCATTACTCCCATTTCTCTCTAAATCTAGTGTTGGGTAGCGGAGACCCCTCGTAAGGGTTTTGGGGTATAAAGCCCGTAGTTTAGGGGAATGATGGGCTAAAATTCTGTAAAAAGTGCAGAGCGTGAAATGTAATAGGTCGAGCCAAAGGGTTTTCAACCCGAGAAATAATGTAAAGAAAAAAGAAGTGAGTCAGCTTGCCCTTGATCCGCAGACCATGGGAAGGTATAAATAGAGTAGGATGTTAAGGTAGAAGGCAGGTTTTTGGAATGAAATCGGATGTGTTTTGGTTTGAGGAAGAGAATGAAGCTCTGAGTCTGTAAGTCCGAGTCTGGGTCTAGTTTAGTGATAGAGGCTCCGTAGCTGTGTGCGTGGAGGTCTCGTAGAGTCTGCAGCTGTGTACAAGGACCCCTGCAGCCATGTGCGCAGGGCAGAAGTGGAATGTACTGGTTAGGACCTGATAATAAAGATAAGTGATTCTGGAAAATTACAGTTTTGATTGCTATGTACATTTGACTTAAGATATACTTGTTATGTTTATGATTGAATCCTACAAATGTATTTGTTTAATGAATACGCACACTAATATTTGAACCAATAGTATGAATATTAAAGGAATAGATCTGAAATTGGTCTTGGGTACGCGCACTGGGTAATATTGCTAAATGGTTGCTTAGAGACCTTACGGGCTGGATCCGATCTGTAATTGAAAGAGTGCTCTATTTGAGAATAGCCATACCAAGCGGTGTGAAGCCGCAAGAGTAGTTATAGACCTTCCAAGTTCTTATCATGACACTCCTTCAGTGTGGAAACCTGGTTCCAACACCCCCTTTGCTACCTCGGGTGAGACCCCAGTCCACTCTCTACGGACTGTTGTAGAAAGGGACAATAGCACGGGTTTTATTTGGCTAAAATAACTCATTCAAACCTGGATGAGGCCCTAATAAGCCAACAAATGGTTCCGTTGCTAGGACCGGAATCTGCCTAAGGGGTGTCTGAGAGGATGTTACGAAGAAAAGGGGAGAAGATCGACGAGATCAGAAGAGAACATGGCAAATAAAATCAAGATACCGGTGTTTAAAGGAGTAGGAAATGAGAATCCAGAACAGTTTTGGTTTGTAGTGAAGGCAGTGTGGGAAGCACATAGAGTTATAGACGACAACGTCAAGAAGGCCACTCTGGTAAGCACGTTGAAAGATCAGGCATTGACATGGTATATAAAGAATTGTAAGGATAATCCGAATGCGAGGATAGCAGCGATTCAGGATGCGTTGACCAAGGAATTCATCCGATCCAAATCGGAAACGCAGTCGATCATCAGATTCAAGGAAATCACGATGCTGAGGGGAGACTCCATGGGATCTGGACCAGAGGTTGAAAGTACGATCCGCAAAGAAAATATGACATTGACGGATTCACAACACTGTACATGGTTTGTGGCATCTCTGATGCTGCACCTAAGGATGGCGCTATCACAGAAGAGGGTCTCAACCCAGGCGGAGGCACTGGAAACAACGATGAAATTGCATGAGATGCCAATTTAGGACCCTGGGTTAGGAGTTCAATAGATCCATGTGTAGATCCAAAATTTATGTCTTGAGATGCAGAATCTGAAACAAGAAAAGGCACCTAGACCAAAAGTGCGTGAGGAGGTCTAGTGTATCAAGTGTAAAGGTCAGGGGCATAACAAAGACATTGTCCGATGTTTATGAATTACTTGATTGCGAGGGGGCCAATTTCATTGCGACCAGAGGCATCAGTAGGGCCTAGCATGGTGCCCTCACTCTGGTGCGCGATATGTCAGGTGGGAGGAAAGCACAACATGGATAATTGTCACCCGCTGCCAAAATTTACCCAGACTCCCCCTCCAGTAGCTATTTTGTAAGTTTTGTAGATCAACAGGACATGATGAGCGAGACTGCTGGAGCTATGAGTTATTGATGGATCAAACAACCACCTACAGGATGCATACTGAGGCGCGAGGACAAGAACCAGCCGTAACGATAGCACGCGAAGGGTTCTAGGGCTGAGGATGAGGATGGGGAGGCATGGGCCTAGGCAGGGGACGTGGTCAGCTTATCTATTACAATTATGGAGGACCAGGTCACTATGCACGAGATTGTACCAACCCTACAAGACTATCGTGTCCATACTGTAAAGAATTCGATCATGAAATGATAGATTTTCCCACGCTGATAGCACAGATACGCGAGAAACTGGCATCTCAAACAACACCAACACAGAATGTTCAAATGATGCGATCGAAGCTGCGTGAAGAAGAGGCCCATGTAAACATGATGTGCAGAAGTGGCACGGTGAAAGGAAAAGGAAAGGAAAGCCAGACAGACACTCAAATCCGCGAGGAAATAGGACTGGAAGCTAGGGAAAGCTTCGCGGAGGTCTCTACCCTAGGTAGTAGGGACCAGCCTAAATCAGAAATAGGTCCCTCGATGTTGAATACCTTTTTAGAGACCTGTATGAAGTTGCTACGTGACACTAAGGCAGTTAAAGGCTTGCAGGAACTAATGAATAAATGTGCAGGGTTAGGTGAACCGCACGTAATCAGGAAACTGGGCAAGCAAGTGATACACACTGGGAAAGAAATGTGGTTAACAGCGCGGATTGGGGATTATGAGATGGACCAGATCATCCTGGACTTAGGATCAGGTGCCAATGTCCTACCTAGGCAGACATGGGAGTGCATGGGTCGACCTACAATCTAGTGGTCTTTGGTTCAGTTGCAGATGGCAAACCAACAAACAATCTTGCCCATGGGGCAACTAAAAGGATTCACTATCGATATAGCAGGTGCTAGTACACAGACAGATTGAAGTAATTGAAGTCGTGGATGGCTGGAGTACTTATCCCACACTATTAGGGGTTGACTGGGCCATGAATATGAATGCAGTCGTTGATTTGAAGGCAAGGGAGATGGTATTTGAAAAGAAATCTCTACACGTAGTCATTCCGCTTGACCCAAAGGGAGGAGTGCACTGCGTAGCATCTGTCCGCAACGGAAACAGGGAGCCAGATTTGGATAGTATCTACCAAATAACTACGCACGAGCTGGATTGGATCAATCTGACCCTAGAAGCAAGGATATTGGAGGAATGCGCAGAGCCCTGTGATCCAAACATAGATGAAGAGGAGGGATGATGGCATAACTGGCTGAGCAGCGCCACCACACTCAACTGCAACATGATAACACAGTCACTATACTATGTAAAAGTCTAGGATTAGGAGATGCCGAGGTATGATGGGTTGACAAAAGTGGGGATATTTTTAACTAAGTTCGAGAACACCGTACCTGAGCATCAGCAATTTGATGCCTTAAAATGGGCCTTACGCATGACGCCGGCAAGGTGGTGGGGAACACACAAAGGAACTTTTGAAGACTGGCACGACTGTAGGAGGATGATGCAAATTAGATTTGGGAAGCTGAAACTAAGGCTGACCACGAAGTATTATGGGCGCGATGACCCGTGGATGCACCTGACCAGATGGACCCAAGCATCTAGGGAGGAGCCCGCACCAGAGTGGGTACATTTATTTTATCATACGTTGGATGTTATCCCAATAAATCGGTACATGGAAACAGAGCTGCGGCATAGTACTGGTGAGTGGGATATTTTCAGTGAAGGATTCTTGCAAACATTTTTGTTCCAAGATGAATGGATGGATACCATTGATGATGCGCTGAAAGTAGTGAAAGCCACCATTTTTAGAAATCCACCAGAACCAGAAGGAGTCACGCCACTGGATTGGGCGCAACAATTAAGCCAGGCCCTTGAATGCTATAACATATAGGTCGAAGATGATGAGGATGACCCCAGGAACATCATTATTCTAGAAATAGAGGGGAGCCGCGAGGTACGCGGACCAGCAATCGAGGATCCTGATATCACAACGTTGCTAAAAACACAACAGGTAAACATTGGTACGGAGGACAAACCCAAGTATGCCATACTTGAAGACTATTAGGATGCCGCCACTGTAGAAAAGGTTGTCGAGTTACTCAAGGAATATCAAGACTTATTCCTGACAAAAATTACCGAGTTAAAAGGGATCCTTGGGGATTTAGGAATAATGAAGATAACACTGAAGCCAAACACAAAACCAATCAAGCGGCAACCCTGTCGATTAAACCCAAAATATAAGGTGAAGGCCCTCAAAGAATTAGACAAGATGCTTTCCATAGGAATAATCGAACCAGTCGAGGAGTCTGATTGGGTGAGCCCCATGGTGGTTCAGGAGAAAAAAAAGAAAGGAAAAATTCACATCTGTGTAGATCTCCGGAAGCTAAATGATGCATGTGTAAATGATGCCTTCCCAATGCCATTTATAGACGAGGTATTGGAGAATGTTGGAGGACAAGAAGCCTATTCGTTCACGGATGGGTTCTCGGGGTACCACCAGATCAAGATCGTGCTGGAGGACAAGAGAAAAATGACGTTTGTGACTGAATGGGGTTGCTTTCGGTACACGGTGATGCCCTTTGGATTGAAGAACGTGCCGGCAATATTCTCGCGCGTCGTGGTCGCTACCTTTAAGGAGTTTATACACAAATTTTTGGAGGTTTACCTTGATGACTAGACCGTCTTCAAGTTAGTCAAGGAACATATGGCGAGTTTATGGTTAATATTGGATACGTGCCGGCGGCACCAAATTGCACTAAACTTAAAGAAATGTACATTCCTCATTCCATTTGGGAACCTGCTAGGTCATGTGGTGTGTAGGCAGGGTTTAATGGTAGACCCAGCAAAGATAACTGTCATCCTCAACCTACAAGCCTCATGGAATGTCAAACAGTTGTGTGCTACACTGGGACATACGGGGTATTATCCGAAGTTCATAAAGAGGTACACATAGATTACGGCTCCGATGGAACAATTCCTGAAGAAGGATGCTACGTACTATTGGAATGAAGATTGTAATAAAAGTCTGGAAACACTGAAGGAAAGGATGGCATCCATGCCCATATTGGTCTTTCCGAAATGGGACATAGAATTTCACGTACATGTGGATGCATTGTATTGTGCTAGGTGTGGTACTTACATAGGAAGGGGCAGAGGGAATTGATCACCCAATCGCATTCGCAAGCAGACGACTGTCCAAAGAAGAAAAGAACTACTCTACTACAGAGCGCGAGGGGTTGACCATGGTATACACATTACATAAATATCACCACTATCTGCTGGGAGGACATTTCAAGATGTACACGGACCATTCTGCACTCGAATACCTAGTTAATAAGCCTGTGTTGGGGGGGCACATTTGCTGATGGCTGTTATTATTTTAGGAATATGACTTTGAAGTCATCGTAAAGCTGGGACGTTTAAACACAGGGCCCGATCATTTGTCCCGAATTGAGAATGGTGAAGAACCCATGGACCTAGAGGAAGGATTACAAGATGCTCAGCTGTATGCCGTATGCATAGCAGATGGCCACTTTGAAGACATCATCCATTTTTTGATGACAGGAACCGCGCCACCTGGGTACTCCGTTCAGCAGAAGAAGGAGCTAGTAATACGCGCGGCCGACTTTACTGTTATCGCAGGAGACCTCTACAAAATGGGCAACGATGAAATCCTATGTAGATATGTTCCAAATTTTGAGCGTGGGCAGATCCTGGCCAAAGCACATGGGGGAGTTGCCGGAGGACATTATGTAGGATGCGCGACAGCACAGAAGATTCTCCTCGTTGGAATATGGTGGCCGACTCTACATCAAGACTCCAAAGCATTCTGCCAGGCCTGCGATGTGTGTCAACAAACTGGGAAACTGTCACGAAGAGACGAAATGCCATTGAAGCCTCAGATGACGTTGCAGCCATTTGAGAAATGGGCAATCAAAATTGTAGGACTGATCACACCACCCGGAAAGATGGGCGCGCGGTATATTATCGCAGCGACAGGGTATTTGACCCGATGGGCGGAAGCACAACCCGTCAAGGATTGCACCACTGCCACAGCCGCTAAGTTTTTGTTCGAAAATGTGTTAACGCGCTTTGGATGCCAAAACATTCTAATGAGGGACCGCAACATGCATTTCTTGAACGAGACTATCAATGCGCTCATGGCAGAGTTCCAGATCTACCACCAACAGAGTACACCATATCATCCGCAAGAAAATGGGACCGTGGAAGCTTTTAATAAGATTTTGGAGACAACATTGACAAAGGTATGTAATGTGCAGCGCAACGATTGGGATCTACGCATACCAGCTGTACTCTGGGCTTACCGCACGATGTGTAAGAAGTTGATAGGCTAGACACCTTTTCGGTTAGTCTATGGCCAAGAAGTTGTGATGACAGTGGAATACATTGTACCCAGCCTGAGAATTGCAGCAACAACAGGTATGGCAGATCGCGCAACATTAGAAGAGAGGATCGCACAATTAGAGGAGCTGGAGGAGGAATGATTCCTGGCAGGTTTTCATCAGCAGGTATAGAAATAGCGTGAGAAGGCTTGGCATGATCGTCACATAGTTGGCCCAACTAAATGGAGAACCCTTCTCGAGCAGAGTAAACAATAGTCACCTGAAGCTCTACACGTGTGGTCCAACTGTCTAACTAACCACTCGACGTACAGTCTCACCGCTCTAGGTAGTTGAAAGAGAGCGCGGGACAATAAAGAAGGCTGTGAGGGAGCTGTGCATTACCCAAGATGCACATAGGATCTGTATGGTACCGAGTACGTAGTAGCACGGTAGGAGATACATGAATGCGGGGTACAACAAGGAAGTGATGATAGTTGTCACTATTCATGACAAGATATCTGAGCCCAGGGGAAGAGGAGTGGGTGGCAGGCAATTAAGTCACCAAGTACAAACCAAAGCGGCCAAAATCCACCCCGGATATAGCAGTACGACGTCAGCAATGGAGGGAACGACTAAATTTGAATTTCGAATTTCTTATAAATTATGGGTGAAATCCCATCGAATGAGCTACGGTTGTGGAGGATCTAAGCTCTCATGCGTAGTGCTAATTATGACAGTGTTGCTCAGTGAAGTAGAGGGGGTAAGCCCGGGGGTTGTGATATGGCCAATAAGGATACAAGACCCTCTGGGAAGTGCCGGGTCGACGGACAGGAAGAAACCAGTGACTCATTGACACGAAGCAGAACTGGTCCGGATGCCATTGCCTAGCCCATGGGCTGGCCAGCGACCCATGAAAGATAAGGAAAAGACCGTGAATAAGGAGACAAGAGGCGAAATTGAAGTTATTAGTTCATCTCCACTAGCCTTGATAGATTGGGATCACGCAGAAAACAACATCGTTCTTGCAAAAATGCAACACAGGCGGAAGCAGACAGTACGTAAGAAAGATCAGAGGTTGAGGATTGGCTGCTATGGCGCGAGGAGTTCCCATAGGTGGCACCCCAGTTGGAGTTAAAATCCTATGAGGGGGTGCTCTTTGTTAACCGAGTAGAGTAGAATGAGCATCATTGGTTGTGCAAGGTAGTAAAAGAAACGAAGCAAGAGGTTGTAGAAGAGTTGCAGGAGGTCAAGAAGGAACAACCGTATGAAGAGCGTCACTCAGAGGGATGGTAGACCACGAAGCACTGGCAGAGCATAGCGTCGTACTGCCAAGTGACTCGGGATGAGTCACGATGATTGTGTTGGGGGCCTGTTGGGTAGCGGAGACCCCATGTAAGGGTTTTGGGGTATAAAGCCTGTAGTTTAGGGGAATGATAGGGTAAAAGTCCGTAAAACGCACGGAGCGCGATATGTAATGGGTCGAGTCAAAGGGTTTTCTGCTCAAGAAATAATGTAAATAAAGAAGAAGTGAGTCGGCTTGCCCTTGATCCACGGACCATGGGATGGTATAAATAGAGTAGGATGTTAAGGTAGAAGGCAGGTTTTTGGAATGAAATCGAATGTGTTTGGGTTTGAGGAAGAGAACGAAGCTCTGAGTATGTAAGTCCGAGTCTGGGTCTAGTTTAGTGATAGAGACTCCACAGATATGTGCACAGAGGCCTAGTAGAGTCCGCAACTATGTGTGCGGACCCCTGTAGCTGTGTGCGTAGGGTAGAAGTGGAATGTACTGGTTAGGACCTGATAATAAAGATAAGTGATTTTGGAAAATTACCGTTTTGGTTGCTATGTATGTTTGATTAAGATCTACTTGTTATGTTTATGATTGAATCCTACAAATGTATTGGTTTAATGAATACATGCACTAATATTTGAACCAATAGTCTAAATATTAAAGGATTATATTTGAAATTGGTCTTGGGTACGCGCACTGGGTAATATTGCTAAATGGTTTCTTAGAGACCCTACGGGGTGGATCCGATCTGTAATTGAAAGATTGCTCTGTTATGAGAATATCCATACCAAGCGGCGCGAAGCTGCAGGAGTAGTTATAGAACTTCCAAGTTCTCATCACAACACCCCTCTGGTGCAGAAACCTGGTTCCAATGCCCTCCTTGCTACCTCGGGTGAGACCTCAGTCCGCGCTCCGCGAACTGTTGCCGAAAGGGATGGTAGCACGGGTTTTGTTTGGCTAAAATAACTCTTTCGAACCTAGGTTAGGCCCCAATAAGACAACATCTAGAGATATATAATTCTTAAATTCTAAGCTCTATTTTGATGGATTTACTCTCTATTTCTTCTACAATTCCATCTCCCTTAACAATTAATTGGGTACAAGTTTTCAATCTTCTGGGCCACCACTGTTTCAGGATTACTGCCTGTGGATTTTTGTGCATATGTTATTTCTTACATTGGCTTTCATAAACAGTTCTAAATCAACCCCATTTGAATTATTTGTGACAAAAATATTAGTGCTACAAGTCCTCAAGATAATTTTGATAATGCTACTTAAGATTTCCTAGGCACTGGTCTATAATAAACCCAGAGGTTGTCTCTAGGAGGATTTTTATATCCCCTAAAGCACTGCTACTACAGGTGCTAGAGTTTGCCACAACATCTTTTTGGCACCGTTGTTGGGGAAGGAATTGTGAAATACCTTTCTCTAGGTACAAAAAAATATTTACATTCCCTCTGTTAGGTGAGCAAGGGAAGTGTGGGTTGAAGATCTCTCACCTTGGAAAATCCACTATCAAACTTTCATTATAAACATCCTGGTGACTCCACCAACTATATCTCTGTTTGACCATCCTAGCTTTCAAGTAGTGTCGTACTCACTTTGATGCTCAAGAAGCCAAAAATTTCCCTACCTTTGAACTTGAGATCAATCACCTAGGGAGGTTTCCAAATTGGCCCTTCCTGCATTCTTGGCCAACAAATTTTCCCCACTAGATTTTTCTTCTATTGTTGGTTATCCCAATCATGTCCCTTTATTTCATGAATGGAATAACTATTTTCCTAGATTCAATGAAAACACAGATCGAAGGCCAAACCAACATCTCAAGGATTTTCATGAATGCATGGAATAATCGTGGATTATTTTTGAACATGTGCAAATGAATTTGTTCATGTAATCTTTAGAATATTATTTTAGAATTTGGTATAGAACAATACCTCATCGAAACATATCTTCCTTAAAGAGTTTTCATATGGAATTCAATCATTATTGAAAAATATTATGGCCATCAGATGCTCTATTTCAAGATTGTTGTGCATATTTCAATGATCAAAATATTTCTGAGGTTAATGACCCTGCCAAAAATGTTGGTGAGACTCCATTCCAAGAAGATATCTACTCACATCAAGAAGCACCACCCAATTATCAAGAAAGTGAAGAAGGAGACGTTATAGATTTGCAAACAACCCCTCAGAGATCTTATTCAGCCGAAGTTAATAATTCTCCTTCTTATGATGTGTATGACTCTGATGGAGAGTTAAGCGATGCAGAACCACAACAGTCTCAGTTGTGGGAAGTTTCACAAGAAAAGGAGGCCCACCAGGAGGTCAATAAAGAGGCTCTAGTTTACAATTCACATCCTTCACCTAGAGAACAAGTTCAAGAACCTCCTCCAATTTATAATTCATATTATTCAAAGGAGGATGAGGTGGTTATAGATTGTTAAAAGGATCTACTTACAAACAAGTGGGGAAATCACTTCCAGCTAGAACTCCTTCAAGAGAAGCTCAAAGTTGTTGAGCCAAGCCAAGTATGCATACCTTGGAATAGAGGTATATTGTTGCAGAAAGATCCTCCCTAGAAATTGGTCAAGAAAGAGAGACATCTCTAAATTTACCTCATCAAATCCATGATTCAGTAGATGACTACATGGTATATTTCTTTGGCCTACAATAGTATTCATGCATCCCAAGGTATGTGTCAAACCTTTGGTCTGAAGCTATTATGGGGCTCATGCACATGTTAGCCACCAATTTTCAAGAAAAAAACCCCATTAGAATGTTCACAAAGGAGATTAAAAGAGTTTAGCATCAAATACAAAGTTGGGGGCATATATCAAAATTTTTGTCTGAAGCTTTTATGGGGGACATGCATATTATAATTGTTGAATTCTTAGAGAACAATGACATAAGGTCCAATACCCTGATTCTAAAATGGTGTCACTAGAAGGTTGAATTCACTTGGGTAAATTGAACCTTGTACATAAGTAGGATTTGCATATAAATAAGCTCACTAGTTGAGCATTTTCTAATAGTTAGAAATTTGTATTTCTACAATTTAGTTCTATGAGGAAAGGACTCCCTGCAAATAAAGTTCCATGGAGATGTTCTAATTTTATAGACTCATTATATTTTTAACTCCATGTTGAAGGGTGAAGGATATAGGTCTATAGGTTTTCAGCACCTTGCCAACAAGGTACTGTCCCCAGGTGGAGCCAATGTTGTCACCCTCTGCAAAAGTTATCTTCAACTGTTAAAAAAAGTGCAATTGGGAAGAAACGTTTACAACCACATTAAAAGCCACAAAAGAAATCAAAGTTTAATTGGACCTCCTCGAATGGATAAATATTGGAATTAGCTTTCCAACGACATATAGAAATCCTAAAATGGACCCCGGGATCATAAGTTATAGCAGATTGAAGTTACCCTTGAAAACCGGAAACCAAGAAGAAAATGCCTTAAGGAAAAATCCTGCAATCGGAGATTGAAGGTCCTAAGGCACAGTGCATGGTACAACGGAAGAAAATCATTGATATGCGATCAATGATCACTGATATCGGAGATCAAAGGTCCAAGGCATAGTGAACAACGAATATGGGAGGTTCCAGCGATCCTGCATATCGGCGATCGCAAATATCAGAGGACCAATAGTGGAGCAAGGCGAATCATCGCAAATTGGCAATTGCAGTCTTGATAGCATAGGATGTTGCAGAGCGCAATCGAAGGTAAAGCAGTTGTGGTGCCTTGACACACCTGATGAGCACCAGTATTGCAGTAAGAATGTTGTAACTCCTGGGCTACCAACTTTACTTTCTCAACCTAGGGTTCGTACAAACTTGGAGGTGACAGTGTTGTATACACAAGTAAAAGTGATGGTTCTTCCTGTTGTCACTGTTTAGATGGCGAGAGACCACTAGGGTTTTCAAGCCAGACTTCTATGGAGTTAGAAGAAGCTTGATTTCTTGATGGAATAAAGGTAAATCTACTCTAAGAGAGAGCTACTCTACTGCAATAATGGAGAAGACTGAAATTCAATGCTAAATCACACCATTTCCTAATTAACTGCTAAGGAACTGTGCTTTGCAAAATGATAAATTAACTTGAACCAAATGCTACTATCTAAGTATAGAAGTAAGAAACATCAAACATCACTAATGTGCAAGTAAAGAGACTAAAATAAATCTTCTTTTGTCTTTTTTACTTTTCATGCAAAATCAAATATGCAAACTAATTTCTTCTAGTGATGTGGCAGGTGAATTAAGGATGTTTGAGGGTGGATGGAAGGATGAGGAGATGGTTGGATGGTGTGGGAGACCCTTGGGAGGATTTTGGTGACTTCCTAGAGGTTTTCCCTCGATTCGGCCCCAAAACAGGCCATTGTAGGAAAACATACAAGATGTACTAGAAACCTACAGGATATAGCTGAGAGAGCAATGTGAGGTGTTGGACGTGATGGAAGGCTTAGGAAAGGTGGTTGATGGATGGAATAGAGTGGAAGAAGGTATAGGATCGCTCAGAAGCTAACAAAAAAGATAGGGGATGGTTGAATTTTCTCAATATTCTTGGAAGAATTTCTATGAAAATGATGAAAACTAGTGAAGGTGATGGTGAAAACAAGGGATGGCTAAGGTGGATGGAGTGGAAGGTGGTTGCTAGCTATGAAGTATTTGTCTCCTCCTGAAGCACCTACTCTGCATAAAACATGTTTTGGCATTATAACACAGGTTTGGCACTATGACACAGGTGTTGTCCTTGATGGAAACTCACTTAGATGACAGAGTTCAGTTCAGACTCCCAGAATGAAGGAAAAAGATATATACGTAGGTTCCCTTTGACAGAGATGCGTATACACGTGGGTTAGATGACCAAAAGGTGTGTATACGTATACATGCACTTTCATGCAAGAAAAAAATGTGTACATTTTGGAGGATTTGGTCTTGGTCCGTGGTATGTGGACCATGGTATTTTAACCCATGGTATTGGTCCAAGGTATCTTATCTGAAGTGTTGACGCTAGGTATTTTTTCCAAGGTATTGATTCTAAGTGGTTTTGGACCATGGTATTAAGGCCTAATAATATAAAAGGAGGAGGAGATCATTAGGGAAGACACTCAAGCAATTCATATTATATGAAGAGAAAGATATGATATTCAGATTATTGGGTTATGGTGCATAGCTAGATGAACCTGAGCTCTTGATGAAGGATAAGTTCTATTGATGGGTCAAGATCTTAAAACTTGAAGAGATATATCTCTGTGTGGTTTTGATCTTTTGTTATTGGCGCATATTGTAATCTGTAAATCTGATGATTTGGGTATAACTGATGTCTGATTAATTGCAAGGGTTAAATCATCTTTTACAGATTTGTGCGCAGGTTCGATATATCAAACAAGCATTGTTTGCCTCTAGTTGATTTTTCATTATGGCCTCTATGTCTCTCAAGCTACTTACCTCTCTGCCCATTTCCTTTAGCTTCTCCTCCATGTGCCCAATGTCTTCCACCCCCTTGGATTTGGTTATTTGCATCCATCGATGAGTTCTGGCTCTCTCCTTCTCAAGCTCGAAGAATAGTGGAATAGCAAATTATTGGGGTATGACCCTACCTCCTTCAATAAACATGTTGTAGGAGTCAAGGTTAGGTTGGGGGCTAGGTTCTTTTGACTCTAGGTCCTCTTCTTTAGTTTCTTGTTGTTTTCCTACCTCCCTTTCCAATTTTTGTGTCTCCTATAGGTTTAGCAAAGTATCCTATATGATTGCTTCTACTTCCTGTAGATTCTGTTGTGTGTCCTGTAGGATTCATTTTCCCTTGGAGGAGGTTGATCTAGTCATAGGTCTTCTCACATAGGTGATAGGAGACTTAGGGGAAGGCATTTTCTCCTTTTGTTTAGGTGAGTCTGCAATCACAATGGGAATTTTGATTGGTGTTTGGGGTTTCCCCTGCCTTATTCTTGTGCTTTAACTTGTCCTGAAATATAAGGGGGTCTGCCTTTGTCTTTTTCCTTGTTTCTTGATGGGGGTGCTAAGAGTAGTTAGGGTAGATGATGCCTCTCTCTCAGTGGGTTCTGGAGACACCCTAGGTGACTCCTCCTTGTTTTTTGCCCCCTCTTTTCCATTTCTTTCTTCACCTATGTCTTTCCTTTCTTCTTCCTCTTGTAGATCCTCATCATCTTTATCAGTTTCCTCCTTAACATCCTCCTTTGTTTCTTCATCATCCTCCTTCTCTTTCTCCTCTTCTTCTTTATCTTCGTCATTTTATTTTGTTTCATATTCTTACTCAACCATCTCATCTTCATCTCCTTTTGCTTTAGTCTCTTCCTCTTCCTCTTCACCGACAGTAGGACTAACATCATATATGAGAGCTTTGATGTATTCCTTTGCCCGCATGTCTCTGAAAATTGACCATTGTATAGGAATTTTGAGGTTTTGGAGGGAGTATTCTATAAGGATTCTAATTAACCCATTGTGAGCTAACTGTTGGGGATTCCCCTCTTGCATTTTGATGCTTGAGCCTATTAGTGATTGCAGTAGGAAGTATGGTATGCTGAGCCTATGGTGAGGGGGTGTTTCTGCTCCGAATGTCAATTCTTCAAGAAGCCTAAAATGATAGCCATAGAACAAACTATACCTACCCTCACATGAAATTGTAGATTTTAACCCCATACAGAAATTACCTGCATACGAATTCTAAAACATAGAAAATAAAAAATGTGAGAGCATTGTTAGAGTTGGTCTGTTCAGCCCTCTGTCAGAGATCAAAACCTCCTTTGTTGCATTTCATGTTTAGGTGTCTCATTCAGCTCAATCATCTGCATTCCACTAGGGGCATGCCATAATCTGACGGAAGGGTTTTTCCAGTCATTACCCCTCATGCTTTGTACCTGCTGGCTCAGGTCTGTTCATCGAAGTTCATCAAATCAATTTTAAGGTTATTTACAGTCCTGTTTGATGTCTAGGTCAGCAAGGAGTTATTTTAGTCACTAGGTCTAAGGTTCAGTCTTCAGAATGTTGAATAATGCCTGCAGGCCATGAGGATGTCTTCAATAGTTCTCATTTCAGGGTTGTCATCATCAATAATACTCAAGGATATTTCTTCTTCAAAACTCTGTTTTGAAGAAGAAATCGTCAAATTTGTTTTTTTGTGAACAATATGTATTTTAAAGTTTTCCACCATGGAGTACTTCAAATGTAGCCTCTGGTCATCCTTTGCCGAAATCCGAATGCCACCATCCCTGCAAAAAATCAAGAAAAATGTCATCATTCAAGCTCAAAAAATCAGTGAGGAAACCATTCTATTTCTATGATCACCGAAAATGCATGCTCTAACTTGTCAGAGTATATAGATGGATCAATTGCTGCAATAAGTATTGGTGCCAATGAGATTGAACAAGCATGTGATGCAACTAACATTGTTTTTGTACAGCTTCATGGAGAACGTGCACGTGGTTCCATTTCAAATCTGATACAACATCGCCACATTATTTATGTTTTGCATGCAGACAAGGATGGAGAACTATTGACAAAACCCCCGAACGGGAAATGCTCAGATTTAGTCGATTGGCTTTTGATTGACAGCTTACAAAGTGGAACTTGTGAATTTTGAAGCCAAACTGTGTGTTTAGAGTGTGCGCAGTGCATCGAGCAGGTGGCGCGGCGCACTGGAGGAGCGCAGCGCATTGGGCACCTCCACGCAGTGTATTTTTACATGGGTGCGGCGCACTGGTGCGGCGCGGTGCATTGGGCCTGTCATGCGGCGCACACAACCAGATAGACCGAAAACTTCCAGAACTCCTTCCAATGGCCTAGAAATGCATGGATTCACACTATTCCAACTGGACAATCTTCATCAATATGTTTGGATTGACCCGATCGAACAAACATTTTAATGATTGAAGAAAAAAATGCTCCCTTCAAAGAACTTAAAGTGAGGCTCAGAATGGTATCTAGTTCTTCATTTTCTTCACCTTCTAAATTGGTGCCAATTAAAAGTCCCACAGAAGGTTTAAAGTTTCCTTTTGAAATACTGTTCCAAGTAAATTTTCTTGTTCAGTGTGACTTCCTCCGTGTTTGTTTTGTTGATAAAAATTGGAACACACTTTACTCCACTGATTTGTCTCAACGACTGCCTAATGGTCAAAAAATACATACGAAACTGTACAAAAGGATTCTCTCAGTTTTGAACGAAGGAACTGTGATAGGGAGTAAAAAGTTTGAATTTCTTGCTTTCTCAACTAGCCAGCTACGGGAAGGCTCAGTTTGGATGTTTGCTTCAAACGACAGAGTTAGTGCAGAGAGTTCAAGGAACAATTTCTATATCTACGCAGCCTTCTTAGGAGCCATGATGAATACCTTGTCCCCAGAAGATAGATTAAATCGCTATGATTCGGGCCACCAGTTTGGCATATTCAGCTTCTGTTGGTCCTTCTTCGTTCGCTTCCTTATGCTTCAAGGTCCCTGCAAATTCGAGCGATGCAGGATGTTTTATTCTTGTCTTGCAGCCATCCGGAGAATAGAACCACTGTGACTCCCATGCCAGAATGGCCTGAACAAATCTTGGAGATTCTTATTTCCAACTTTGAGATTGGTTTAAACAAAGTACAAAATACTATTGGTATTGGGGAGATATCAGTTGCCATTATTATGGGTTTGCTTTTATATTTTTATAAAAATTGGTTTCAAACGGCAAAAGGAAGGTGAACAGTCAAAGACCGAAACACTTGAATTTAAAACACAGGTATCCACCATGGCAGAGAAATAGGATTCGATTACCTATTTTTGACTTCAGTTATGATTCAAAGGGTCTGCGCTATAGGTTCTGCCTCCTCATTGGTCATCAATTGAACACCGTGTTAGCACCTAAACTTGCCTTAGGCTGAAAGAAGGAAAAAATTAGGGTAACCACAAACCACGCTCAGTCTGGTAGCTAGCCCTACCAGAGTAGGAGAGGGCTCTCTCCGAGTCACGCTCAGTGAATAGATAATCGAAAGTGGTCTGAGATGAATTACAATGAAATATTTACCTTAGGCTAGTAAGTGTATGGGGATTTCGAGAAACAATTTTATCAAATGACTGAACTTCTGGGATGTTATGGGACTAGCGCTCAACGAAGAACAGAGAATTGAATATGAAGGCACAGATTATTCCGTGAGGCAAGGTAGGCGGAAAATGTAGTAATTTAACTTGAGGTATCGCGGCATGAATAGATTGCTGAAGAAAGTGAAAAGGGCATAGGGACATGAATCCTTTTCAACAGAAGAAATAACACTGAAACATGAAATTTTCCCATAGTCAGAGCAATAAAAATTGGATTCTTCATTGATCGCCTGCTCGAGTGATGTGGGCTGAGCTCTTCTCCTTTGAGTAGCTGGGCGATGCTCACAAATGTTTTGAAGCTCCATAATCGTCTACTGGTCCTCCAGTTTTTTGTTCCTCTGCTCCAGGTAGTTCATGTTCCATTTGGCCCTCTCCAAGTCAAGGGACAAGGAGTCAATCACTGATTGCTACTCCTGAATGATCTCTGTGAGCTCCTCCTTTGCTGGTTCAGCATCTATCTCATCATCCTGGAGGAGAAAAAACTCGGTCTCTCGCTCACCTGATGGTCCTTCCTCCTACACTGGCCCCTTACCCTTACCCTGATCCTGTGGTGCTGATGTCAGAAGCGAGGCCCCTTCCACCCCAGGTGGAGATAACACTCGCTTTGCTGCTGCGAATAAGGGTCTACTTCCTTTCTGATAAGTGATGTATACTGGCATAGTGGCAGTCTCATGTTGCTCACACTGATGAGATGGGCCCCATAACTCATGCTCTGTCTCTAATACCACCGGTGGAGCGCTAAAAAAATCACGGGAGATGAAGTCCTCCCAGGCAATACCCTGCAATCCCAACGGATGGTCTACCAAAATCCGGATAAGGGCAAAGTGATACACACTGTTGAGCTGTTGTCGAGGGGTCTTGTACTGCATGAATTTCCTGATCCTCTCCATGTTCCCACAGATGAAAAATGGGAGGTTCATCATCCTCACCCTGGTAAAGTGCATGAGCGACCTGATGTGATTGGCATAGAGGCGAGAAAACCTCCCCTCACAACTGAAATACTTCATGATCAGTTTCATGAGCAGGAAATACTCATCCCTCAAAAATCTGAATGGAAAAACTCTGGTGAGCTGGCTCAAACAACTGTTCTTGATGTAAGGCTCATAATGATGCCTCTCCACCTTCTTTTTCTTATGCCACTGTTCCCCATTGTTTGGTATTCCTGTTGCCACTAATATGGTTTCTGGTGTCAAGGTGAAAGTGACCCCAGCCAAGACAGATTGACCTCCCTGTAGATGAAGTGAAAAAAAACGGGCCAACTCATGATGGACTCTGACATTTGCCACCCTCTGACAAAATTCATAACATGCCAAGTGCTGGAAACAAGACATGGCAAGAGGGCATGCCCGCAGCTCAGTGAGGGTGTTTGGCTCATCTCTAACATGTCTGCCACTCCGATGATGTCTCCTATGGGCCCTCTCTCCTAAAGATGTGTCACTGTGGGTCCCCTCCTCATACTCTGATGAAACTTCTGATGCCAGTACTGTTGTTTGTACCCTGTGTTTAATGCTGCCCTCTGAATCCAATGGAACTGGTAGATGCTCTGAAAATCTGTCACCAAGGGGAAAATAAAATGGGGAATATTAGGAGAGGAATGATGAAATGGGAATAGGGGTTAAAGGGAGAGATTTATTAGGGATTTGCGAGTGTTTTGGGTATAGTATTGATGGGGTACAGTTTGAATTTTTTGAGTCACAGGAGGAGGTGGAAAAAAGAATATGATTACAGTGGTGTTAGGGTGATGATTAGGGGAAAATGATACAGGGAAATTAGTTGATAGGGGTGGGGTGGAAGGATACTTTGGCAACACTGTCACTGTAGCAAAACCCTAGTTTCTTGACTTTCTTTGTATCTTCTTTGGTTGGCTTTATCAAAACTTTTGCATTTAATTCATAGTCTCAAAATCATGTTACTCTTCTCAATTTGGAAGTAAGAGTGAAAGTAGTTGGTTTGCCTTTCAAGTTTGATAGGCATTCACAAAATTTTTTAGGTGAATTTGTGGTTTTCTCGGCTTATATGTCTGTGCGCCGTGCACTCTGAGTGCGCCGCGGCAGAGGCAATTTTACACTGTGGCCGGGCTCCCATTGCACCGCGCGCTCTGAGTGCGCCGTGCCTCCTCGTGTGTGTGCCGCATGCTGCCAAAGTTGCCCTGACTTGCTAGGAAGACTAGGGGGAGGGTTTTAGTGGTGGATTTAGGGTGGGTTTTCTTAGGAAAGATGTTTAAGGGGAGATGAGAAAGATGAGGGGTGAGTGGCCAAATGGAGTGAAGTGAAACCTTGGTGGCATCGTCACAATCTTGCAACCCCATCTATCGTTTTTCTTGATGATTTTTTCATGGTCGACCTTGTGCTTTTGGGGAACCATTTAAACGTCTTATGCATGCCAAATCATTGACAAATTTGAGAGAGAAGAGGTGTCAACAGGGCCTACCTCTTGATTTTCTAGCCTTCACCGAGATTTGAAATGATTTGCAATGTTTTTATGCCCCTGGCTGTGTGCGTCGCGTGCCAAGCCCAGTGCGCCACACGCTGGGTGTGCGTGGCGCCCTTGCAAATTTCCCACTACGGGCTGGCTGCGTGTGTGCCGCGCTCCTTGGTGTATGCACCGTGCTCCTTGAGAACCAGCTCTCACTCACTCAAACTCTCCAAATTTCGCTCTCTTACCTTTGCAATGTCTCTCCCACGCTTGAAATAGCACAATGGCTTTGATTTAGGCCACAACAAGTATATATATATAGGCTTGGGAGAGATGGGTTTGATTTTTTTCTTCCTTGAAAACCAACTTTCTAATGTTTGTGTTTTTCACTTTTTTCATTGACTTTAAAACACCCTGATTTTCATTTTTTCTTTGAAATTTTGGCTCACATGATGGGATTTTCGGCATTTATTTTCGGGGACTGTGTGACTGGGCATTTGGCCATGGAAACCATGACTGCATCTGAAAAATCAACTGGTGATTTTTTGAAAAAATTTTGTCATAGTTGACACTGTTTGGTTTTTCTTCAAAACAGAGTTTTGAAGAAGAGTCGATGTCTCTCCAGGTGATGATGAAGCTTTTTGAACCATAGCTGTGTAAGGCCTCCCTCTGGCCTGCATGGCTTGTTCTGGACATGTTTTCAAAGACCAAATTCATGAATTCCTAGACCCAAACATAAAAAATGACTTGGTCCTATAAAGAACCAAACCTGGACTGTCATGAGCTTCGGTGATTATGGACAAAGGCCTGAGCCAGCGGGGGCCAGACAGGAGGGAAAATGACTAGCATGAATTTCTCTGTCAGATCATGGCATGTCCCTAGCGAAATGCAGTTGAGTGAATGGAGCGGGACACCTAAAATTGAAATGCACAAAGAGTTTTTATCTTTGACGGAGGGCTGAGCAGACCGACTCTAACATTGGCTCCAATGGGGGATGGTAGCTCCTTGGAGGTGCCAAAAACAACAGATCTCTAGAGGAGCTAAACAATGCCTTTTGTCCATTGGACTATGGAGTCATCATTTCGATAAACATCACAGGGCTCTGACTTATTTATAAAACTGAAATGACCAAGAAATTGGCTCTACTTGACATTGAAATGACTCAAAAACTAACTTTATAGACTGAAATCAAACTGAAATAAAAATGGTATTTACAATGACAGTGAAGCAGTGTTAATAGATCAGCAGTGATACCGCTTGAGCAGCCAACCATTGATCGACCCTCCAGGACAATCTTCCCCGTTCATTTCCTTCAGAAGAAAGGCATTATGACCCCTATATGCTGCAATCTTGAAAGGACCTTTCGAAATATTTTCGAACTTTCCTTGTTTGCCTTTCTCTTCATTCCTTGCATCCCACTTCAGCACCACATCATCCAACTGAAATTTATCTGCTTTTGCTTTTCTGTCATAGATTTTCTTTATCTTCTCCTGCAACTTGGATGTGTTCTTGAAAACTTCTTCTCTTGTTTGCTGCAAGTGGATCATTTGATTCAGCCTTCTCTGCATGGGATCTTCTTCACTGCTGGCCTCCTGAAGAAGTCTGACCACCGGGGCAGCAAGAGAGGCGGGGAATATTGTGTCAACTCCATAAACAAGCTCAAACGGTGACATACCAATAGACATTTTCTGACTGATCCGATCTGCCCAAAGCACATGGACCAACCTTTTGTTCCAGCTCTTCTTATTTATTTCCAACAGCTTCTTGATGATGTTGACCAAAGATTTATTCAAAGATTCCACCAATCCATTGCCTTGCGGATGATAGGCAGTTGAATGACCCAAAATTATGTGACACTTATGACAAAATTCTACCATCCTTTTTGATTTGAAAGCTGCTACATTATCGGTGATTAATTTGTTTGGACAACCAAAGTGAGACAAGATGTTATTTTCAAGAAATGAAATGATTACCGTGTCCGTGGCTTGTCTAGTAGGGGCTGCCTCAATCCATTTTGTGAAATAGTCTGTCGCTATAAGGATCCATCTATGCTGTCTGGAAGAGGCGGGATGAATTTCCCCAATGAAATCCAACCCCCACTGCTGGAAGGGAGCGCTCACTTCAATAGGATTAAGTGGTAAAGGCTATAATTTCTATTTTCCCTCGAAAATATGACATTTATGACAGCGCTTGACCATCTTATGCACATCAACAAACAAAGTAGGACAGTAGTACCCTGCTCTCAAAATTTTGTTCGCTGTTGATTTCCAAAAAAGATGACCACCACACTCTCCTTCATGGAAATCCTCCATGAGTTTATTTGCCTCCCCTTCCACCAGAAAATTTAACAAAATGCCACCGGGATCTTTCTAATACAGTGGAGAATTTAAAATACAAAACTTGGCAGCCTTCAATTTGAGTTTTCTCGCTTTGTTTTTAGTCATGCCGGGCAGCGGTGATAGATTTTTCAACACATATATTATATCGGAATACCATGGGGACAAATCAAACATTTCAAATACCTGAATTGACGTTCCTTCCTCATTCTCATCGGACATGGCAACGATCAGATTTATGTCCAAGGCATGCAAGTTTGATTCAGCCATTAGCTTCGCCAACCCCTGTCCTTTGACCAGCTTTGTAGGCTTTATCTCCACATCATATTCCAGCAAGGCTGCAATCCATTTGCCTCTTCTCCCTTACAAATCGGTCTAAACTAAAACATCCTTTACAGCAGTATTAGGAACATAGGCCAGAATGTGGAATGTAGGATATATACCTAGAAATCCTTCAATGCCTTCACCAATTCCAGGGCTTGCTTCTCAATGATGTTGTACTTTAAAGCTGCATCCCTTATAGCCCTGCTGAAGAATGCAATGGGTCTTTCATGATCATCTCTCTTCTGCAATAATACCGCTGCCATAGTGTGCTCAGAAGCAAATGAAAACAATATGAAATCTTGAGTGTAGTCCGGGCTGACTAGAACTGGAGCTGAAGAAAGGGCCAATTTGACCAAGTTGAAAGATTTCACAGCCTCCTCTATCCATTTCACCTGGCTATCCTTCTTAAGCATGTTGGTCATTTCTCTTAAGTGTTCTGCAAGATTAGGCACAAAACGATGCAGAAAATTCATCTTACCATTGAATGACTGTATCTCCTTTTTGTTCCTAGGCAGATCGATTTGCTGAATTGCTTGCACACGTGCTGGGTCTATATGAATGCCATCCTTTGAAATGATGTGCCCAAGTAATTTGCCTTCCTCCATGGCGAACAAGCTCTTCTTAGGATTCAGCGATAGACCATATTTCCTGCATTTTTGAAAGACAATTTTTAGGTGATGCATGTGCTCTTCATCAGATTTGGAAAATACCGTCAAATCATCCAAGTACACCACCAAAAACACATCCTTCTCATTTGCAAACGCCAAGTCCATTGCCCGCTGAAATGTGGCACCTGCATTCTTTAAACCGAAGGGAATTTTGGCATAGTGAAAGGTTCCCCATGGAGTGGTGAATGCTGTCTTGTCTCTATCATCTTCATGGATGGAAATTTGGTTATATCCGGAATAACCATCAAGCAGTGACATACGAGATGCCCCCACTACTCACTGAAGTATATGGTCCATCTTGGGCAGCGGATAGTTGTCCTTCAATGAGACCTTATTCAGATTTCTGAAATCAATGCATAGGCGGATCTCACCGGTCTTCTTGCGTACAGGCACTAAGTTAGATATCCAATCTGAAAATCTGATGGGCACAATGATACCTGACTTATACAACCTATTTACCTCCTTTTTGATGGATGGCAACAACTTTGGATTTATCCTTCTCAGCTTTTGTCTAAATGGTTTTTGGTTGGGCTTGATGGGTATTGTGTGTTGAATAATATTTGTATCATAGGTCTTTAAATCAGAACAATCCCAAGCAAATACATCTGCAAATGAAGACATTAAATTGATGTATTTGTCCTTGATCTTTGGCGGTAATGCTTTGGACAATTTTACCAACTTTGGATTGGCAGTTGTACCGATGTTGACCTCTTCTACACCTTTCTCCGTTGGCTACAATGTTGGCTTGCGGGCTACATCATCCTGATCAAAAAGTTCCTCTAGAGGTATCAAACCTTTAGGAATGATTTTATTCTTCAGCTGCAATACGTCCATTTGATTGATTTGCACTTCATCTGTACCATTCCATTTTCCCTCATCGTTTTCTACATCAATTAAGGTTTCTTTGAACTTGCCTTTGTTGAGCAGAAAATCCTTAATCTCCTCATCATCTTGAAACACTTGCCAATGTCACTGATTGTCTGGAATGGTTGGACGATGCTTGACATGGATTTCAAATTTATTGCTGGAGTTCATGTGGATCTTCAAGCTGCTCTTTGCCTTGGCAAGAGAATCAGCAATAATATTTTGTATACGTGGCACACATGTCAAGGTGTATTCGGAAAATAGCTTCAAGATGTCTAAAACTGCATTACGATAGGCCCACATCCTAGGATTTTTTGCTTGATACTCACCTCTGACCTGTTTTATCACCAACTCAGAGTCGCCATATACCGAAATCCTCTTTGCATTAAGCTTTCTAAGAATCTTCAAGCCAGCAATCAGAGCTTCATATTTAGCTTCATTATTTGAAAATTCAAAGGCCAGCTTGTAAGAGCAAACTCTCGCGCTGCTAGGCACTTTGTTTGGTGCGGAGAAAGGACTGCGCCATCATTCCAGCGCCATCATTCCCTACTGCTCCATCGAAATCCATGGTCCACAAGCCTTCTTCCTCCTCTTGTAAGTGCTGGAGATCTGTTTGCCGTGCCTTGTCTACTTGTTGTCCAGTACTTTCAGTTGATTGCCCAACACTTTCCTGCTTTTCTTGTCTTTCTTTCTTCAAAATTTCTTTGAAATTTTCAGTTATTTCCGGAATGTCGTCTGCTTCTACTATCTGACTATCTATCTCATTTAAACTATCTGAAAACAAAACAAAAGACTCTAAATCTGTATGTACATAGTTAATAGGATGATTTATTGGTTTCTCCTTGCTTGTGATCATATATTTCATTTTTTGTTCCCGATATAACTTCCTCATTTGTCCAAACACCGGGATTGTTGCATAGGAGAAATCCAGCTGTAGTGTCCCTTTCAATTTCGCCACCCAAGACCTGGAAAGAAGCATGCCAAACCTTGGAGGAATATCTGCTACCACCACATCCATCAAAACATTTTTCATAGGAAGTTGATCCAAACTCACAACTAAGTCTTTGATGAGACCTATACACCTTACTTTGCTGGAATCGAATGAATAGAGATCATGATATTGCCGGGTGATGTCCAGACCAAGCTTATCCATGATATCCTTGGGCATGAGATTGTGAGAAGCTCCGGAATCGATCATGGCATTGTGTAACACAAAATCATGCAATCGTAAACTGATATAGAAGGGTGGCACATCACTATCAGGGGACTCACCATTCGTTGCTGGTCCAAAAATCATTTCAGGCTGATCATCTTCTACATTTACCATGTCGGAAATTGGGTCCAAATTCAACATTTTATAAATCTATCCTCTATAACTACTGTTCTTCATTATTTCAGTCAAGGGGATGGATACCTTTAACTTAGAAATCTCATTTTCTAAGCTAAAAGTGGGAGTCTTTTCTACCTCTTTGACTAGGATCTATGTCCTTTGCTTTTCTTTTGATGGGGCTGGTTGCTGTGATTGTTCTGTTGATTTTGATTTGCTGCTCTCAGGAACAACCGCCTCCTTTCCCTTTCTTTGTGTAGCTGATGGATCATTTTTTGTTGTTTCACCCTCCTTTTTCTGAATTGGTTTGGCCGGCACATCTCTGTTTCTAAGAGAATATCGTTGTTGTTGTGCAGATAGAGCATTCATATACCCTCTTTGATATTCTTCTGATTCTTCTTCCAACACGGTGTCGCTAGCTAGAATAAAATCAGTGTCTTGGTGTGTAGCTGAATTCACTACACATTCTTCCTCTTCGGTAATGTAAGTAGGCAACTCATCTGGAGTAAAGATTTGGTTTTCTTCACCTATTACATTCCCGTCCTCATCTGACTCCGGTCCATGTACAAAATTATGCTGCAAAGGTGTTTGTACTGGCTGTTGTGCTATCTGCTCTTAAGTTCACCGATCTCTTTGTCTTATCCTATATTGTGGCTGCTGCTGACCACGAAAGTTAGGATTCCTAACTTGTGGCTCTAGCTTGTCAAGTTTTACCCTTTCAAGCATCTGCTCTACCTTTTTGAGAAGCTGATCCATTGAAGAAGATTCTTCTTTCACAGTGGTTTTCTTCTCTGCTTTCGCTCTAGCTCTTTTGGACAACAAATTTGCCTCAACGCTGACCACAGTTTTTTGCATGTCTTCCATTGTAGCTGGTTCTCTCTCTCTTAATTGGTACGCCATGTCAGCATCAAAAGCATCTGGAAACTTCATCATCACTAGTCCCATAGGTGGCTTTAGATGGTTTGGAATTTCATTGTAGACTTCATTAAATCTAACACAATAATCTTGGACCGACTCACCGTCATTCCGTTTGATTTGTTCATACTCGGCTAGAATTTGAAGGGGATTCTTTTCAATTCCCACCGGTTCAAAAATTGTCTTTGTATTTCAGCCAAGGTAGTGATACTTGTAGTCGTCAAACCTCTGAACCACTTCCTCACATCACCTACAAATGTTTGTACAAAGAGCCTCATTGCCACGTTCTCTACATCAATCTCATGAAGTTCATAAAAGTCTGCCATTTTGTCTACATGTTGCTGAGCAGTAATGTTGTTAGGAGTGCCATCAAAAAATGGGATTTTAATTTGATAATCATTTGGCATGTCATCTATGACTTGGGGTAGAACAAGGGGTGTGAAACGGGCAACCATCATTCTCGGTGGATTTGGCCTTGGAGGTGTTGGAGGAGTGTGCACAGTTTGCAAGGGGCTTGCAGTTGGGGTTTGGGGTTGTGTTGCAATGTAATTATCAATTAATCTATTAGCTCTTTTTGTTTCAAGGTCTACGAGAAATTGCGGATTGGGGACGGTATAATCAACAAACCTTTTGGATTTAGACTCAAACAGTGATATTTCAAATTGTTCGTCAAACTCAAGCTCTTCAAGAAACTAAAAAATGTCGAGACATGAATGGGATTTGAAGACGGGAGTTATGGTGCTTTCTTGACGAAGGAGTCTTGGGATCAAATTGTGGTTTTCGTAAATATGAGGAGGATCTGGATCTAGATTTTCTTTGGTATATCATCTCGAAGCGAGCGTTCTATTGGGAGAAATTACGGGACAAAACCAACTTACTCAGCCTTTCCAATCCTAGGCTCATCATCCGGAAGCCTAGAATTATTATGAAACAAGGGGATTTGATTTCAACTTATTCCCTAGTATGGTCACCACTATGTTAGCACCTAAATCTACCTTAGGCTGAAAGAAGGTAAAAATTAGGGTAACCACAAACAACGCTCATTCTGGTAGCTAGCCCTACCAGAGCAGGAGAGGGCTCTCTTCGAGTCACGCTCAGTGAATAGATAATTGAAAGCGATCTGAGATGACTTACAATGAAATATTTACCTTAGGCTAGTAAGTGTATGGGGATTTCGGGAAACAATTTTATGAAATGACTAAACTTCTGGGATGTTATGGGATAGGCGCTCAGCAAAGAACAAAGAATTAAATATGAAGGCATAGATTATTCCGTGAGGCAAGGTAGGCGGAAAATGTAGCAATTTAATTTGAGGTATCGCGGCATGAATAGATTGCTGAAGAAAGTGAAAAGGGCATAGGGACATGAATCCTTTTCAACAGAAGAAATAACACTGAAACATGAAATTTTCCCACAGGCAGAGCAATAAAAATTGGATTCTACCTAATCTCACTCAGAAAATTTCACTAGAAATGAGCATGAAATGAATTATGAAACATAACTAAATACATATGAACACATAAGAAACACACTTGCTACACTCACAACCACAAGAATCTCATGAAACAGAGCCACTGCCTTTCATTAATTCTCTGTCAAAAATACACAGTGAAGAAACAAAGTTTCTTTCCCACAGTCTCCCAGAAGTTACAAGCCAACCAACCCTTTAAAAATAACTTGCATACAATATATAGAATGTATGAGGAAGAGATAGAATGCCCAGGGGTTGGGAAGTTACTCGAATCATTACAAAATGGAGATGGAGAGCCAACCATCAGCTACAGGTGCAACGCTGCAAACATGAAATTTGGCATTGGGTGACCGTTTGCCTTCCTTCGCCACTTGGATAGAAGAAAATATGGAGAAAAAACTCTTTAAATTCTACCTTTGGTGCCAAAAAACTGAAGTGTAGATGACCGGGCCCACTTGGGGAAGTCGCAAACCGAAATTTCGCGAAACGGAAGAAAATTGGCAATTTTTCCACTGTGCGCCGCACCATTTTCTCTATGTGTCGCGCTACTTTGGGGCCTGTTTTGGGGCACTTGCAGGTGTCCAAAATGTGCCCAAGTGGGATTTTTGGAAATCCTGTCCTATCTACTTTCTAACCCCACTGGAATTTCAAATTTGGTGCTTATTTACCCCTCTAAATATTCATTCTCCCAAGACTACTTTCTGTGTGTCAAAAAAGTGGCTGAGAGGCCATTTTTGGGTGTTTTGTGACCTTTAGGAGACCCAGATGTTGTCAAAATTTCTTTCCCGGACACCAGTAGTCGTAATTTTCGATGTTGAATCCAAATCTGCCAGCGATTTCTCCATTGGAGCCCTAGAATTTTAGCGTCGCGCCAGCGGCGCGGCACACAGGGAGGAATTTCCTGTTTTTTGTCCAAAAAGTCACCATGTGACCAAAATTTGGGCTGGAGGTTCCCTATGGGGTGCCATGCTGAGCCAAGGAAGCCTCAGCCAAGATTCTAAGCCTATCTTACTCTTTTGCGAGTTTTGCCCTTCTTCTGGCTTTCCTCAGTTTTTCTTTTAAACTCCTTATCTGGGCATGTGCACTCATGTTTCGCACCTTGTAACGGAAAGCCATATGTCTCATTAGAGCAAGGTCCTGGTCGTCTTTGTCCAGTAGCCTATCCAATTGCATGTTCCTGATCTCGAGATATGCCTCCTGGTCTTCATTGATCGCCTGCTCCAGTGATGTGGGCTGAGCTCTTCTCCTTTGAGCAGCTGGGCGATGCTCACGAATGTTTTGAAGCTCCATAATCATCTGTTGGTCCTCTAGTTGTTTGTTCCTCTGCTCCAGGTAGTTCATGTTCCATTTGGCCTTCTCCAAGTCAAGGGACAAGGATTCAATCACTCACTACTGCTCCTGAATGATCTCTGTGAGCTCCTCCTTTGTTGGTTCAGCATCTGTCTCATCATCCTGGAGGAGAACAAACTCAGTCTCTCACTCACCTGATGGTCCTTCCTCCTACACTAGACCCTTACCCTTACCCTGTTCTTGTGGTGTTGATGTCGGAAGTGAGGCCCCTTCCACCCCGAGTGGAGATAACACTCGCTTTGCTGCTGCGAATAAGGGTCTACTGCCTTTCTGATAGGTGATGTATACTGGCATAGTGGTAGTCTCATGTTGCTCACACTGATGAGATTGGCCCCCTACCTCATGCTCTGTCTCTAATACCACCGGTGGAGCACTGAAAAAATCACGGGAGATGAAGTCCTCCCAGGAAATGCCCTGCAATCCCAACTGATGGTCTACCAAAATCTGGATAAGGGCAAAGTGATACACACTGTTGAGATGCTGTTGAGGGGTCTTGTGTTGCATGAATTTCCTCATCCTCTCTATGTTCCTGCAGATGAAAAGGGGAGTTTCATCATCCTCACCCTGGTAAAGTGCATGAGCAACCTGATGTGATAGGCATAGAGGCAAGAAAACCTCCCCTCACAACTGAAATACTTCATGATCAATTTCATGAGCGGGGCATACTCATCCCTCAAAAATCTGAATGGAAAAACTCTGGTGAGCTGGCTCAAACAGCTGTTCTTGATGTAAGGCTCATAATGATGCCCCTCCACCTTCTTTTTCTTATTCCACTGTTCCCCAATGTTTGGTATTCCTGTTGCCACTGATATGGTTTCCGATGTCAAGGTGAAAGTGACCCTAGCCAGGACAGATTGACTTCCCTGTAGATGAAGTGCAAAAAGATGGGCCAACTCATGATGGACTCTGACATTTGCCACCCTCTGACAAAATGCATAACATGCCAAGTGCTGGAAACAAGACATGGCAAGAGGGCATGCCTGTAGCTTAGTGAGGGTGTTTGGCTCATCTCTAAGATGTCCGCCACACCGGTGATGTCTCCTATGGGCCCTCTCTCCTGAAGATGTGTCACTGTGGGTCCCCTCCTCATACTCTGATGAAACTTTTGATGCCATTACTGCTGTTTGTACCCTGAGTTTTATGCTGCCCTTTGAATCCAATGGAACTGGTAGATGCTCTGAAAATCTGTTACCAAGGGGACAATAAAACAGGGAATATTAGGAGAGGAATGATGAAATGGGAATAGGGGATAAAGGGATAGGTTTATCAGGGATTTGGGAGTGTTTTCGGTATAGTATTGATGGGGTAGGGTTTGAATTTTTTGAGTCATAGGAGGAGGTGGAAAAAGGAATATGATTACAGTGGTGTTAGGGTGATGATTAGGGGAAAATGATACAGGGAAATTAGTTGATAGGGGTGGGGTAGAAGGATACTTTGGCAACACTGTCACTGTAGCAAAACCTTAGTTTCTTGACTTTCTTTGTATCTTCTTTGGTTGGCTTTATCAAAACTTTTGCATTTAATTCATAGTCTCAAAATCATGTTACTGTGCTCAATTTGGAAGTAAGAGTGAAAGTAGTTGGTTTTCCTTTCAAGTTTGATAGGCATTCACAAAAAATTTTAGGCGAATTTGTGGTTTTCTGGGCTTATATGTCTGTGCGCCACGCGCTCTGACCAATGCATCGCACGCTCTGAGTGCGCCGCACCAGTGGAAATTTTACACTATGGCCGGGCTCCCAGTGCGTCGCGCGCTCTGAGTGCACCGCACCTCCTCGTGTGTGCGCCGCGCACTGCCAAAGTTTCCCTGACTTGCTAGGAAGACTAGGGGGAGGGTTTTAGTGGTGGATTTAGGGTGGGTTTTCTTAGGAAAAATGTTGAAGGGGAGATGAGAAAGATGAGGGGTGAGTGGCCAAATGGAGTGAAGTGAAACCTTGGTGGCATCGTCACAATCTTGCAACCCCATCTATCATTTTTCTTCATGATTTTTTCATGGTTGACCTTATGCTTTTGGGGAACCATTTAAACGTCTTATGCACACCAAATCATTGACAAATTTGAGAGAGAAGAGGTGTCAACAGGGCCTACCTCTTGATTTTCTAGCCTTCACCGAGATTTGAAATGATTTGCAATGTTTTTATGGCCCTAGCTATGTGCGTTGCGCGCCAAGCCCAGTGCACCGTGCACTGGGTGTGCGTCATGCCCTTGCAAATTTCCCACTGCGGGCTGGCTGTGTGTGCGCCGCGCTCCTTGAGAACCAGCTCTCACTCACTCAAACTCTCCAAATTTCGCTCTCTTACCTTTGCAATGTCTCTCCCACGCTTGCAATAGCACAATGGCTTTGATTTATGCCACAACAAGTATATATATAGGCTTGGGAGAGATGGGTTTGATTTTTTTCTTCCTTGAAAACTCACTTTCTAATGTTTGTGTTTTGCACTTTTTTCATTGACTTTAAAACACCCTGGCTTTCATTTTTTCTTTGAAATTTTGGCTCACATGATGGGATTTTCGGCATTTATTTGCGGGGACTGTGTGACTGGGCATTTGGCCATGGAAACCATGACTGCATCTGAAAAATAAACTGGTGATTTTTTGAAAAAAATTTGTCATAGTTGACCTTGTTTGATTTTTCTTCAAAACAGAGTTTTGGAGAAGAGTCGATGTGTCTCCAGGTGATGATGAAGCTTTCTGAACCATAGTTGTGTAAGGCCTCCATCTGGCCTGCATGGCTTGTTCTGGACATGTTTTCAAAGACAAAATTCATGAATTCCTAGACCCAAACATAAAAAATGACTTTGTCCTGTAAAGAACCAGACCTGGACTGTCATGAGCTTCGGTGATTATGGACAAAGACCTGAGCCAGCGGGGGCCAGACAGGAGGGAAAATGACTAGCATGACTTTCTCCGTCAGATCATGGCATGTCCCTAGCGAAATGTAGTTGAGTGAATGGAGCGGTACACCTAAAATTGAAATGCACAAAGAGTTTTGATCTCTGACGGAGGGCTGACCAGACCGACTCTAACACGCCGCTCTCTTTTATAACAAACGGTTGGCTCTTTAGCTTCAGTTTGATAATGATGATTAAACAACTCCCTATTTTCATCAATTTGTTTTCCCACCTCTAATTTTATTTAAGGTATTGTAAATCATTTCTCAAGGGTTAGAGTTTCTGGGAGTAGTGTGGAGGAAAAACCCAGTGCTTTCATTGTATAGTTTTGGCGGAGAATTAATGAAATGATGCAGCTCTAATTCATGAGATTCCTATGGTATGAGTTTAGTATTTGTTTTTTCTTTCTGTTTCATACATACCCTGTTATGTTTTACTGTCCATTCATGATCATTTCCAGTTGAATGCTTTTCAGTAAGAAAGGTAGAATCCAGTTTACTTCTCTGCCTTGGGAAGGTATTCATGCTTTGTGTCTCTTCTTCTGTCTCAAAAGGATTCATGTGTATGCCCTTTTTAGCTTCTCAACAGTCTTTCAACTCCATATTATTTCAGTTTTATTGCTAAACCTCCTGCCTATCTTGCCTCACAAAATACTCTGTGTATTTTCTTTAATTTCTCAGCTCAGGCGGTCCTTTGTCCCATACAACCCAGAAAATTCAGTCATTCATTAAATTATCCATTCCATATTTATTTACTAGCCTAAAATCAGTATTCTTTTTTAGTCATCTCAGACCCTATTGTTTATTTTTACTGAGAGTGACCCGGAGAGAGCCCTCTCCTGTTCTGGTAGGGCTAGCTACCAGACTGAGCCTGGTTTGTGGTTATCCTGAATTTTGCCTTCCTTCAGCCTAAAGAAGATTTAGGCACTAACATAGTGGCGACTCCATTGGGGACGAAAATGGTTTTCTTGTAGATTGTCTTGCCCCAATACATGTATTAAGTTCAGATCTGATGGTTGATGGTGGACAACGATCAGACATAAGACGGCTGAAATCATTCACCTGGTGACTCCTGTAAAGACTCCACTGGAGGACTAACTCTTTCTCTGAGAAAATGGAAGGATCTTACACAAAGTTCAGGTATCCAAAGTGGAATGGTATTCAGGTTCTAGTCTGCTTTCTTGTAAATTACTTCTTTGATGTTCTTGAAGCTGCCCTGAAAGTTTTTGAGAATTTTTTGTATGATAAAGGTGATCAAAATCTTCACTCGATCTATTCAAAAAGTGTAAATACTGAGTTTCCCTTTGATCCTGGCCTCCTTACTTTTCCTACATCTTATGATGATTCTCTTCAGAGTGATGAGCCTAAAGAAAACAAAACTGATCCCATAGCTCTTATATATACTCCTACACCTTTTATAATCCCAGATAGGTATAAACCTCTTGTTTTACCTTTTGTTCTTCATGCTTTCCCCAAAAACTATGATCTATACTTGCCAAGGTTTGATGGTGAATGTAACAATGTTAATGTTGAGCAACATGTGCAGAATTTTGAGGCTTTTCTAGACCTTTTTGAAGTTGATAACGAAGATGTCAGTATAAGGATTTTTGCTCTTTCTTTGTAAGGCAAAGTCAAGATTTGGTTCAAAGCCCTGCCTGATGCAAGCATCTCAGATTTCCAACAGTTTGTTAAAGTTTTTCTCAACAGGTGGATGATCGGACAGAACCTTTTCTTTATTATAGAAGAGTATAACCAGCTAAAAAGAATGCCATGGGAGACAGTACAACATTTTTCTGCTAGATTTAACCAAGTTTATTATTCGATGCTAGCTGACATAAGACCTCCTCCTGGATCTGCTCTCTTGCACTCCCTGGGTGCCTTTGATCCGGAAATGGAGTTTCAGCTGAGAGAAAGGAATGTCGCAACACTTGAGGAGATGCAGAACAATCCAATAAATGTAGAGGCTCACTTGCTGATTAGAAGGGCAAGTTTGAAGGAAGAAGAAATGAAAAACATGGATCCAGAGAAAAAGACACCTTCAGAGGAAAGGCTTGACATTTTGGTGAGTGCAGTAGAAGAGATGGTGCAGAAAATGACTGCAAAAAATGAAAATGACGTTCATGAACAAGTGGCTGATCCAAAACATTTTGTTTCTTATCCCAGTTGTCATAATGATTGTTTTGTAGATCATCTTGGAGAAGAAAGATCTGTTGATATGACATGTATGCTTGATGATGTGTTTTATACTGACGATTTGCCTCAGTTTGATCAGTATGATGATGATGATTATGTTCTCCAAATAGAAGCTAATCTTGCAGACAAATCAACAGCTAGTTTGTGGGAGGAGGAAGTTCACTTACAGCAGCTCGAGTACAGTGATCAACCGATGCATATCAGCTATGGAAATGATGAGGAAAGTGCAACAAATTTTGAAGTAGGTGAAGGATCTTTTCCTTTTTGCTTTGATTCATTTTAGTTCATTAGAGACAACTTCCATGCAATCAGAAATCAGTTGTCCACAAGTCTTGATTTGGATCCTCTTGAGGGTGATAAAAACCTTGTCCAAGACTTCTCATATTCAGATTTCCAGCCCCCAAATGCCATTGATTGTCAAGTTGCACATGAAGACATGGAAGCTGGCACATATGATAAAATGATACAAGAAGATTCCCTACCTTTATGTTTTGAATCATTTCAGTTTTTGAAGGGTAAATTGCATAGTAAATCTTCAAATGAGCAGCCTGTAGGAAATCAACAATCTCTCAGTTTTAATGTTGAGGATGAGCCAGATAGCGAAATTCTTGAGCAAGTTGTTAATGAGAAACCTTCCCCTGAAATGATTGATGAATCATTTTGGATACAAAACCCTCCCTAGCACCAAATTTGCAACCACCAAACACAATTGAAGATCAGATTTTAGATGAAGGCATGGAATCTGAAATACATGATCTAATGATGCAAGAGGATTATGTACCCTTTTGTTTCGAAGCATTTCAGTTTATAAGGTGTAATATTCGTAATATCTCTAAAGAAAAAGATGAAAAGCCAGTAGGATGTCATACAGTCTCAATAGACACATCGCAACAGTCTTCTCAAGTTTTTGATGATTCTATTTCTCATGTGTTGGATGATGTTTGCTGTAAAAGTCCTTCTCCATTAGCTAACCATGTGCTAGGAAAGAATGTTGATAATAATCTTATTCAAGAGTCACCTTCATTGTCTTGTTTAACAGATTTTTCATTGCATAGCCCATAACAAGGTTTGCAGTCATTTGAGGAGATTGATAAAGCAGACTTTTGTTCCGTTTGGAATCAGCAATAGAGTTTGGTTATTCATGAAATTCAGGATCCTTTTGATAGCCTGCTTCTATCACCAAAGAAAGACAGCACAGATGTGAGGAAAATATTAATACCCAGCTATGAAGACTACTTGGACCAGAGTAGTAATGTGTTAATGGAAATCAATAGCAATGTTTATGAATATCCTTTCGCAGTATTCTTGAAGTCATCCAGCCAATTCATGCTTTGCAAGTTTATCAGAAGTGAACTTGATTCCAAGTTTCCATGGGAGTTTCCTTTCGATTCTTCCCTTTTCCTGCACATCAGAAAGAATTTGGGAAGCAATCAAATATTAGCCATGATGCTTACATGGTTGCATTGCCTGTTTCATTTCACTTGATCGAGTGGTGGAAAGAGTAATTAGAGTAGGTTTGATGAATAAGCTCAAATATGAGCATCTTTCTAGTTTGTTAGTTATGATTTAGTCATGTTTGGTTTTATTACGGTTTTCAGTTTTAGTCTTAAGTCAAAGTCTGTCTACATAATGTCAGTTTCCGTGTTTTGACTCCATAGCCCAATGGACGAAGGCACTGTCTGCTCACCCAAAGATCTGCAATTCTTGGCACCTCCAAGGAGCTGGAGCTACCATCCCCATTGGAGCCAATGTTAGAGTTGGTCTGTTCAGCCCTCTGTCAGAGATCAAAACCTCTTTTGTTGCATTTCATGTTTAGGTGTCTCATTCAACTCGATCATATGCATTCCACTAGGGGCATGCCATAATTTGACGGAAGGGTTTTTTCAGTCATTACCCCTCATGCTTTGTACCTGCTGGCTCAGGTTTGTTCATCGAAGTTCATCAAATCAATTTTAAGGTTATTTACAATCATGTTTGATGTCTAGGTCAGCAAGGAGTTATTTTAGTCACTAGGTCTAAGGTTCGGTCTTCAGAATGTCGAATAATGCCCACAGGCCATGAGGATGTCTTCAATAGTTCTCATTTTAGGGTTTTCATCATCAATAATACTCAAGGATATTTCTTCTTCAAAACTCTGTTTTGAAGAAGAAATCGTCAAATTTGTTTTTTTGTGAACAATATGTATTTTAAAGTTTTCCACCATGGAGTACTTCAAATGTAGCCTCTGGTCATCCTTTGCCGAAATCCGAATGCCACCATCCCTGCAAAAAATCAAGAAAAATGTCATCATTCAAGCTCAAAAAATCAGTGAGGAAACCATTCTATTTCTATGATCACCGACAATGCATGCTCTAACTTGTCAGAGTATATAGATGGATCAATTGCTGCAATAAGTATTGGTGCCTTGCTGCTAGGTTTTGGCTGGAAGAAGTCAAAAGCATCAAAGAAGATGTCCAGTGTCAATGATAAGACAATATGTATGCATTTACATGCTGGTAGAGATTCTTCAGTAGGCATGTTTTCTTCACTAGACTCAGCTGTAGATTCTGATGAATCTGTTCCTCTGGTAAAGATGTGTGGGATTACCACTGTCCATGATGCAGTTCTTGCTGCTGAAGCAGATGCCAAGTTCATAGGGATGATTCTATGGCCCAAGTCAAAGAGATCAGTGTCACTAAATGTTGCAAAAGAAATTTCAAGGGCTGCAAGGGAGCATGGAGCGGAGCCTGTGGGAGTTTTTGTGGAAGAGGATGCCAATGAGATTGAACAAGCATGTGATGCAACTAACATTGTTTTTGTACAGCTTCATGGAGAACTTGCACGTGCTGCCATTTCAAATCTGATACAACATCGCCACATGATTTATGTTTTGCATTCCAACAAGGATGGAGAACTATTGACAAAACCCCCGAATGAGAAATGCTCAGATTTAGTCGATTGGCTTTTGATTGATAGCCTACAAAGTGGAACTTGTGCATTTTGAATCCAAACTATGTATTTAGAGTGTGCGCGGTGCATCGAGCAGGTGGCACGGTGCACTGGAGGAGCGCAGCACATTGGGCGCCTCCACGCAGTGTATTTTTACATGGGCGCGGCGCGCTGGTGCAGCGCGGCGCATTGGGCCCACCATGCGGTGAACACAACCAGATAGATCGAAAACTTCTAGAACTCCTTCCAATCACCTAGAAATGCATGGATTCATACTATTCCAGCTGGACAATCTTCATCAATATGTTTGGAGTGACCCAATCGAATAAACATTTCCGTGATTGAAGAAAATTTTGCTCCCTTCAAAGAACTTAAAGTGAGGCTCAGAATGGTATCTGGTTCTTCATTTTCTTCACCTTCTAAATTGGTGCCAATTATAAGTCCTCCCGAAGGTTTAAAGTTTCCTTTTGAAATACTGTTCCAAGTAAATTTGCTTGTTTAGTGCGACTTCCTCCATGTTTGTTTTGTTGATAAAAATTGGAATAGACTTTACTCCACTGATTTGTCTCAGCGACTGCCTAATGGTCAAAAAATACATATGAAACTGTACAAAAGGATTCTCTCAGTTTTGAATGAAGGAATTGTGATAGGGAGTAAAAATTTTGAAGTTCTTTCTTTCTCAACTAGCCAGCTACGGGAAGGCTCAGTTTGGATGTTTGCTTCAAATGATAGAGTTAGTGCAGAGAGTTCAAGGAATGATTTCTATATCTACGCAACCTTCTTAGGAGTCGTGATGAATACCTTGTCCCCAGAAGATAGCTTAAATCTCTATGATTCGGGCCACCGGTTTGGCATATTCAGCTTCTGTTGGTCCTTCTTCGTTTGCTTCCTTATGCTTCGAGGTCCCTGCAAATTCGAGTGATACAGGATGTTTTATTCTTGGCTTGCAGCGATCCGGAGAATAGAATCACTGTGACTCCCATGCCAGAATGGCCTGAACAGCTCTTGGAGATTCTTATTTCCAACTTTGAGATTGGCGTAAACAAAGTACAAAATACTATTGGTATTGGGGAGATATCATTTGCTATTATTATGGGTGTGTTTTTCTATTTTTATAAAAATTGGTTTCAAACGGAAAAAGGAAGGTGAACAGTCAAAGACCGAAATGCTTGAATTTAAAATGCAGATATCCACCATGGCAGAGAAATCAGATTCGATTACCTATTTTTGACTTCAGTTATGATTCAAAGGGTTTGTGCTACAGGTTCTGCCTCCTCATTGGTCATCAATTGAATGCCGCTCTCTTTCAGAGCAAACGGTTGGCTCTTCAGCTTCAGTTTGTTAATGATGATTAAACAACTCCCTATTTTCATCAATTTGTTTTCCCACCTCTGAGTTTATTTAAGGTATTGTAAATCATTTGTAAAGGTTTGGAGTTTCTGGGAGTAGTGTAGAGGAAAACCCAAATGCTTTCATTGTACAGTTTTGGCAGAGAATTAATGAAATGATGCAGCTCTGATTCATGAGATTCCTGTGGTATGAGTTTAGCATTTGTTTTTTCTTTCTGTTTCATACGTACCCTGTTATGTTTTACTGTCCATTCATGATCATTTCCAGTTGAATGCTTTTAAGTAAGAAAGGTAGAATCTAGTTTACTGCTCTGCCTTGGGAAGGCATTCATGCTTTGTGTCTCTTCTTCTGTTTGAAAAGGATTCATCTGTATGCCCTTCATCTTCTTGTTAACACCCAGGTTGTTCCCTATGACTCCCAAGGGAATACGGCCGGGGTAACCACTAACCAATCTTTGGATCACAGTTTCTAGCCAACTGTAATCAGAGAGGGCTCTCTCTTTATAATTTGTCTCTGTTTTGATGGTGTTTTAGGCTAGCTATTATGCTCAGGTTTTGGTTTATGTTTTGGTTGAAGGACTTCTTTCAGGGCTTAAGATGTAGTGTTCAGAGAGTAGTATATCATTGGGCAATGGAGTCTAGAGCTATGAAATGCTTTGACATGCTGGAGTGATGATGTTCAAACTGCAGGGCCTATTGTGTATTTCAAACAAACAAATTTAAACTTAAGTGGTGAGGCATGGTCAGCCAACAAAAAGCAATTAAGAATTCTCTATTAAGCTGGTGATGTGAAATTGAAACATGTTGCACAGGAGCAAAATTAAATTCCTGAAACAAAGATTACTGTGAAAGATATATTCTGAAAGTGCAGCAATTAAGAATTACACTTATCAATATTATAGCTGAAGAAAACATTCATTAACAACACGGATTGAACTCAGGGTATTGCATGAATAAGTCCTGAAGGTTATTCTTTTTCTTTGTTGCTAAAACACTTTAGAAATTAGAAACATATATGGATTGTAAAAGATTAAAGCACATAACAAAGAGAGTTACAGATACTTATTGTATTGTGAAGTACACAGGAATCCTGCAGTTTTCAACAGACACCAGAACGCATTCAACACTTCAGAACTTTGAGAAATTCCATCACTTTCTTTATTAAACTCTGAAAGAATTACAGCATAAGAACTTCTTCAAGGGGGATCAACAACAACCCTTGCAAGCTTGTGCGAGGGGAAAATATATACAAAACAGTATTACAAAATATCTCAGGCGTTGAGTCATCTGAGAAATGAAATATCTTCACCAACTTTTCAAGATATTTAGATAAGAGAGTTATTACATCATTGAATACAAAGTAAATGCATCTTTATGCTTGTCAGAAGATATTTTGGCCTTTGGAGGCCACTGAGTCGGTTGGAGTGATCTGCATTGATGCTGAGAAATGCGCTTTTGGAGCTGCTCTGCTGTAGCTTCTCGGCCTGGACACCTGTAGCTTCCTACCTTGCTTCGTTGGCCGAAATTTCTGCTGAGTCGGCTCAGCTTTAATCTTTAATGCCTGCTGATTCTTTTAAACTGTCCTGTGTATGACAGTTTGCATTTTTCATGAACAAAATTTGTTGAATGGCGTCCTGTTTATAAAATCGTCTGTATGGCCTTGGTCCACCATTCTAGTGTAGGTAGTTGATGCCTGAGAATTGCATCCATAGTCTCCTCTGCCTCTGTATATTTGTAAAAATTGGGAGGCACCTCAAACAGGTGTTTGATTTCATTCATTATAAAAAATAAACTTTCTACTCTATTGTAGAGAGTCTGTCCTGTGGCTGGCCCTGTTTCCTCTGAGGTGCTGGGCTTCTCGTTGATCTGACTAGTGGCAAATGTATTAACCCTTTTGGCATACTGGTCATGTGTGAACAGTCTCCCTACACTGTTCAGTAAGCTAGGGAGCCCTCTGTTTTCTAACACCTGAAATTTCTCCATAAACCTGTTTACCTCAGTCTGCATGTCCTGGGTTCTTCTCTCCAAGGTCTGCACTAAGTTTCTCAGTGTGAGAACCCTCTTGATTAACTGAATGTGCTCAGTTCTGTTTGAAATTCCCATGGCAGCCAACTGAGTACTTGTTCTATTGTTGAGCACATTAATCATCCTGGTGGCAATTTCAGGCATATTACTTAGAGCAGCTCTTGATCTCTGAATTTCAGTCTGTGCTTTTGGAATGAGGTCCAACTGCTCATGGATTGTTTCAATATATTGCCATTGCTCATTAATAGATTGGCCAATGTTAGCCCACAACACTATTTTAAGCTCAGCCACAACCTTATCTAATTTGAGCTCATTTTCTAGCTCTTTGATCCTGTCTTTAAGGGCTTTTATCTCCCTGCCCTTTTCTGCCACAGACTGCTTGGATTTATCATATCTTTCATTGACCTTGGCTAGTTTCTCCTTGGCCTCATTCAATTCTGTCATTTGTGCTTCCAAGGCCTGGATCTCATTCCTCAGCTTTTGCATGTCCAGGCTTGGGGCCTGCTCTGTTGTTAGTGGTGCTGCTGAGGTGGATGTTGCTGCTTGTTCTGTCTGTTGAGGAGGAGGAACAGTAGGTGGAGCAGTTTCCTCAAGATTTATCACTTCAGGAGGAGGCTGGGAGGTCTGACCTTCTTCTCTTTGCTTCAAAGCTGCCTGTAATGCTGCCTGTGCAGCCTCTGATTCTCCCAGCTTTTCTTGTGCCTGGATGAGCTGTTTATAGAGAGACACCAGCAAAGCTGTAGCATCTTTATCATGCCTTTGTTGAGCCACTTCATCTGTTTGAGGGTGAATTGTGGCTGGGAGTTTGATCTTTCTCCTCAAAGCTGCCATATCTGCATCCCTCAACTTTAATATTTCTTGTATGCCCTTGATATCTTTGGGATCATGCCCAATCTCAATAATTATGTCTTCTAAGGACCTTATTCTGTTGTCCTTTGCTTGAGATGATGCCCTTTCCAACTCAAGTTGGGCAGCTGTATTATTAAGGCTATTTTCTAGCCTGTAGTTATCTAATGTTTTGTCGGCCAAGGAAGCATAGACCATCTCACCTGTTTGTTTATGCAATTCAATTTTATCCATTGGGTGGATGTCCTTGGCCAGGACCTCAAGATTGGTCCTTAGGTAATCTGAAGGGGACTTTGGCTGCAAAGTAGTTGGCATGAAGTGACTCATGATCATCTTGCCCTCCTGGACATCATATGCAGACATTAGACGTTGCTGGTTGGTGGGAGCCATATTTAACAGATGGTTATACAGCTGTATTTTTATGGGTTCATTCCTTTTCTTGATTTCAATGAACTGCTGCTTAATGCTTAGTTCACCCCCTCTCTGCTGGCTTGAGGAGCTGACTTCTCCTCCCACAGTTCTGTTCTGTTCCTCTTGGAAAGAACTTGCAGATGCTTCCCTGCTAGGTGGGTCCATGCCCAGAGATTGCCCTGTTGGCATTTCCTCTTCAGAAAAAGGGTTCAATCTCTGTCTTTTCTCACCATGACTTTCTGATGTGGTCAAGGGAGTCTCTCTGTCCCTTTTTCTGCTAGTATCCTCCTTTTGTGGAGTTTGGAGGACTGATGCATCAACTGATGTTTCTTGCCTAGGAGGCACCGTATTTTGTGCCTGCTGTTCTGTGAAACTTGGGGCCTCAACTGCCCCTTCTTGATGTGTGGGCTGCTCTATGTCATGCTGCCCTTCTTTTTGCTGTGATCCCTGTTGTTGCTGTTGCTCTTCCTGCTGCTGCACTGTTCCTTGCTGCTCCATCTCTTTATCTGTTTGGTCTTGAGTCATGTGAGGTGGTTGCTCTTGTTCCACCTGCTTTCCTTTGCCTTTGCTGCCTGTCTGTTGGGTGTCCATGGCAGCTTGCTGCTGTGTTGTTGAAGAAGAGGCAGCTGCTCCAAGTTGCCTTTGATATGATAAGGAAACCTGTCCACAAGTTTCCAAGTCAGCCTCTTTTTGCAAATTCCTAGCCTCTCTCTCTAGTATCTGCTCTCTAGAGATTGGCTCTTCTAGAGTGCCCTCTTTCCAGCCTAAAGAATTTGCATACTTTTCAATATGAGGCAGCCTAACATGTGCATAGTTACCCAATTTGTGTTTTATCCTCCTGAGGGAAATAAAGTGATTACGGTCATAGGGTGACCATTTGAAACTGGTTTGCAATTTGAAACCCTCTAAGATCATATCTGCCTCCTTCCATCCCTCCTCTCTTTTGTTGTACAAAAAAGGGCCTAGCTGGCTCCTTACCTTCAGTTGTACCTTCTTGTTTTTGCTTTGGAAATGGAAGAAGTCAGTATATCCAAACTGCCTGAAGTATTCTAGGGCAAATAGTCTCATTGGGACATATCTTGGCAGCCTGTAAGGGTCCAATTCACAGCCATATACTCTGATCACTGTGTGGTGTTGGTAAAAGTACCAATCACCAATGCTGTAGGATTTGGAGAGATGGAGAATTCTCTGCATTTCATCGGTTAACCTTGGAGGAGGAACACCATACAACAATGTCATAGCTGGGTGAATGAACAGGTCTATAAATTCACAGTATGTGTATGGTGATTGAGAAACATCATGGAAAACTGAAGTCCAAAACACAACTGATCTTGGATTTCCCTGGGCATTAAGTTTCTTGAGAGAAATGGAGAAACTGTCTGGCTGATAAAACAAGAACAGGTGGTAGATGTATGAGGTGTATCTGAACACCCTTTCCCTTGGTAGATTCATCAGCTGTTCATGGATTTTTTCTGCAACATAGGTGGCATAGTCATGGTGCACAACTGGAGGCTTTCCAGGAGAAAACATGGACAGCATTGCCATTATGGTGCCATCCACATCCTCAATTCCCTTGTATCCCAGGACATAGCTGATCAAATCTACTAGCATTCTGCCCAGGTCATTCAGGTAGTGATATCCAATAGGAGGAGTCCTTATAGTTTCAGAGCTTGGCTGCACAAATAACTGGTTAATTTTGGTAATCTGGGCACTTGAAAGATTATTTCCCTTCTTTATTAAATCCGACATGGAAAGAGGGGTTAATGGCCTTGCAGTATGGAAATGCAGCATCTCATTTATGGTTTCTGGGGTGATAAAGAACAAAACAGAGCCTGTAGGACTGAGAACAGCTCTCTGGCAAGGATCATAGCATTCCTGGCATTTGTGGATCAACTCTGGGAGGGCATTGACTTGAGGGAGGTTGTAAATGGGCAAATTTGAGTCCCAAATCCCCAAAATATCAGCTCCATTAAGGTATTGAGCTTTCAATTCATTTAGCATATGGATATTGAACTTAGAACCCATGGGAAACCAATCTAACATCTGATAGTCTACATCTCCCAGGGCTTTCCATGTTATCTCCCTTTGAGGGGCATTAAGAGGCTGGATATTCAAGGCTATTGGTGTCTCCATGGCTACTGAAGCTTTTGAACTGTAGGTGAACCGGTTCCAATCGAGCAGAACAACAGAGAGGAATGTTTTCTTGCAATGGAAGTGAATTGTAAGAAACAGAAGGCAAATTGAATAAACAACAGTTGAAATATTGTCTAAAGGATTGATAAAACAGTGGCAGGACTGACCAGGAGTATTTTCTGTGGTGAATCTGGTCAATTGAAATTTCTAGTTCACGACTGCGCGAACTAGCTGTGAATTCAGCTTAATTTTGTCAAATGAGGCTCTGCCGGAGGTTTATGACTTCACTGGTTAAAAATGGGTGCAAGTCACTGTGTATTTAATGGTGAAAACAGTGTTTTACAGTCGTTTAATCAGTTTTCTTGAGGAAATACGGATAAAACCGGGCTTATGGAATGATTTTGAGGAATACCTGGTAATTTCGCCGGTAAGAGTTGCAAATGCAGGTGCAATGGAGGCGCCGGCGGTCTCGGAAATAGCTTTAGCAGGTTGGCGCTGGTTTGAACGTGAGCAGCATGCAGAAATAGCTAAAGTTTCTTTTGCCAAAAGTGGAAAAAACATGACATTTTGGCCTAAATAAGGAATTTTGGCAATATTGGCGCGTTTTTGGGATGACGTCAGCATGACGTCATCGGGTGGGGTCGGAGTCGGATGACGTCAGCATGACGTCACCGGGTGATGTGGCAGGCTGCGATTGGTCCACGGGGATAGGGAGGTGGCGGCCATATCAGCGCGGAGGTGGACGGAGGAGTTGATGCGACGGCGAGGTGGTAGTGACGTGGTTCTGACGTGGGGGTGACGCAAGCCCGACAAAACAAGTGGTAAGCGGAACGGCGGTAATGGTTTTCTCGGACCGCTTACAATACGGAGACGGTTTTGTCAGAGGCCGACCCGAGAAGCTGTGAGGGCGACGCGTGGCAGAGGCCTGACGTCACCCTCTGACAGTTTCTCGGGTGCTAAACGTCGGACCTCGGGCCCAACCCGATATTCATAGTAGCCGTCCGATCAAAAGCGCCCGATCGGACGGTCGACGGGTTGATGACTTGATCGGATGATACGGACGGGGATGAGGATTAAAATAATATATTTTTGGGGCGCGCGCTCAGCGGAAACCTTTGGAATATAGTGTTTGTAATGTTTTCCAATGAAAAATAATGCGGCCCCGACACTTTGGATAATTGGCAAAAGTGGGTTTTGATATTATTTTGCAATTTAGAGCGGGTATGGGTAAAATGGGTCTTTTTATAAGGTTTTCTTGGTAAATGAAGGTTTTAAAGGGCAAAATGAATTCAGAAGAGGGGGGGGGGGTTAGGCTTAGGTTTATCAAAGTGACCAGATGTCATTTTGATCCCTGACAGAGGGCATATGGCTATAATGCCAAGGGGAGGGATATTTATACAATGTTTGGGGTTTATACACCATGGTGTTATAATACTAGGGAAAGGGTAATATAGGGGAATTATATAATAGAGTTAGGGTTAATATGGATGAAAGGAGTGGATGAGGGGAGATACCACTAAGTTTACTGAAAATAACTTAGCTTAGGGAGTAGAGCAAAATGAAAAGAGTTTTAGACAAGAAATGTGGCTTTTAAGGGAATAAAAACCACCATAGAACCATGAATTGTTTCATGAATCACAATTGATGAGGGGATATTAGTAATGAATGGGAAAGGGAATAAGTGGGAAGTTAGACATGCTTCTTTGCTTGCTGCAACCTGATAGAGAAGAAGACTTCTCCATCCATTGACTTTGCTTTGTGAAATAGGTTAGCACACCTTCAAATTGAAAGGAATGGCACTTCTGCAACCCCATCTACCTACCCATCTACTTTTCCTAGCATTTTTTATTTCTTCTTGGAGGGTGCACTTGGACTTGCAGACCCTTATCTGCCTTTTCTTTTATTTGGCTTTTTTCTTTTGTTTTTCTATCTACTTCTACCCTTATTTCTTCCAAGGTCCCAGATTAAGCTATTGGGAGCCTTTCTTCTCTACCTAAACTACTTTGTCTGCCAAGATTAAACAGTTTGGACAGACTTCTTTCTCTATTCTACAACTGAAAATTTAAAACATGGCATGATCCATATTAGGCTGTTGGACCATCCATCAAAAATTGAGTCTACATCAAGCTATAGGCACAGATTGTATTCTCTTGGAAATATGTGATCTTTGCATCAACAAAGCATAGCATATTTGGACCTTTTCATTGCCAATCATGAAATATGAAACCTATTGGTATAGGTAGCTAACACTTCTCAATAGTCTTTCAACTCCATATTATTTCAGTTTGATTGCTAAACCTCTTGCCTATCTTGCCTCACGAAATAATCTGTGTCTTTTCTTTAATTTCTCAGCTCAGGCAGTCCTTTGTCCCATACATCCCAGAAAATTCAGTCATTCATTAAATTATCCATTCCATATTTATTTATTAGCCTAAAATCAGTATTCATTTTGAGTCATATCAGACCCTATTGTTTATTTTTACTGGGAGTGGCCCAGAGAGAGCCCTCTCCTGTTCTGGTAAGGCTAGCTACCAGACTGAGTGTGGTTTGTGGTTATCTTGAATTTTTCCTTCCTTCAGCCTAAGGTAGATTTAGGCACTAACAAGCATAACACATAAAACACATATACACAGAGATTTTCCCCTGGATCCCAAAACCGAGACTACCAGATTGATTTTTCATTATGTTCCTTTCAATGTTACAATACATATTTATACATGTTGAAGCATCCAATAACACGGACCGAAAAACCATCGTGTCCAAAACCATGGACCAAAAACCATAGGTACGTCCACCCAACCTAATATCGGGTCCAAATTTTTTTTTCCAGGGGCACTGCCCCGGACCCCCTAGAGGGGGGCTACTTGCCACCCTCAAACCCCCAGATAGGGGGGGTTTCCGCCCCCCCTGTGACCCCCCCGCTGTGCAATTGACGCAACGAAGGGGAAGCTCCACCCCCCCTCTAATCCCCCAGTTCACTACATGGGCTAGTTGTGGAAAGAATACAACACAACTCAACATTCTCCCACTTGTTGTTTTCTTTCCACAGGGGGACACAGGAGAGCTTAGTCATTTATCCAGCCTTGAAATGCCCATTGTTTCTCTACACACAAGAGAACTTCTTAGATCTCAAAGATTTTGTCAATCCATCTATAGTATTCTTCAAAGTTTCCACCTTTACCAGCAACACCTTTTTGTCTTATATCATATCCCTCACAAAGTGATACTAAACATCAATGTGCATTGTCTTTGAATGATAAGCAGGGTTCTTTGCCAAAAAAATTGCACTTTGTCTATCACAGTATATCCTTATAGCTCCCTGTACTAACCCCATACTTGAAAATAATCTCTGCAACCAAACGACTTCCATGCTTGCTTGAGTGGCTGCCATGTATTCTGCCTCTGTAGTTGATAGTGCCACTGCAGATTGTTTCTTACTCATCCAACTGACTGCACCTCCAAACAGGCTAAACACATACCCACTTGTAGATCTTCTCTGATCCAGATCTCCAGCCCAGTCTGCATCAACAAAGCCACGAATATCCAACACTTTGTCCAATCTTGGTCTTCCTTGGTAGCACAAACCATAATCACTAGTGCCATTCAAATACCTGAAAACCTGCTTCACTATTGTCCAGTGCTCCTTCCCTGGTTTCGACATAAACCTGCTCAATACTCCCACTGCATGTGCAATTTCTGGTCTAGTACAGACCATCACATACATCAGGCTACCGATTGCACTTGTATATGGAACACGGGACATGTCCTCTTCCTCTTCTTGTGTATTGGAACATTGTTCAGCAGATAACTTTACACCTACAGGAATAGGAACCTTCACCAATTTACTATCCTGCATATTAAACCTCTGCAATATTGTCTTGACATACTTCCTCTGGTTTAACTAGCACTTCCTCTTTGCTTGATCTCTTTTAATTTCCATGCCCAAAATATAGTTTGCAACACCAAGATCTTTCATGTCAAATTTGGAGGACAATTGGGTCTTCAAATCCTGGATAATTTCTTTGTCATTTGCAACCAGCAACATATCATCCACATACAAGACGAGATAAATAACACAATCACCAATTAATTCAAAATACACACTGTGATCTGCTTTGCTTCTGGTGAAGCCAAGTCCCCGTATAAATGTATCAAATTTCTAATACCACATCCTTGGTGACTATTTTAACACATACAGAGACTTCTTTAACTTGCATACCAGTTCTTTCTTACCCTTCACTGCAAAGCCTTCAGGTTGCTTCATGTAGATCTCCTCTTCTAGATCCCCATGAAGAAATGTTGTCTTCACATCCATCTGTTCTACCTCAAAATCAAAAGCGACAGCAATAGATAAAAGTAATCTAATAGAAGTTACCTTGGCAACAAGAGAAAAAATATCACCAAAATCAATTCTTGGCACCTCGGAATAACCTTTTGCTACCAATCGAGCTTTGTATTTATCCACCTTTCCTTCTGCATTTGTCTTCTTCTTGAACACCCATTTTCTGCCAATGGGTTTCCTTCCAACTGGCAACTCCACCAAATCCCAAGCCTCATTTTTCTGCAAAGATGCCATTTCATCAACCATGGCCTCTTTCCAGAGTTTTCCATCCTCTGAATCTACTGCTTCCTTCATAGTTCTGAGATCATCATCAGTAATAGATAAAGAAAAATTTGAACAGAAAGTAGATGGACTATACCTTTCTAGCTGCCTTCTTTCTCGAACTAATCTTCTCACACCCGAAGTTTATGGCTCTTCATCTTCTGATTCCTCCTTTGTTGTAGAGGCTAATTCTTCCTCCCTTAGCTCAAACTCTATCTTCTCAGGTTCCTTTGGTTGGACTTCATGTTTAATAACATCTTTCACCTCTCTGAACACCACATCTCGGTTGTACACAACCTTCCTTGTTACTGGGTTCCAAAGCTTATAACCATTTAAACCATCTGTTAGCACTTGAAATTTCACCTCAGGCTGAAAAAGGCAAACCTCAAAGCTACATCAAACCATTCGGCCTCGTAGCTAGCCCTACGAGGTAGGAGAAGGCTCTCTCCAGTCAATCGCGGTAGATTTTTTAATAGGATGAGATGACCAACAAGGTAACACTGATATTAGGCTAGTAAACTGATTATAAAGGTTGATTTGGGGGTTTTTGGGGTTTTTGGTGGCAAATGGAGGAGCTGCAATTTAGGGTGCGAGGATTTGACATAGTTTCTGCAGGGAGGTCTTTGGGGCGAGGTAGGAGCCTGTATTGATGCCTTTAACTGAAATGAATGGTCAGGAATGAAAGATGAGGAGCTAAAGAGAGCAAACAATCACTTTTAATTCTCTTTAGACAGAAGAAAACATTGAAATTAAACAAATTTAAAAGCAGAGCATGGCTAGCATGAATTCATACTTTATCACTTCATTTGTTTAATGTGCAGCAGTAAAGAAAGGAAATGAATCACATAAAAAATCTTACAAGAACATGAAGAAACACACCATCAACACATGAGTCCACAAGAATCCCAAAGATGACTGCAAAACCCTGGTCTTCCTTAGCCAAAAATTGCAGAGATACAAGTGATAATACAATGGTAGCTTCTCCCTCAAGAGTCCAACCATGAAAATGAGCAAGAAAGTACATAATATAGATGATCTAACCTCTTTCCCTACCTCCATGGGTCGAGCTCACTATCCTAGGAGCTGTTTGAACCACTTCTAAACTAAGCACTACAAAATAGGCAGTCAAAACAACTTGCCTCTATAAACTTGGAAACCAGTTCATACATTCAATTTTTACCCTTTACATGCATAAATCTTCTAGAAATGTTAAACAAGAGTAAAAGTATCCAAAAAGTGTCACAATTACATCCATCAAGATCATCATTAACCTCAGAAAGTCGAGAAGGGTCAAATCTGCAATTTCTGGGCTGAACTGGTCAAATCTGGCAACATTTCCTCAACGGGTCGCGCCCCTTTTCTCAACGGGTCGCGCACTTCCTTTGACGGGTCGCGCACCACTCTGCTGCCCGAAATCACTGCAATTTCGCTCCTTTCTCTCAATCACTCTCTCTTTCTCTCTTGCAAACTCTAAAATGCACAATGAGAGTGAAAGGAGGGAATTTAAGCTTTTATGAGTCTCATTTGAAAAAAATTCATTTACAAACCCACTTTCTAATGTTTTTTCTTGTGACACTTTATAACACTGATTTTTGGTTTCCTTTATCCTAATTTTGACTCATTGAGTGCTTTGACTTGATTCTTTTTGCAAGTAGATCATCTGAGGGACTTTGGCAAGGGGACCAGGGTTACTGCTGTCCTTTTGAAGACTTTGTGGAATTTCATTCTTTTTACACAAATTTATCATGACCTTGGATTTAAAAACAAAGTTTTTAAATCCAAGGTTAAAAATGAATTGAACATGATGAAAATATCAAAGAAACATATTTACAATCCTCCCTGTGGCTTGCTGGGCACTCAAGGACTTTCAAAGACATGACCTTGCAAGGATAAATGACCAAAACCATAGACCTAGGACCTTTGACCTTAAGACAAAACAAGACAAGCTTGAAAAACTTAATGACTGATATGACTTGATCCAGCAAAGCCAAGAGGGGTATAAATAGACCAGCTCCTCCATCAGGGTTATGGCATGCCTAACGGGATGCAAAATTTGACACTAATGAGACACCTACTAATGCAAATTCAAAGAGCTTTGATCACTGATGGAGGGCTTTCAAGACCGACACTAACACCATCCTTATACCCAATAAAGATGCACTTTTCAGATTTACTATCCAACTTGGTTCGTTTCTCCTTTGGAACATGTACATATGCATTACATCTAAATACCCTCAGATGTGAAAGAGAGGGTTTCTTACCAGTCCATACCTCTTGTGGAGTCTTATCCTCCAACATTGATGAAGGTGATCTGTTGACCAAGTAACATGTTGCCTCCACCACCTCTGCCCAAAATTCTTGTCCTTACTTGACACCACTGAGCATGCTTCTTGCCCTTTCCATCAATGTCTTGTTAATTCTTTCTGCAACTCCATTTTGTTGAGGTGTATATGGATTCTTCTTCTATCATGCTATACCACACTTCTTACAGAATTCTTCAATTTCTTTACTGCAAAAATCTCCACCGTTATATGTCTTCAACACCTTTATCTTCTTCTCTGTATGGTTTTCCACCAGAGCCTTAAATTCTTTAAACCTGTCAAAGACTTCAGATTTCTTCTTAAGGAAATATATCCATGTATTCCTTGAGAAGTCATCTAGAAATGATACATAGTACACAGACTTACCCAGTGATGGAACCTTCACGGGCCCAATCACATCACTGTGTAGAATCTCTAATATCTGTTTCGCCCTCTTACCACCAGAGGGGAAACTCACCCGATTCTGCTTCCCATATAAACAATTTTCACAGAAATCAAAATCCAGAGAGCTATTACTCATACCTTCTACCATACCTTTACCATGAAGTATTCGAAAGCCCTTCTCTCTAATATGTCCAAGCCTTTGATGCCACAACATGGTCTTCTCTCCAGAGACCACTAGATTTTCTACTCCACTTTCAGGAACAACAAAACTATTGCACCCATCAACAATAGTGATACCTTGTAGCTTGTACAAAGTTCCAATCCGAACTCCTCGCATCAATACTAGTGCTCCCCGAACCATCTTGCAGGTATCCTTCTCGAACACTGTTTTTATACCTGCATCATCTAGCTTGCTTACAGAAATCAGATTTCTGGCTAATGCAGGAATATGCAGAACACCCGAAATTTTTCTAACCCTTCCACCTTGCAACTTCAACTTTACTTTTCCACAACCAACAACTATAGCATTCCTATCATCCCCTAAGAAGACATCACCACCATTGTATTTATCATAGTCCCAGAACCACTCTCTATGGGGAGTGAAGTGAAAGGATGCACCTGAGTCAATCAACCATGCCTCATGATCTACATGTATACTTGAAGAAGCCAAGTACACATCCCCATCTTCATCTGAGGTGGTTTTCTCCTCTGCAGAAGGAGCATCATCAGATCCCTTTCCTTTATCGGGAGATTTAGATTTACAGTCCCTTTTGTAGTGCCCTTCCTTTTCTCATTTCTAGCACACCACATTTACAGGTTTTCCTAGAGATTTAGATCTCCCTATAGATTTAGATCTCCCACTCGATGACTTTTTTATTTTTTTATTTTGGGACCATCCTCGTACAGACAAGGCATCACCATTCTGGCTATCCATATTTTTCCATATCATCTCCTCCATCAGCAAGGATGAGACTATTTCATCAAACTGCAAGGCAGTTGCATTGATACCTATTTCAATAACCAGACTATCCCCCGAATCTGGTAGAGAACAAAACAAACTAATGCACTTATCTTCATCTGAAATTTTGATATCAACAGATGATAACTGACTTACCACAGTATTAAATGCATTCATATTCTCTGTCACCGAGTCTCCATCTTTCATCCTTAGGTTATACAGCTTTTTCTGCAAGAACAGTTTATTCACCAGAGACTTAGATTGGTACAAAGTCCCTAACTTGTCCCACAAAGCCTTCACCATAGCTTCCCCTGATACATTCAACAATATTGAATCTGAGACACACAATCATATTGTGCTCTTTTCCTTCCTATCCAACTTTTTCCATTCTTCATCATACACTCCCGTTGGTTTAGTACCTGGATCTACTGTGATCCACTGCTCTCTATCCACCAACAGATCCTCCATCTTGAGTTTCCACAACTCAAAACTCTGACCATTCAATTTCTCGATCTCTATCTTTCCACTGCTCGCCATATTCTTTCACCAGTAGAATCGATCCCGCAGATCTCCCACTGAATAGGGTCTAACATAGGTCTGAGTGAAACCCCTCAGCAATAAAGGCGTCCCCTTGAAACCAAAACAACTTTGATACAAAATGTAGGTTTTAACCCCATACAGAAATTACCTGCATACGAATTCTAAAACACAGAAAATAAACAATACGAGAGCATAACACATTAAACACATATACACAAAGATTTTCCCCTGGATCTAAAACTGGGACTACTAGATTGATTTTTCATTATGTTCCTTTCGATGTTACAATACATATTTATACATGCCGAAGCATCCAATACCATGGACCGAAAAACCATCGCGTCCAAAACCATGGACTGAAAACCATAGGTAGGTCCGCCCAACCTAATATAACACAACCCAACAGAAATGTATTTAATCAGTTGGTAGCTTACCCCATTCTAGGGATATGGCATACTTTCTCTCCTTACTCCATTTTTGCCCTCAATGGGTTCCTCACTTTCTAAAAAGAATTTCCTTTTGGTAGCCTGGCTATCTCCTTTGTCTTCCTTCCTCCATGGTACTCCTAGGAGAAGTGTGGTAACTCTGCTGATGAGTTCAGGGGTGAGTTCTATGGAGAGGCCTCTTACCACAACAGTGGCGTGGACTCTGGTGAGTGGAATGAGTGAGAGAGAAAAATCTCGGGCCACCTCATCATCATACCCCCTGAATTTTTCGAAAGACCCCATCCAACTATGCCTTGTGAAGATTTCTAGTACCTGAGGGTGTTGTTAGATTCTCACAGTGTTTGTGGGCCCCCTCTTATTAAACCCTCCTATCATCTTGGTTGGTGAGGTTTTTAGGAGATGAGATGGTTGATATAATGCAAAAGTAAAAAACTGAGATGACTGTGTGGACAATTCTCTTGCACAGATGCCAAATTCACTCAAACTAGAGGATTTTTTGATCAATTTACTTGGAAAGAGGAATGTAATTACAGAGCCTACCTCTTCAAAATGTTTGCTATGGTCAACCCTTGAGATTTCCCCTCTGAAACTCCTCTTGGCATATCCTATAGACTGTCTCTATGTATCCTGTAGGAATTCCTGTGCACGATCCAGTAGGAATTCTTGTGCAATACTGTAGGAATTCCTGTGCAGTAAAATGATGGAGTTTCTCTTTCAGTAGTTTTCCTGCGTATGAGAGCGACCTGTGAGAGTGAGCCTCGAGGAAGTGAATGCATGGGGATGATGATTATTTCCTCTTATGGGCATTTGGGGTGAGATGTTGTGCTGGCAGTAGAGGTACGTTTCCATTTTTGGACCATTGGTCCCCACTACCACCTAATCACTCCCCACTCCTCATAATCAGCTCCCACCTTATGCATCCATACCTTTAACTGCTTTTGTCCTTCTCCTTCTTCTTTTTTGAGTTGACTGTTGCCACATGTGAGAGGACACCCTATTTTGTCTTTGTTGACTAAGCGAAGGTGGCCAAGTTAACTAGCCACCTTTTCGCTTATAAACCAACATACTCGTAGCCTTTAAATTTTTTTTACTACATTATGCATATGAGAGAGCGAGCAGGATACTTACCTGTGGTTCCAATACCTTGTTGCAGTTGTTGAAGACCGAAGGTTCTTGCTTTGTGTATTGGTTGCATGCTATTCTTCTTCCCTTTCTTGTTGTTTTCTAATGATCCCTTTGTTTTTGTAGGTACCTGTTGTTGAAGATGGTGGTGCTGCTTCTTCTTTGGAGCTCCTTCTACCCTTGTATCATCATGATGGAGGCTTGCTACTATTATGATTTGTATTATGTGGGATAGGCTGCTACAATATTTCCTACAGGATGTTTTGTAGCTTCTTCTCCCTTAGAACTCTTAATCATTCACTTTTCTGGGGTTGTTTGGATGGTGACATGGATGGAGAGAGAGACTAGGAGTGTGGAGAATGAGGAATACTTAGGTGATGCTCTCTATTGCTCCCTATTTCCCTTTTATTCGAAGACTGTCAAATTTTTTTTGAAACTGATTTTGTTTTTTAAGGGTGAATGCAGAGGTCATGGAATGATGATGATGGGGGTGCTATCTCATTGACATAGCAAGTCATTTTTCCCTTTAGGGTTGCTTCCTATAGGATTTCCAGGTCACTGTGATTCCTCCATGATCATCCTGTAGGTTTTCAGGGGATCCAGTAGGTTTACAGGGTATCCTGTAGAAAACATAGTCCCCTTGTAAACTAAAGGAAAGGAGTGAAAAAAATGAGAGAAATGGTAGAGTGATGAATGAAAATGAGTGGAAAAATAAAATTTGAGTGAAATGGGTCTCTTGGTGATCCTCCTTTACTCTCTGATTGTCCTTCTTGCTGACCTGCAAAAATAGAAATTTTCATGATTTTTCTCTTTTCTTTCTTTTGAAAACAACTAGGCTGCCTCTGAGAGGTTTTCATCCTAGTTGTTTGCCCTGGGTGCCTCAAGAGAGGTTTTCACCCAAGTCCTTATTTTTTTTTTATTTTTTTCTTCGTGATTTGATGAGGCAGGAGCTGAAACTTGCTCCACTATCATCACTGTTTTATTGATATCATCAATGAACTCTTGTCTTGACAAAGGCCTCTTGTATATTTTCAATCGGTGTCCATAAACAAGTAAATGAATGGCCTCTTCATCTATGGTTCTAATTTGCACTGAACCATTATCATGGCATCTTTCTACAACATAAGGTCCTAGCCATCTTGTCCTTAACTTGCCCTTGAAGTATTTATACCTAGAATCATATAAAAAAGCCCAATCACCTTCTTGGCATTACTTTTCCTTAATGTTTTTATCATGCCAGATCTTCCTCTGCAGTTGAATTACCTCTGTATGTAGGAGGGCCTGCATTATGAACTCATCCAAACCATTCAATTGGAACAATCTCTCTTTTTGTGCACTATTGAGATCTAGATCTAGTTGGGCTGCCATCCTTAATGTGTTATACTCAAATTCAATGGACAACAAGGAATTTTTCCCATAGATCAACTCATAGGGTGTGAATCCAGTGGTGGTCGTCCAGGTGGTATTATAGGCCCAGGTGGCCTTAACTAGTCTATCTGCCCACATATTCCTATTGCTGCTTACCACTTTGGTCAAAATGCCCTCTAGTGCTCTGTTGGTCACCTCCACTTGCCCATTAGCTTGTGAATGATAGGGAGTGGAGGTTCTATGCTTGATCTTGTGCTGGCTGAGAAAGTCTTCAATCATGTTGGAGGTAAACTATTTGCCTTGGTCTGTGACCAGCAATCTAGGGTACCCACATTTGTAGAATACATTCTCCATTAGGAACTCAGCTACCTTCTCCTCTGTTGTTTCCTTAATTTCCTTGGTTTTAGCCCACTCAGTCAAATAGTCAGTGCACACAATGATGTATTGTTTTTTCTTTGAAGGAGGGTCAATAGGCCAATTGAAGTCCATGCCCCACTTGTCAAATGGCTCAAAAGTCACTTGAGGCTGTAGAGGAATTTCATCTCTTGGAGTAGGCCTTCTCATACTTTGGCACCGGTCACACTGACTAGTATGTATTTTCACATCCTGATGAAGAGTGGACCAATAATAGCCTGCTTGTAACACTTTGAATGTTGTCCTCTTTGCTGCAAAGTGACCTCCACAAGGCCCATCATGATACGTAAGAAGGATGTCAAAGACTTCCTCCTCCCTGACACACCTTCTCAAGATTTTATCTGGGCCAATTTTGAAGAGATTGCCCCCAATCCAAGTGAAGGGGGCACTCTTCCTCACTATCTTTCTCTTCTTTTTGGAGGACAAGTTCGGTGGGAACTGTGCCAATACCAAATAGTTTGCCATATTAGCAAACCATGGAGAGAGAACTGAAATAGCAAATAAGTGATCATCTGGTAATTGTTCATCAACCATTCCTTCTTCACCTGCAGGCAAATTTAATCTGGGAAAAAATTCTACAACAACATTTTCCTTACTAGGCTTATAAACAATCTTGGGCATGGAATCCCCCCATAGCATGGTTTGGGGCTCAAAGCCCAAGTTTTGAGTAATATTATTGTAAAAGCTCCATGAATTGTTGGCATAGAGTGCGAATTATATGTTAGAGTCATAGGGTTGTTCGCCCTAAGTTTTTAATGTAGTGTCGGCCTACCCATGGTTCGTGGACCATGGGATTGTATAAATAGAGCAAGGCTCTAAGTTTTAAAGTAGTCAAGAAGTTAGAGAACCAACGGATGGAGTCCAAAAGATAGTGAGCATAGAGCAAGAGTTTAGTATCTTGGGTTGTAGTAGTAATAAGAGGCTCTGCAGCTGAGTGCGCAGAGGCCTAGTAGAGTCCGCAGCTAAGTGCGCAGGACAGAGTCGTGTCTGTAACCAAGGAAGAGGAATAATAAAGAGAAGTTTATCTGAATTTCGTGTATTTGTTCTTATGTTATTACATGTTTGATATCAAGTGCAATTATATTGTTTATTTACTTCGTTCTTTTGTATGAATGGTGAATATTGTTATGTATACATGAAAGCATACAGATAAGCTAAGTTAATCGACTAATATCGGGTTTCTAGTAAGGGTTTTGGGTAATATCAGTTCGGGCCCTGAGTAGGACTACACGAAGGCAGCATCACCAGTTGTGATGTACTAATAAGTGCACGTAGTGACGTGCATGCAGGGTCAAACTACAGACTTCTAGAACCCATCAGACATCCCCAGGGTGTAGAAACCTGGTTCTAGCACCCTCCCATACTACTTCGGGTGAGACCTTAGTCTACGCTCCATGGAATCTTGCCGAAAGGGCCAGTAGTATCGAGTTTTGTTTGGCTAAATCATCTTCGAACCTAGGTCAGGCCCCAACAAACCAACAAATGGTTTTGTTGCCAAGACTGGGATCTACATAAGGGATGTTTGATGTCGTGTCAATGGAATCCAACGAAGAAAGAAATTTAAGGGTGGTTAGACATAAATATTCACAAGTTCGTGATGCAGGAAAATAGAAATCCGTGAGTATCAAAGGAATAGTGGTTGGAGCACTACTTATATACGGAAATCCATGAAATTTTCTTTGCATCCTTTCCCTCTGAGTTGTATGAGTGGATCACGAAGCTAGCAGACAGTCAGGGAAGGTGTAGGCTCGACAAACCAACTGTGTGGACTTCAGAATTAGTGCATAGACTAGAAGCATCAGAAGATAAGATCGCATGTGCTATGGACCATTGGCTCAATCAGATTATAGGAGGATTTATCACTTAGTTCACGGTAGATACGATAGTCAGCTATAGCGAGGTGGAACAACACTTCCTCAAAGGACTGCAAGGTAAGTACATTAAATCTTTGAACACTTGGATTAAGATGCTATTGTGTGAAAAGAGGGTTATGCAAATAAATTGATGTTTAGGGCTACGCGAAGTGGGAGGATCTATAGAAATGAAGGTAGCATAGAAATAGAGAATAGCGCCTTTATTTCACCTCAACGGGAAAGTGAGGAAGATCTCACGAAAGTTTCTCTGAGAATCGCGGTCAGTTTGATAACGCAACGAATTCTGCACCTACCACCTCCACCTACACCACCATTAGTCTTACCATCTTCACCTCCATCTCTGCCCACACCACCTCTGTGACCACCACAGTTCAATATGGTGAGCGCAATAAAATTGTCGGTATTTAGGGGAGTAGGGAACGAAGATCCGGACCAATTTTGGTTCATGGTAAGGGCCATATGGGAAGCACAAGGGGTCATGGATGACAATATAAATAAGGCAATGTTGGAGAGTGTGTTGCAAGATTGCACACTGACATGGTACATTAAGCATTCTAATGACCTTCTGAACACAGGGATCGCAGATATCCAGGCCGCACTAAATAGGGAGTTTAGCAGGCCAAAGTCGGAGACACAATCAATTATTGAGTTTAAGGAGATCGTGATGCTTCCAGGCGAGACCCCATGGGATCTAGGCCAGAGACTAAAGAATATGATTCGCGAAGCCAACATGACCTTGACAGATGGGCAGCACCTCGCATGGTTTGTAGCATCACTAACACCGCATCTGTCGCAACAGAAGTTATCCACCCAGGCTGAAGTTTTGGAAATTGCAATGAGACTACACAAGACCCCAATACAAGATCTTGGTTTGGGAGTCCAGCAAATCCACGTGCAACTGCAAAATTTGTGTCTGGAAATGTAGAGTTTGAAACAGGACAGGACAACTCCCCCAGAAGCGTGTGAGGAGGTATGGTGCATAAAGTGTAAAGGCCAGGGGCATGACAAGGACCATTGTCCAGTCTTCACAAATTATTTGGCGGGAGGAGGGCCAATGCCATTAAGACCAGAGGAACAAGTAGGGTTAAGCATGGCGCTTGCATTATGGTGCGTGATCTATCAGATAGGAGGAAAACACACTATGGATAATTGTCATATATTGCAGAAGTATATGCAAATGTCCCAACAATTATTCTGTAATTTCTATAGGTCGATAGGCCATGATGAGAGCACATGCAGAAGCTATGAACTAATGATGGATCAGACTCCTGCCTAAAGGGTATAGGCCAAAACACACGCTGTCGACCCAAATACAGGAATGGCACGCACTGGATTTGAGGGGCGCGAATGAGGTCAAGGAGGAATGGGACCAAGAAGGGGTCACAGACAACTAATCTGTTACAATTGCGGAGGGACAGGTCACTATGCCTACAATTGTACGAATCCAAAAAGAACATCATGTTTATGTTGTACTCAGTTTTATCATGAGGCATAGGATTTCCCTACACTGATAGCAAGGTTGTGCGAGAAAGGGGTACTCCAGCCTCCCCCACTCAATATTTGCAAATGATGAGGTCTGAGCCGCACGAAGAGGACCCGAATGTAAAAATAGTGCTTAGAAGAAGTATCATGAGAGGAGATGACAAAGGTAAGAAGCCTGAAGAAAGTGCATGGGTTCACAAGGCTCTTATAAAGGAACCTGAATTTGATTTAGAGCGCGTGAAGGAGACATTCATGGAAGCTAAGAAGAGCTTCACGGAGGCCTCCACTTTAGGTAGTAAGGATCAACTAGAGCCAGAGATGGATCCTTCAATGATCACCACCTTTCTGGAGACATGTATGAAACTGCTACATGACAGTAAGGTGGTGAAATGGCTGTAGGAACTTATCACTAGGTGCACTATGTCAATAGAACGGCGCGTAGTCCGGAAGCTTGGAAAGAACACATCATGAACAGGAAGGGAAATGAGATTAACTACACAAATTAGGGAGTATGAAATGGATCAAGTAATTTTGGATCTAGGATCGTGCACGAATTTACTGCCAAAACAAACATGGGAACGCATGCGCAGAACCGCGCTATAATGGTCTCCTATTCAATTGTGAATGGCAAACTAACAGAAGATCTTACCCATGGGAAGATTGCAAGGAGTAACGATGGATATTGAATGTTCGAGCGCATTGGTGGATTTCACAGTGATAGAGATTATCAATGACATCAATCCCTATCTTGCACTACTAGGAATAGATTGGGCCACCGATATGAATGGAGTAATAAATCTAAAGAAGTGAAAAATTATTTTTGAGAAAAAGTCACTACATGTAGTGGTGCCTTTAGACCCTATGGAAGGAGCGCACTACACAGAGCCAGTGCATGACGATGAGAGTGACGATGAGATAGACTATATCTACAATATAACCACTCGGGAACAGGACTGGGTGAATCCTATAGTGGATTTCGTGGGAGCACGAAAGATCCTGCACATCAAACTCAGATGAGGAAACAGAATGATGGTAGAACCGGTTACACGAGGTAACCACACTCAATTGCAACATGATGGTGATTTGATAATGAGATCTTAGACAATTATTAAGGTATTACAGACTCATGTGTAAGGATTTTCCTATGTTACTTTGTGCAATGGATCGATAAGATTCCGAAATACATAGATAATGAAGCAGTAAAAGAAACATAATAGACAACACTCATAAACACAACAAGTTTAATATGGAGTTCACCCAAAAATCTTGGGCTACATCTCCTAGTCCAACCTTCAATGGTGACCTCTCTATTATGTCTTTGAAAACAGAGTTTTACAACAGTGAGCTCAATTTGAGTCTCACACAATAGATACAAAACAACAAGGCTTTACTTGGATCCCCCAAGTCTTTCTGAGTACACAGACTCTCCTCATTGACTCTCTGTCTCTGTTTTTTCTCTGTATCAACATTGCTGTCTCTTTTTCTATCAGTTTGTGGCTTTAAAGCCAATTGGCACTATCTGTTCATTTATCCTTCTCACGCTCTCTGGCTTCCTGGCCTCTGTCCGCTTAGATCCCCCTATGAGCGTTAGCAATCATTGCTAAATGCCTTCAAGGATGGTGGCCACCTATTCTGTAACAGAATGGACCATCGGGCCTTTGAAATCCCTGAAATAGTTGTTCTCTATTTACACAGACAAATACATCTAAAACTGTGAAAATCCTCCAAACTGCTACTTATCGGATTCAAATTATTATGAATTCCGCCTTATAGCTCCTATCGAGTCCGCTTTTATATCACTTAATCACTTTTCCACCGTTGATCTGAGTGGTCTTGATCCAATGGTTAAGATCCATTTCGGGTGACCCATTCGTATGGGGGTTAACCTCCCGAAAAGGGTGGTTTTCTCTCTCCAGGGCTTGGACATGTGGCAGCCAGTGTATGGGCTCGGGCGAAGCCCAGCCAAAACCACTTACCACATATGGCCTGCCCGAAATCCCGCTTGTTTTGTGATTTCCCTTTATATTTAAAAATACATTAAAACATTGAAATATCGCAAAACGGCTTTATAGCAGACTTGAAATATTTATGAAGTGGCATTTACAAACCCTTTCGAGTCTAGTTTCATCGCATCGGTGCTTCCCTTCGTATTTCATTTATTAAATGAAATATGCAAAATACATAGAAAAACACCCTTTTATGGAACTAAAAATATTTTAAACTTGGTCCATAATCCCGTTGGGTCCGGCCATCGCATCGCATATATATGTATGGCCTCGCTCCTTGTAATGCTCTGACACGATACTGTGATTGCAACTTGTCACTAATCGCATATCGCATAGACCCTCGGGCCGTTTGGTAAGTGCTCCTCTATATTTGTCGATTCCGATATTGTGTGTTAACCTGGGTTGTCGATCTACGCACTTGATCAACGGTCCTCATTGACTCGCGCTGATCGCGATCGCAACTGTCATGTGATAACCCCCGATTGCCTCTTCTTGCCATTGCCTATTGCAATATCCCGATCGTATTTGGACCGTTGATCAGCCAGATCTGACGGCTCCTATGCATTGTTCCTTTGACCACCGATAAGCCTGTTTTCCACTATTTCTCCATGTTTTTCGCTCCCGATAGTGTAATCCATATTTTTTAAAGGTTTTCTTTATGTGATAATTTTTAACTATGTGAAGACTAAGAGGTTTTTAGGATCCATTTGGATCAGACGGTTAGATCACTGTGCTACATGACAACAAAGCTAAGGGATCTGCCTATGTATGATGGGTTGACAGTGGTGGATGAATTCCTGAACAAATTTGAAAGCGCAGTGCCAGAACAACAGTGGTTCAATGCTCTAAAATGGGCACTACGCGCGATGCCCGCAAGATGGTGGGGTACACATCAGAGAAGCTTTAAGGACTGGCATGGATGTAGAAGGATGATGCGCCTACGATTTGGGACACCGTAGTTGCCGCTAGTAGACAAGTATGACGGACGAGATGATCCACATACACACCTTGCGAAATGGACCAAGGTCTATGGGGAAGAGCCACAGCCTGAATGGGTACATTTATTCTATCATACCCTGGATGTCATACCCATGAATTGGTATACTGAGACATAGCTTCGCCATGGTACGAGCAAATGGGATATATTGCACAAGGGATTTTTGTTAACGTTCACGTTTTAAGATCATTGGTGGGATACTGCTGACAATGTGCTACAGGCAGCAAAAGCAACTATCTTTAAAATACCCCAGGAGCCAATGGAATTACTTCAGCCAGACTGGGCGACACAGCTGAGTTGTGCGCTAGAGTGTTACAAAGTAAATGTCGAAGAGGATGATTAGGACCCATGAAATATTAACATTCCAGAAATGGAAGGTTGTCACGAGATTCAAGGACCATCGATTGAGGATCCCGACATCATCGCGCCACTAAAAACAATGCAGGTAAACATTGTAATAGAGGCGGAGCCAAAGTACGAAACGCTTGGGGACTATTGGGATGCTGCCATGGTGGAAAAGGTTGTTGAGTTACTCCGCGAATACCAAGACTTGTTCTCGACCAAAATTATGGACTTAAAAGGGATCGTTGGCAATTTAGGGATGATGAAGATCACCTTGAAACCCAATGCAAAGCCGGTTAAGCAATGACCTTACCACTTGAATCAAAAATATAAGGAAAACGTCCGTGAATAATTAGACAAAATGCTTGCAACCGGAATTATTGATCCAGTGGAAGAATCTGACTAAGTGAGTCGTATGGTAGTACAGGAGAAAAAGCAGAAGGGTGAAATAAGAATATGTGTGGACCTCAGGAAGTTGAATGATGCTTGTTTATGCAATCCATTCCTGATACCATTCACGGATGAAGTACTGGGGAATGTTGGTAGCCAGGAAGCATACTCACTCACAGAAGAGTTCCAGGTGTATCATCAGAAAAGTACATTGTACCACCCACAAGCTAATGGGACAGTAGAGGCATTCAAAAAATTACTGGAGACTGTGCTGACCAAAGTGTGCAATGCGCAGCAAAATGATTAGGACCTGCACGTACCTACCGTGCTATGGACTTACAGGAAAACGTGCAAGAAACTAATGGGACAGACACGTTTCCGTTTAGTTTATGGCGTGGAAGCTGTCATGCCAATGGAATATATTGTATCTATTCTGCGAATAGCAGCACTTATAGGCATGACCGACCGTGAAGCTCTGGAAGAAAGGCTCCCACAATTAGAAGAACTCGAGGAAGAATGGTTTTTGGTTGGATTTCATCAGCAGATACAAAAGCAACGTGAAAAATCCTAGCACAACTGCCATATCAAGTTGCGCACCTTCAAGGTAAATGACTTAGTGCCGCTGTATGACAGTAAGTTTGAAAAATTTTTGGGAAAATTTATAATGCACTAGCTAGGACCATACATGGTTAAGGATGTCATAGATGGAGGCGTGGTCCAACTAGTCAAACTAAATGGAGAACCCTTCCCAGGTAAAGTAAACGGCAGATGCTTGAAGCCCTGCTATTTGACTAACCGGCCGAAGCACAATCTTCGTGAGCCAAGGAGCCGGACAAGGTCACGAGACTATAAACATATGTAGTGGATGCTGGTACAGATGTAAGGACACAATTCAGACACGGAGGAACGAATGCAGCAAGTTCAGCAAGCAGCAGCTCAGTGCAAGATAGACATCAGCGCCGTACGGGAACAATTGGAGGGACTCTACACCAATATTGTCGTGCTGACAAAGTGACTCGAGGGTGAGTCACGATGTTTGTGTTGGGGACTTGTTGTGCATGGAATCCCCCCACAACATGGTTTGGGGCTCAGAGCCCAAGTTTTGAGTGATATTGTTGTAATAACTCCGCGAATTGCGAGCGCGGAGCGCGAATTGTATGTTAGAGTCATAGGGTTGTCCACCCTAAGTTTTGAATGTAGTTCCGGCCTACCCATGGTCCAAAAGATAGCGAGCAGAGAGCAATATTTAGTATCTTGGGTTGTAGTAGTGAGAAGAGGCTCTACAGCTGAGTGCGCAAAGGCCTAGTAGAGTCTGCAGCTGAGTGCATGGACCCCTGCAGCTGAGTGCACAGGGTGGAGACGAGTCTGTAACCAAGGAAGAGGAATAATAAAGAGAAGTTTATCTGAATTTCGTGTATTCATTCTTATGTTATTACATGTTTGATATCAAGTGCAATTATTCTGTTTGTTTACTACGTGCTTTTGTATGAATGGTGAATATTGTTATCTATACATGAAAGCATACAGATAAGCTAATTTAATCGACTAATATCGGGTTTCTAATAATGGTTTTGTGTAATATCACTGTTCGGGCCCCAAGTAGGATTGCGCGAAGGCAGCATCACCGGTTGCGAGGTACTGATAAGTGCACGTAGCGACGTGCGCGCAGGGTCAAACCCCGGACTTCTAGAACCCATCAGACATCCCCAAGGTTGAGAAACCTGGTTCTAACACCCTCCCATACTACCTTGAGTGAGACCTCAGTCCGCGTTCCACAGACTATTGTTGAAAGGGCCAGTAGTACTGGGATTTGTTTGGCTAAATCATCTGTGAACCTGGGTTAGGCCCCAACAAGCCATCAAACAATAGTTAGATCAAACTGTTGTAATAAAAGTGACCATCTTATAATCTGAGCATTCATATCTAGTTTATTCATTAAATATTTGATTGCAGCATGGTTAGTATGCACAAATGTTTGATAGCATGTAATATAATGCCTAAATTTGTTCAATGAATGCACAATCGACAGGAGTTCCTTTTTGGTCACTGCATAATTTAGTTCAACCTTTGATAGATTCTTACTGATAAAGTAGATAAGATAAGAAAATTTTTCATCTATGTGACCTAGGGATGCTCTTATGGCTTTGTGTGAGGCATAAGCATGAATATGAAAGGGGAGGGCCCAATTTGGGCCTCGAAGAATCCATGCAGTGGTTAGCTTGTCCTTTAGGGTGTCTAAGGCCTCTTGACAGCTTTTTGACCATATAAACTCAGAGTCCTTGGCCAACAAACCAAATAAAGGAGAGGCCAACTTGCTGAAGTCCTTTATGAACCTTCGGTAGTATCCAGCTAACCCTAGGAAACTTCTGACATCTCTATAATTTTGAAGAGGTGGGACCCTTTGGATGATATCTATTTTGTTTGGGTCCACCTGCAGTCCTTGCTGAGATATTGAATGACCTAGCATGGTCCCTGCAGTCATCAAGAATTCACATTTTTCGGGACTGAGAGACAGGTTCATTTCAATGCATTTGTGTAGTACTTTGCGTAGGTTGGACAGAACCTCTTGAAAATCACAACCATAAGGTGTAAAATCCTCAATATAAATTTCCACTGCATCATGGACTAACTTGGTGAAAATACTCAGGACTTCTCTATGTAAAGTGGAAAGATCATTGCATAGGCCAAAAGGAAGGACCCTATAAGAAAAAGTACCCCAAGGAAAAGTGAAGGTGGTCTTATCCTATTCTCTCGGGCTGATTTGGATTTGGTTGTACCCACTGAATCCATCTAGGAAAGAGAAAAACCTTTTCCCTGCCAGGCCATCTAGCACTTGGTCAATGAAGGGTAGAGGGAAATGGTCCCTGTTTGTGGCTTTGTTCAAATCCCTGTAATCAACACAAGTTCTCCACTTACCATTTTTCTTTGGAACTAACACAAAAGGAGAGACCCACTCACTATCGGAGATAGGGTAAATGAATCCTGCATTTAGAAGTTTTTGCAGTTCTTCTTTGACTATATCTTTAAGCGCTGGATTCATCTTCCTTTAGGGTTGCTGGACTTGCTTGCAAGCCTCTTTGATGTATATGGGGTGAGTACACACTGAGGGGTGTACTCCCTTCATTTCTTTGTAACTCCAAGCGAAGGCTTCTAGATTTTCCATTAACATGTTGCATAACTTCTCTTCTTGGAGAGTAGAAAGAGATGGATTGATTTTCAAGGTTATCTCACAGCCGAATTATATGGGTTTGACACAGAGGGGATTGGAATCGGCCAAGAATAGGTCAATTGGATGATTGTTCTGGGTTCCATTTACTACATCTTCTAAGGGAAATGTATTGGGAGTTGGACTTTGGAGTAGGTGTTTAATCAAACCATCCTCATCATGTTGTCCTCCTCCCATGGTTGCTTCTAAAGTATAAAGTTGGGTGGAATAAACTTCATCTTCTTCCTCCTCCTCCAACCATAAAGATAAATTGTGCTCTAGAGATGGATGAGCAAGAGGGTATAGGACTAACTGCTTGGACATATTCTCATTATTGATGGTCATATTCCTAGCTCTGCAGCTAATGTAAGCATCAACAGTGGCCAACTAGGGTCTCCCAAGGTAGAGAGGGTAACCAGTAAGCTTAGCCTTAGGCTGGTGAACTTGGAAATCTGCAGGGTGTTAGTGTTAGTATATGCATACTTCCATCAGGGATTAAACCTTCTCTTTGCATTTTCATTGTAGGTGTCTCATACTGAAATTTTTAATCATTCCACTAGGGTCATGCCAAAGTGGTCCACTAATGGCTGTCTTCTACTGAGAAAATCAAATTTTCCCTCATGAGGTACATTTCCTGACCCATCTCCATGTTGCATTCAGTTATGGTTTCAGTTATGTTATTTTTAGAATCAAAGCAGTCATGTTTCCATTAGGTCTTAGGGTTCATTTCCAAGGTCAAAAGCATAGATTTAGTGCAAATAAAGGGCAGTAGAGGAATGAGGAAGACCAATAAACAAAGAGTGATTGGTAGCAAGTCATGGTTATTGTGCAAAGTTTTTATTTCATTGATGTAATTTTCATCTCAAAAGCATGTTTTTGAGATGAAAACAGAGTATTTTAGTTTGTTTATAATTTTTGATGTAATTCAAACCATTTTATGTAATAAGTGTTCCCATAAGCTGCCAAGAATTTCTCCTTGCTGCAAGAAACGAGCCATTGAAGAAATCAACTCAATCAAGGCATCATCCACCTAAAAATAGATAAAGAAAGAGAAGCATCAGATAGATATTTGAAAACAAAATAAAAGTTCCAAAAAAACATTATAAAGTGGGTTTTTTTCTAAAGAAAAATCAAAATCTTCCTCTTTATAAAATTTCAAAAGAATTTTTCAAACTTCATTAGTTCTTTTGCACCCTAAGCTCTATTTCGCAAAGAGGAAATTGAGTGAAAATTTGAAGAAATCAGAAGGGCACGTTTGCTAAGGACGCTATGTGATAGGTAGAGTCATTGTGCGCTTATGCAGTGAAGGGTGTGTTGGCCCGACCGAGCCGGAGTAAATTTCAATGGCGCTGTGCGCCTGTGCATGGAAGAGAGCGTTTGTTGAGGACGTTGCGTGTTGGCACCTGGTGCTGCGCATTTGGCCAGAGGAGCTTGACAAACCCTAGGAGTGCCAAAACACCATTTCCCTCATTTTCTCAAGCCACAAAGCTTCAAGTACCTACGTACATCAAGTAAGTGACCAAATATCTCTTTTTCTCTGTCAATTAAGCAAATTGACACCCTAAATTTTGAAACCATAGCAAAGCTCTCTTGTATGTTTCCTAAATCACCTTTTGATCATAGTTATAGCACTTTGTCACCTTCCAAATCATCGTGACTGTATTTCACTCCACCACCTCATTGTTTCACTCACCTTGACATATATATTAGTCCCTCAAATTTTCATCTAAAAAGCATGGCAGAAAGTTGTAGTTCAGAAGAAGGGGAAAGACAGCCCAGGAGGCCAGCCAAGAAAGGAGGGAGAATTATCATATTTGAACCCATTGATACTACAGAACTTATGGCATCACCACTTTCAGTATCATGTTTCAAGTACATGGGTTGTTTTGAGTTTTTCCAAACGGTTGAAAGGGTGAATTTTCATCAGCAGTTAACCAAGTAGTTCATCCTTAATTTGCAAAACAACTAGGTCACTTTAGCCGAGGTCACATTCACTATATCTCCTTCCATGATATCACAGGCCACTAGAATTCCAAATGTAGGAGAAAAATTGTTCAAGCAAAGAAATCTGCATCATAGTTTTTATGAGCCATATCTTAAGACAAGGTTAAAAAATGATAAGAAAATAATTTTCCCTTTCTCTTATCTTTTGGACAAATATGTGCCATTAATGAAGATCATCATGAGGTATTTCACATGTGATGGTAGGTTTTCCAAACTATACTCATATCATATCAAGCTCCTTATGCACTTTACTAGGGTAAGAATTCTCAGTTTGCCATATTACCTTTCCATAAGTATTGCCAAGATGACTTATATTGATCAGAAAAGGGATCCAGCTCATCAGTTGCACAATATTTTCCATCATTCTCTTATCAAAATGATAGTCCCCCATCACTTATATCAACTAGGAATTGCTTGGGAGACCTTCATAGCTAATGAAATATTCAATGAACCACCTACTCAGCCAGCTCCCTGCATTCCTCCATCATCCTCCACTCATCCATTTACTTCTTCTCATTCACCACAACTTACTTATCACTCATCCTCAATAGATCATTCTTCACCAGCCACCTCCACACCATCTAAATCACCATTTCATGTAGCCATTCATTCACACAATAGAGAAGATGACAGTGAGGAACATGATGAGCATGATGGTAGTGAGGGACATGATGTACACATTGAGAATGGTCAGAGTAGTGTACCATAGAGGAACAGTTTGCAGCCATTTGCTTTCACCTAACAAAGGGGAAAGAGGCAGGTGTTTACCCCATGAAAAGTGGGAGGGGCCTTGCCTTCATCATAAGCATTACAGGTTAAAGGAAAAAAGAAAATGGTGGAGGAAGCAAAGGTCAAACAACAACATGAAGAACATGACATTGACAAGGAGTTTCTCCTTGTGGACACTAGTGATGAGGAGGGAAACAAATCTTTTCAAGCTACCTTGAGAGCAAAGGATTCCAAAATCAGGGAGCTTGAGGTCAATTTACAAAGAGCCCAATATGTTATCTACTCTTATGAGCAAGAGAACAAGCAGCTAGAGGTTAAGCAGGAGTTGATGCAATCCAAGTACATTAAGGCAAAGAGGGAGGTTGAGAAAGCCAAGTTTCAGCTTGATGAGGCTTATGGATATTATGGAGAGCTGGATGATGAACAGGGACAAAGAGAAAGGCCAAGAACAAGAGGATTGAAGAGAGGTTTAGAGCTTGAAAGGCAAAGGAGGTAGAATTGGAGCAGCAACTCACTTTAAATGAGCAATTGGTCAAGGATGTAGCTGAGAACAGAGAGTCTTGGCTTGAGAAGGTGAACACACACTTGGAAACTCTCTTGGACAAAGCAAATAGATATGTTGAGATACAAAGGAATATGGCCAAGTATTATGCACGGAGGAACCAAGTGGAAAGGAGCAAGCTCAAAAGAGCTTATGAGAAAATTGACAAATTGAACAAGAAAGAGAAGAAGAGGAGACTTGACCTACTTGCTGAGGCATCCCTACATGCGTCTAACTTTTGATCAGTCATAAAAAAAAATTTGGGCATGATGGACCATTTTTAATCTTGAAGGAAGTTGTTGTGTTTTTCAGTCCATTTCTTGTACAGTCATGGAAGGCAAATGCACAGTGCCTTGGGCGCTACGCTCTTTTTTGGGGCATCCAATGAGGGAATGGCCAGTATTTTTGGATTCAAAATGATGAGTACATGCACCCTATCCATTTACTAAGGTTTTGGAGCAGAATTAGTTGACCAAAAGGACCAAAAACCCTCAAAAAATGACCTTTCTTCCCTCTTTTTGGCCTGGGCGCTGTGCGCTGAGCAGTGTTGAGAGAATTGACTTTTGATAGGGAAAATGAATTCCAAATGAAAATATTCATGATGTTCAGGAAGTATACTTGAAGAGTTTTCCAAAAACCTATTTTGGGCCCAATTTGGACACTGGGAAGGCACTCAAAAGTTCACCTGAAGATGAAGGGTGTACTTGGCATTAGCGCTACGCGTTTGACAGTTTGTCTAGATTTTCATTGTTTCACCCCAGTTTTTAATTTCACCTTTGAAAATCATGATTTTATCCATGTAAATGATGATTTGAATGTAATTAACATGTTTCTAGTACTTACTAGGGTAAATATAGTAGGTAAATCAAGTTCATGAGGTGAAATGTATCAGTCTATTTGGATTAGGGATGAGTCACTTTGACCACCTTATTTTCTTGTTAGCAGTTTAGATTTTGTTAGAAACAGCTCATCCTCTCATGGATTCGACTCCCTAATCTTAGGATGAGTTTTTTGGGGTCTATATGATGCTTTTCCTCAGTGATTGTAATGATTGGACTCAGTTGGATGCTTATGCTTTGAGTAGACATCATATTGTATTAGTTCCAATAGGAGATTAATGGAAAGTTGCAGCTATTTCTTTGCGATCCATGTGGTATGATGTTCAATTCATTTTTCTTTATTGTGATCATATTTTAGAATGTTTTTTTCACTTCATCAATCATTTCATTCCTTTTAAGTGGATGTTTTCAAGTTGATAGGAAAAACCCATAACTTTTATGCTCTTCTTTGGGGAAATATTCATAGTCTATGTTTTCTTCAGTTTAGGAAGAATCCATGTTGCTTACATGCTCTTTCTAGCTCCTCACATGTCTCTAATCACCTCACCCATCAAACCCTAGAGTGTCGAGCCTTGTTACTACCTTGCCCCATCGAACACCCTGCAATTTGGACCTAATTTCCTTGCCCTAACTGTTTGGCTCCTTCTGATCCAACAAAACCCTTCAAAATTAAAATCAAAACACTGTACTACTATACCTAGCCTAATATCATTTTCTTGATCTAGTCATCTTGGCTGAGATCCTTATGGAGAGATCCCTCTCCTTACCTAGTAGGGTAGGTACTTGGCTAAGCGTGGTTTGTGGTTACCTCAGAATTGCCTTCTTTAGCTTGAGGTTCAATTCGAGTGATAACATAGTGGCGACCGTAATGGGGAAATGAAAGATAAGAAATTAATCACTCAAGTAAGAGTTTTATTTGAATTCTTAAGCTTGTGGATGATGAGTTTCAACATTTATTCATAGGATGAATTGGAACGTTGTAAGGCAATATCTTAATTTTCAAAATTAGACATACTGGCTTCCCAAAAGTACACCAGATCCAATCCGGATTTGAATCCTCCAACCATTGTCATTGATCCTCATAAAATTGGGTGAAAATCTAAGAAAGTTGCAGAGAAATCTAGTTTAGCCGGAGAACAATCAAGTGAGTATTTCATTCCTCGAGTTAATTCACTCCTGGGAAGGTTAGACACTTTGCAAGACATTGAGTTTGATATTAATTTTGAGCAGAGTTTATTTTGCAGTAAATATTTAAGTTGGATTGATCAGATAGTTGTTTATTCCTATATATCTTCTCATAACCCTATTGAAGACTTGTTTTCACACAATAAATCAGGGTCACAGCTTATTCACACTCTTGATCATTTGCAGAACCTCTCTTCAAACTTAAACACTTGGGTGAAAAACAAGATGCATAAGCCATCTTTAGATATTCTAAATACTTCCATTGCATCTACTACCACTCAAACTATCTCTCATCCTCCACCTTCTTCTTCACAAATTGTTCACACCACTCAAGCTATCGTTAATACCCCTTTGATTATACCGAATATCCCAATCCTTGGTTTAAATCCACCACCTCCCCCACCTCCAGTTATGGTTGCCCGATATGCACCCCTTGTTTTTCATCAAAATCTTGGTACCATGCCCCCTAATTATCAAACCAAAATACCTTTCTTTGACGGCACTCAAACTATTACAGCTCAACAGCACGTAGACAAGATGAATTATTTCTTTGACCTCCATGAAGTTGAAATTGAAGATGTGATGATGATGCGATTTGTACAAAGTTTTGGAGGAGAAGTTTGAAAATGATTAAGAGGCCTACCAGTAGTTTCTATCACTACTCTACCTGCCCTTCAGAGGCAGTGCCTATATCGGTGGGAGGTGAAGAAGAATCCCCTTCAGATTTTGTCTGAATATGAGAACATCAAAAGAAATGTTGGTGAAAGTGCGCAAGACTATTGTTTGAGATTTAATGCAGTATACAATTCTATCCCTACAAATATCAAACCACCAAAGGGACTGGCTTTGCTTAAGTTTCCAGATGGATTTGATGCCCATATGGCATATCAGTTGCATGAATATGATTGTACAACTCTAGAAGACATGCAAAAGTGAGCGTAGAAGTGAACTTGCTGGCTAAAAGAGAAAGAATGAGATTAGAGAAGACAGTGACCATGAAAGAAGAAGCATCTACTTCAGATGTAAAAATGGATACATTGATTCGAATGATGGAAAGGATGGTTGATCAGTTGTCCATCACAGATAGACCTGAACCGCAGATCCAGAACCCAAACTTTAGAGGGCAGTAGCAGCCCCAATTCTAAATCAAGAAAAGAGAGAAAAAGGACCGGAACAACCAGCGCAACAACAACAACAGATCGAAATTCCTTTACAGTAGAATTATGTTCAAGGAATGGAAGAAGAGGAGGAGGAAGATCCAATAATTGAAACAAATCACTTCTTCACTGCAGATGGTATGCCTATATTTCTGACCGAAGATGAGGAGTATGAAGAAAGTTCCGACATTCTAAAGGATGAGGACTACATCTTAGAAAATGATGTTGTTTTGGAGACCAAATCTAATGATTATCAGCATGGTTATATGAATGATTTGAGCACACAGTAGAAACAACATTCTTTCAGGAGCAGAAATCTACCGGTCAGTCCTATTCAAAAGAGGAAGGATGTTCAGTCAAAGAATGATCTCTCAAACAATCAAAAAAAAGGAAAGGAGCATGCCGATCAGAATCCTAGCAAGGTAAATCAGCCATCAACAAGTGCAACTGTAAAAGAGGACAATCAGAAAAAGGATAGTGCAATGAAGGAGAAAACTGATAAGAGGGACATCAGTGTCAATGAGGTAAAAAAGTCACATCTTTTAATTTAGAAAGTCAAATTGATAAATTGAAAATTTCCATTCTTTGACCGAGCTTGTTGAGAATAGCCATTACAAACACCATGTGTCTAGAATACTACAAATTGATCCGTTGTTCGACATGGTGAATGTTGAGGATGATCATCCTGAACTTATTTTTGTTCCAGCTATAGAAGGTCAGCTAGAAGATAACGAAGTCTCAACCTTTTATTTGAGTCTTAGAATGCATGAGTATATTCTTCATAATGCTACACTTGATTCCAAAGCTTCCCACAATTTGATGACCAAGGCTATCATGGAAAAGTTGGGCCTAGATATCACCCAAAAATATCATGATTTGTATTCATTTGATTCTAGTAGAGTTCGTTGCATTGGTCTTATCAAAGATTTGGTGGTTTCCTTAGATCAAATCCCAACCATGAATGTTTTGATGGACGTGGTAGTAGCTGATATACCACCTCAATTTGGTAAGTTGTTGTCTAGATCATGGGGAGCCAAACTCAAAGGCACTTTACAACTTGACTTCTCTTATGCTACAATCCCTGTTTTTGGTCAATTCAGGAAGTTGTATTGAGAAAAGAAGATGAAATATATGATCACTAGTAAAGAGAAGCCCATCAATCATCCGATAAATGTTGTACATATAGATTTAGAGTCTTTTGTTTTGTACACTGATAATGGATTGAATGACGGAGATATTCAGCTCGTAGAAGTAGATGATGTACTAGAAATTTCTGAAGGTTTTAGAGCAGTTCTTAATCAAGAAAAGAAAAAAGTGGAAATTTCTTCTAAGCAGCCTCCACAAGAGTAGAAAGTCAGTGAAGAACAGAAAAATGAAGCAACTATCAAAGTTAAGATCGAAACAAAAGTAGAATTCCAACATCTGGAAGACGAAGATGGCCTGTGGAGCATGGCCTTCGATGGTGCTTTGGGTAAATATGGTGCGGGTATTGGAATTTGGATTCGAAGTCCTATTTTTTAGCCAGAAAATGTTCGAAGTAATGTTAGAGTGTGTTCCTATAAATTAGCATTCGATTGCTCTAACAATGAAGTAGAGTATGAGGCCTTGATTACAGGTCTAAATATTTTGAAGAAGCTAGGTGCAAAAAGGATTTATGTTTATGGTTATTCAGAGCTAGTGATTAAACAAGTCAAAGGAGAATATCAAACGAAGCATCCGCGGATGAGAGCTTATAGGAACAGAGTTCTGGATATCTTGAAAATGTTTCCATAATACACATTGACAACAATGCCAAGAAGTCAAAACATCATCGCTGATTGACTTTCTATAGTAGTGAGCAATCTAAGAATTCCAATGAATTCTAGCGATAAATTTGAAATTCATGTCAAACATAGGCCTACTATTCCCGATAATTTGAGATATTGGAAAGTTTTCTGGGATGACAATGAAATTAATTCCTTTTTGCAGAATCAAGGGAAATTTATGGATGTTTACATTGATGATGTTTGTGATTCTGATGAACAAGACATTGAGGTAAATCAGATGGATGTTTTACAGCTGAAGGATAATGTTATTCCTAAAGGTATTATACCTTTGGAGGAGTTGTTTGATCAAGATGATGTGGCAAGAAAACCAACCTTGGTTCCTACTGACAAAGGAGTTGAAGATGTAAACATTGGGATAGCAGACTAACCGAAGCTTGTTAAGTTATCAAAAACATTATCTCCGAAGTCAAAGGCTAAGTATGTTAAGTTTCTTTCTGAATTTTTTGATGGTTTTGCGTGGGATCACTTAGATTTGAAAGTGTATGAAAAGAACATCATTCAGCACACCATTCTTATCAAGCCAGACCAAAAACCCTTTAGACAAAAGTTGAGGAGGATCAACCCAAAGCTGCCGCCATCCATCGAGAAAGAGGTAAATAGATTATTTAAAGTTTGCATCACTGTTCCAATTAGATTCTCTGATTGGTTTTCAAATTTGGTCCCGATACAAACAAAGAATGGAGAGATAAGGTTGTGCATTGATTTTTGGAACCTAAATAAAGTATCCCTAAAAGATAATTATCCTCTTCCTAAGATGGACCACATTCTACAAAGAGTAGTTGGAGAATCACGCATGTCACAACTAGATGGCTACTCAGGTTACAATCAGATTTTGGTGCACGAAAAAGACCAAGACAAAACTGCCTTCACAACACCATGGGGGACTTTTCAGTATGCCAAGATGCCATTTGGGCTGAAGAATGCTGGGGCCACTTTTCAGCGGGCCATGGATATAGCTTTTGCTAATGAGAAGGATGTTTTCTTAGTGGTTTAATTAAATGAATTGATAGTGTTTTCTGGTTCTGATGATGAGCATTTACACCACCTGAGGATTGTTTTTCAGAAATGCAAGGAGTTCGGGATTTCTTTAAATCCAAAGAAGAGTCTTTTTTCCATGGAGGAAGGTAAGCTCCTCAGTCATATAATTTCCAAAGATGGTATTCGCATTGATCCTTCTAGGGTGGAGGCAATTCAACAAATAGACTTTCCGTGCAACAAAAAGGAGATCCAAGCCTTCAATGGTAAGATGAACTTCTTACACAGATTTATACCAAATTTCGCTGAGCATTTGCGTGAGTTAACTAATATGTTGAAGAAGGACAACACTGTGAAATGGACCAAGGATTCCATGAAATATTTCAACTTGGTAAAGCTTGCTTTGACCACAACCCCTGTTTTGATCAGTCCCGATTATACTCATGATTTTATTATATTTTCATTCGCATTTGAGCACACTTTGGCTGCGGTGTTGATGCAAAAGAAGGATCAGGTGGAGCAGCCCATTGCATTTTTTAGTCAGACTATCAGAGATGCTGCTCTTCACTATAACATCATTGAGAAACAATCTTTGGATCGTATAAAGGCATTGAAGGATTTTAGAGTGTACATTCTGCATCCGCATACCATATCATATGTTCCCAACACGACTATCAAAGATGTCTTCATGAAAACTGATTTGGAAGGAAGAAGAGGTAAGTGGATAGCAACGATGTTAGAGTATGATCTTGAGATTAAGCCTACGAAACTGATCAAAGGTCAAGGCTTGGAAAAACTCATGGCTAAGTCAAATCTTCATGCTCTGGACATAAATCTTATGGCAGCAATGTCAGATGACGAAGATGGCGGCACACTCATTCAAGTATCAGAGATGTTTCTCAATTCACCTTGGTATTCCAATATAGTATATGCTCTTCAACATCTTTCTCCTCCTCCTGGAATGTCGAAAGGTAAAGGTAGATCACTAAAACTGAAGTCTGCAAAATTATGCATTTTAGATAGTGCTCTTTATTAGAAAGATCCGGTAGGGTTCTTCTTAATTGTTTGGTTGAAAATGAAGCTCAGCAGGTAATGAACGATTTTCATAGAGGAGATTGTGGCGGCAACTTGTTTTGGAAAACAAAAGCTAATAAAATCTTGAGAGGAGGGTATTATTAGCCATCTTTATTTTTAAATTTATATAAAACAATCATGAGCTACCACGAATGTCAAGTTTTTTAGGGAAAAAGGAAGCTACTTCCTCTTCCTTTGAAGCTAGTTGTAGTTAATGCACCATTCCAATAGTGAGGGCTTGATTTCATAGGAGAAATTTATCCTACATCATCAACACAGCACATATGGATTTTGACAGCTACTGATTACTTCACCAAATGGATCGAAGCCATTCCGACAAGGAAAGCTATGAACACAATAATTATTCAATTTTTAGAGTCCAATATCTTGTCTCGTTTTGGTTTCCCTCACAAGATTATTACAGATAATGCAACAATGTTTAAGTCGAAGAAAATGGTTGATTTTTGCAACAACTACAAAATCACATTGGATCATTCCACGACATACTATTCGTAGGGCAATGGACTAGCTGAGTCTTCAAATAAATCCTTGGTAAACATTATTAAGAAGATGTTGGAGGCAAACAAAAAGAATTGGCATCGGAAGCTTGTCAATGCTTTGTGGGCCAACAGAGTGAGCAGTAAGAAATCAATAGGTATGTCGCCTTTTGAATTGGTTTATGGTACTGATACAGTGTTTCCTACATCCCTTGTAGTCTTGGTCATGAGATTATTGCAAGAAGCCGGTAGTGAAGAAGATGATATTCAACGCTAGATAAATCAAATGATCCACCTTCAACAAACAAGGGAAGAGGTTTCTCAAAATAATTTCCAGCTGCAAGAGAAGATAAAGAAAATTTATGATCGCAAAACCAAGGCATAAAAGTTTCAGTTGGAAGATGTAGTGTTGCGATGGGATGCACAGAATGAAGAAAAAGGGAAACATGGTAAGTTTGACAATCTGTGGAAAGGACCTTATAAAATATCAGCCTATCAAGGATAGAATGCAGTTTTATTAAAGGAAATGGATGGTCAAGAATTCTCAGGAGGACTAGTGAATGGTAGGCTCCTGAAACACTATTATTTCTAATGCAGCTTGTTGAAGTTGTTTCATTGTCATTGTATATACCAGCTTAATTTCCTTGTCAGATTTGAAGTACAATGTCATTTGAGCTTGGGGCCCGAAGTGAAGGCTATAAAGCTTAAATGCTTGGTGTTGTTTTTAGTTGGTTTTAAAGTTAGTCTAGAGTCGGTTGTGAGTCAGTTTTCAGTTTGTATCGAGTCATTTTCAACAATCTCAAAAAAATTTCAGTCTTTCATTTGTTTGACCGTATTGGCCCAATCAGTTAGGCACTTGGTCTATGGTGTTCTTCACACCTCCAAGGAGTTGTCATGCCCAATAAGGCCAAAGTTAGTGTTCCCATAAGCTGCCAAGCATTTCTCCTTGCTGCAAGAAATGAGCCATTGAAGAAATCAGCTCAATCAAGGCATCATCCACCTGAAAGGAGATAAAGAAAGAGAAGCATTAGACAGAGATTTGAAAACAAAATAAAAGTTCCAAACAAACATTATAAAGTGGGTTTTTTCTAGATAAAAATCAAAATCATCCTCTTTATAAAATTCAAAAGGATTTTTCAAACTTCATTAGTTTTTTTGCACCCTAAGCTCTCCTTGTCAAAAGTGAGTGAATGTTTGAAGAAATCAGAAGGGCGCATTTGCTGAGGATGCTACGTGCTGGGTAGAGTTGCTGTGCGCCTGTGTAGTGAAGGGCACATTTGCTCGACCGAGCCAGAGTAAATTTCAACGACGTTGCGCGCCTATGCGTGGAATGGCGCGTTTGCTGAGGACACTGTGTGTTTGGCTAGAGGAGCCTGACAAACCATAGGAGTGCCAAAACACCATTTCCCTCATTTTCTCAAGCCACAAAAGCTTCAAGTACCTGCATACATCAAGTAAGTGGCCAAATATCTATTTTTATCCATCAATTAAACAAATTGGCACCCTAAATTTTGAAACCCTAGCAAATCTCTCTTGTATGTTTCCAAAATCACCTTTTGATCAGAGTTACAACACTTTTTCACCTTCCAAAACATCCTGAATTTATTTCACTCCACCTCCTCACTATTTCATTCACCTTGACATATATATTAGTCCCTCAAATTTTCATCTAAAAATCATGGCAGAAAACAGTGGTTTAGAAGAAGGGGAAAGACAGCCCAGGAGGCCAGCCAAGAAAGGAGGGAGAATTATCAGATTTGAACCCACTGATACTATAGAACTTATGGCATCACCAAAGTCAGTATCATGTTTCAAGTACATGGGTTGTTTCCAGTTTTGCGAAAGGGTTCAAAGGGTGAATTTTCATCAATAGTTAACCAAGAAGTTCATCCTCAATTTTCAAAACAACCAGGTCACTTTAGTCGGGGTCACATTCACTATATCTCCTGCCATCTTATCACAAACCACTGGAATTCCAAATGCAAGAGAGAAATGGTTCAAGCAAATAAATCTGCATCATAGTTTTTACGAGCCATATCTTAAGACAAGGTTCAAAAATGATAAGAAAATAATTTTCCCTTTCTCTTATCTTTTGGAAAAATATGTGCCATTAATCAAGATCATCATGAGGTATTTCACATGTGAGGGCAGGATTTCAAGAATATACTCATATCATATCAGGCTTCACATGCACTTTACCAAGCTAAGAATTCTCAGTTTGCCATATTACCCATTCAGAAGTATTGAGAAGATGAAATATATTGCTCAAAAAGGGATCCAGCTCATCAGATGCATAGTATTTTCCATCATTCTCTTATCAAAATGATAGTCCTCCATCACTTAGATCAACTAGGCATTGCCTGGGAGACCTTCATAGCTAATGAAATATTCAACAAACCACCTACTCAACCAGCTCCCCGCATTCCTCCATCATCCTACACTCATCCATTTACTTCTTCTCATTCACCACAACTTACTTATCATTCATCCTCAACAAATCATTCTTTACCAGCCACCTCCACACCATTTCAATGTAACCATTCATTCACCCAATAGAGATGATGACAGTGAGGAACATGATGACCATGATGACAATGAGGGACATGATGCACACACTGAGCATGGTCAGAGAAGTGTACCACAAAAGAAAAGTTTGCAGCCATTTGCTTTCACCTATCAGAGGGGAAAGAGGCATTTGTTTACCCCAAGGAAAGTGGGAGGGGCCTTGCCTTCATCATTAGCATTACAGGTTAAAAAAAAGAGAAAACAGTGGAGGAAGCAGAGGTCAAACAAAAACATGAAGAACATGACATTGACAAGGAGTTTCTGTTATGAAACCAGCTCAAAAAAAGATAGAAAAGAAAGATCAACGCCTTAGAATTCAGCCTCTTCGAGGGGGCAACCTCCTTTACATTACATAAATGAACAATTCTTGGATGATAAAAATGACAAAACCTCCTTTTTATCTATAGGAGTCTAAGGAGTCACAATATAATCCAGCCGACCTAACAATAATAATATAAAGCCACAAAAATAATAATAGAGGGATTCTATGGGGCACAGAAATAACAATATGTGGGTAATAGGGGCACAACAATATAAATAAGGGGTATAACTACAATAGTAATGGGGTAATCACTAGTATTATAGGGACCCAACATGCCCCTCTCCTTCAAAAAAGTGTTGTCCTCAACGCTTGAGTAGTTCTGGATACTTCTGCATAAAATTCTCATCCTCCCATGTGGAATCTTCAGCGGATAAGTTCTTCCACTTGATAAGATACTCTGAAATTGATCGATTTCGTAGCTGTCGAGTTCTTGTTTCTGTGACTGCTTCCGGTTCCAATATAATTTTTCCTTCCTCGTCAAGTTCTGGCAATATTGTTTGAACTGGGAGCTTGTCACCTATAACCTTCTTTAAACATGAAACATGGAAAACTGGGTGCAATCGAGAAGCTGCAGGAAGCTCCAATTTGTATGCCATAGTACCAATCTTTTCCAACACCTTGTACGGACCATAATACTTTGGTGATAATTTATTATCCTTCTTAGCTTGCTTTAGGGACATTTGCTTATATGGTTGTAGCCGTAGGAATACCCAATCACCTACATCAAAACTTCTTTCACTGCGATGTTGATCTGCCTGTTGTTTCATTCTATTTTGTGCCAACACGAGGTTATCCTTTAAGAGTTGGAGGACTTGTTGTTGATGTTCGATGTGATGTTCCACTGCCTGAACCTTAGAATTTTCTCTTAAATATGATGTGATGGATGGTGGTTGATACCCATAAAGTGCCATAAATGGGGTCATTTTTGTTGCTGTATGGAAGGAAGTGTTATACCACCATTCAGCCAGAGGCAACCATTTGACCCATTGTGTCTGTTTATCAGATACAAAGCAACGAAGATATCCTTCCAAACATTTGTTTACTATCTCAGTTTGCCCATCAGATTGAGGATGATAAGATGAGCTATGAGCTAACTGAGTACCAAGACAAGAAAATAATTCTGTCCAAAAATTTCCAGTGAAAATGGGATCTCTGTCACTTACAATAATCTTTGGGTTTCCATGTAGCTTTTGAACTGTTTCCATAAATGCAGTAGAAACTGTACTGGCTTTAAATGGATGTGATAATGCACAAAAGTGTGCATACTTGGTAAGTCTGTCAACTACCACCATGATGACACTCTTTCCCTCAGACTTGGGTAAACCTGTGATAAAATCCATTGAAACCTCCTCCCAACGTTGGCTTGGAATGGATAAAGGTTGTAATAGACCCGGTGTCTTAATTGTTTCAACTTTATTTTGTTGGCAAACCAAACATTCCGCCACAAACTTTTGAATATCTGATTTAAGGCCATCCCAAAAAAATTCCTTCTTAACCCTGTGGTAAGTTTTTAAAAATCCTGAGTGCCCTCCTAAGGGAGAAGTGTGCAATTCCATAAGAATCTTTTGTTTTAGCTGGGAATTCTTACAGAGGTATAAGCGATCTTTGTACCATAACGAATCATTTTGCCAGCTAAATGTATCAGAAGTACTGGAATCTTGTTGTAGCTTTCGAATAAGTGCCCACACTTCTTCGTCATTCTTCCATTCCTCCTTTGCTTCGTTTATCCAATCTGGTTGGATAATAGAAATGGCACACAACAATGCTTCCACATCCTCATCCTTTCTTGAGAGTGCATCTGCCACCACATTTTGCTTCCCTTTTTTGTAGATGATTTCAAAGTCATAACCCAACATCTTTGTGACCCACTTTTGTTGCTCTTCAGAGGATAATCTTTGTTCTAAAAAGTATTTAAGGCTATCATGATCCGTTTTTACCTTGAAGTGTCTTCCCATTAGGTAGGGTCGCCATTTCTTAAGTGCATGGAGTATTGCCAACATTTCCTTCTCATAAATAGCTTTGCTTAAAAACTTTCCCTTGATTGGACGACTTTCAAAAGCAATGGGTCTTTCATCTTGCATTAGAACAGCACCAATTCCATTTCCTGAAGCATCACATTCCACAATAAAGGTTTTTGTGAAGTCCGGTGTAGCTAAGACCGGTGCTTGGCACATTGCCTCTTTAAGATGTTCAAAGGCCTTTGTTGCTTCCGGAGTCCATGAAAATGAATCTTTCTTCAATAATGTTGTTAGAGGTGCTGCTATTCTCCCATAATTCTTAACAAACTTGCGATAATACCCTGTCAACCCAAGAAATCCTCGCAGATGCTTTATGGATGTGGGGATTTTCCATTCCTTAATGGCTTTAATTTTGCTAGGGTCTACCTTAACTCCTTCATGAGATACAATATGACCCAAATATTCCACCTCCTGGACTCCAAAGAAACATTTGGATCTTTTTGCATATAATTGTTTCTCCTCCAATAGTTGTAGCACCTTGTCAACATGTTCAACATGATCCTTCCAAGACTTGTTGTAGATTAGTATATCATCAAAAAATACTAACACAAATTTTCTAAGGAATGGTTTGAAAATTGAATTCATCAAACCTTGAAATGTTGAAGGTGCATTGGTAAGGCCAAAAGGCATGACCAAAAATTCATAATGACCCTCATGAGTTCTAAATGCCGTTTTCGGAATGTCTTCAATCTTCATTCTGATTTGATGATATCCCGAACGAAGATCCAACTTGGTGAAGTAAATTGATCCATGCAATTCATCCAGTAATTCATCAATGACAGGAATGGGGAACTTATCTTTAATAGTGAGCTTGTTGAGCTCCCTATAATCTGGACACATGCGCCATGATCCATCCTTCTTGTGCACCAATACTACTGGAGCTGAGAAAGAACTTTGACTCGGTTGAATTATACCAGCCTCTAGCATTTCTGCAACCATACGTTCAATTTCACTTTTTTGGACATATGGATATCTGTACGGCCTGATGTTTGGAGGAACACTTCCTGGAATCAGATGAATAGCATGATCATGATCACGCATAGGTGGGAGACCTTTGGGAGTCTCAAATACCTTGGAATGATTGTCCAGGACTTTTTGGAGATCTGGAGAAATAGATGATTCCAATGTGGAAACATCTAGCGAACATAATTGTGCAATTACACCTCTTTGCTCCTTTTTTAGAAGCTTTGTCATGCCATTAGAGCTGATTATCTTTCCTGGTTTCCCTGCAATACCCCTTAATTCAACTTCCTTTCCTTCCACAGAAAATTTCATGAAAAGTTCTTGAAAATTAAAAGCTATTGTACCCAAGGATTGTAGCCATTGGACTCCTAGTACAACATCAGCACCTCCCATTGGAATGGAAAGCATTGGGCTAGTCAATACATATTCTCCCATGGATAGCTTGATATTATGGCACTTTCCAGAACAATTTATTGTTCCTCCATTTGCAATCATCACTTGACACTCTGGTGCTGGATATAGGAAGCAATTCAATTCTTTTGCTACCCTACAATGAATAAAATTGTGGGTGCTTCCTGAATCAATCAACACTATTACCTTTTTCTTCTTGATTTGTCCTTCTATCTTGATGGTTTGAGGAGTGGTAATTCCCGCCAATGCATTACAAGATATGGTCGGATTTATTTGTTCTTCATCTAGGCTTTGTTCCTGGAATATATCCTCTTCTTTTGACCTTTCTTGCTCCTTTTCTTCTTCCTCTTCACAATCTATGTAGAATAATTTCTTCTCAGCACACTTATGACCTTTTGTGTATTTGCTATCACAATTGTAACAAAGCCCTTTTGCTCTTTTTTCTTCCAATTTTTGTGGTGTCAACCTTGTAGGTTGTGGAAGACTATGGGCAACAACACTTCCGTCTTTATAGTTGTGAATGGTATGCTTCCTAGTTGCCATAATTTTGCTTTCCATTTTTCTTGCTAACCTGAATGCCTTCTCTAATGAATCAGGTTCCCAAAGGCGCACATCATGTTGGATATTATCCTTTAAAGACCCTATGAACACATCAATCCTATGCTCCTCTGGAATATCTTTTACCCTTATGTTCAATTTTTGGAACTCCTCAATGTGCTCCATTATTGAACCCTTTTGTTTGAGACTTATCAATTGGCTAAAAAAAGTGTTGCTTTTTGTATCCTCATAATGTGCTATCAATTCTTCCGTAAAAATTGCCCAAGTGATAAATTGTTTACGAGAACAAAGCCATTGATACCATACAAACTGATTTGGTTCCAAATATAAAGTTGCCATACGTACCTTTTGTGTGTTTTGCACATTATTGAGATCGAAGAATTGCTCCATCTGTAATATCCATGTGGCGGGATCCTTGCCATCAAACTTCCTCATATCGATTTTTGGAACATGGTGAGTCTTCGATCCAACATTAGAGTCTATGGAATCATGATTAACATTTCTTTTGTTCTCATCATGAGTTTCCTTTAGTACTCTTTCACCCTTAGTGACTATTTCTTGTAGCAACTTATCCATCTTATCATCCATGCCATCAATTTTAGCGTCCATGCCATTCACCTTAGCTTCCATGCCATCCATCTTAGCTTCTACACCTTTCTTTACACCATCCATCTTAGCTTCTACATCTTTCCTTAAACCATCCATTTTAGATTCTGTTGCTTTTTGTGCAAGTGACACTTGTTGCACTTGTTCTTGTAATTTTGATATATCATATAGCATTTCTTCTTCTTCTTCATGAGTCATGCTAGAGCTTTCAGGTTCCTTACTAGGTGTTTGCATTTTCTTTCCTCGGGGCATCAGTTACCGATAATAATTCTCTAATATTCCCTTTGAATTCCTTCAAAATAAATTTTCAAACCAAGCTTAAGCAAAAATTAAAGAAAATCTACACACCTTTTTTCACTTTGTAGGAGCTCGATATTGCCTCTGATGTATCTCTGTACTTTCTAATTATCTAGTTCTGAATTTGTGATCTATAGTATCGCTCTGTATCCTCTTTCCAATGCCACAAGTCTGACCCAAATTGGATTCTCCAAGTAAGAGTTATGCGAAATCTCCCACAATGACTTGATTATAGACTAGTTCAGTAGAGTGAACTTTTACAACATGCCACGTGTGACTTTTTCAACCTTTGACTCTGAAAAATATGTAAAAGAAAACTACAGTCCGTCCTCTTTCTGTACCTTCTTACGAAATTTCAATCCGATGCTCAGAAAGAAAGTTATGACGATTTTCCCCAGGTCACCTGTTTTGAGTGTAATTCAGGAGTTTGCAAAAAGACCAACTTCCTTAGATCATATCTATGAAAATATCACGCGCAAAACTCTGAGATTCGGACCCAAGGTTTAGCGCGATTTCTTCTCAAATGGGTTTTTTTTGCGACTTCTGAAACATCACAAAAAAAAAGTTATAGCGAAAATTCCACGATGACCTGTTTGGAGCAGCGAAACCCTAGAATCCAAAGCTTTGAAGCCAAATGTTATGAAACCAGCTCAAGAAAAGATAGAAAAGAAAGATCAACTCCTTAGAATTCAGCCTCTTCGAGGGGGCAACCTCCTTTACATTACATAAATGAACAATTCTTGGATGATACAAATGACAAAACCTCCTTTCTATATATAGGAGTCTAAGGAATCACAATATAATCCAACCGACCTAACAATAAGAAAATAAAGCCACAAAAATAATAATAGAGGGATTCTATGGGGCACAGAAATAACAATATGTGGGTAATAGGGGCACAACAATATAAATAAGGGGTATAACTACAATAGTAATGGGGTAATCACTAGTATTATAGGGACCCAACAGTTTCTCCTTGTGGACAATAGTGATGAGGAGGGAAACAAATCTTCTCAAGCTGCCTTGAGAGCAAAGGATTCCAAAATCAGGGAGCTTGAGGTCAATTTACAAAGAGCCCAATATGTTATCTCCTTTATGAGCAAGAGAACAAGCAACTGGAGGTTAAGTAGGAGTTGATGCAATCCAAGTACATCAAGGCAAAGAGGGAGGTTGAGAAAGCCAAGTTTCAGCTTGATGAGGCTTATGGAGATTATGGAGAGTTGGATGATGAATAGGGACAAATAAAAAGGCCAAGAAAAAGACGATTTAAGAGAGCCTTAGAGCTTGAAAGGCAAAAGGAGGCAGAATTGGAGGAGCATCTCACTTTAAATGAGCAATTGGTCAAGGACATAGCTGAGAACAAATATTCTTGGCTTGATAAGGTGAACACACACTTGGAGACCTTCTTGGACAAAGAAAATAGAGATGTTGATATGCAAAGGAAGATGGCCAAGTATTATGCACAAAGGAACCAAGTGGCAAGGAGCAAGCTCAAAAGAGCACATGAGAAAATTGACAAATTTACCAAGCAAGAGGAGAAGAGGAGACTTGACCTACTTTCTGAGGCATCCCTCCATGCCTCTAACCTTTGATCAGTCATAAAAACACATTTTTGGGCATGATGGACCATTTTTGAGCTTGAAGGAAGTTGCTGTGTTTTTCAGTACAATTTTTTCACAGCCATGAAAGGCCAAGGCGCTGCACTCTTTTTTGGGGCATCCAATGAGGAAATGGTTAACATTTTTGGATTCAAAATGATGATTACTTGCACCTTGTCGATTTTCTAAGGTTTTGGAGCATAACTGGTTGACCAAAAGGACCAAAAACCCTCAAAAAATGACCTTTCTACCCTCTTTTTGTCCTGGGCGTTGCGCACTGAGCAGTGTTGGGAGAATTGAGATTTTATAGAGCAAATGAACTCTAAATGAAAAAATTCAAGATGTTAGGGAAAGTAGACTTGAAGATCTTTCCATCAAGATATTTTGAGCCCAATTTGGACACCAGGAAGACACTCAAAATTTCACCTGAAGATGAAGGGCGCGCCTGGCATTGCCGTTGCGTGCCTAGCACTGGTGCTGCGTGTTTGATAGTTTGTCCAAATTTTCACGGTTTCGTCCCAGTTTTCAGTTTCACCTTGGTAAATCATGATTTTATCCATGTAAATGATGAGTTGAATGTAATTATCATGTTTCTAGTACTTACTAGGGTAAATAGAGTAGGTAAATCAAGCTCATGTGGTCTAATGTATCAGTTTGTTTGAATTAGGGATGAGTCACTTTGACCACCCTATTTTCTTGTTAGCAGTTCATATTTTGTTAGAAACATCTCCTCCTCTTATGCATTTGACTCCCTGAGCCTAGGATGAGTTGTTCGGGGTCTATATGATGCTTTTCCTCAGTTATTGTAATGGTTGGACTCAGTTGGATGCTTATGCTTTGAGTAGACATCATTTTGTTGACATTATGAGACAAGTGTTGTCCTTGATGGAAAATCACACAGATGACAGATCATAGTGCAGTAGGTCAGCAGCAAGGATTTGATGATCAAACTACAAGAATGAAGAGAAAATATATATACGCAGGTTCATCGTGATCGAGCCGCGTATGCACGCGGGTTAGATGTTACAAAGGCACGTATGCGTATACATGCACTTTCATGCAAGGAAAAGCATGTATATGTTGGAGAACTTACTTTTGGTCCATGGTAGTTAGTCCTTGGTATTTGAACCTATGGTTTTGGACCATAGTATCTTGTCATATGTGTTGATCCCAAGTATTGGGTCCATGGTATTGGTTTGTTATGGTTTTGGACCATGGTATTGAGCGAGGCCTAAGACTATAAAAGGAGAATAAGATCATTAGGCAAGCGCATCGAAAAAATCTTGAATATCTGATGAAGGATGAGATCCAGTATGCAGGTTATGGGTTGATGATGTAGTGCTTGATATGAGCTAAGGAGGGATCTCACCGGTTGATGGAGAACAAGATCTAAGGATAGATCGGGATCAAATGGTTTGAAATGAACTATCTCTATATGATTGATCATGTTTATTCTAGATCTGTATACTCACGCATGTAATGATCTGAACTGGGTATAACTTAAGTTTGAAATCGCTACAAGTCATGATTGAATATTTATAGATCTGTACGCGGGTTGGCTTTGCTGTAAGCGCGTAATGCGGGTTTGGTTCAGTGTAGTAGCGTATACATTTTGAGCTACGATGTTTGAAGTTACAGGTGATTCTGGTTGTTGATGAGTTTTGATGACTGTTTACTCGTGTCAGTATTCTGCATATTCAGATTGGTTGATTGTGTTTAGCTTTAGTATTGATGGATGAGAACTAATATTGGATTAGGATCATAATGATTCATATTTATGTGATCTGATGGACTAGATCTGGGTGCTAACACACATATTATCCTTGTATATGTAATAATCTAGATATGTCTGAAGTCAGGAAGTGCATCAAGTTATAAGTAAGCAATTGATGACATATACGCTGGCTCACCTTGATGAAGTTGCGTATACACACTGGTTCAGCACTTCCAAGTAGCGTATGCACTCTGATGCATGATTTTGATGATACAGTTGGTTCTGAATATTGTTGCAGAGTTCAATGTTCTGCTCTGTGTTTTGGTAACTGTGTTGTTGACAGGGTTTCAGTGTTTCAGTGATTCAGAAATTGATGATGATAGTATTGATTGTTTTGTGCTTCAATGATATTTATGGGTTTAGTATGAAAATTTGATGAAACGTGGCCTTCAGATTATAGTGTTGTGCTTCAGGAGCATCCAGTCTGAAAATGTATGAAATGTGATCCCTGGAGGATGAAAGGAGATTGTAGGTCGGCGCCTATGTACTAATACATCAGCTAGTACAAGAGAAAAGGGGGTGGAAGCTCCCTTCCAATAGCAGCTAGAGAACGAGTGAAGATTGGAGCATTCAGTAGGCAGGCACCTACGTACTAGTAAATGGATCAACTAGTACAAGAGCTAAGGGGGTTGTAGCTCCCATCTAGGAGAGTCTGGAAAACGAGAGAGGGTTGTAGCCCTCTGCAGGTAGAAGCCTGTGTACTGGTATAAGACTGCACCAGTACAAAACTATTGTAAAATGAAGTTTCTTATTAAAAGAAGATAGAGACGACTTGCAGCAGGTGGTTTTCACCCACATTGGGTTTCCACCTTATATCATGGTGTTCATGTGTGCTTCTTGTGTGTGATGATCTGTTCTGTTTTACTGCACCTGCTTACTGTACATATGGTTAATGAAGTTCTGATGCACTAACTAAAGATCAACATTTAATGGATTAACTGAATCATAAGTATTCTAGATATACGCTAGTTTCATTAGACACAGTTGCGTATACACGCGGGTTCCCTTAATTGAAGTAGCGTATATGTATCTAAGTATGGAAATGAAAATTTTTTACTGATTTGATAATACTGATTCACCCCCCCCTCTTAGTATTATTTCCAACAATTGGTATCAGAGTGGGTCCTTTGGTAGAAGATTGATTGCTTGAAGGAGATCCGTGGAACTATGGGAAAGAAGCTTAAGAAGAAAGCACCTAAGAGGAAGAAGGCATCTCAGAAGAACTATGACAGTGGGTGTATTGATTGAGGAATATGTGGAAGGAGCACATCAGGTTCATAATCACTTCAGAATGAAGATTAACAAGATCTATCAGGTACGAATTTGTTATCCTCTGGTGATACATCTATTTATCCTCTTAAAGATGATGAATGTGATAGTGAAACCATTGAATTTGCACTTATGGGTGAACAAGAAAGATATCAAATAGAGGCAGAATTTAAAAGGTTTACAGACAAAATTAGAGATCAACAAGATCTATTGAACAAAAGGGAATGTGATTTCAAAGAAGAAGCTACCAAACTAAAAGCTCAACTAGAGGAAGGAAACAAGGTAAGGAAGTTATTCAAGAACAAGGAAGACGAATGTCAAAAGTTGCAGGATGAAGTGACATCATTAAGAAATGAAGTCAATGAAAGGAGCTCAATCATCAAGAAACTCAGAGATAGATCCAGTTATTATGAAAGGCTTGAAGCTATGATCCACTCACTAAAGGAAGATCTTGAAGAATCAAAGAAGCAGAATAAAGATCTACTCCAAAAACAAGAAAACAAAGTTCTTGAATTGAGGCATCAATTGGAAGAAGGAAGGTGTTATCACTTAAGAATTATAATGCCAAAATCTCTCATACTAGTTTGATGATAAAGGTCAGTGCTAGTCTAAGTTTGATTTTTGTTTTCCTTAGAGTCTGAGTCTTAGGAGTCTTAGGAGTCTTGAGTCAAATATGCATTCTCATTCATCATTGGTCTCATAGCCATGTGTCAGTCTTGTTTAAAAGTTACTATGTGCCACAAATCCCTTTAGGTGATTTCTTAGCGCATGTAACCATTTTCAAGTGTTTTCGCAGCGCAACAGGTTTTAGGTGATTTCGCAGCGCGATATGTTTTAGGTGATTTCGTAGCGCATAATTCAAAATTTACACTGACTGCGCTACGAAATCGAAGATTCGTGCATTCCGCAACGAATCTTTCCTAACTGTCAAATTTGTTAAGTAAAGTTATAGTTGCATCATTCATTGTCAGTTTATGCACTCCACATATCATGTCCAACCGCTTATCTCCATCATTACAGCCGCTAGGTACATTGGTACACACGGATTGCAAGTTCCAAGAAAAGTCAGGTATTCACAGTCTTAATGATGATTGTATTCGTTGCATGAGGAACAAGTCTGCAAGTTTTCAATTTGAATACATTGTTATCAAGTGAGGCAGTTATCAAGCGAGGTAGTTATCAAGCGAGGTAGCCATTCAAGCAAGGCAGAGATTGAAGTTTGAGCAGCGACAGTGTTTCAAACCTTCATGGAGGGATCGGCAGAAAGAAAATACCACAGATCAGGCAGATGTTTGAGAAATGAACCTGAAGGTTTAGACATAACCTTGAAGAACAGAGAAGTCGAGCATGCATTTAAACAAGCTGGATGTTGGAATTTTTGCAAGAAACTCCAGGGAGGTCATGCACAAGTCACCAAGGAATTTTCCCTGAATTTCACAGGACTAAACTCAAAGGTTGGTATGCTGGAATTGTAGGTCTCACCAGACATAATATCCACAGTTATGCATATTCCAAGAGGGAAAGAAAGTTGGTTCAAGAATTTGAAATTTGATATGACCCCATGCAAAGAATTTCTAAAGTAGGAGTTCATTAACTCAGATTTAAACAAGTCTGTTCCTAGAAGTTATGTCAAAGAATCATATGCCCATTTTCTTACCTATATACAGAAGTACCTTACCTGTGAAAGGAGATATAATAATGTGTATTCATATCATTTTAAACTTCTATTTCGTTTCACAGGAAAGACATCTATTGATCTACATTTTTACTTATTCCACAACTTAAGCAAAATGTGTGACAAGGTGAAGCTAAGAAAAGAAGCCTGTGAGACTTCATTGTTCCACCATGGCTTGCTTAAGTTGATTGTTCTACATGAACTTCAGAGGGTAGGTAGGGACTGGCACACATTCATTTTCATGTCTGGTTTCAAGAATGAGACTGGTGTTAGCCCTCAAGCTGCAAAAGATCTTCCAACAACAACTGGTCATTAGGCAGAAACAATATCCAAGAGGTTTTCAAAGTTAAAGGCAAGGAAACAAGTAAGAGAATCCACCAGGCCACTGACTATCCAGGATACACCCCAGCAGTCCTTTAAAGAGAAAGGTCAGGTTAAAGAAAGTGCACATGGATCAAGCACAGGTGAAGGAGTTTAAAGAAGAAGGACTAGGAGCCAGGTAGCTAAAGAGAAAGGAAAATCAGTGATTATTGAAGAAAGCCCTGTTTCAAAGGGAGACTTAAATGACTTATTGAAAGCCATTCACATTGAAGAATCACCACTAGTTCAAGAAGATTTGATAGAGTCAGGAAAAGAAAAGGCTAAGAGAGTTAAAGCCTCGAAGAAACTCAAGTTTGATGATCAAGTTGATCAATTTGTCTTTAAGCCAAGGAGACCCATAACGAGGAAGTTTAAACAAATACAGGAGGTACTGCCAAGAGCAGATGAAACAGGGGAGGTGACACGGCCTCATGAAAGAAAGGATAAAGGCAAAACAATTGCCATTCAAGAAGAAGATAGTGTGGAAGACTTGAAAAGGAGATTGGAATTGGCCAACTTTGAAATTGCTAGACTGAAGAAAGCTGCCAGGAAATTTGCAGTTAAGGAGGCTTATTTTAACCAAATGCAAGCTCGGTGGGAGGACCAAACATTTCAAATTCCCGAGGTGGTTGATTTTAGTGTTCAATTCCGTAGCTGGACTGTTCCTGCAATAAAGGAAGCTCAATTTATCAGAAAGGTCAATACAAACCTCAGATCTGGGATCAAGGTCATGAAGAAACAAATTGAAGACTTAAAGATACAGTTAAGCCAGCTAAAAGAATCTCCTTAAAGAAATCTTACTTCAAGTAAGGCTATGTTTCAAATTTTGATGGTTTTGCTTGGTATAATCTTTCTTGAAGAATCATACATTTCCATTCAGTTTTTAAAGTCCTTGGAGCAGTTGAAAGAATGTTTAAATAGCAAAAGGGTCAAAATAGCAAAATTTTGGTTGAAACTGTGTTTTTTGGAATAACACAGCAGTTTCGTAGCGCGCTACGAAACTGCTGAAGGTGATGACTAACGCTCAACAGTTTCGTAGCGTGCTATGAAACTACTGAAGCTACACAATCTCATCTCAATGAACCGATTTTGAAATACAAGCGGAAATTTTGAAAAGGGAATATCTTCAAGGGATCATCTAAAGCTATCAACTTTCAACAAGGTCAAGACAGGTGGAGGAAACATGTATTCGAATCCAACTCTAAAATTTTTGTCATAAAGTGAGCACATTTACTATAGTCCAAGATATGTCAGACAACTTGGAAGAGCTTTTGCCTTCACACATGAAAGAGGTTGAAAACACATCAAGGACGTCGCAATCTGATATATTTTGGATAATCAAAGATGAAGGGCATGGTTCTTTGGATTCAAACATTTTTGAGGCAAACCAAAGGCCGATAAACAGGGGTAGTTTCCTATGTTTCAGGGGAAATGGATAAGATGTGACATTGAAGACCAGTATGGAGCTTTGAACATCCACCATAGACAAACTAAAAAAGGACCACATTTCAAAGAACGAGAATGATTGTAATTAAGGCTATTATTAGCATAATATGGAGTTAGACTCCTATTTGATTTAGATCTCTAGAAAGTCTAGTTGCAGTTTGTTACATTTAATAGGCAGTTAAAAGTTGAATAGGTGTCATTAGAAGTAGATTTCGAGTTCCCCTCATGCTTGAGGAGGAATCTCAGTCAGGTAGAAGAGCTCTATATATAGGAGAAAGAGAAATGTAATAAGGGTTGGAAATTTATAGAAAAAAGCTCTGATATTTGGCCTATGTAAAGACTCTGTTTTTCTGGTAATACAGTACTGGCTTATGCTTCTTAGGAATCATATAGAGTTCAATATATGAGTTTATTTTGTTGTCTTTTCATGTTACCTATAGTGTTATGAGTATTTGATTACTTAGAAATCACTTGCAGTGTTCTAATTTCCTTCATATACTCGTTGACTGTCTTCTTTGTGTTTGGTGTGCTCTACCTATATTGAGATCTGAATGCCTTGACTTTATGCAAAGCCAATCCTACTGCTGATACTAGATCACATATGACTCCATAAGCCCAATGGATACTTGTTAATTTTGTTTCCACCATTTTCATTTTTATTTGTTTCACAAAGAGTTAGCCATATTGATCATAATAAAAAACCTTTAATCCTTTGAGAGAGCCCTCTCAGGCTAAGGAGGCTAAGCCTTAGCCAAAAGATTGGTTTGAAACAGTTACTTGAAGTCTCCCTGGTGTGCAGCCTTCCAGGGATTGATTTTGAGATAACAGAAGGAAAGCTGAAGAAGACATGAAGAAGCACTATCTTGAAAAGGAAGAACATCTTCAGGTTGAGGTAAATATTCTAAATGATAAATTAGAAGAAAAAGATAAGCTCTTACGATTTCACAATAGTACTAAGATCTTGGATGATATTCTTAGTAGTCAAAGGTCTCCTACTATCAAAACTGGTCTTGGTTTTTATGAATCCACTGAAAGTGAATCTAGCTCACAAGGAGAGGCAAGAAACTCTAATGAGAAATCTGAAATGCACAACGAAGAGATGAGAAGAAAACCCCATCAGCAGCCAAGGAAATAAATTCTTCAAAGGAAATATTTTACTCCTCCAATGCATAATGTTGGATGTTATGTATGTCATAATCTTGGACATGTTGCATCTACATGTAGAAGAAGAATGGTTCAAGATCATCACACAGAAAGATCATCACATTCCAAGTACTTTCAGGGATATTGTTTTTCTTGCAATATGTTTGGCCACAAAGCTGTTGATTGCTACTGGAGGAATGTGAAACATATAAGATGCTACGCATGTAAGATGCTATGCATGTAACAAGCTTGGACATAAAGCAAAGGAATGCAGGAACAAAGTACAAGGACCATACCAAAAGGAGAAAACATCGTCACATTTGAAGATATGGAAGAAGAAGGAAGTATAGTCAGAAAGATGTGGCACAACACAATATACTCAGACACAGCACAACACAGAAATAACAGACTCAGGGGGAGCTGAAAGTGTAAAACTTCAGTGTCCTAAACCTCATACGCAAATTCCATAAAGGGAAGTCGCGTATATACGCGAGTTAGACTCTGCACAGTCGCGTATATATCAGTCTGAGGAAAAGCAGTGGGGACAGGCTCAGAAAAAGGGTCTGATATGATTCAGTCCATTATTTGCTCTATTGGTTAACAGTTACAGTCTGCTGAGGATGTGTGGAAATATCTTGATACTTGTAATATGTTAAGAAGTGTTTTAATCCTAATGATGTCTTGATGCTTATTTCTGATATATGCATGATCAAATCTAACAGTAAACAAATGGCACAGGTTGAGGGGGAGCATATTCCTTTAATAATGCATTGTTGGCATTATGGTTAATAGTCCTTGGTGATGATGCTTATATGGCTAAATGATATATCTTGCTATGATGTGGTTATGATTTGTCCATGATAAAATCTCATATGATTCTTGGTGTTACATAGTTGATGTTCAGATCATATTTGTGGATTGATTCTTAGATGGTGCATATATGATGCTTACATGGTGATCTTCATAAGGATAAGGAGAATTACAAAGCTTGAATACACAACTTCATTACTTGATGATGAGTCTCTCATATGTTGTTGTCGTCATATGCATAAAGATCATATAATACAGTTATGATGCAGGATTCCTATAGTTCTTCGTGCTCATATAAAGCCTTGACAAAAGATCTTGAGCTCAAGATACATAGTGCTGGATACATGAATGATTACTCTAAGTTGCATTGTTGGAGACATGATGATGATGAGTTCTTACCTACATGTTGATAGGTTGATACTTACATATGTTGATTGATGCAGATATTCCCAAGTGATGATACATGGATGATCTTGTTGATAAGATGGCTATGGTGTTTTACGCATATGGTATAATGTGAATGATTTTATGATGATGAGTTGATATCTATATGCAGACATACCTTGTCATAGGAAATTTATATGTTGCTGATTTGGAAATGGTTGTACGCAAGTTTCATAAGGAGTATCCGTGTATATACGCTTGTTTCCTTGGATACAGTCGCGTATATTTTAATTTGAAGGAAATCAGTGGGCTTGAAAAAAACCATCTGGCACAGGCACATAGGGAGAACATGATTGATGGTCTAGATGTTGTTGACATATGCTTATAGAGTAGATCATACATTGTGTATGATGACTATCATTGTCTTATCTAAATGTTTGGTCTCATGCAAAGGTCATATCAAGACTCATGATGTAATAGTGTGTCTCTATCTATTGTAGTCATTCGATGAAATATCTTCTGGTCACATGATGTAATTTGTAACCCCTTTATGCATAAGAAGGATGATGAAATATTTCAGTCATATCAAGGTCATGTAACGACCTATGTTGGTTTCCCCACTATGCCTAGGATGGATGATGTAATGTTCTTGTTTTATCATGTATCCCCACTTGGTTGGGTGGATGAATTAATATTGGTATATCCCCACTAGGATGAGAGATGGATGCATGTATGAGTCTTTGGTGATAGGAAGGTCATTTATGATAGAGTCATGTTCTTTCCTGTAGAACATCTTTTTGCAGACCTTGCTTACAGTCAGGGGGAGCATGAACAACACACTTTAGCAGAGCAAAGACTTCAGCATGTACTCAAAGGGAGCATGGATAGGTTAGTACACCTTGGCATATACAAAGGGGGAGCTCATTCAGAAATTTCAACAGGCACTCAGGGGGAGTGTGCTCAGCGGGATATTTATCAAAGAAAGTGAATATCTTGGTCTGCCCTTTGCCCTTGATGTCAAAGGGGGAGATTGATTTGGTGTTGTTGCCATCAAGTACAAAGGGGGAGATTGCTGGCATTATGATGCATGTGTTGTACTGGATGGCAACCCACTCATAGAAGAACGTCTCACTTAGTTATAACTAGATGAATCTTCAGAAGAGATATCAGATGTGACTGAATGCATGGGATGCAGGACAACTCAAAGGAATCAGATGATAGTTCTAAGTGTGACAAGTTAGCTTTGCCATCAATTCCAAAGGGGGAGATTGTTGGCATTATGAGACAAGTGTTGTCCTTGATGGCAAATCACACATATGACAGATCATAATGCAGTAGGTCAGCAGCAAGGATTTGATGATCAGACTACAAGAATGAAGAGAAAATATATATACGCAGGTTCATCATGACCGAGCCGCGTATACACGCAGGTTAGATGTTACAAAGGCGCATATGCGTATACACGCACTTTCATGAAAGGAAAAGCGTGTATATGTTGGAGAACTTACTTTTTGTCCGTGGTAGTTAGTCCTTGGTATTTGAACCTATGGTTTTGGACCATAGTATCTCGTCAGATGTGTTGATCCCAAGTATTGGGTCCATGGTATTGGTTTGTTATGCTTTTGGACCATGGTATTGAGCAAGGCCTAAGACTATAAAAGGAGAAGAAGATCATTAGGCAAGCGCAGCGAAAAAATCTTGAATATCGGATGAAGGATGAGATCCAGTATGCAGGTTATGGGTTGATGATGCAATGCTTGATCTGAGCTAAGGAGGGATCTCACCGGTGGATGGAGAACAAGATCTAACGATAGATCGGGATCAAATGGTTTGAAATGAACTATCTCTATATGATTGATCATGTTTATTCTAGATCTGTATACTGACGCATGTAATGATCTGAACTGGGTATAACTTAAGTTTGAAATCGCTGCAAGTCATGATTGAATATTTATAGATCTGTACGCGGGTTGGCTTTGGTGTAAGCGCGTATGTATGTGGGTTTGGTTTAGTGTAGTAGCGTATACATTTTGAGCTATGATGTTTGAAGTTACAGGTGATTCTGGTTGTTGATGAGTTCTAATGACTGTTTACTGGTGTTAGTATTCTGCATATTCAGATTGGTTGATTGTGTTTAGATTTAGTATTGATGGATGAGAACTAATATTGGATCAGGATCATAATGACTCATATTTATGTGATCTGATGGACTAGATCTGGGTGCTAACACACATATTATCCTTGTATATGTAATAATCTGGATATGTCTGAAGTCAGGAAGTGCATCAAGTTATAAGTAAGCAATTGATGACATATACGCTGGTTCACCTTGATGAAGTTGCGTATACACGTTGGTTCAACACTTCCAAGTAGCGTATGCACTCTGATGTATGATTTTGATGATACAGTTGGTTCTGAATATTGTTGCAGATTTTAGTGTTCTACTCCGTGTTCTGGTAACTTTGTTGTTGACAGGGTTTTAGTGTTTCAGTGATTCAGAAATTGATGATGATAGTATTGATTGTTTTGTGCTTCAATGATATTTATGGGTCCAGTATGAAAATTTGATGAAACGTGGCCTTCAGATTATAGTGTTGTGCTTCAGGAGCATCCAGTCTAAAAATGTATGAAATGTGGTCCCTGGAGGATGAAAGGAGATTGTAGGCCGGCGCCTACGTACTAGTACATCAGCTAGTACAAGAGCAAAGGGGGTGGAAGCTCCCTTCCAATAGCAGCTAGAGAACGAGTGAAGATTGGAGCATTCAGTAGGCAGGCACCTACGTACTATTAAATGGATAGCTAGTACAAGATCTAAGGAGGTTGTAGCTCCAATACAGGAGAGTCTGGAAAATGAGAGAGGGTTGTAGCCCTTTGCAGGTAGAATCCTGCGTACTAGTATAAGACTGCACCAGTACAGAACTATTGTAAAATGAAGTTTCTTATTAAAAGAAGATAGAGACGACTTGCAGCAGGTAGTTTTCACCCACATTGGGTTTCCACCTTATATCATGGTGTTCATGTGTGCTTCTTGTGTGTGATGATCTAATCTGTTTTACTGCACCTGCTTACTGTACATATGGTTAATGAAGTTCTGATGCACTAACTAAAGATCAACATTTAATGGATTAACTGAATCATAAGTATTCTGGATATACGCTAGTTGCATTAGACACAGTTGCGTATACAAGCAGGTTCCCTTAATTGAAGTAGCGTATATGTATCTAAGTATGGAAATGAAAAAGTTTTACTGATTTGATAATACTGATTCACCCCCCCCCCCCTCAGTATTATTTCCAACACATTTTGTATCAGTTCCAACGCATTTTGGATCCATGTGGTATGATGTTCAGTTCAATTTTCTCTATTGTGATCATATATTAGAATGTTTTTTGTACTCCATCAATCATTTCATTCCTTTTAAGTGGATGTTTTCAAGTTGATAGGTAGAACCCATAACTTTTATGCTCTTCTTTGGGGAAATATTCACAATCTATGTTTTCTTCAGTTTAGGAAGAATCCATGTTGCCTACATGCTCTTTCTAGCTCCTCACCTATCTCTAATCACCTCACCCATCAAACCCTAGAGTGCTGAGCCTTGTGCCTACCATGCCCCATTAAACACCTTGCAATTTTTATCTAATTACCTTGCCCTAACTGTTTGGCTCTTTCTGATCCAACAAAACCCTTCAAAATTAAAATCAAAACCCTGTGCTACTATACCTAGCCTAATATCATTTTCTTGATCCAGTCATCTTGGCTAAGATCCTTACGGAGAGAGCCCTCTCCTGGCCTAGCAGGGCTACCTACTTGGTTGAGCGTGGTTTGTGGTTACCTTAGAATTTTCTTCTTCGACCTGAGGTTCAATCCGAGTGATAACATAGGGTACTCCCATGAGTCAATGGAGACCATCACATCCTCCACAATCCCCTCAGGGGTTACTGTGGAGTAGTCTACAAGTTGCAGAACTATTGTGATCCTCCTCAATGAACCTTGGAGGTTGAGCTTGAACATGGTGTCCTTGGTCATCACATTAATGGCAGCCCTAAGATCGATCAAAGTGTGTGGGACAATGGTGTCATTGATGTGCACATCTACTACAGGGCTTCCAAGGTCCTAATAGTTTGGACAAATTACCTACCCCAACATTAAATCAGACAACTATCCAATGACATTAATGGTAGGGGCATCCCTTCTTCACCTCCCTAGATGCTTGAAGCACTTCTCCTTAATCAACTTATTGTAAATAGGAACATATTTTATTTCTTACAGAAGTGGAATCTTTACACATAGATTTTCCAATTCTTCCAGAAGCTCAGACTCTTCTGAGGTAGGCTAGAGTGGTTGGGTTAATCTCTCAGGAAAGGGTGGATTCACTTTAAGAATTCTTTCCTCTCTTTCTTCCTCAACCTCCCTAGGTGGAGGTGGAGGTTGGTTATCTGGGAGAACTCTCCCAGATCTCAGGTTAATCTCCTAGATTTCCACAACATAAGATGGATATGATGTCTCTCCACTGTATACTTGTTGAGCATGTCTATTTTTTAGGTTCGTATTTGGCTAGGTAGACATCTGGGGGTGCTTGGGTGGAGCAGAGTGTAGCATCTTTGGTTGGGCAGGTGGTGGAGGCAATAAAGCTAGAGCATTGTTGTATTAGGGCCTCCACCCCTGGGGCGGTGCATTCCACTGAGGTTTTGGTAGAGCATATGGTTGAAATGACTGTCTAGCTCGCTAGGAGTGATACTGAGATGCAAAGGACCAAGGAGGGGGTGTAGACTAGGAAGGATGAGCAGGGGGTCCCCAAGAAGGTATGGTTGTGGTTTTGTTGGGGTTGTAATATGCACGTGATGACCCTTGCATGCTCTGCTGGTATGGTCTAGGCTCATGAAGTCTCCTTTGGTTTATGTAGCAAAGATGCTCAGTGACCCCTTCAACTCCTTCATATATAGCTTTGAGTCCAGGTAAAATAGGGCACTTTTTTGTGGAGTGTTTTTCTTCACAGACTGAGGAAAGTTCACTAGAATTCAATGGAAATTCATTCCTAGGATGCCTCCTGGTGCATCTAGGACAAAAAATGGCCAAGCCTCTCTCTTCCTCCTTCTTCTTTCTCTTAATATGCATAGTGTCCATTTGCAAGCCAAGGGTTTGTAGCATCTCACTTTTGAAATTTTCCCAACATGTTTCCTATTTCATCCTGGATGTATGAGTTGGAAGAGGATGTACTGACCATAGGTTGACTACCCCTACCCTTTTTCCTAACTGCCCTAGAATGGTTTCTAAAGACAGCCTTGATATCCTCATAGGGTAATTGGCACATATCTCCTCCTGCTAACAAGTGTAGGGTATCCAGAAGATCTTCCCTTACTCCCCTAATTAGGACCAACTTTAGTGACTTAGCGTCAAGTGTTCACCTGGAACTTTGTTGCACAAAAATTGTCACCATGACATTCTGCAATCTGTGTGAGTCTATCACCACTCATACTTTCCTCCTTTGCAAGTCTTAAACCTCAGTTCTTCATGTCAAGCCTTGAAAATAAGAGAAAACCCTTAAAAGTCTCTAAAACTCTAGTTCCACACTTTCTCTTAGCATTACCCACAGTCCCGCACCTAATGGTCATTTCCCTATGCACCTGACCGCTCTATCTCTGTGTAATGGGTGAAGACCCCTATAAAAGTAAAAAAGGCACAAGTACATTCTTAAAAACTCACTTTGAGTCATTTCTAGAAGCTTCTAGAAGGAATCTTGAGGTGGCAAGTTCACTCCTTTAAGGTTCATGCATCCCATACCTCAAGGAGGACTCTATCCCTTCATAGGTGGACTTGTAACCTCCTTCCTTTGCACTATAAAATGAAGCATTGGGCTGGTTACTCGAGAGGTTGAAAGCTAAATATTTTTGAGGTGAAATGCTGCTGGAACTTAGTCTTCCTAATTGAGTTTTTGTGAGGAGAGATTACATACCTCTTTGATCTCATTTGGAAGAGTGTGAGGATTTTCAAAGTAGAGGAGATTCCTATTTTGGACCCTGGGAAGAGCTTGTACAACGTCAAGGCACCAAAGGTTGTAAAGTTCTTCTATTTCAAAGTTAATACAATCAAGTTTATTTTTCTCAATAAGCTATGTTTATGGTTTATTTTATGAACTCCTTGATCATCATAATGAACATGATTTATTATATTAGCTATGCAGGTGTTATTTGATGTGTGCTTGTTTGTGATTGCAGATTCTCAAAAGGAAACTCTTTCGGATGGTTGAAGCATGGCTGCCACAAACTAGCGTTGGACTTAAGGTAGGGTCTAAACACCTCTTTAGTTTTTATTAATGAATCGCAATATGTTTAGAGAAAGGTAGATTTTGTTATCTTTCTTATTGCTAGATATCTGTTTATACTAGGGAGATCGGCCTTGTCCGCAAGAATGATTTATCCGGCCAACAAATTGGTGACTCCATTGGGGAACTGAATTTGGTTTTTTTGTTTTCCTTTGTCTTTCACTTGAGAAACTTGTTCTTGTTTCTGGTTTTTGCTTGATGTGTGTGGGATTGGGTAGTTTTTAGGATCTGGACTTATTTTTGTTTTTTCAAAATTTTAAAGAGGACCGCACTTTCTTTTTACAAGACAGTGCAGACATCTCCGCACTGTTCCTTTAGTGCACAGAGCGGTACCACATCTGATTCTACTAGAAGCCTGCAAACCTTGTCAAAATTTTTGAAAAACCTAAAATGTTTTCGTCCAGTTAAGTTTAGGTTTTATTTACGACTTTTAGTATCTACCCAGATCTGCATGTGTTCTGTCAAAAATCTCTTGTGAGTGCATTCCATTGGCATTTTTGTTTTAGGTAATTTTCTAGAAGTTTTTGCATGCCTGGATTGGTTTTCACTTGGTCTTTGTAGTGACTCAAAGATTAGAAGCCTAAGAAACCTTAGATCACTAGTGTCTTTTTGTCTTCTTGACGAGTCTGACTGGTTTCTCAAATATGTCTTTGGTGAGAAATAGATTTCGTTTTCTCTTTGCAAATATTTGAACGAACTTGCTTGTAAGTTTTGAATTTCATTTTTATAAAAGAAAACATAGCTGGGTTTTTTTGATTGATTTGTTATTATGAATGAATTAATCCTTAGTTTACTGAATAACTAAATAAAACGTCCTCAAAAATATTTGAAGCTTTTATTTCAATTAGGTTTTTAGATCTCAAGATTAGTTTTTGTAGTTTTGAGTGTTTTCTAGAAATTGTAGAATCTCTTTTGAAAGAAATTGTTTTTAGTAGTTTTGAGTGTTGAAAAAGAAAAAGGGATTTATTTTTGTGAGCATAATTAGTAGTCTCATTCTGAGTTTATTGAAAAAGACAAAAAGATTTTCTTTTCATTTACATGTTGAAGGAAAGATTTGTTTTTCAAAGAATTGCTTTCTCAAACTCTTTCTTTTAGCTAGAAATTCATTGAAGGAAAAACAAATTGTTTATCATTTTAGGTGCATTTTTTAGTGTTTTTGGAGTTGAGTCTTCACACCATCAAAGTTTCATCTCCATACCTATTGATTTAAGAAACAAACCATAAAAATAACGCTTAATTAAAATTGATCTAGCAATCTTTTTATTTCTAGGGCTCTTATCACCAATATAGCTTAGGCTAGTATCTTGGAGTAGGGAATAATTAACTCTCCAAGATAGTTAAAACAAACAAGTAGCTATACCTTGCAGTAGGAAATAAATCCAATTGTAATTGATATAATCTGGGAAGCTCCTCTTAAAGGAGTTAATCACGAGATCATGTCCGAACCTTTGAGATGATCAAGTCTATCTCATTGGGAAAGATAGAAGATTTGCGAGTATTAGAAATGGTAAACCTCGGATTAACCATTGTTGAGGAGCCTGGGGTCACTTGTTGGTAAACCTCGGATTGATCATGTCGAGGAGCCTTCAAGGGGATTGAGCTTTCTTACTCTGCCCTTGCGCGCAGATCGGATCATAGATTGTTCCGCCAGTTGTATTTGTTATTGTTGGTAACCTTAGTGACCATAACCTTAAGATTCTTTCCTATGGTGACGATGAAGGACAGGTCTCACTATACCTGGAGCAGACGTCAACTAGACTCACTTGGACTCTCTAGGGGGTTCTCTTCACTCGAGACAGTTTTGTGAAGGAACTTGTGCCAGTCTGTTTCATTAAGCAGGTTGTCGGGGTAACTGTTCCAACCGCCCTTTCTGTATTGAATTCTGCGACGTTCGATTTCATCACCAACTAGTGTTTTTGGTACGGAAAGTTATTATTTGTGTGTGGTTTTAACTCTTAGATTGTTAGGCGTGTGATTCAATTGTTTGGTTCTTTGGAGACTTTAGGTGGTTTTATTGAGATTTTCTTTGTTTGCGTGTGAGTAATTAAATATTTAATCGTGGCTGAATTACCGAGACAATCCCGTAGACTTCAGGGGCAACCTCCCGAGTATACACCAAGCCAGCTTGAAGGGCTACGAGCTCTTGTATCACCTAGTGACAGTAGAGTTGGGTCACCGGAAGCCAGAGAGTCATCTTTAATTATTCATCCTGATTATCAAGTTCAAGCAACGGAGTATATTTCTGAGCCAATTTCACTTTTTGAAGTTACCGGTAGTTTTTCTCCTACCAGTGAATTAGCTGAAGAACCTGAAATTTCTGAGCCTGAAACTGAACCTGCTCCTACTCCATCTTCAGGATTTTCTTCTCCAACTTCTAGTGGTCCTGGTTCACCCAGGGTTGGAAGTATCATCACCCAAAATCTTCCTTCTGGACTCATTTCTATTGAAGAACTTGTTAGTCCAGATGAAGATATAACTCTCCCTGAAAATCAACCAACTTTAGAACTTAGGGAGCGTGAATCAATTTTCTACAGTCATTTTAGGAGCGACACTTGGTACGTATCATTGACGAACATTTTAGAAAACCCGGGTCTTATTTTTTCACCACCTCGAATTCCTTTTCATCCTACGCCCAGAGGTTATTATCCTCCTTTGAATATGTCGAGACAATCATCTATGTTTTCCCAATCACCGGAAACATTTTTATATGGCGGTCCTTCTGTTCCTTCTGGGTATCAGTCACTCACTGGTACCTTTTCAGGAGCATCTCCTCAACCAATTGAACATGAGATATCAACTAGTAATAACGGAACTCGACCGTTGAGTGTAGAAGAAATTCTTATGATGTCTCGTACTATTCCGAATCCGCAACCTCAAGTTAGTCAGTTACCGCCTAAAGGGAAACCTCAAGGTAGTTAGTTACCCCCTGGGGGGCAACCTCAAGGTACTCAATTACTACTTGGGGGGCAACCTCAAGGTAGTCAGTTACCGCCTGGGGGGAAACCTCAAGGACAGTACATACCTTCGGGACAATACATACCTCAAGGTCAACCCCAGACTCAGTACATACCTCAAGGTCAACCCCAGTATCAATATATACCTCAAGGTCAACCCTAGTTTTAGTATGTGCCTCAAGGTTATCAACCTCAAGGTCAGTATCCAACTCAAGGTTTCCAACCACCTTCTGGTCAACCATTTTTACAAGGAGCTGGAAATGTACCTCTCAATTATCAGCCTTACGCTCAACCCAGTTATGGTCCTCAATATGCTCAACCTTTTATGGGTCCATACCCCGGAATGAACATGGTGTGGGATCCATCTCAAACTCAACAAATTTTGCAACCTAATGTGCAGTTATCAAGTCAACTTGGACAATCTTTGGTTTCTAGTTCAACCCAGCAACCTGTCCAGTCTACTGTTCAAACTTCTGCACCTGGTGTAGTTCATCAGCCTGGGCCTAGTTCACCTCGAACTCTGCCTCAAACTGCTGCTGCAAGTACTGCAACTTCTTTTCAATCTACCCCACTGACTTCTGGAGTATCGGTAGCTACGGTCTCTACTGTTCATGCATCAACTCCTCAAGCCTCTTTACCATAGTCAGGACCTACAGTTCAGACTCCGGTTCAGATGCCTGTAGGACAACCTGGTCTAAGTACGGTTGTCACAAGTCAACCGAAATTTACTTATCAACCGTACCAGGGACAGTACCAATTCGGTCCTGCTGTGCAGAACCCAGTTTATCAGTATCAACCATACCCTCGGTATACTTATCAGCAACCTCAACAACCCTAGTTTGGTCCAGTTAATCCTGGTTTCCCAGGAGTTATAATATTCCAAATGCAAATCCAATTCTAGGATATCCTGGATATGTTGGGTGTGGAACCTGATTATCTTCTATATTCAAAGGTATCGCCACATTGGACTCTAGTTCAAAATGGGGGCGGCAACGCCACCCGTAAAATATTCGCTGCAGGGGGGGTCCAAGGGGGGCGGCTACAACCTTTGGGAGCCCCCCTGGCAGGGTTTGCTGGGGCAGCGTCCCCGAAGCTAAAAATAGATGTAAAATTGACTTGTAAAAGTATAGTAATTTCTAGTCAATCTGGGTCGTTCATTAGGCAGATGATCTGACGGTAGAACTTATGTTTAGTTTAGGGTTTTTTTCCCTAGAAGACAACCCCTCTCTTTGTATGAGGGCATTGTATTTGAGGTTGTGATATAGATGTGTATTCTCTGAGCGAGAAACAGAGAGGTATGACTGTGAGAGAAAACAGAGGATATTACAACAGATTTGCTGTAGGTCATGTCTCTTCATTTTGCTGGACAATAGAAAGGAAGGACTGGCTGTTCGGGGTGGACGTAGCCCAAACTGGGTGAACCACGTATATCTGTGTCTCTTTTGTTTTATGCATTTTCTGTGTTTATATTTCTGCAATATTTTATGTGTTCCATTGCTCCGTAATATATAATTTTCTAAAAACTGGTATCAGAGTCGAAGGTCTATTTGGCTGATAAACGTGCAGGAAAGAAGGGTTCCTTGTTCGAGTGGGAGCAATGGCGGAAGATGGTAAGTTTAGGGTCGAGAAATTTAACGGCCAAAACTTCTCGCTATGGAAGATGCAGATGGAAGATTATCTGTATTAGAAAGATCTGTACCTACCATTGAGCGGAAAAAAAAAGAAGCCGACGGCTATGACAGATGAAGAATGGAACCTTCTCGATAGAAAGGCACTTGGAACAATACGATTGTGCCTCGCTGCGTCATTCGCCTTCAACATTTCGAAGGAAACAACAACAGAGGGTTTGATTCAAGCATTGTCGAAACTATATGAAAACCCTCGGCCTCAAACAAGGTATTTCTTATGAAACGGTTATTTAATATGAAGATGTCGGAAGGTGGATTTGTTGCAGATCATTTAAATGATTTTAATACAGTTACAATTCAGTTAAGTTTTGTAGGGGTAAACTTTGAAGATGAAGTTAGAGCTTTGTTATTCTTGTGCTCATTGCCAGAAAGTTGGAATGCTTTAGTAATGGCAATTAGTAACTCTGTCTCTGGATCTAGTACTTTAAAGTTTGATGATGTTTTCGGTGCTATCCTTAGCGAGGAAATGTGACGGAAAATCTCCGGTGAGACATCGGGTAATGCTTTGAGTGCAGAGTCTAGGGGAAGAAAAATGGAAAGAGGAAAGAGCTCAGGATATCGCAGTAAATCAAGGAAAGGCAAATCCAAGTCCAGATCGGGGATAGTATGCTGGAAATGTGGAAAGAAAGGACACCTAAAGAAAGACTGTAGATCTCGGAAGGGAAAAGAAGGAGATGCACAGCAAGAAAACAATCATGAAGCAAATGTGACAGGTGAGGTTTTACAAGATGCTTTGATTCTTTCTTTCGAAAATATTACTGATTCCTGGGTGGTAGATTCAGGGGCCTCATTCCATGCCACACCTGATAAGAAATACTTTCATGACTATGTTCAAGGATATTTTGGACAAGTTCATCTGGGTGATGATAAACCCTGTAAAATTGTTAGAATGGGTAAGGTTCTTGTAAAACAGCAGAATGGAAACCAATGGCTACTAAAGGAGGTAAGGCATGTTCCATATCTAAAGAAAAATATGATTTCAACAGGGCAGTTAGGCGGTGAAGGTTGTGTGACAACTTTCACAGATAAAGCTTGGAAGGTCACCAAAGGAGCCCTGGTAATAGCAAAAGGTGAAAAGGTTGGTACATTGTATTTATGCAATGGTATTTCTAACTCTGTTAATGCTTTAACTTCCAAAGGAGCAGATGCAGTGTTATGGCATCATAGGCTCAGACACATGAGTGAAAAGGGGATGAAGATTCTTCACTCAAGGAATTTGTTGCCAGGTTTCAAGAATGTTGATTTGGACTTCTGGGAGAACTGCATTTATGGAAAATAGAAGAGAGTCAGATTTCTCAGAGTTAGGAAAGAAAATAAGAGCGAAAAATTAGAGCTTGTGCATACAGATGTAGGGGGACCTGCTCAGGTATCATCTCTCAGTGGCTCTCGTTATTATGTTACATTTATTGATGATGCAACTAGAAAAACTTGGATTTATTGTATTAAGAATAAATCTGATGTATTTGATACTTTTAAGAAATGGAAAGCTTTGGATGAGATTGAGACAGGAAAGAAATTGAAGTGTCTTAGATCAGACAATGGAGGTGAATATTGCAGCAAAGAGTTTGATAGGTACTGTTCAGATAATGGAATTCGTAGAGAGAAGACAGTTCCAAGAACACCACAAGAAAATGGTGTGTCAGAAAGGATGAACAGAACAATCATGGAGCGTGAAAGGTGCATGAGATTGCATGCAGGATTGCCTTTACAGTTTTGGGTAGATGTTGTAGATACTGTTGTTTATCTAATAAACAGAGGGCCTTCAAGTTCCTTGGATGGTGGTGTTCCAAAGGAATCATGGACAGGTGAAAAGGTAAACTACTCTATTTTAAAGCCTTTTGGTTGTGAGACCTTTGTCCATATTAATAAAGAAAATAGAACAAATCTTGAGGCAAAGTCAAAGAAATGTACCTTTATTGGATATGGTGTTAATAATTTTGGTTATCGCTTATACGATTACGAAAATCACAAAATCATTAGGAGCAGAGATGTAATATTTAATGAAAAGGTCTTGTATAAGAATCAATTGCAGGAAAAGAAACAGGAAAAGGAAGACAAGGAATACGCAGTTCTTGATGAAATCACTTAAAAAGTAAAGGTGCCTGAAAATAATAATAATCAACAACCACAACAACAGCAACCACCACAACAACAACAGGCACCCAAAACACCTGAAAGTGGTGTTAGAAGATCTACCAGGATAAGTAGACCCCCTGAACAATACTCTCCTTCATTATATTATTTATTGTTGACTGATTCTGGTGAACCCGAATGTTATGAAGAAGCAATGCAGGTTGAAAGCAGGAAGAAGTGGGAGGTAGCCATGGAAGAAGAGATGGACTCCTTAATTCATAACCATACTTGGGATTTAGTCAGGTTTCCTGCAGGAAAAACTACAATGAATAATAAATGGGTTTACAGGCTGAGGGAAGAAAATGGAGGAAAATAGAGGTACAAAGCTAGACTTGTGGTGAAGGGGTTTGCACAAAAGAAAGGTATTGATTTTGATGAAATATTTTCTCCTTGTTACACAATAATTTGTCACTGCCTTCATCCCAGTCTTCCTATTGTGTCATGAGTCCAAAATTATTCATGCTCATGCTCTCTGATGTTGCCAAATGACCCACTTTGCCAAAGTTTTTGTATCATCGCATCTGTTGTCAAAATAAATGCGCTGATGAGCGCTCCAAAATAGTCCATACGCGCTGCCATCGCGGAAGTACACTAGATTCCAGCGATGGTCAATTTTCATATGATAGCGCAACTTTTTCGTGTATTTTCCCGCGATGACATGACCTTCTCCGTTATGCAGTATCGATGTTAGCGTGTCAGACCAGTTATGTACCCGCGATGATCCAGTTTGGGTGAGTTTGTTCTAATAGTCGGCCTTCCAGATGACTCCAGACCTGGTTGTTGGCCTTGTTTATGTCGCCCTCCCTTCTCTGGCATGGCTGTTCCGTCATTTGTGCTACCTTCCTTGGAGATAAGCTCATCTTCCCACCATTCATGGAGACTCCTTCTCCTATTTAAGCTTTCACCATTGCTATGAGCTGCTAGTTTGGAATTCTTAGTCTTTGGAGTGTTGCTGATAGTATTGTGAGCTTGATAGATAACTGGTGTGACAAGTGTGGGATTGTTTGAGAGCTTGAGGAAGGTTGTGAAGTGGTTTTATCTTGTGTGAAACTTATGAGTGAGAGAGACTTGTATTGGGAGATCCATCTTCAAGGGTGAATGCTTGAGGAGCATGCTGGCTGGACCCTCCTGAGAAGGCTTGTGACGTCAAGACCTGGGTTGTAAGCTTACTCTATTTTATATTTAATACAATCAATGATGTTTTCCTATGTCTTGTATGCAATGTACTAGATAGCTCATGATTTCTTGACTTTATGGGTAAATAGTTCTTTGTTGTATCCGGTTATGTGCTTTGTTGTATTTCCTTGCTTTGTTTCAGGTTGATTACTCATTAGGAGAAAGAAGCAGAAGCTGGAGCAGCGCAACGGAACTCCATCGACCACTGGTTGAGGTAGGCCTCCAACTTGAACTATTTAAGGAGAATTGTTGTTGATTTGTCCTTGTTTGTGACTAGACCCACTCTAGGGCTAGAGGGGTTGCCTCTGTCTACAGAGGGAACACTTTCCTGCTTCACACTCCTATTGTTAAAATAACTTCAAGCAGAACTATTTTAAGTCTAGTAGTAGCTGAAGATTTGCATCTTGAGCAGTTAGATGTAAAGACAACCTTTCTCCATGGGGATTTGGAGGAAGAGATATATATGTAGCAACCACAACGATATGAGGTGAAAGGGAAGGAGAAACTAGTGTGCAGGTTGAAGAAGAGCTTGTATGGCTTAAAACAGGCTCCAAGGCAGTGGTATCTAAAATTTGACAATTTTATGTTTGAAAAAGGTTATACTAGATGTCACTCTGATCATTGTGTTTATCTGAAAAAGCAAAATGATGGCAACCATATTATATTGTTATTGTATGTAGATGACATGCTTGTTGCAGGGTCTAACATGCAAGAAATAAATGTGCTCAAAAGAAAATTGGCAAACTCATTTGCAATGAAGGATTTGGGAGCTGCAAAACAAATCCTTGGTATAAGAATAACTAGAGACAGGAAAAATTGCAAATTAACATTGTCTCAGAATGAGTACATACAAAAGGTGTTGAAAAGGTTTAATATGCACAATTCAAAACCAGTTAGTACACCTTTTGCTAGCCATTTCAAACTTAGTAAGGAAATGTGCCCAAAGACCCAAGAAGACATGGATTATATGTCTAAAGTTCCATATGCATCAGTAGTTGGAAGCTTAATGTATGCAATGGTCTACACAATGCCTGATATTGCACATGCAGTGGGAGTTGTAAGCAGGTACATGAACAATCCAGGAAAGGAACATTGGATGGCAATGAAATGGATTCTCAGATATTTGAAAGGTACCACAAATCAAGCATTATGCTTTGGTGGTTCAAACATTTCTCTACAGGGATATGTTGATGCAGATATGGTAGGTGACAGAGATAACAGGAGGAGCACTACAGGATATGTATTTACTGTTGGTGGAACAGCTGTTAGTTGGGTTTCAAAAATCCAAAGTGTTGTTGCACTTTCAACAACAGAAGCAGAGTATGTTGCTACTATAGTGGCTAGTAAAGAAATGATTTGGTTACAAAGGTTTATGGGTGAATTGGGTAAGGAGCATGATATGGGCACGTTATACAGTGATATTCAAAGTGCCATTAATCTTGCAAAGAACTCAACATTTCATTCCAGGACTAAACACATACAACTTAAGTACCATTTCATACGATCAGTGTTGGAAGATGGAGAGTTGAAGCTGGAAAAGATACACACTAGCCAGAACCCTGCAGATATGCTAACAAAAGTTGTAACTAGGGAGAAACTGAGAATATGCTTAGTTTCAATTGGTCTTCAAGGATGACGATCAAGATGAGAAACAACCAGGTCCAAAGAGGAGTCATTGTCCAGCAAATGGAGTAGTGGTGGAGTTGCTACAATCAGTCTCCAAGTGGGAGATAGTTGGGTGTGGAGCCTGATTATATTCTATATTCATAGGTATCACCACATTGGACCCTAGTTCGAAATGGGGGCGGCAACACCAACCGTAAAATATTTGCTACAGGGGGGGTCCACGGGGGGGCGGATACGACCTTTGGGAGCCCCCCCTGGTGGGGGGTTTTGGGGGCAGTGCCCCCGAAGCTAAAAACATATATAAAATTGCCTTGTAAAAGTATAGTAATTTCTAGTCAATCTGGGCCGTTCATTAGGTGGATGATCTGACGGTAGAACTTATGTTTAGTTTAGGGTTTTTTTCCCTAGAAGGCAACCCCTCTCTTTGTATGAGGGCATTGTATTTGAGGCTGTGATATAGATGTGTATTCTCAGAGCGAGAAACAAAGAGGTGTGACTGTGAGAGAAAACATAGGATATTACAGCAGATTTGATGTAGGTTGTGTCTCTTCATTTTGCCGGATAATAGAAAGGAAGGACTAGCTATTCGGGGTGGACGTAGCCCAAACTGGGTGAACCACATATATCTGTGTCTCTCTTGTTATATGCATTTTCTGTGTTTATATTTCTGCAATATTTTATGTGTTCCATTGCTTCGTAATATATAAGTTTCTCACAAGATATCCTCCTCCTGGGGCTGGTCTTGTTACCCCAGGTTTTCGAGACCCTAACCATCAGTTACCTTTTATTGCAACTTTGGATTTACCTGATTTGTCACGCCTTACGAACGATCCAATTAATTATCTTTCGTATTGGCCGCTAATGCCTAATAAGTTTCCCAGTGATATCTTGAAGTTTGAGGGTAAGTCAGGAGAGGATCCGTCAAATCATGTCATGACTTATCACCTCTGGTGTGCATATAATTCCATTATCAATGATTCAATTTGCTTACGTCTTTTTCAACGCACTCTGATTGGTCTTGCTGCCAAATGGTACATTGAGTTACCACGAGGCTCTTTTTATAATTTTAGTCAGTTAGCCACTTCTTTCTTAACTCATTTTCAGTTTCCTGTCAGATACGACAATGGCACGAAATTATTAACTTCATTAAAACAGTCAACGTCCACATATATTTCAGATCATATCCATGAATGGCAACGTAGACGACGTTTAGTGAAAGTTTTCATTCCAGATCAAATTTTAGCAGAATGGTTTGTTAAATCATTATTACCTAAAATCAGTGAAGATGTAGCTAAGGCAAGAGTTGTTACTGAAGAGCAAGTAATTGTTCAGGCTTAATACCTTGACCTCGTTTATACGCAGTCAGGTACTTTACATGAAAAAATCCCCAACCTTCCGAAACACAATCAAATAACTGCAGCTCCTTCAGGGTCTCATGCCGCTGATGGTATGATTGGTTCAGTTAGTACCAAAAGCAAGAAGAAATCTTCAAATAATTCTTCTCCTATTATAACTTTACCAGATTCCCCGACAGGAGACTCTTTTGCTGAAATTCCTTCTGATATCCATTTCGTAGAATCATCTACGGCCAAATCAAAATCCAGCGGTAAAAAGAAGGGGAAGAAGAAAAATAAACAAAACTCAAAAGAGAAATCAGATAAAAATGAATCTACTGACGAGAAACGTAAACCTCGCTATCCTTGTCTCATTTGTGACGAGGAGCATTTTACAAGAGACTGCCCACATTGAGCTGAGGTTTCGAAAATCGTCAAAGGTTCTCAAACGCCTACTGTCTTGAAGGATCCTTTTCCTAGCCAAGATAGTAAGATGATTGGTTCTTCCTCAAATGCCTCAGAAGAACCCATTATGATGATGTCCCATGTCAGGATTGTGACGCGATCACAAGATTATGGTAGTAAAAATCCTGTTGGTGGTAAGGAAGCAGAATCTTCTAACTCAAACCCATCAACCTCAACTCCTTATGGTTCTGATCCACTAGAGATCGAGAAACCTAACCCAGACTTAGTAATCAAACCGCCTGCTAAGGGTATACTTTGGAAGTCAGCTTTCAATCCACATGTGAGAGCTGCTCAGAATTATAACATTGTTGAAGACTTAGCTGTTTCCCCTTTAGCAATGTCAGCTTTGGAGGTGCTACAATCATGTCCAGCACAACGTAAATTACTATTATTGGCTATAGGAGCTGTTGATATTCAAAATTTGAACCTAATAATTTTCAATTTAGAGAATAGTACACCTCACCTACCTCATCAAATGGATTTCCATATTCCACTGTTAGTCAAAAACATACCTTGCTTTCGGACTGTGATTGATGAGAGAGCTTCTACTTGTATTATGTCAATCCAGTGTTGGAGATCACTTGGTTCTCCAACACTCAATCAATCCTCGACGATTCTAAAGGCTTTTGATGGCCGAGGGTTTCATCCTTTTGGCATTTTGTAGGATTTACCTATAGGGGTTGAACGCAAAACTGTAAATCTAGATGTGGAAGTTGTTGATGCCCCTTTAGATTACAACCTTTTCTTGGGTCGCAGTTGGTCTTACGCTATGACTGTTATTGTTTCATCGGTCTTTCGGCCTATCAAGTTTCTTCAGAATGGAAAAATTGTTACAATAGAACAACTGACTTATTTTTCATCCGACCCAGCCTCTTATGATAGTATTCAACATGTCGGTAAAACAACCATCCCTTACAAGGATGTTGGGGTAGGTTTGATTAAAGATTCTGGTTTACTAGGAACTTTTTCATTTCCTCCTCCTAATGTATCACCTTATTTTGCAACTATTCATATGATTTCATCAAACACCATCGCTTTTGATGATCCTTGGATCGTACCTTCTGATTCTGAGGTGGATTCATTTGGTAACACCATGCCTTTGAGTCCCTTTGAATTGCATATCAGGACATACAGTCGTTTTCTGTCCCTTGTTCAACGAAACTCGATCCAATGAATGTGGTCCATGGAGAATCACTTTCAATATCAATCTCAACTTCAACAACATTTTTTGATCCTATTCATACTGATGAGCGAATTCGTGAACTTTTGTCTGTTGATGATTTACCATGGGAAGATCTTCATCATCGATCTTCGTTTTTTCCTAATGGGTGCGGACCCCTGTAAAAGTAAAAAAGGCACAAGTACATTCTTAAAAACTCACTTTGAGTCATTTCTGGAAGCTTCTAGAAGGAATCTTGAGGTGGCAAGTTCGCTCCTTTAAGGTTCATGCATCCCATACCTTAAGGAGCTAACCCCTTGATGTGAGGAGCTTATCCCTTTGAAGGAGTACTCTATCCCTTCATAGGTGGACCTGTAACCTCCTTCCTTTCCACTATAAAATGAATCATTGGGCTGGTTACTGGAGAGGTCGAAAGCTGAATATTTTTGAGGTGAAATGCTGCTGGAACTTAGTCTTCCTAATTGAGTTTTTGTGAGGAGAGATTACATACCTCTTTGATCTCATTTGGAAGAGTGTGAGGCTTGTCAAAGTAGAGGAGATTCCTATTTCAGACCTTGGGAAGAGCTTATACAACATCAAGGCACCAAAGTTTGTAAAGTTCTTCTATTTCAAAGTTAATACAATCAATTTTATTTTTCTCAATAAGCTGTGTTTATGGTTTATTTTATGAACTCCTTGATCATCATAATGAACATGATTTATTATATTAGCTATGTAGGTGTTATTTGATGTGTGCTTGTTTGTGATTGCAGGTTCTCAAAAGGAAACTCTTTCAGATGGTTGAAGCATGGCTACCACAAACTAGCGTTAGACTTAAGGTAGGGTCTAAACACCTATTTAGTTTTTATTAATGCATCGAAATATGTTTAGAGAAAGGTAGATTTGCTTGTCATGCTTGTTGCTAGATATCTGTTGATACTAGGGAGATCGGCCTTGTCCGCAAGAATGATTTATCCGGCCAACACACTTTTGTAACTAAGCTAGAACCTTTCTTTGTAATCTTCTAGGGATTCATCATTGCATATGGTCATCCTGAAAATTTCCTCTTTAGTATCCTTTGACTGATAGTACTATCGATATTTGTTGTTAAAGGCTTGTTGCATCTGAGCCCAAGTTGTGATGCTATCCCTAGGTAAACCCATGAACCAACGCAATGCTACATCCTTGAGGGTAGATGGAAATATTTTTAACTTCTGCTCATCATCTGTATAGTCATAGGTTCGGCATAGAACAACAAACTCAAATAGGAAAGTGTCGAGGTCTTCTGTGGTTAAGCCATGGAAATGAGGTAGGGAATAGGGGCTTATATTTTTCATCTTATTGTCCCCATTGGTCTCCCTGATGGTGAAGGCACCCTCAACTCTCTCTCTCTTCCCTCTGTCATTTCTATTTTTAGCCATTGGTTCAATAGGAATGGGTTCTTCTTCTTCTTCTTCCCCTGTAGGTTCTTCAAATATGTTAGGTTGCTCACCTAAGGGTTACTCCAGTTCATAGCCACCAAAGAAGAGGGAAGGTTGGTTATTTGATGCAATGGGGGTATTTGGAAAAAAATTCCCTAAGTTATCCCTATTCCTACAAGGCATGAAAGGAAATGATTTTGGTTTGGTTTTGTGTTTTTTCAAACTTCGAAAGTACTTTGCAGAATTGAAATTGCTGATTGAATGAAAAAACTACTTACTGAGTTGAAATCTTGCTTGCAAAATGGAAAGGAAATCAGAAAATGCAGAATGAAAAAAAAGAAACAGCTAAATTACTTTTGAAGAAATAAACTAATGGCAAAATATTGGAGACAAGAAATAGAAGAAAAGAAAGCAGTAATCACATTTTACTCAAACACCTCCCCGACAATGGTGCCAAAAAGTGATGAGCACTAGTATTGCAGCAACAATGATGCAACTCCAGGGCTACCACCTTTACTTTATCAACCTAGGGTTCATACAAACTTGGAGGTGACTGTGCTGTATACACAAGTAAAAGTGATGGTTCTGCCTGTTGTCACTGTTCAGCTAGCAAGATCCCATTGGGGTTTTCAAGCCAGACTTCTATGGAGTCAGAAGAAGCTTGATTTCTTGATGGAAGAAAGGTAAATCTACTCTAAGAGATAGCTACTCTACTGCAATAATGGAGACGACCGAAATTCAATGCTAAATCACACCATTTCCTAATTAACTGCTAAGAAAGTATGCTTTGGAAAAATGCTAAATTAACATGAACCAAATGCTACTATCTAAGTATAGAAGTAAGAAGCATAAAACATCACTAATGTGTAAGTAAAGAGACTGAAATAAATCTGCTTTTGTCTTTTTGCCTTTTCATGCAAAATCAAGTATGCAAACTAATTTATTCTAGTGATGTGGCAAGTGAATTAAGGATGTTTGAGGATGGCTAGAAGGGTGAGGAGATGGTTTTATGGTGTGGGAGACCCTTGGGAGGCTTTTGGTGGTTTCCTAGAGGTTTTCCCTCAATTCGGCCTCAAAACAGGGCATTTCAGGAAAACCTACAAGATGTACTAGAAACCTATAGGATTCCCTGTAAACCTACAAGATACAGTCGAGAGAAAAATGTAAGGTGTTGGAGGTGATGGAAGGCTTATGAATGGTGTTTTATGGGTGGAATGGAGTGGGAGAATGTATAGGATCACTCAAAAGTCAACAACAAAGATAAGGGATGGTTGGATTTGCTCAATGTGCTTGGAAGAATTTCTATGAAAAATGTTGAAAACTAGTGAAGGTGATGGTGAAAACAATGGATAGATAAGGTGGATGGAGTGGAAAGTGGTTGTTGGCTATGAAGTCTTTGTCTCCTCCTGAAGCACCTGCTCTGCATAAAACATGTATATTTTCCAAAAATCTATGTAAACAAGAAACATTCTCATAAACTAGAAAAGCAGAATTAATGAACTAACTGCCTACATTATGCACGAGGAAAGTTTCTAAAAGGAATGAAATCATGGATGAGATCTGCTACAAAAATGAAGATGAAAAAGATGACAATGGAGTCCTACTTTGTAAAACTAACAAAATACTAATTTAAAGACAACAAACTCCAAAGCTTATAAAAGAAATAGAAATTTGTGTTTTTGGGGCTGCATAAGGGTCCCTTCCTCAAGTCATGATCCCAGAGGGAGGAAGTGAGGCCGAGACACCTGCTAACGACCTTGTGGTGCTTCTTTTATCCCTGCTAACCTGCTACTAAAGTAAGGCACAAAAGGAAGCAAACTAATAAAGAACCAATCCAATCTACACTACTTGCAATGGAAATGCATCTAAAAGAAAATTAACAATGAAGATATGAAACTACACTAAACATACATATACAAGAAAGAGGATCCTTGGCTGCTAGGGTTGGGCCCTAACCCAAGAGCTTCAGCCCTTTGAGTTAACTCAGTGCTGGCTCAAAACAAAACTCATTCTTACTACCAAAACAAAAAATTGCAACAATAAAACTTTCACAAGTCTGGAGCTCGAAAATAACTTAGATTTTTACAAGAAAAAATTGAATCCTAATGAGGCTCTAGGCCTCTCTACTTATACAAATAAATTCCCCAATGAATTCCTTAAAATTAGGGAGGCTCGGCTCCCAAACTTGAGATAAACTAGCTCTTTGTCTCTCACTTGTTCGATTGCCTTCCAATCCTCATGGCTTCGCTGCTTGCACTCTGAGCTGGTGTGATGAATGGAGGAATATTCGAATGGGGGATAAGTAAATGTGGAGGATTTACCTCCTACGATCCCTCTCCCTTGTCCAATTCGATTTTTAACCTTAGTATTTGCAAAAATTCCTTGATTTCTCTTTCAATCCCGCATTCAATGCATATTAGTCCACTAGACATAATATCCAACTCTAACTCATCTCATAAACAAAATATAATCAAATACATGTAATAAGTTGTGAGAAAACTAGGTTTGACTAACCTAGGAGGTGAATTAAGGCCCATATAATTACCAAATAATGAGGCTCATCAGCCTCACAAGTTATCATTGCAACATTTCAAATCAACAATCGCCACATCATGTAGAACAGAATATCGGGGATCAAAGCATCACAACTCTTGAATTTTTGGACCTAGAAAAAATTTGGATAGTGCAAAATCGTTGGGGTACCCAAAAGAAAAATTACAAAGGAAATCAGTGTAAACTCAGGGGCAGGCAGGCATTTTCTCTCTCCTCCAGGGGGCCACATGGAAGAATACTATTGGATCCGATAAAGATCCGGGGGAGCTTATGTCACCATGTCGTGGAAGTATGGAGGACACATCACATGTTGATCTGTAATTTTTAGGGGCCCTATGGGGGCATATCCGGGTGATACGTGTCACCACTTAGGAAATGACATGTGGCAATGATGAAGTCATTGGTTGGAAATCGACGATCGATAGTAGTAGTGTGTTTTGTATCAAAAGGAAATCGCTGATATGAACCACCGATTGTGGGGCTTCGATATGGGGGTTGGCTCATGGTCACAGGAAGAGAAAGGAATCATGGGATAAGTGTTATAAGTGATCCTTCATATCGGTGATTGCACATTTTGGGAGGTCACATCAATGGCATGGGTTGGAAATCTTCGATGTGTTGATTTTGATATTCCAAGTGGGCCTAATCGACACTCGCGGTGTCGTAGAGGTGGTTCAGTGTAAAAGTGGATAATTCCACTGATATGAGGGTTTTATTTTAACAAAGGAAAGGGTCTCCCCAAAACTAGTGCAAAGGATCTAGCACCCGAGGACTAAGTGGTCGGCAGCTGAGGCATTAAAGGAGGACATGGAGAATTTGAAAATCAGCTTGGGCTAACCCTATGAAGCCCCTTGTAAGAAGAAATCGGGGTCAACACCAATAAGGGAAATGAATTTGGCTGCACTATGCCCAAGCATGTGGAGAGTAAATGAAGGTATGGGAGCTCAGGAGGACTTAATGACTCAGCATGGAGCTCCATGTAGTATGGATATGAGGTACCACCCAGATGACCTGTGGTTTCTCACCTTCACATGAAACTAACAGTGGAATCAATCTGAGCTCTAAAGAATGAGCAATTCAAGCAGTAAAGGTGAAAGTGACGGGAACTAGCCGAGTACCAAAGGAGGAAGATCATGACCAAGAAGTCACCCGATCAAAGGCGATCCCAGGGATGGGCATGGAGATATTCTGCTGAATTTTTCATCTATTGGATGACTTGTTTTGTAATTATGTACATTGTCGCAATTTAATGAGGCAATTAAATATTTTGTAGTCATTTTTGGGCCATAGATCCATCCTAGGATGAGGCAAGTAGTCGATCTTACAACTGAATTTGGGATGAGATATTTGTTGTAACTATTGTTCAAAGCTACCCTCTCCATATAAATAGGGGGAAGAAACACTTCATGAGGGTTCAAAATTTTGGGAAAGAAACTCTTTAGAGGATCATTTTCTTGTTTCACAAAGGCAGTGGTATGAAGATTAGTGTATGCACTCTCTCTGATTATTTAATAGAAGAATTGTGGTGATTCTAACTCATTGGATTGTAGTATGTTTTTCTCTATTAGTGTTTTCATATATGTTTGAAATTCTCCTCAGGTTGCATGTATCTAGCATCTAGATATATTCCAATTATATGCAGATTCATTTTAATCAAGTCATTGATAAAGAATGTCTATATTGATATGGTAATAAGGTCTTTAAAAGGTGCTCCATGCATCACAACATTTTATAAGCCTCTCATTACTCTTGTTTCTTGCTAGATCCATAGATATAGAATTCTTAAAGTCTAAGCTCTGTTTTGATGGATTTACTCTCTATTGTCTTCTACTATTCCATCTCCCTTAACAATTTATTTGTTGCAAGTTTTCAATCTCCTTTGGCCACCACTATTTCAGGATTACTCCCTGTGTATTTCTATGCATATTTTATTTATTACATTGTGCTTTCTTGAACGGTTCTTAATCAACCCCATTTGAATTATTTGTAACAAAACTATTAATGCTACAAGTCCTCAAGATAAATCTGATAGCACTACTTAAGATGTCCTAGGTACTATTCTATAATCAACCCAGAGGTTGTCCCTAGGAGGCTTTTCATATCCCCTAAAGCACTACTATTACAAGTTCTAGAATTCACCACAATAGTCCCCACTCTTTGTAATTATCACTTCCCTTATTTTGACTTTTTCACGTTGCATGGGTGACTGAGTAGACTGCAATTTACCAATCGAATGTTTCCAAGTTTACTGGCCACCTCTAGCCCATTAATACCTTATCCTTGCTCATTAAAAACATTTTTAACCATTATGTGCATAGGAAAGAAGTGATGGGTGTCATACTTGAGCCTGCCTATGATGTCAAGTTGCTGGAGATGCATGCATGTTGTTGTTGAACTAATGGTCAATCAATTACTCTTTGAAGGTTCTATCTTCCATTTTCTTGCTATGCATAGGTCCCCATTAAACAAAACAATATGATGATGTATTTGACTGATAAAACATCTCTTTCATGCAAGTCTTTTTCAGTGTTCAATATAATGTTGTTGGATTGGATTGGGGACCTTGCAGGTGCCCCTCAAGGATGGTTTGAATTCCATAAGTCTTAAGGATAGACTCTTGATGCTTTAGGGTGGCCAAATACGCATTCTAGATCAGCAACCGTCCTTTTCCTATGGCTTTGAGGGATCTTTGCAAGTGGCTACAGGATTAATATCCTTCCTATGGAAGTCGCACAGTTCCTTCCCAAAACCTCATACTACATTCAGGGACTTGCATAAATCATAATGAGCCTAGGAAAAATAACATAATCTTCTAATGGTGGTGAAATATTTTGAAAAAGAGTGAAGGCAGAGTCTATTTTTTTTTTTTCCAATGGTCTGAGGTGGAATCTTGAGAATGGAGTTAGCTAAATGGAGTGGATGACAGGTGAAGGAGGTTTGATGTACCTATCATAACATTTTCTTAGGAAAAACACGAGTTTTGACCCCTTTTTCTAATCAGATCTCAATCTTGTAGAATTTATGGTCGATCTTGTAGTAGTTCAAAACAATCATGTAGCACTACAGGATTGAGGCAAAATTCAGAATGGTTCTTTCTAGGCGATGGAGGGGTGTAGGGAGATGGGTAAATAATGAGGGAAATGCAACCCTTAGGTTGGGGAAATGGAGAAATGGATTGTGGACTTTGTTCCTTCAATTGTTTTCCTCTTGTCTGTCTAGAGTCCTGCAAAAGAAAAATGTTAGCATAATTGATGTAAGGACTACCTTGCCTCTACATACTTCCTCCTTGTGTTTCATTTTTCTTTTCTTTCTTTTTTTCTCCTTTTTCTTGAGACATGCAGATTGCCCGTGGAGAGGTTTTCAATTTGCATTCCTGCCCCAAGTTCCTCAAAGGAGGTTTTCACTTAGGGATATTTTCATCTTATTTTTTCTTTTCTTTTATTTTTTTCTCTTTGGTTGCGTCATAGAGATTTTCAGCCCTATAGTTTTCCTTAGATGACTCATGGAGGTTTTCACCTAGGCCCTTTTATTTTATTTTTATTTGTATTTGTATTATTATTATTATTATTATTATTATTATTATTTGCTGGTCAAAAGATTGGTGAACTGAGGGTTGTGAGCCTCCCAATCACATTCATCTCCTTGCTAATTGAACTAATAAACTCCTCTTTTGATAGAGGTATTTTGTACAACTTCAATCGATAACCATTAACAAGCAAGGGGATACCTTCCTCATCAATTGCTCTAATTTGGACATACCAATTCTTTTGAAAATTTTCCACTAGATAGGGGACCAACCATCTTTTCATTAATTTTCCTTTGAATTACTTGAATCTTGAATCATATAGAAGGGCCCAATCACCCTCTTGAAAATCTCTCTCCCTAATGTGTTTATCATGCCATATCATCCTCTCTAGCTAGACTACCTTAGTGTGTAGGAGAGCTTGCAATCTAAATTCATCTAAACCATTGTGCTAGAGCAGCCTCTCTTGTTGTGTTGCAGTTAGTTCTAAGTCTAACTAATCTACCATCCTTAGGGTATTATATTTAAATTCAATGGATGGAAGGTCCTTCTTTCCATATATTAATTCAAATGGGGTAAATACAGTGGTGGTCTTCTAGGTGGTATTGTAGGCCCAACTGGTTTCTATATGTGTTTCTGCCCAATATTTTCTGTTGTTGCTAACAACTTTGGTCAAAAATTTCTTCAAGCCTCTATTTGTGACCTCAACTTACCCATTTTCCTGAGGGTGATATGGAGTGGATGTCATGTGTTTGATGTGGTGTTGCTTCATGAATTCTTCAATCATATTTGAGTTGAATTGTGTCCCTTGATAAGTGACCAACACCCTTGGAAAACAAAACTTATAGAAGATGTTCTCCCTAAAATATTCAACCACCTTCTTCTCATTTTTTTCATTTATGGCATTTTTTTTAGCCCATTCAGTCACATAATCAGTGCACATAATGATATACTTCTTCTTTCCTGATGGTGGATCAATGGGCCCAATGAAGTTCATGCCCCATTTCTCGAATGGCTTCAAAGACACTTGAGGTTGTAAGGGAATGTCATCCTTAGGTGTGGCATTTCCCGTCCTTTGGCACTGATCACACCTAGAGGTGAAACTTCTTGCAACTTGATGTAGAGTGGGCTAGTAGTAACCAACTTGTAGAACCTTGAAGGTTGTCCTCTTAGCAAAAACGTGTCTCCTGTAAGGTGCATTATGGCAAGCTAAGAGGATTTTAAATACCTCCTCTCCACTAACACAGCTTTTCAAAATCTGATCTAGCCCCAACTCGAAAATATTTTCCCCAATCCAAGTGAATGGGGCACTCTTCCTAATAATATTTCTCTTCTCCCTGGAGGATATATTAAGAAGGAACCTCCAAACAACCAAGTAGTTTCCTATCTCAACAAACCAAGGAGATAACACTGAGATGGAAAAGAGGTTTTCATCTAGTGGTTGATCATCTACCATCTCATCATTCCCCACATTCCAGGTCAGTCTTGACAAAAAAGATGCAACCACATCCTCTTTCCCTAGTTTGTCAACAATAGTTAAATCAAATTGTTTCAATAATAACAACCATATAATTATCCTAGCATTGACATCAAGTTTATTCACTAAATAATTAATGGTTTCATGATTAGTGTAGACAAAAGTTTTATATCTACTGATGTAGTGCCTAAACTTGTTTAAAGAATGTACCACAACCAGGAGTTCTTTTTCGGTGTTTGTATAATTTAACTCGGCCTTAGAAAGGTTCTTACTGATGAAATATATAACATAGGGTAATTTGTCTTCCACCTACCCTAAGGCTTCTCCTACAACTTTATCTAATGTGTTTGTGTGGCTATGGTATGGAAATTCCCAATTGGGACCCCTACGGATGGGTGCAATGATCAAATTCTCCTTTAGTACCTCAAAGGCCTCTTGACATTTATCTATCCAACAGAAGTTTGAATCTTTAGCCAGTATTCCAAGCAAGGGTGATGTAAATTTATTGAATTCCTTAATGAACCTTCTATAATACCCAACAATTACAAGGAAGCTTCTGACATCTTTTTTTTTTTAGGGATAGGGACCTCTTTAATTATGGAAACTTTGCTAGGGTCAACCTATATCCCTTCCTTAGATATGTAATGGCCTAGGACACACACTACATTCATAAAATTTCACATTCCTCAGGACTTAATGAAAGATTCATCTCAATGCATTTCTTTAATACCTTACATGGATTAGATAGAGATTCCTATAAGTCACATACATAAGGAGTGAAGTCATCCATGTATATATCAATAGTGTCATGATAAAGGTCAACCAAGATACTCATAACTGCCCTCTAGAAGGTAGCAGGCGCATTGCACAAGCCAAATGGAAGGACACTATAGAAAAACTACCCCAAGGACATGTGAACGTGGTCTTGTCTTGGTCCTCAGCGTTGATTTGTATTTGGTTGTACCCACTAAATCCATCTAGGAAGGGAAATAATTTCTTCCTTGCAAGGCCATCTAGGACTTGTTCAATGAAAGGCAAATGGAAGTGGTCCTTCTTTATAGACTTGTTAAGCTCTCGATAATCAACACATATCTTCCACTTCCCATTTTTCTTAGGGACTATGATGAAGGGGGACAGCCACTCACTATCTAAAGTGGGGTATATGAACCCTGCATCCAGTGGCTTTTATAATTCCTCTTTCACAATGTCCCTAAGAGTTAGATTCATACTTCTCTGGCGTTGGTGCACATGCTTGCATACCTCTTTGATGTATATATGATGATTACAAACTGAGGGATGCACACTTTTTATTTCCTTATAATCCCAACAAAAAACATCAAGTTGTTGCCTCAGCAAATTGCATAGATTTTCTTCTTGCTCAACTGAGAGAGAGGGGTTGATATTTAGGGTTTTGGATGCACTAGTCTCTACAACCTTAGCATGATCTAGATTAGGGCCAATAGAGAACAAATCATTCCATGGGTTACTGTCAATTTTTTTTATAAATTCATCAAATGGCATGGCAATGGGACGTTGACTCTGTAAGATATAGTCAATAAGGCCATCTTCATCAAGCTACCTCCCTCCTACAACAATGTCCAGTCTACAGAGTGGGTAGAGGGATTGTTGAGTTGAGGCTTCTATGATCCATATCAAGATTGAGAATATGACTTTTAATTCCAATATTAATAATAATGATATGATAATATCGAGGATAATAATACTAATTTGAATTATCTAGTATATTTAATATTACGTTTAATAATATACATAGATCTATTATTACTTATTCCTTTTATTAGATTTCTATTAATTAGTTACTCTAGACATTATTTCAATACTATGACATTATTATAATAATAATATAATATTTATTTTTAATTATTATTAAATCCTTCTGATTACTAACAATGAGTATCCCTAGATATATTATTTCTAATATAATATCCCCTAATATTATTATTAAATATGATTATCTTTTCACCCAATTAACTCATGATAAATATTAAAATAATATTTTTTTTTTTACAAAAAAGGTAATTTTTTATTTGACAATCGGCAAAAGAGCTGTCGAGGGCTTAAACAAAAATACACTGTAGATCCTTGCTACAGTTAGCAGGGCCATTAGAATTGGATTTTGAAAATTTCGCTGAAAGAATTACATTGTGGTAGCAGAAAGGACTTGAATGAAGGAGGACTTGATTTGTTCTTGTTTGAAACCTTGGAGATCCACAACTTTTGCTAGAGGAGACCCACCTTGCTGGACTGCCGGATCAACCCATGAAACAATTCAGATTCTTTTTTATTTGTCTGACGGAATGCTATGAAGTGAGCAAGAGTTCCAAGATCAGAAAACCAAGCGTAGTGGATCTGAAACTCTATAAAAATGGGCAAAAGAGCGATATCGGGACTGGAAACAAATAGGAAGTCGCATCGGAGTTAGGTGGGGGGTAGGCCCATCGCAGAGGGGTGTGATAGGGGATGGAAGTGAAATGGAAAAAAACTGAAAAAAAAAGAGTGATCAGGTCCGGGCTCTCAACATGCAATGAATATCGCAAATCGGAAATCACATTCCGAGTTATGCGAGGTGGAGGCCCATCGCAAAGGGATGCGATGGGGGCTGGATGCGAAATGGAAAAAGATGAAATAAAGTATGATCGAGTCCGGGCTCTTATCGCTCATCACATATCGCAATGGTGTATGGTAAGTGCTTTGGGTGGGACATGCGATGGGCCGGATGCGAGAAGGCATTAGACTAAATTATATGCATGGTTAGGTCCGGACTCTCATCGCGCATCGCATATCACAATGGCGAATGGACAATGCTTTGGATGGGAAGCACGATGGGGCGGAAGCGAAAAGGAAAGTCTGCGAAATGACATGGAATGTAGCATAAATAAGTGGCCCTGACATCTCCAGAGTTAAGGGATGCTGCAATCTAATTCAACCTCATTGACTAACAAGGATCTCCTGCTCCGGATAGAGGCAAGGTTGGCTGCCAAATCCGCTTGTGAGTTCAGCTTTCTCAGCACATGATAGAAGGAGATTTTTTGAAACTTGGGCAAGAAAAGTTTATTTTTTTTGAGGATGGGGGCTAACTGCACCTGAGAGTGGATATTTTGAGAATTCATAGCCTGGATAATTAGTTTGGAGTCTCCAAAGACTGAGATGGAGAGGAGATTCCTCTTAAAAGCTAGATTTAGACCTTGCCACAGAGCAAGAGCCTTCACCTTGTTGTTTTTTTCATTCCCCAAACCCCAAGCAAAGCGCAACTCAATTGAGCCATCGGGGCTTAAGATAACTCCACCTCCACCCACCTTTCCTGGGTTGCCTTTAGAGGCCCCATCGAAGAAAAGGTAGTGATCATCCAAAGCAGATCTCCATTTGATGAATTCCTGTTCATTCAGACGGATTTCCCAGTGAGAAGAGGCTTTAGCCGGAGGAATGTGTCTATTCTGATGATTAGGAACAAGCTCTTTTAACCATTGATCTTCCTCGATGTCCAAAGTTGTGCCATTTCTTATGTTGGGATTGGTTTCTAAAGCCTCTCCCAAGAGGGCTTTGATCTTAGTGATAATTCTGACCAGGTTGCAACTCTCCTCCCTAAAAATTTTGTTGTTCCTCTCCAGCCACAGTTTCCAGCATGTGAATTTGGGGATCCACATCCAACCAGTCTTGAGAAGGTTTTTTTTGGAGAGACAGAAGGGGGATAACTTGGCCCAGTTCCAGAGAAGGTCCTGAATATTTCCTGGTAGCTCAATATTGTCAGATCCTAGCATCAGGACACCCCTCCAAACTTCTTGAGCAAAGGGGCACAAAAGGAACAGGTGGTTAGCTGTTTCATCATCTAAAACACAAAGAGGGCATCTGGACGAGCCTGCCAAACCACACTTCCTCAGGTTATCTCCAGTGAGGGTAATTTATGCACCATAGTCCAGCAAAAGAAGTCAATTTTGGGGAGAGCAGGAAAAGACCAGATAAATTTCCATTGAGTTGGCTTTGGTGGGACGTTAGGGACAACCATCAAACTTTTGTAACCTTCTGCTGCTGAGTAAGAGCCTGAGAGAGAACCCCACCCTCTTTTGTCCTTAGAAGAGACCTTTAGGGGAGATTTTCCTTGGAGAAGATCCAACAATAACTTGGCTTCACCATCCAGCCAGTGAGGGACCTCCCCCAAATTCCAACCATCCCATAGACTTTCTGCATCATTTTTCCATTTGGAGATGTCCCAAAGGGTTTCCAGATTTCTGGCCTGAAGCCAAACTCTAATATTTTCCAGATCTTCCATCTAATTCAAGGGCTGATCTCCAAGAATCGAGTCTTCCTAGATTTTTATTTTTTTCCCATTACTTGGAATCCGATAAAGCTTATGACTGAAATGTTTCATAGCTATGAGACATAGTTTGAACACTGGAGATCCTTTGGAAATTCTAGGAGGTTGGTCCAAACACCTCAAGCGCTGCCCATGAAAATATTTTTTCCACAGAACTCTCTTACTCCAACTAGGATTCTCAGAGACAATGTTCCAAAGGAGCTTGGAGCACAGAGCAAGATTTTGGGTTGCCAGATCTCGCATTTGAAGACCTCATTCCAAGAATAGCTTCTTAATAGTGTCCCAATTTACTAAATGAAGCCTTCTTTCGTTATTTTTCCCTCCCTCCCACAGAAATATTTTAAGAATACCGTCCACTTTATTGATAAAGGTTTTAGGAGCTAGAAGAATGGAATTCTGATAAACCGGGAGACTTATGAGGATAGATTTCATTAGGAGTACCTTCCCAGCATTATTCAACCATGAGGCTCCCCAAGCCTGTATTCTGAGTTTTATCTTGTCCAGCAAGGGCGTCTAGTGAGCTACCTTAGAATTTTATTTGAAGATTGGAATCCCAAGATACTTAAATGACTCCCAGGTTAGGTTTCTTTCCATTTCTAAAAGCCTTGCTATGTCTGTCAAGTCCTTGTTCGAGCCATTCCAGCCAAATATCATGCTTTTTAGATAGTTAATCTTGCTACCTGAAACCTCCTTATAAATGTCCAGTTCTTTCTTGAAGGTTCTAGCAGAATTTATGCTAGATCCTCCAAGTAATAAAGTATCACCAACAAACTGGGCATGATTTATGTCTTTAACGTTTTGAGCCATTCTCAGGCCTGGTAGAGTTTGGATCTGTTGACAGTGGTCAAGCTGGAAGTTGAGCACTGAAGCTTGGATGGCGTAAAGAAGCAGGGACAAAGGGCACCCTTGTCTAAGCCCCCTCGAGGCCTGGAAGAAATACATTGAACAACCATTAACCAGAGGCGCTATCCAAGGGGAGGCAATGTAGGCTTTCACCCAAGTTATGAGAGATTTTGAGAAGCCAAATTTCCCCATCACAGAGAACAGGAAATCATGTCTCACCCTGTCAAAGGCATTTTTCAAATCTAGCTTAATTACCATGCCTTTCTCTTTTCGGTGGTAGCTTGAATGAATTTCTTCTTGCACCAGCACAATATTGTCAAGAATCTTTCTCCCTTTTATGAATCCTCCTTGGTTTTTAGGGATGATGATAAGCAGAATTTCCTTAAGACATTTGGCTATTATTTTTATAATCAGCTTATAACTTGTATTACACAATGAAATGGGCCTGAATCTACTAAAATCAGTGGTGCCTTTGTCTTTAGGAATCAATGCAAGGAAGGCCGAATTGGTGTTGCCTCCAATCTTGGTACGGGTTTGAGATTTACAGATCATTCTCAGAAGGTATTTTTTAATTGTGGACCAGCATGTCAGATAGAACCTTGTTGTGAACCGATCAGGGCTCGGGGCTTTATCCGGGTCCATGCAATCCAGAGCATTTTTTATCTCATTCATACTAATGGGAGTAGTCAGCTTGATATTGTCGGAATCTTGAACACGGAGAGGAATAAGATCAATCAGATAAGCATGAGGATCGATAGGAGGGTCTTCCAGGGCAGAATAAAGATCTTTGAAGAAGGAGTGGGTTGCTCACTTTATGCTATCAAAATCTTTAACCACAGTGTTTTTATAGTGAATTTCATTTACTGTTTTGAAGTGCTTGCATGCTTCAGCTTGCTTATGGAAGTAGCTTGTATTTTTGTCTCCGGCCTGTAACCAAATATTTCTAGACTTCTATCTCCAGAACTCTTCTTCATCCCTACTTGGTATATGGAGGTCTTTTTGCAGCTCTACTTCTTTTTGAAGAAGGATTTGCGTTACTTCGAAATTCTCCATTGTTAATTAATGACCTGCTAAACTGTCGTGCATCTCCTTTATTTTGGCGGTGGGCATTTTCAACCTTTTAGCCCACACCTTGAGCCCCCTTTTGAGTCTCCTCATTTTTTCTTCCTACACAAAGAAAGGGGATCCTTGAACTTGCTGGTTCCAGGCCTCAGAGACCACCTCTTGGAATCCTTCTTGATGAATCCACAGAGAGCTGAATCTAAAAGGAATGGGTCCAAGATTTCCATCCAAGGAGAGCTCAAGCAGAATGGGTTTATGGTCAGAGGTGTAGTTCGGCAGAATTTTAGAGGTGGCCATTAAACCACAAGACAAGAAGGAGGATTGGACTAGAAATCTGTCCAGACGAGTAGCAATGTGGCCTGGGCCTAACCTTTTGTTTGACCAGGTGAATTTCCCAGATGTGGGCTTGATATCCTCCGAATCCCAATCTAGAATGAGGTCTTCAACCCATTCTCTAGCTGGGTCCCTAACCAACGAGCCCCCCTTTTTCTCTTCTGCAGCTAGCATAACATTCAGATCACCTGAAATAATAATATTTTCTGGATTGTGCAAGAAAAGATAGGACTGGAGCGAGTCCCAACAAACTTTTTTCTTAGAGGGTAAAATCGGATCATAAAGATTGAACATACTTACTTGGTGGCCAGATTCTTTATGGAGGAGCTTAGTGAGTAGCCAATGGGGGCAACATTCATCATGAATTAGATCATATTTGGAGCTATCCCAAAAGGAGGCAATCCCTCCAAAAGCGCCTCTGGCACTGACTGCTCTCCCTTGGCCTTTATGCCAGAAAAGTTTGCTTGCTTGGAAGAGTAAAAGGTCCTCTAGTTTTGTCTCCTAGATGAGAAGGATTTCAGGCGAGTACATCCTCACAATGTCTTTCAGGGCTTCTTTTTTCATCTTGCTACCTAATCCTTTGCAATTCCAGGAGACGTATTTCATTATTTACTAGCTTGGGGGGTTGTGGCTCCTTTTGGAGCCTTACCTTGTGTTATCACTCAGGTTGTTCCCTTTGACTCCCAAGGGAATACGGCTGAGGTAACCACAAACCAATCTTTGGATTGCAGGTACTAGCCTACCTGCAATCAGAGAGGGCTCTCTCTTTCTGATTTAGCTTTGTTTTGGGAATTTTAGGCTAGATATGAAACCTGGATTTTGTTTGAAGCTTGGTTGAATGATAGGCTCTAGAGAGGGGCATGAAATACTCAGAGAGTTTTATTCCATTGGGCGATGGGAGTCCATGACTGTAAGTTGCTTGGGGTATGTGATAAGGATAGTGTTACTACAGAGCCAGACAGGTATTCATGAAACAAACTTTTGATTTAAAGGAAAAACAGTAAGAACCGACACAATGAAAGGCAATAAAGATTTCTTTCACTGTGAAAACTAGTATAAAGGTTTCAATATTTATTCAAGAGCAGTTAAGAATTCCTGAATAGATTTCACGATGTAAACTTAGAGAAAATGGGAGAACTTAAGAATTCCACATTTATAACTAGTTCTGAAGAAAACATAATTAGAAACAAAGATTGAGTTTAGGGTGCCTCAATGGACAAATCCTAAACAATTCTTTTTCCTTACTGCTAAGAGTATTAAACATATAATATAGATGGTTTCAGCAAATAGAGAAAATACAAAACACAGTTCAGAAGAAACTTATTGTATCACGAGATAACACGGGAATCTTGCAGTAGCCAGCAATCTCATCACAACATGTCCAAGCAAATCAAATAGACACACCAACAGCTTCTTGTATTCAACTCTGAGAAGGTACAGCGGAGCTCTCCAGAATAAAATCAACAACCCCAAATAAGTTATGCGTGGGGATATATATACAAAGTGTTTCACAAAATATCCTAAAGATGAGTCATTAACTCATAACTTTTCTTACCAACTTTCAAAAATAGTAGATACAACAGTTATTGCCATTAAAATAGACAAACAACAGCTGTTCATTTCTGTCAGAGTTCTTTGACTTTGCAACCAACTGGGTCGACCGAGTGCTTGCATCCATTTCGAGGAACTTCGCCTTTTGCTGCTTTGCCACGGTGTGACTACTTTTGCCTCGTCACCTGCACTCGTTTATTTGTGCCAATTCATTATCCTTGTTATCTAGTTGTTCTTTCTATTGCCACCCAGGTAGATTGAACATGTGAGTCTTTTTGAACAGGCTGACTCGAGAATGATAAAAAAAAAGAATCTTAACCAAAATTTGATTTATCAAAGTAATGTTTCTATCATGCCTCTCCACCAATCTTCAGTAGGCAATTGGTGTCTCTGTATTTTGATTAGAGTCTCATCAGCTTCAGTATATTTGTAGTAATTTGGAGGTACTTCAAAAAGGTGCTTGATCTCATGCTCAATAAAAAACAAATTTTCCAACTTTTCATAGAGAGTCTGCCCAGATGGGGGCCCTGTTTCCTCTGAACTGCTTGCAGATGCTGTTATTTGATTTGTTGCATAATTGTTGACCCTCTTGGCATAATTTTCATGTGATAACAACCTTCCTGCACTAGTTACCAAGCTGGGAAGACCTCTGTTATGCAATGCTGTGATTTTTGTAATAAATTCATTTACCTCTGTCTGCATTTCTTGACACCTTCTGTCCAATGTTTGCACATAATTCCTCAAGGTAAGCACCCTCTTTATTAGTAATATGGTATCAGTTCTATCTCTGACACCCATTCCTTCTAGCTGAAGGCCAGTGCGGTTGTTCAGGACTTGAATCATTCTGTTGGCTATTTCAGGCATATTTCCCAGGGATGCCCGGGCTCTTTATCCTTCAGCTTTTGCCCTGCTTAGGAGATCCATTTGCTCATGGATAGTTTCGATGGACTGCCATTGGTCTGTAATGGATTGACCAATGTTGGCCCACAAAATCTTCTTGATTTCACTTATGATTTTGTCCAAAGTGAGCTCTTTTTCTAACTCCTTTACCCTTTTCTCAAGAGCTCTTATCTCCCTTACTCTTTCAGCCAAATTCTGCTTGGATTTGTCATATTTCTCTTCAAGCTTGGCTAACTTTTCTTTAGCCTCTTTCAGTTCAGCCATCTGTACTTCTAGAGCTTCAAGCTCCTTCATCATATTCTGCATGCTGAGGCTGGGTACCTGTTCTGATGCTGCTACCTGCGTTGTCCCTTCTGATGTTGGTGTTGAGCCTGAGGGGCCTGCCTCCGATGTTTGCCCGGTGGGAGGAGCTGGTGGAGTTATTATTTGAGGAGTATCCTCAATATTTATGACTGCTGGTGGTGGCTGAGCTGCTTGCCCTTCTGGCCTTTGCCTTAGGGCCGCTTCCAAAGCACCCTCTGTTTCTACCAATCTCTTATGTAAGGTCAAGAGTAGAGCAACCACATCTTGATCTTTCTTTTGTTCTGCAACCCCTTCAGTCTGAGGGTGATGGGTAGGTGGTATCTTGATCTGTTTTCTCAAAGCTGCTATATCCTCATCCTTCTTCTTCATCAAGGCCTGCACACCCTTAGGATCATTTGGATCATGTCCTAGTTCTATAATAATTTCTTCCAAGGACTTGATTTTGTTGCCCTTGGCTTGAGATGATGCCTTTTCTAGCTCCAGCTGAGAAGCAGTATTGTGTAGAGAATTTTGAAACTTGTGTGCCAACAGAGTTTTATAAGCCAAGGTTGAGTAGATCATCTCCCTGGTTTGCTTGTGTAGCTCATTCTGATCCATGGGGTGGATGTCTTTGGCAAACACTTCCAAGTTGGTTCTGATGTAGTCTGCCGCTGACTGAGGATGTTGCATGGTAGGTCTAAAATGACTGAGAGTCATCTTCCCTTCTTGAATATCATAGGCTGACATGAGTCTCTCCTGATTGGTTGGTGCCATTCTAAGCAGTTGGTTATAGAGCTGGTATCTAACCGGCTCATTTCTTGCTTTTATGTCTGTGAACTGCTTTTTTATACTAGATTCTGCCTTGGTTCGCTGCCTTGAAGAACTTACTTCTACTCCTCCTTGCATTCCTTGCTCTTGCTGTAAGGAGCTGGCCGATGTTTCGATGCTAGGAGGGAGCATAGCATCAGTTGGTCTTTCAGGCATTTCCTCCTCAGAGAAGGGATTGAGTCTTTGCCTTTTCTCACCTTGCTGATCTGTTGAAGTGGTGAGAGGAGTTTCCTCTTGCCTATCCCTTTTCCTCATTCTTTCTTCATTTGCAGGTGTCTGTAAAACTGTAGTTTCAACTGTTACCTCCTGCCTTGGAGGGATTTGATCTTGGGTTTGCTGCTCTGTGGAGGCAGGCGCTTCAGCCATTTCTTCTTGCTGCTCCAAATTAGGAAGTGATTCCTCTTGTTGTACTTCTTTGCCTTTAGCTATGTTTGCTGCTTGACCGGTTGCTTTGGAAAATTGCTGGGGAACAGTGGAAGATGAGGCACTTTCTCCAAGATGCCGAGGGGTTGGAGACCAAACCTGTCCAAAATATTCCAAGTCAACTGCCTTTTCTAAATTCTTAATTGCTCTTTCTGCTAATTCTTCTTCAGAATAATCCTCCACTAATGTGCCTTCTTTCCACTCTAGTTGATTAGCATATTTTTCAATTTGTGGAATGCTGAAATGATCATAGGTAGCAAGCCTATACTTGATTCTTCTGAGGCTTATGAAATGATTAGGGTCATATGGTGCCCAATAGAAGCTTGTTTTGAGCTGGAGGCTTTTTAGGATCTTGTCCGCCTCTCCCCAGGCTTCTTCCCTCTTATTAAATATGAATGGACCCAGTTGGTGCTTAATTTTCAGCTGTGCTTTCTTATTTTTGCTATGAAAGTGTACCATGTCTGAATTGCCAAATTGCCGAAAGTACTCTAGGGCAAAAAGTCTCATGGGAACGTACTTTGGCAGTCTGTATGGGGCTAGCTCACAGCCATATATTCTGATAACTGTGTGGTCTTGGTAGAAGTACCAATCTCCAATGCTATAGTTCTTTGACAGCTGGAGGATCTTCTGCATTTCATCGGTGAGTCTAGGAGGAGGAGAACTCTGTAGCAGGGACAAGGCTGGATGAATGAACAGATCAATGAACTCACAGTAGTTGTATGGAGAGTAAAAGATATGGTGACAGACTGGTGTCCAGTATATCACTGACCTCTTGTTTCCTTTTGCACCCAACTTTTTGAGAAAAATAGGGAAACTGTCAGGCTGATTGTATAATATCAAGTGATATATGTATGAAGTAAATTTAAATACCCTCTCTCTCTCCAGATTCATGAATTTCTCATGAATTCTGTCAGCAATAAATGTGGCATAATCATACTGGACAGCAGGGGGCTGTCCTGGAGTGAACATGGATAGCATTACCAAGACTGTTTCATCCACATACTCACTAGTATTGTAACCCAGGATGTAGGATATCATATCCACTAGCAGCCTCCCTGTTTCATTGAACCAGACATGTAAATAAGGAGGAGGTTGCCGGGGCTGATAATCTGGCTGCATGAACAACTGGCCAATCCTTGTGACCTCTGAGCTGGGCAGCTTGGCACCTTGTTTGAGCAGAAAATTCATAGAAAGGGGCACCAGAGGTTTAGTTGGCTCAAAGCTTAGCATCTCATTTATGGATTGAGGAGTGATGTGAAATAAAACAGTCCCAGATGGAGCCAAAACTACTCTTTGAGTGGGTTCATAGTGTTCACAACACTGATGGATGAAGTCTGGGAACACATTCACTTGTGGAAGGTAATAGATGGGCAAGTTGGACTCCCAGATACCTATGTCATCAACACCACTTATGTGTTTCTTCTTCAGCTCACAAATGGTTTCTATGTGATATTTGTTGCTTATTTCAACCATTTCTTTGATTTGATAATCCCGGTCAGCAAGGGCCAACCATTCTAGGTTCTTATGTGGAGCATTCAGAGGTGCAATGTTTAATGCCACAGGGGCCTCCATCGCTTAGTTGTCACTTGGAGTTGAATTGTACTTGAGTTTTGAACAAAGGTAACACTTGAACAGTGAATTTTGAAGGATAAAGCAATTTGCAGAGAGAAAAAGGGGTAAATTGGGTGAAACAGAGGTAAAATGCTGCTGAGAGAGGCGAAAAGGATGAATTATAATGCAGTGGTTCGCCTTGCGAAGTGAGGAATGCTTGACAAAGGGTCTGAGCCAAAATGGTGCAGTGAGTGCGGGAATTGAACGGGTTTAGAGCCGGGACGCCCCTCTGATAAACTTTTAGTTTAGTTTTGCAGTTTCAGGGAAATTGACTGGTTAATTTTGAATTTTTAACAGTGGAGGACTGAAAACCAGGTTGCACAGAGGAATGGTAAATACCTGGCAATTACGCAGCTGGTGGGGTGCTGACAGTGGTGAATCCACGGCGGCAGCAGCTCAAGGTTCAAATTTCTGGAGGTTGGCGAAAACGTCATAAAATGGCATGCAGGCGGCAGAAAGCTCTTCAAATGAAAAATGAGAAAAAACATGACTTTTGCGCGAAATATGGAAAAATCGATTTTTGGCGCTTTTTATGAATGACGTCAGCATGACGTCATTGGTCCGGTCAGGGTACGGCGGGATGACGTGGTGACGCATGACTGGGCTGAGGTGGACGAGTGATGGGGCGGCCATGTCGGATTGACAGATAATATAGGCGCTGACGTGACCTGCTGACGCAACGCTGACGTGATGCTGGCATGGGCTGGAAAGGAACGGCGGTAAGCGGTTTTATCGGACCGCTTTTGGTACGGGCCCAGTATTTGTCGGAAGCCGCCCGATACAATCAGGAACTGACACGCGCCCTAGGGAATACGTCAGCCGACTGACAATTTCGGGCGCTAAAGGCCGGACGGCGGGGGTGGTCCGAAATCGCCGAGGACCGTCGGATGGGAGGGCCCGGATCCGACGGATGACGGACAGTGCAAGTGCCAGCGCGATACGGCGGGATCCGACGACCTTTTTTAATTATTTTTTGTTTTTTTTTTGGTGAAATGCGCCGAGATATAAAACATTGGATAAACGGCTAGAGTGGGTTTTTTGCAAAAATTTTAAAACCATCGGGAAGGAACATGAATTTACAACTTGTAAGGTGGGTTAGGGCTATTAAATCAACCAGATGTTAATTTAATCCCCAAATATAGTATGAACATCAATCTACATTAGATTTCAACTTTATTATACTTTCACTCTTTAGGGTATATGGCTAAATTGCCCAAGGGGAGGATATATACATATTTTGGGATTTTTTGCATAAAAAATGCTATAATACTAGGGGAAGGGGAAAAGTTAGGGAGTTATATAGTAAGATTAGAGGTTAATATGGATTTAAAGGGTGAAAGAAGAACTGAAGGCTAAGCTTAGGAAGTAAACTTGGGTTTGGAAGCATATGAGAGTGGGGAATGGTTTTACACAGGAAATGTGGCTTTCTTGTGTGATGGAGACCAGCACCTTGGCTTGATGTTGCTGCAATCTTAGAGTGATGTTAGGACTGGATGAGGAGATCCCACTGGTCCACTGAGGGGATGTTAGAAAGAAGTATTGTGGGGAATGATGGGGAAATTAGACATGCTTCCATACTTTGTTATCAAGATGCTGAGTAGATATCTCTATTCTTGGCAATATATGCTTTCTTTGTCAAGGCCAGCAACATGAAGGAAGTCAAGCTTCTGCAACCCCTGTCTACCTACCCATCTTAGTACCTAGCATTTTTTATTACTTCAAGGAGGGTGCATTTAGACTTGCAAACCCTCAATTGCTCTTTTCTTTTTCTTTTTCAAATGCCTTTCTATCTAAGACTACCCTTATTACTTCCAAGGGCCCAGATTAAGCAGTTGGGCACCTTTATTCTCTACCTAACTATTAATCTGCCAAGATTAAACTGTTTGGACAAATTCTCATTCTCTATTCTACAACATCAATTTAAACATGACATGACCCAGATTACACTATTGGATCACCCATCAACAAGTAGGACATGAAAAAAATTGTTTACAGATGTGTTTTACACACAAATATGGAATCTTTGCATCATCAGAGCAGAACATATTTGGAATTTCTCCTGCCAATCATGATATATGAAACCTATTGGTATAGGAGGCTAACACCTTGCCTGCGCCTAGATCTGGTATTCATCATTCCTTTGAGAGTTTTCTGAGAGCCTTGGAGGACATCCATATAAGTTTGTTCCTCTCTCTGTTTCTTCTTGGACTTTCAGCCCCTCGCTGACTTGATAGGAGTGACTTGCGAACTATCTAAATCTGAGGCTCCATCTTCTGAATTTCCCTCAGAATTAGAGCCCAGATTGATGTGCTCCTCGTTTTCTTCTTTTTCCCCTTGTTCATCCTCTGAGGGAGGGAGAGATGACTTTGCTTCAGCTTCTTTTGCTTTCTTCGACGGGTCTTCTGGTTCCTTCTGGATCCCATGGCATGTGTCTTCTCCCTAGAGGAAGAACCCTCTTTAGGAGCTTCTTTGGCTTTTAGTTTGGGCTGGGGCTTCACGAATGGCCCTGAATTTTTCTTCTCAGTTAGTTTTGGGACAACTTTGCCCTTTTTGATTTCTTTCCATCCTTCTTTATCAACTTTGTCCCAGGTTGGAGATTTTGGGCAATTTCTTTGGAAGTGTCCATGTTCGTGACAGGTTCTACATTTGAACGGCAATTTCTCGTAATCCAGTTTTTGATAGTGATGCCATTCTCCGACTGTGAGTTTTACTGCTTCGGTAGTCCAGCTTCCAGATCGACTTCCACACAGATTCTTGCGTAGATATATTGGCCCCTATTGTCTGCTTTTTCAATGAAACGGCCGAGGCCATTTCCAATCTTCTGCAAGGTGTGATAGCTCTAGCAATGGATCGGGAGATTGGGAAGCTGGACCCAGACTGGGACCTCTTTAGGAGAATCGATTGAGGGATCGAAGTTGAGGTCCACTTATTAAGATACAGACCCTGATTTCCCATAAATTATGGACCGTTTCTGAAAACCAAATCTCGATCTTCTTTGGAGGTGAACTCGAAAATGAAATACCCTCTGCCGATAACATAGCAGATCACATTGTTTTCTAGCTGGAGCCTCCAGTTGCATTGTATCCAGTCATCTGTTGTTTTTGTTGATGGCCAACATCCCATAAATTGTCCTACCAACCCTCTGTCAGCCATGGCTAGGGCGATTTTTATCGGTTGGTCTTCAAGCAGGGCGATCTCAGGAATTTCCTCTAGCATTTTGATGAATTTCGGGACTTTTGGAGTCAAACGTTTCTTCCCTTTATGTGAAAGCAGTCTCCTAAAAGCTTCTTCTGAAGAGATAGGCGGGGTGGAAGAGGGCTCCCCACCCCCTGGCGCACTCATGGCGGCAGCTACACTCCTCTGCGATCACAAAACTGGGCCAGCAGATGCACTGGCTGGAGAAGGGGGGCAGAGACCAACTGCGGGGATGTCAAGAGTGGGGGTTGAGAGCCCAACAGTAGGGGCTGCCAGGCAGGAGGTCTACGAAGGGCCACAGAGGTCGAGGAAGCAGAAGCACAGGAGCTCCAGCCAGAACGCATGCGCAAAAATTTGTATAATTGGAAGAACACGTTTTTTAAATTATTTTAACATAATAATATTATTTAATTAAACTATTGAATAGTCAAATCTAAATTGTTTTGGGTCATTCTTAGCCATTTATTAGGTCTGTCCTAATATAGCTGTTTTTTCAATATAGTCGTTTTTAGTCAAACCCAGCTGTTGGATGATCTTCTCTCCCTATTTAATATGCAAGCCATGATCTGGTTCTTCAACTTGTCCTGATGATGAACCACACTTGTTGGTTGGAAACGCGTCGACAATTATTATATTATGTGATTTATGGTGAAATACTTTCTCAATCTAGGTAGAGGGATGTCTGATAAAACTCTTCTTATTCCTCATCCTTTAACCACAAGGGCAAGCCATGCTCAATAGAAGGTTTAGTAGTAGGGTATAACACAAGCTATTTTGATAGATCCCCTTTCTTGATGGTCATGTTCCCAAACCTGCAACTAATGTAGGCATAGGCAGTTCCCAACCAAGGTCTTCGTAAGATGAGAGGGTAACCATTAAAATTGGTTTTGGGATGGAGGATAAGGAAATCAATGGGGTACTCCTATGAGATAATGGAGACTAGCATATCCTCAGTAACTCCCTCTTGATCTATTGTGGATCTATCTGCAAGTTGCAACATTGTAATGGTCTTCCTCAAGTCCCCTTTGAGGTTGAGATTGAGCATGGTTTCCTTGGTCATAACATTGATTGTAGCCCCAAGGTCAATCAAGGTATTAGGGACCATAATCCTATGAATGTGTACATCCACTACTGGGCTTTGAGGATCCAAGTGCTTTGGTGAGATCAACCTCCCAAGGATTAGATCATGTAGTTGCGCAACAACATTGATAATGGGTGTATCTCTTCTTCTTCTCCTAGGAATTCTAAAACACTCTTCCTTGACAAGCTTGTTGTAAATGTTGACATATTTGATGGCCTAGAGAAGGGGTATTTTGACACACACGTTCTTCAATTCTCCCAGAAGTTCAACCTCTTATGGGGTGTGTTTTTTAGGGTGGGCCAACCTCTTAGGATAGGTGCTATAGGGATTAATGCACGGGTGTTTGTGGCTAGAATACCCTCAAGGATCTTTGCAGGATCCCTGGTAGATATATGAGATTAGTTTTAGCTGGCACAAAGAAACATATACATATCCATATTAATGTATGATATTCAAAGCAGGAGGGAAGAGATTACCTCATATCTTGATGCTGTTGGAGAACCCAATGTAGCAGAGTGGAAAACCTCTCTGCTAGCTCCTAGATCAACACCTGCATATAAACAAGACAACAAGTAATACTATAGCATATAAAATTTGATAATCAAGACATCGATATATAAAAATGTCAAATAACATGCATCTAAGCTACTCATAAACTACGACATTGCATCAATACATAACTGAACACAATATAAACACCATAGAGTAGACAACACAACTACAGGTCTATATTATTAATAGGAAAGGATGATTACAACCATCTGGTGAATTAGGCTTCCTTAATCCTCCAGCTCCTTTCTCTATTTCTCTTCTTAAACTCTTGGTAAACAACTACATCTCATACAAAGTTTTGGTAATAACTTGGCAATCCTTCAACCTTTCGACCTTTTGACCTTTCCAAACCCTTTCATAATGAGAGGCTTACCCTTACCAACTCTCTCATGAGTTCCTTTGGAAGAATTTAGGATGTTTCCTTGCTTTATTATTCTTTCCCCTTCTATTAGACTATGTTAGAAATAACAATATCCTTAAACAGATCAAAGGTGAATGTTCCTATTTTTCGGGCTCACATATGATTGAAAAGTAGGATATTATTCAATCAACCCACTCATTTGACCTCCAAAACCTCACAAAAGTTGACTAGCATTGTCCCTAAGGCAACACAGTGAGTTACCCTAGGGACTAATGCCCATGGCTCATCCATGGGGAGCATTATAACTCATCCTATTAGTTCCTGGGAGCGTTACCCTAGAAAATAGGCATGTGAACTTGGTCTTGTCTTCATCCAAACTGTCTTCTTCCTCTAAGTTCATGAGGAAGTCAATTTCCTGTATAACAATAAGGAGGTGAATTGGCTTGAGGGGCACTATCTTCCTTCTCTTATTCAAACTCTTTAGGTGTAGAAGGTGGGTGATTATTTTGAAGTACCTTCCCAGACCGAAGGTTGATCTCTTGGATTTAAACAATATAAGCAAGATAGGATTTCTCCCCACTATAAAACTGGTGTGTCTTTTTACTATTTGCGTTCGGATTGGGTTGGGCAGGAATTTGACGTTTCTTAGGTGGGTTATGGTGAGGGATTTGTGGTTGAGGTTGAGGATGAGGCATTAAAGTAGGAGGTTTGGTTATTTGAGGCCTCCATCCTTGTGATGGGTTCCCCATTGAGGAGGTTGAGGTGGATATGGCTGGAAAGGAGGGTTAATAGGCTAAGGAGGATATTGAGGATTATAAGACCAAGGAGAGGGTATGGACCATGATGGATGAGTGGAAGGGTACCAAGGTTGAAAAGGTTCATTCTGATTTGGATTGTAAGGAGGATAATGTGCACCTTGCATGCCATGTTGATATGGATGAGGGCCTAGAGGCCTCCATTGGTTGATGAAGCATAGTTGTTCTGAACCACTTTCTACCCCTTGGTATATAGTTTTCATGCCTAGTAGAGAGGAACATTTGTCTGTTGGATGGTTTTCCTCACAGGCAGAGAAGACTTCTATGATGTTCAGTGGGCACTCATTTCTAGGATGTCTCTCAATGCATCTAGGGAAAAAGATGGCTAGTGCCCTTTTTGTTTACTCTTGATTCTTTTTAATCTGCATAGTTTCCATCTGTAGGGAAAATGTATGAAACATTTCACTCTTGAAATCCTCCAACATACTCCATATCTCATGTTTGATGGTTGATACAGAGGGAGATGAACTGACCGAGCCTTAACTAGACCTACCCTTTTTCCTAGCAACTCTAGAATGATTCTTGAATATTGTCTTGATGTCATCATAATGGAGTTGGTAGATGTCACCTCCAGACAACATGTTGAGGATCTCCATTACATCTCCCCTTATCCATTGAATAAGTACTAACTTGAGTGACTCAGGGTAAACGATATAGCTAGCCCTCCTATAGTTGAGTAAGAATCTTTCCTCATATTCCTTTAGAGATTCATCTGGTCCTAGGCTCATCCTAAAGATTTCCTCTTTTGTTTCTTTGGACCTTGTTACACAGTATTCTGTCACACCTCTGACAATTCCCTATGTCATACCCCGGAGTGCCTGAAACTTGGCAATTATGCAATGTACCCATCCTGATATGCAGTCCAGATCCTCCCTGAAGAGTTAATGAAAACATGCTTTGAGCCTGCCCTAAAGAAGTATGCTCAAAACCCTAATATCAGGGTCAGCGCGACTGTGACACTAACAACTATTGCTGATGCTAGGTTGCACTATATTAGCCTTGCACTACCAGCGCACTTTTTACTTGGACACTCACATTGATCACTGAAAGGAAAGTTTTCCCAAAGAGACAAGAATTTTCGTGATCTATAGGATTCCAGAATGGCAAGCTAGAGGTTGTTTGTTGTGGATGTGGTTGAATTCACCCAATATTTCCCTTTGATCTTATCCCTATGAGCTACCTCCTTGAGATGAGGGCCTTCCCCTACCTTTGGAGATATCCTAACTCCCTCTCCCTACCTATATATTCATCCTTTCCGATTCCCAAACGGTTGGTCTCTGATTATTTTCACTCTTATGCTAAGATAGTGCCTACATGCTACTCATTTGGCTTGGAGAAGGAGTGCTCGAAGAGCTTGAGCTTGGACTTGGACACTCACTCAAGGAGGGCTTATTAACATCAAGGCTTGGTTGTATGCTTCCTATTTTATTCATTAATATATACAATTGTTGGTTTACTCTCCATAAATGACTGTGTTAATGCTTCATTTATCTTAATGCTCCTTGATGTATTAAGTGGATTACATTTGATTGTGCTTGTTTTACTTCTATGCTTTGTTGTGTCTTTATTCTCTTGTGTAGGTATTCAAATGCCGTGAGAAGTAGAGTTGAGCTTCAAGAAAGAGTGATCAAGATATTCGACAAAGGAGTGAATTATAGCATCAGAATGAGGTAGGCCTCCTTCCTCTTCTCCCATTTTGATTTTAATGTAGGAAAGTGTCTTGTAGATTTTCACATAGGTTGCTAGTCCCACTCATTGGGTTAGAGGGATCGTCTCTATCCGCATAGAGGATTTACCTAGACAAAAAAATCGTGACTCTGCTTGGGAAGTGTTGAAGGCTCGAAAAATTGGGTCTACAATAAGGGGGATAACCACCCGGTCTAGACTTTAATGCAGCTCCTTTTCCGTTTGGAATAGTGGCTTCGACTAGGGATGATGTGACCAGTTTCCCAATCTATTTATGATGTGTGTGCTAGTGGGATTATTTTTTTCTTTTTTGGGGTTTTATAGTGTGAATGCTTGTTCTATATCTATTCTATCTTCTAACTATTATATGCAATCTATCATAATCAAAGAAAACATCTAACTTTAAACTATCCCAGGAGTAACGTTTACTTATGCGATCTAAAATAATTTCTAAAAGTAATTGATAATGAAAATCATTCAATCATAATGAGAATAGAATCCTTTTAAAAATGATTGTTTCGTATAAAAAGGTAGCTGAAACAATTATGAGAAATATATCGCATAAGATTCATTCACATATTCAGCATAAAGAGTAAGTCATCACTATACAGAAGTGCAATAATGATAACAAAACATTTCAAACTTTCATATATAAATAAATAAATATGATTTATCGCTTGACACATAAGTAAAAAGTATTAGCAGATAAAAATACCATTTGTAATATGTTCTACTCATGAGCTGCAGGAATATAGATCTATCTTCAAATCACTTAACATCCACTAAGAGTACAAAAATGCATTTTAGTGTAGAAATTTTGAATAATATGACACTTATTCAACAAAGATTATCCCGATTATACACTATTGTGGAAAACATGCATAATACATAACCTCCTCTACGTTGATCATCAATTTACAGAAGCAGAAACAATAACATGCACACTTAGAAGCATCAATCACACATATCAACACAGTATTTTCCCGGGTAAAGCATCTCGCTACAAGCCCCAACTATCTGTATATTATATTGATTGAGAACATGTAACAATACATAGTACAATACTCCTCACAAGTACTCAGTACTATCTCCACCTGTTACACACAATACAGCTTAGATCTAATCTCCAAATCTCCTTCGCTGCTTGCCTGCCTCCACTGCACAATACCTGCTGAGAATGAATGAGAATGGCTGATCCAAACTCCTATTTACCTTGTGAAAATCACCCACACTGTAAATCACGTGAGAAAAAGCTATTTCACTTGGTATTTGCCCACAATACGCAGATATCATTGACATAACTCAATCCCATGCATGTGCACAATCTCATGCACAACTGATAGCAATATCAACCTCTAACACCTGTCTCCACTGAACTGTACATGCACTGAGTTAACTGATGTATTCTTCAGTTGCATTATGAGTTAATAATTAGTGAATTAATTAATAACTAATTCACACAACTCATCACTTAGTCTATTGGCCAGTTAGACTAAATACAACTAGTTCAACTAAGTCAAACTGAACACAACTCCATTAACTGCTCATCTAACTCCACAGAACTCACATGCATGAGTTCTAACTGATGTCCTGCATGCAATAGCTCAACTAACACATAAGAAAAATGTATTTCCTTCTGTCAGCTGCATGTGCCACATCTGTAGCTCAAACTGAAGTGCTCCAAGAGGATAAGATAAAGTTTATAGTCTAAATATTATTATGAGACAATAATATTTTACTTTTCTATTTTTGACTAGCAGTCTAAAAATAGACTCTGATCACTCCTGTTGTGATCCAAAAATAGACTTTGCGCCATAATTTTCCTGCGGGCCCACTTAGTGAAGGCGACTCCTTTCCACTAAGCTCCATCATCTTGTTGCATTCTCAACAAGCATGTTGCACACTTTTCAACACTCCCTCTCAACAAGAAAGGCTCCCTCTCAAACCTGATCCTGTAAATCTGGAATGTTCTGCATGCAACACATCTGCCCGGTCCACTTTGCTCCAACAACACTTGGAACAAAAACACTCCCAACTGACCACTCTGTTGGGCTAGGAACATAGTCTGATGCTAAAGCTCTACCTGCTGCTAACAAGTGCTCCCTCTCTGACATCTGTGCTACTACAACATCTTCATGCATCTCGCACCATTGCACACCTCTCTGTGCCACCTAGCGCTGTGAAAAACACTTGTGCCTCTCGCATTGCTGCAGTCTGCATGCTATGCGTTGTCCTGGGATTCCCTGCACTGTCACTCTCTCTGTCGCTCCATCCGCATCTATCTCTACCCAATCATCAGTTCCTGCTACTCCACATCACGGCTCCCATAGCAAGGTCTCATCCAAGAGGTTGGGTACCTCAAGGATCCTGCCCCTCCTCCTTGGAATGATCAATCCACATCACCCCACCTCCTACTTGGAGGTATGGCTGCATGCGATCCCTCAGCCCACCTGGCTCGAAGTTTTCCCCTACTGGAGGTCTCTGCATGAGTAGATGTCTCTACTCGATCTCCACTCAGCTCCCCCTATTGTGGCTGCTCCAGAACCTCGTGAAGCTGTTGCACCAATCGTGGCTCCTCCACAATCGTTTGAGACTTCTTCTGGCTCTGCATGTTGAGAGGTAATATACGCTCCCTCTCAACCACCAAGTCTCCATCAGTTGCCTCACTGCTCAAGGCTTTGCATGCATCTTGAACCTCAAGAGCATACAAGTTCTTGACCTGTGAACCAATCTGCTTCACTTGTCTAGTGATGATGTGTCTAAGGAAAACCTTTCCCTCACTGAAGACTACATCATAGCCTCTGTCTTCCAGCATCGCGATCGACACCAAGTTTCTCTTCAGTCCTGGTACATACTTGACATCGGTCAAGGTAAGGCGAGCTCCATGCTCCCTTTGAAAAATAACCGTGCCTACACCCGAGACACTATACTTCTCATCATTACCCATCCCTATGAGTATCTAGAGATCTTTCTCCTCCAAAGTACTGAACAAACTTTTGTCACCGGTCATGTGGAAAGAAGCTCCAATGTCAAGAAACCAACCACTTCCCACCATGGATGAAACCATGCATGCGAAGAGTGTGAAGTCCAACTCAAACTGTGAAGCAAGTGAGGCTGCCTCACCTTCAGATCCTTCCCCGGATCCCTTCTTCGACTTCTTCTTTGGGCAATCAGTAGCATAATGGCCCAACTCATGACAACGAAAGCATCTCACCTTCGACTTGTCAACCTTCTTCCCATCATTGGAAGAACTGGATTCAGAAATAGAACCCTTCACCTTCCCCTTCTTCACCTTACTCGCTAAGGCATAGTTCTCCTCCTCATGCATAGATGAAGAATTGTCTCTGGTGCATCGTCTAATCTCCTCTTGCACAAGATCCGACCAAAGTCTCTCCAATCCTGGCAATTTCTCCCTTCCATTCACTGAGTCCTGGTAGCTATGCCAACTCTTAGGAAGGGAAAGGAGTTCTAGACTCACCATATCCTCATCCTCAACAGTTACCCCCACACTTCCTAGCTCATCCTGGCATTGGGTGAACTTCGTGAGATACTGGGGCATACTATCTCCATTCTCACACCTAATGTTTCTGAGTTTATCCTTTGAGCGCCATTCCACCAGCTCAAAACTCAACCGCTTCTGATCTAAAATTCGTGAGAACAAAGTATTTATCGTACAGAGATCGACTGTATGGGAATTCACCAGATATCTCACCTTCCAAAAGAAGGATCAATCCAGAAGCTACCTGGCCCGATTAAAGACTCTGCCTGAAGAAATAAAATGTAAACACTTTCTGAATAATAGATCTGATGATCAATACAACACTGATATCATGTAGAACTTCTTCTACAAATCAGCTCACTCCGATACCATGTAGAAATTTTGAATAATAAACACATATTCAATAGAGATTATCCCAATTATACACTATTGCAGAATACATGCATAATACATAACCTCCTCTACGTTGATCATCAATTTGCAGAAGCAGAAACAATAACATGCGCACATAGAAGCATCAATCACACATATCAACACAGTATTTTCCCTGGGAAAGCATCTCGCTAAAAACCCCAAATATCTGTATATTATATTGATTGATAACATGTAAAAAACATAGTACAATACTCCTCACAAGTACTCAGTACTATCTCCACCTGTTACACACAATACAACTCAGATTTGATCTCCAAATCTCCTTCGTTGCTTGCCTGCCTCCACTGCACAATCCCTGTTGAGAATGAATGAGAATGGTTGATCCAAACTCTTATTTGCCTTGTGAAAATCACCCACACTGTAAATCACGTGAGAACAAGCTATATTTCAGTTGGTATTGGCCCACACTACACAGAGATCATTGGCATAACTCAATCCCATGCATGTGCACAATCTCATGCACAACTAATAGCAATCTCAACCTCTAACACCTGTCTCCACTGAACTGTACATGCACTGAGTTAACTGATGTATTCTTCAGTTGCATTATGATTTAATAATTAGTGAATTAAGTAATAACTAATTCACACAACTCATCACTTAGTCTATTGGCCAGTTAGACTAAATACAACTAGTTCAACTAAGTCAAACTGAACACAACTCCATTAACTACTCATCTAACTCCACAGAACTCACATGCATGAGTTCTAACTGATGTCCTGCATGCAAAAGCTCAACTAACACATAAGAAAAACGTATTTCCTTCTGTCAGCTACATGTGCCACATCTGTAGCTCAAACTGAAGTGCTCCAAGAGGATAAGATAAAGTTTATAGTCTAAATATTATTATGAGACAATAATATTTTACTTTTCTATTTTTGGCTAGTAGTCTAAAAATAGACTTTGATCACTCCTGCTATGATCCAAAAATAGACATTGTGCCATAATTTGCCTGCGGGCCCACTTAGTGAAGGCGACTCCTTTCCACTAAGCTCCATCATCTTGTTGCATTCTCAACAAGCATTTCTTGTTGCACACTTTTCAACATTTAGTAGCAGATATCAAACTCATATAGAAAATAAATCTTGTTCCATTCATTTTGTTAGTGTCGGTATATTCATCCCTCCATCAGTGATCAAAATTCTCTTTTTGCATGCATTTTTAGGTGTCTCATCCGATCAGTTTCATTCCATTAGGATCATGGATCATCTGATGGTAGTGGCATATTATCAATTTTCCCTCATGATCTTTACCTGCTGGCCTATTTTCACAAATTCAGGTCATTTACAGTCATCTTTTGTCATTACATTTGTAAAAGTCATTTTTAGAGTTTTAGGTCTCATTAGGTCTAGGGTTTGTCATCATAGTCTTGTAAAAGCTCAATAATGGTCAGTAGGCACATGAGGAGGTCTAATAAGGTCTCAGCATCAAAAATTTCAATAATGACATACTCAGTGATTGATTTTTCCTCAAAACCCTATTTTGAGGAAAAACAGAGTTTTTATGTTTTATGTATAAAATTTCATGTAATTTTAATTTTCCTATATGTAATAAGTTCGGAAATGCAGCCCTCGGTCACCTTGCCAAACTCCTGCACTCTAGCTCCTGCAAAAGAGACAAGAAATTCAAAGCATTAGTCCATCAAAAGTAAAAAAGAGAGCCAAACTGCAAAACAGAGTTTTAAAGGATAAAGTGAAAAAGCAAACTTTAGAAAGTGGGTTTTCTAATTGAAAAAATTAAAGTCACTTGTATATAAAGTGTTTCTTGTGTTATAGACTTCATTTTGTGCTCAAAGAGAGAGAGAACAAGTAAAAATCACGATTTGAGGCGAAGAAGGAAAAATTGCAGCAAAGTTTTCAAGTTCTTCTTGGCACGACACACCTGAGTAGTGGCGCGGCGCACCAGGCACAGAAATTGCACTGAATGTTGAACTGGCACGGTGCACCTGAGTGTTGGCACGACGCACCAGTCTGCCAAGCCTAAACTTCACTCAATCGACCTCCTCAAGCTCCAAAACTTTGCCAATATCATTCCACAAGTAAGTAAAACATCCCAAATTGCCATTGCAAGAGATTTACTCCTCCTTGATGGTGTTTTGATAGGTGAAAAATCAAACCCTAATTTGCTGCACAATGCATTACAAAAACTGTCTAGGGTTTTGCAATTTTGATATTCTTGTTGTTTTTCTCCCCTACATAATTCTCCCATACACCATCCCTCTTCACTACATTTCCTAAATTTCATTCCCCTTTCCCTCTCTCATTTAAAATCATCCTACCCCCCTATCCCCAAAACCCTAAAACCTTAACAAATTCCCACTATTCCCCAAACCCTAATCTGCATTCCCAAACCCAATCACTCCCTAATAACCCTACAGTCAGCATAAAATCCTTCATTCATCAGCCCCACTCATCAGTCCTATTCATCAAAAAGTAGTCACCTATTCTTGACTTAAAATATCTTCTTACTCATCATTTTACACCATACAGTGGCAAATATGGAAACAGATTCAGCTTATGAAAGGGATGAGGAAACTGTGAGTGATTCCTCCCAAGAAATTCATGCACCAAGAAAACCACATAAGGGAGGAAAACACATCTAGGAGGAGCCCACTACACTCACAGAGCTATTGGCTTGTCCTCTTGCAGTAGCATGTTTCAAACATCAGTCTTGCTACCAGTTTTGTGAGATGGTGGAAAGGGTGAAATACCACCATGAGCTTGCTAGACTATTTTTTCTCCATCTTCACAATGGCCAAGTCAATTTAGTAGGTGTTACCTTCACTTTGACACTTGAAACTATAGCTGAAGCAATAGGTATTCCTAATGTGGGTGAACAGTGGAACAAAGGACAGCTTGTGGACAAAGAGCATTATGAGCCTTATATCAAGGCTAGTTATCAAAAGCAAATCAGTAGGGTCTTTCCTTTCAGATACCTATAGGACACTTATGCTCCACTCATGAAGCTCATTATCAAATACTTCAGCTGTGAAGGGAGATTTTCTCGCTTGTACACTTATCATGTTAGATTATTGATGCATTTCACTAGAGTGAGGATGATGAACCTCCCCTATTTCATATGCAGAAATATTGAGAAAATGACCACATTGGTGCAAAGAAAACCTCCTCATCAACAATACAACAACATTTATCACTTTGCATTGATCAAGATTGTGGTTTTGCATCAGTTGAGCTTGCTGAATGTTTCATGGGATGCTTTCATTTCACATGAGGTTTTCAAAAGCCCTCAAGTGACCCCATTAGTATTTCAAGAGGCAGGAGGGCCTTCAAATCAGCAAGAAGTTGATGAGACTCATCAAAAAGGCACAAGGAGATTATTTGCAGCTGTCAAACGAGTACTATCTCCACCTGGGGTGGAAGGGGTTTCGTTTCCTTCATCAGACCATAGGCAAATGCTATCTTCACCCAGGGTGAAAGGGGCTTTGCCTTCTTCTTCAGCAAAGCAAGTACAAGATAAAGGGAAACAACCATTGCATGATGAAGGGCCTTCTGAAGGTCAGGAGAGAGATTTCATTTTGATTTAGGATGAGGATATTGATTTGGGCTCCCAAAGCTCAAAACTCAAGGAGATCATCAAAGAACAAGAAGATAACATCCATGAATTATCTCTTAACCTTGAAAGAGCTAAGTGGATCATAGATTACCTTGAGCAATGGAAAAAGCAGTTGGAGGATAAGCAGACAATCATGGAGCTGCAAAACATAATGGAAAACAAGCAGCAACAAAAAGGAGAAAATTCAAATTGTCACCGCTAGAGCAAGAGATTGATGCTGACCGGGAATCTTGGATAGAGAAGGAAAATATACACTTGGAGAAGCTACTTGTTACACTAAAAAATGTCACCATGACTATCTACAGTTAGGATGGCTCTATCAACAGTCATGCTACCCTCTTAGGCAAGTCTTATGCCTCTGCTCTCCATGTCAAACTCCAAAAAAGAGAGAAAGTCTTTCTAAATGTATTTATCTCTGGGGACGCAGGTTCTCTCAGCCTTACCTGCGGGGACGCACCCAATGTTCACAAAAGTTGCGTCTTTGGACGCTCTGTATGTAAAGGTGCAGGTGCGTCCCCCTGAAAAGGTTAAAATGCGCAAGTTTCATCTTTAAAAAGTCACTTGTGGTCATTTCTAGAGAATTCTAGAAGGTTGTTCGACGTGTATTGAGCGCCTCCAGATGGTTCATGCACTCCTACCAAAGAGGAACTTATCCCATCAATAGGGGAGCTATCCCATCCAAAGAGGGGATTATCCCATTGATGGTGGACCTGATTAAATTCCTCTTGAGCACTATAAATACAGGCATTGGGCCAGAAGGAGAGGAGGTTGAAAGCTATACATTTCTAAGGGTAAATGCTGCAGGAATTAGGACTCCCATTTAGAAGCTTGTGAGGAGAGATTGCCATCTTTGCTTGTTCTATTTGGAAGTGGGTGAGCTTTTTCAAAGTAAAGGAAGACTCTTGTGGACCCTGGAAGGAGCTTGCACAACACCAAGGCCTAGGTTGTAATGGTTCCTTTTGATTACCTTTAATGCAAAGTAGTCCATTCTTCTCAATAACTTGTTGTTTATGAGTTATTTCATGTACTCCTTGGTCTATATGTTGAATATGCTTTGTTTTATGTTATAATCAGGTGCTATTTAATGGTTTGACTATTGGTGATTGCAGGTTTTGGAGAAAAGGAGGAGCTCATCCAGATCAACAAAGCTTGGACTTCTACAACAGCGTTTGGACAAAGGTGAGAACAAAACACTTGATTTCTCATATCATAATGCATGTTTAGAGAAGGATAGCTCTAGTTTGTTTTGTTTGTCATTAGAATGTCTTAGACTGCTAGGAAGGTCGGTTGTGTCCGCACTATTGACTGATTCCATGTGACAAATTGGCGACTCCACTGGGGATCCATTGATGTCAAAGTCTTTTCCTTTGAATGAACTTTGCTCTGAGAAAATTGGTTTATTTTTCTGGTTTTTGACTGTGTGAACTTGTATTTGGGTGGATTAGCTTAGGATTAAATTAGATTTAGTTTTTCTTGAGTTCTTCAGTAGGATGCACCCTCTGAGTCTTGCACAGTGCGTCCCTGGACGCACTGTTGCTGTGTGCACAGAGAGGGCCCGCACCTGTCTTAACAGGTTGCCTGCGTCCCCTGCTAAAATTTGAGAAAATTCCATTTTTTGCTTTTTTGCTCTTTAGATTTTGCTTTCTCTTAGTTTTTACTGCCCAGATCCATTAGTCTCTTGTCAAAGATCTTCATCTAAGCTTGTTTCATTGGCATTCCTGCTCAAAGCTTTCATCAATTGGGTGTTTTGAGTCTCTTTTTTGAGAAATTGTTGATTTATTTTCCTTTCGTCATTACGTGGAGGTTTCTCTCAGTCCTTTCACAATTTTGCATCTTTTTTGCTTGTGTTTTTGGGGGGCTAAATTGTGTATGAGTGTTAATCGCCTTTGAGTGTTTTTATTTTTTATCTTTGGAACTCTCACCCAATTTTCTCAATTTTCACTTGATTAGTTCTTATATCACATTAGAATCATCTTGTGTTTGAGAATTCTCTTGCATAGATCACATTTGCATAATAAGAATTCTCATTTTCAGAATATGAATGAAAAATGTGCATAGATTACATTTGCATACTTTTCGAGTGAATTGTGCATAGATTACAATTGCATAGTTTACATTCTGGAAAATCAATCGTAGATTTAGATCAATTTTCTTTCATTTGAATTTACACAAAAATAAAAATAAAAAAATGGTTTGGAATTGATTTGCATTAGTTTTTCTTGATAAAATTAGTGCATTAGAGAATTTGTTATATTTTCTCTTAGTGATCAATTTTTTGCATTGTCGGAAGTGAATGGAAACTCTCTCCTTACTTTAGTTAGGATTCATCGAATTGAAAAGTTTCCATTATCATATTCGATTGCATTCAGTTGATTCGGGTCATAACACCATTGGTTTCGTATCCATTTACCCATTTGAGTAATAACAGCCTTAATAACACAGCGCTTAATTAAAATTCATCTAGTAATTTTTACATTTCTAGGGCTCTAAAGCACCAATATAGATCAGGCTAGTGTCTTGGAGTAGGAGAGTAATTAACTCTCCAAGACAGCAAAACCAAACAAGTAGCTTATCTTGTGGTAGGATAAATCCAACTGTTGCATTTATACTCTGGGAAAGCTCCTCTTAAAGGAGAAGCACGAGCTCGTGTCCGAACCAGTGAGGGGATCAATCCTCCCTCGTTGGGAACGACACCAGACACGCACGTATTACAAACGGTAAATTTCGGATTAACCATTGTCGAGGAGCCAGGGGTCACTTTTCGGTAAACCTTGGATTATTGTCAAGGAGCCGGCAAGGGGATTGAGCTTGATACTCTGCCCTTGCGTGCTGTCGGAGTGTAGACTGTTCCCCTAGGTACATTTGTTGTTGTTGGTAACCTTAGTGACCATTATCGTTAGGGTTCTACCCAAGGTGACGGTGGAGGGAAGATCCCACTGTACCTGGAGCAGACGTCGGCTAGACTCACTTGGATTTTCTGGGGGGTTCACTTCACTCGAGATGGTTGAAGTGGAGGAACTTGGTCCAGTCTATTCATTAAGAAGGTTGCCGGGGTAACTGTTCCACCCACCACTTCTGTACTGAATTCGACGATGTTGGGCTTCATCACCAACTAGTGTTTTCGGTCCGGAAGGTTACTGTTTGTGTATGGTTTGAATCCTAGATTTGATAGCGCGTGTTAATTTGTTTGTTTTTACTTCTAGAGACCATAGGTGTGAATTGTGAATTTTAATTGTTAGGTGTGAATTGTGAATTGTTAATTTTAGTTTTAAAATTGTTAATAAAATTCACTGAAGTTGAATATAATGGCAAATGTTCCAGAATTTATCAACCTAGGAACCCCTCCTAATGAGAATCCTAGTACTTTTCCATACTTTGGAAATTTTGGTCCTCCTTATATGGCTACTTTGTCATTACCTGGGTTTACATTAGGTTTACCGATATGGTTATTTTCAACTTCGTTGGCCCAAAATACTCCAATTGTTCCATCTCAACTGGATGGTTCACCTCAACAGAGTTCACCATCTCAACATCACCAACCTTCTGTTGACCCTTTACCTTCTTCGCCTAATTTTTCTTCCTCCATTTCTTCCTCTTCGCCTGGTAAAAGCCTTGATGCTAGTAACCAAGAGGCTAAGAAGAAGAAGAAAGGGAAGAAGAAGAAGAAGAAGAAGAAGCAAGATAAGAAAGAAGTCAACCAACCAACCATGGCTGTAAGTGTTAGTTGTGTTGAGGAAAATTCCGACATGCACCGTAAACCCAAATACCCTTGCAGGCTTTGTAAGGGTGACCACTTCCTTGTCAATTGTCCTGGTATTCCAAAGGTCTTGGAAGTATGGTCAGAAAAATCTCATCAACTTTCTGTTGATCCATCAACCAGTGATAGTCAGGTTCCTGGGAAAAAGGGTAAAGTTAGGTTTCCTTGTAAGTTATGCAAAGGGAGTCATCAAACTCACATTTGCCCTCACATGGATGAAGCCTCAACATTGTTGGAAAAACTTACTGTTCCACAGCAAGAATTTCCAACTGGTTACCGTAAAATTTCTCCCAACCTACCGTCAACTGACGGAGTGATTGATCTAAATTCAAGTACAGTCGATCACACTCTCCCATTGGAGAGTGAAACTCATGTCACTCAAGTTGATGATCCATTAGTTGATCAAGTGGTCGATTCAGTTTCACAGAGAGTCGATCCCACTTTCCCTTTAGAGAGTGAACTTCATACCGCTGAGGTTCTTCTTGTTACATCAGATTCTTCTATGCCGGGGGGCATTTCACCTGTTCATACAGAACCCCCTCCAAGCACTGAGGTCTTTTCCTTTGATTGGAATAGATTGACAGAACCTCGTCTTCCTTCCTCCATCCCTTTCCAAATCATTGTCAAGGCTGGTGGTAGGGACATACATCGTACTCAGGTAGATGAGGGTGCTTCTGTTAGTATTTTATCCTCAACTGTTTGGAAAGCTTTGGGTTCCCCTCAGCTTGCGCCTATTACGCAGAATCTGAAAGCTTTTAACAGAACCATTAGTGAACCTTTAGGGATCCTTCCTAGGTTTTCTATTACCTTGGAAGGTAAAACTGTGTGTATTGATCTTATGGTAGTTCGAGGTCCCTTGGATTTCAATTTACTCCTTGGGTGAGACTATGTTTATGAAATGAAAGCTTTCGTATCGACACTCTTTCGCGTGATGTCTTTCCCTCACAATGGCAGTATTATGACTGTAGACCAGCTTTCGTTCCCTAGTCTTGTTTCAACTACCAATAATATGACACCCCTAAATGTTCCTGATTCTAAAGTGGTGTCTACCCTGCCACGGGTTAATTATGTGGCAACTGGTCCCATGTTTTCAGTTACTGATGTAAGTGAGCCTCTCACTGTTTGCTCATCTTCCTTGGATTTAGATTCGATAATTGACATGGAAAACTCTATGGGATTACTTGAACACGATGTTCTTATCCCTTTTGAGTCCCTTGACATGTGTTCCTTCCAGAGAACTATTCTTCCTTCTGATGAAGACTTTTTGGAAGCCATGATCAAGGTGTGTCCATTGACATGTCTTTCTTCCAGTTGGAAGCCATGATCAGTGAGCGTGAGGAAAGTTCCTTTTACTGTGTCAACCTCGTTAAAAAATGAATCAGTGTGTACGAGGATAGTTTTTTCCTGTATCAACCTCGTTAAAAAATGAAACAGGCTAGTATGAGGATAGTTCTTTTACTGAGTCAACCTCATTAAAAAATGAATCAGGTAGATTTTAGGATAGGTTATATAGGTAGATTGTAGAAAGTAGGATTTTGAGGACAGTTCCTATTACTGAGTCAACCTCGTTAAAAAATGAATCAGGGTTATGAGGATAGTTCCTGTTACTGAGTCAACCTCGTTAAAAAATGAATCAGGTATGAGGATAGTTCCTGTTACTGAGTCAACCTCATTAAAAAATGAATCAGGTATGAGGATAGTTCTTTTCCTGTGTCAACCTCACTAAAAAATGAAACATCTCCCACAATTCTTTCCAAGATCTTGAAAGTAAAGCTTCATTCCATCCACCTCATTGAATGCAATGAAGCTTGGGGGGCATGTACCTCGTTTTGCGCCATTATGCTGGGGGCATGTGAAATTTTAAGAAGCATAGTTTTTCGTTTCAAGCTTGCGTAAACATGAAACCGAATCCGAGCATAGTTCTTTTCCTGTGTCAAGCTCATTAAAAAATGAAACAAATCCTCCTCTACTTGAATCGCGAATTTGACTAGATCTCGTAAATGTTAAGTTGTATATTTAGGTTAGTTATTTCAGTGTTTTGCATAATTTTCTTCCAGTTTTAGGTCGAGTTTTTCAAACGATCTCGTTCATGAACCTTCATTCCATCCAGCTTGTACTTAGTTGAATGAAATGAAGCTGGGGGGCATGCGCTCTAGCAGTTATGCTTAGGGGGCATCAGGCACAGTTTTATCTCTGTTTCAAGCTTGTGTAAAAATGAAACTACTCTGAAGCATAGTTTTTCTCTATTTCAAGCTTTTGTAAAAATGAAACCTATCTCGAGTCAATTTCAGTTATTTTCAAGACTCGTTAAACTCATGAAAATCCCGAGATTATTTTGTTATTTTTCATTCTCGTAAAACAAATGAAAATGCCGAGTTATTTCCATCTTTTCCTGCTCGTAAATTAAATTGAAAGTCGGCCATATGAGTACATTTTTATCATTTTTTTGAACTCATTAAAACTTACGAAAAAGTGAAAACCATGAGTACATTTTTATCATTTTTTCGAACTCGTTAAAACTTACAAAAAAGTGAAACCTCAGAGTCATCTTTTAAGCCCTTTTCTGACTCCTAAAATATGAAAAGATTGCCGAGCGTTTCTTTTACACTCGTTAAAACGGAACTAAAAGACGGTCCCCTTATAGCTCTTTTCTGACCGTAAAAAACAGGAAAAGATTGCTGGGTTTTTGTCGTTTCAAACTCGATACGGAAATAAAACGACGTGTCCTTGATCACTTTTTACTTTTCAGGTCAGAGACACTAATCATGAAAGTACTCGGTCGCAAGATCAAGCGGTTCCCCCAGGTATTATTTTATACTTTTTCAGGCTTGAGGGACACAAATCTACGAAAAAGTTCAACTTGGAGTCTTCTTAAGTTTTTCAGACTCTCTAAAATTGAAAAATGCCGAGTTTCTCCTATACTGGACTCGTTAAAATTTCACAGTAAAGGACCTGTTCAATTACAAACAGGAACGAACCACTCCTTCCTAGGGTTCGAATCAAAACTAGGTTGGACTCATCCGAAGGATGAGCTTATAATCAAGCATATGTTATCCTCCTCAAGCTTGTTAAAAATAAAGAGGTACTTGCCAGAAATGGTGGGGGAAAAGAGAGAAGAATGAGCCTATTTGTTATCCTTTGTCTCAGAAGAAACTTTATTACCACTCTTGGACACGACACTTTTCATTCACCTGGGTTGGGAAATCTTTTACCTCACAGTTGATCAAACCACTTTGAAAGTCTTCAGCCGGGTTCCGGGGATTAACTTTGAGTCGTTTATCACCAAGCCATATATTGTGTCGTTATGTTTTCAAGAAGTCTGCAAGCAAAAATTTCATCTGCAAAATACTTGTCATCCATTTTGACCATCCCTAAGTCAGTCCTTACAACAACATTTCTTCAACTTGAACAATGATTTCGTGTTATGGGCTTGCCTGCAACGAGTCGCTTTCTATCGACATCAGCACATTATCTAGAGAGATGACTTAGAAATCGTCAGTACCTTGAAGTCTGCATGCATCAATGGCAGGTTTCTCGCCTTTGACGTCAGTTTACATCATTGACTTTCGATCGAAGGATTCCGTGAAATGTTCGACATCAACTCATTCATTCACATCTCATGGATTGTACTGGGTACTTTGGGAACCATTGACATTACTGGTGGTCTCTCTCACACTTGTTAACAGTTTACATCATCGACCGGTAATCAAGTGGTTTCTACCATGTTCGACATCGACTCATTTATTCACATGGCTAGAATCGTACCAATTCAGGAAGTAGAAATGAAGACCCTGGATCTAGTTTCCACCATCCAGGCTGTGAGGAGTTTTGTATTCATTATCTAAGTAGACTAATCATAAACAGATGGCTGCGCCCATACTGTGTCTACAAAAGTCTATGATTATGATGTACTACAAGATCATTCCTGTATCAGAGTAGTTAGTCTGTTAGTTAAAGTTTTAATCTGAGTATGGGAATGCCTACCTCAGTGATGATATAATCTTATACATGTATTTTGTGTTGAAAATTGCAGGTTCTGACCAGGCTCTCCACGAGATAATCCTTGAAATGATAAAGCGCTTCACCCTTCCTAGATATTACAAAACCCTAATCTATTCCATGCTTCGCACTTTAGGGGGAAATCTGTTACACTAAAAAATGTCACCATGACTATCTACAGTTAGGATGGCTCTATCAACAGTCATGCTACCCTCTTAGGCAAGTCTTATGCCTCTGCTCTCCATGTCAAACTCCAAAAAAGAGAGAAAGTCTTTCTAAATGTATTTATCTCTGGGGACGCAGGTTCTCTCAGCCTTACCTGCGGGGATGCACCCAATGTTCACAAAAGCTGCGTCTTTGGACGCTCTGTATGTAAAGGTGCAGGTGCATCCCCCTGAAAAGGTTAAAATGTGCAAGTTTCATCTTTAAAAAGTCACTTGTGGTCATTTCTAGAGCATTCTAGAAGGTTGTTCGACGTGTATTGAGCGCCTCCAGATGGTTCATGCACTCCTACCAAAGAGGAACTTATCCCATCAATAGGGGAGCTATCCCATCCAAAGAGGGGATTATCCCATTGATGGTGGACTTGATTAACTTCCTCTTGAGCACTATAAATACAGGCATTGGGCCAGAAGGAGAGGAGGTTGAAAGCTATACATTTCTAAGGGTAAATGCTGCAGGAATTAGGACTCCCATTTAGAAGCTTGTGAGGAGAGATTGCCATCTTTGCTTGTTCTATTTGGAAGTGGGTGAGCTTTGTCAAAGTAAAGGAAGACTCTTGTGGACCCTGGAAGGAGCTTGCACAACACCAAGGCTCAGGTTGTAATGGTTCCTTTTGATTACCTTTAATGCAAATTAGTCCATTCTTCTCAATAACTTGTTGTTTATGAGTTATTTCATGTACTCCTTGGTCTATATGTTGAATATGCTTTGTTTTATGTTATAATCAGGTGCTATTTAATGGTTTGACTGTTGGTGATTGCAGGTTTTGGAGAAAAGGAGGAGCTCATCCAGATCAACAAAGCTTGGACTTCTACAACAACGTTTGGACAAAGGTAAGAACAAAACACTTGATTTCTCATATCATAATGCATGTTTAGAGAAGGATAGCTCTAGTTTGTTTTGTTTGTCATTAGAGTGTCTTAGACTGCTAGGAAGGTCGGTTGTGTCCGCACTATCGACTGATTCCATGTGACACTACTTGAGAAAGAAAATAAGGAGAAAAAGATGTTGTGGCACATGGCTTATCACTATTTGGCACGAAACAAGATTTGCAAAGCGAGGATAAGGAGCCTAAAAGCCAAACTGAGTAAAACTTTAAGGAGCAAGAAAGAGAAAGATAAGCTCAAGATCTTGGCTGAAGCTTAATTGGCCCATCATAGTACATGATGTAGGTCACTCATGCCAAATTTCAAGAAATTTGGCACACTTTTTGGTAATTTTGAAATTTTGAAGGAAAAAACAGGTTTTTCCGGTTGGTGCATAGCGCCACCCGACGCTCGCTTTTGATAGGGACCTCCTCTGGAGGAAAAATCTACAATTTTGAATTCCTCATGAAAAATTATGCATACCCAAAAATTACTAGGAAGTGTTTACAAGTTTTGGGCCTCCAAAAGGGTCTAAAACACCTCAAAAATGCCCTCTCTGCCACGTTTTGGCCACACAGGAATTAGTGTTGGGAGAATTGATTTTTGGAGGGGAAAATGGACACCAAATTCAAAAATTCCACTTGTTCTAGAAAGTAGACAGATAGAAATTTCCAACAAGCCCACTTGGAGCAAATTTTGTGAAGGGGAAGGCCTCCAAAATCAGTTGGGAAAAAGCGCTACGCACAGAAAAAGTGGCGCTATGCACAGGATGAAAAAGTGCCAATTTTGCTAAAAAACTCTGTTTTTCACCTAGTTTTTTCTCAGTTTGACTTTTTCTCTCTCATGGTAAAAATCATGATGTAAATTGATGTAAATGGATGTACTTTGATGTAAAAATGATGAAAATTGACTCATGGAGGTAGATACATCATGTATAGGTGGTTTTGAACTGAATGAATCAGTTTCCTAGGTTTTAGAGGCAAGCTGTTCCACTGCCTATTTTTCAGTTCTTAGTTTAGATCTTGTTGAAACAGCTCTTAAACTCATGAATTTGACCACTAAGGCTACCATGGGTGGTTTGTTTCCTATATCTAGTACTTTTTCAGCCATTTGTAAAGGTTGGACTCTTGTGAATGCTTTGAGCATTATTGTACATTCAACTCTGCAGTTTGGCAACGAAATAGACCAGGGTTTGCAGAATTTTGTGGGATTCTTGGGGCAAGGTGATTTAGTATTGTTTTTCCTTCTGTGATTCAAGTTTACATGTGTTTATGTGTGCCATCATCTCTTTCTTTTCAGCTTAACTAGATGAATCAAGTGCAAAGGTGGAAATCATTGATGTGCAGTGCTCTACCTCAGGGTTTATTTGGTTATACATGTTTTCAACTGTTTGAAGAGGATTCCTGAAAATTTCATGCCCTCTCCAACTCCTCACCAGTATTAAGAACTCTCCATTTCACTTAATTCAAAGTACTAAAGAAATTTTCCTACCTCGCCCCACAGAAACCTCTGCAAGACTAAGTCCATTCCCCGGACCCAAAATTGCCTTTCACATTTGATCCAGCAATCAACCATAAAATTCAATCAAACTCCTCTGAACATATACCTAGCCTAAAATTAGTCTTTATATTAGTCATCTCAAGCTTTATTGACCATATTTTCCTAAGATTAACAAGGAGAGAGCCCTCTCCTGACCTGGTAGGGCTAGCTACCAGGTTAAGTGTGGTTTGATGTTACCCTAGACTTGCCTTTCTCAGCCTGAGGTAGATTTAGGCCATAACACATTTTATCAAAACCTCCTTAGTGGGGGGAAAAATGCATGTTCTGAAGAATTTTTTTTGATAAAACTCTGGACCCCTCTCTAAATGTATGAGAGGGGTTTAAATACTACTCTATGAAATCTAAAAAAAAATATTACAAAAATAGATGAGGAGGTTTAAATGACCTGCCTCATTTTAAGCAAAAATAAACTAAAACAAAAATAAATTGTATCTATGATAAATCCTGCATCTGATCCTTTAGATCGTAAATATCCAGCATCGGTTTCAAGAGTGTCAGTTGGCCGACTTCAGCTTTTAACTGTCCTACAAATATGGCATTGGCAAGAGTTGGCACTATCTTCTCCGCAGAAGTTATGAGGCACTTCAGGGTCATCCATTGGCTATGTGGCTTTACCAGGTATTGCTAGTATGTTTCCCAGTTTAACTTTTTTACCCATTTAATCACTTCTGTCCTTTCCTCTTATGTTTGTCTCGACTCTGTTTGAAACTGTTGTGCCTTTAGAAGGAAGCCCAGAGTGGTCTCTACTACCAAATTGGCCTTATGCAGATTTTCATTTATGCACTCAATAACACTATTTTCTGGTGCTCTTGCCTCTTCCATTGCCTTTTCTGCTTCTTTTAACTGAGAATCCCATTTCGCGAATAAAATCTCTTTGTGTGATTCATTGATTCTGGGCATCCCTGCTCTCTTCCTTTCTTCGGATCTCTACGAGTTCAAGAACTCTGAAACCTTCTTAAAAATTGAATCGTATTCAAGTCACAATTCTACGACTTGATTAGTAATGTTATCACTTGTTTTGCAATGGGAATTCCATTGCAAAATCTTCTGGCACAGTAATTCTTTTTGTTGCAAAAGCTGAGAATTAAGAGGTGCTTCTGTGATGAACTCCCCAACTTTGGGATCGTCTTTATGCAGTTATATCATATCCTATGATTGCTTTTCTTTACTGTCCAAGTTGCTTTGATGTGCCAATTGCAGTTGCTGGAAAGCTTGCTGGAGTTTTGCTAGTTGTGTTTATGCTTCTTGATTGATGCTAACTTTCTGTAACTGCTGTTCCAAAAACAAAATCCTATCCTCTTTCTCTCTAAGTAACAATTGAACTTCTGTTGCTTTATCAATAGTCACAGAAGCATATGCTCCTGCAATATGTGAGAGCTTAGTTAGATTTTTCGATGGTTCTGTAGTGGGGTCTTTCCAAAGCACATCTAGAGGCTCATCCTCGGGAGTGAGCACAACATCCAATTTTTGTTTCTTTCTTTGCCTTCAGACGACAACTTTATGTTCAGGGCTATAAAACACATCTAGAGGAGGAATATCCTCTATCCTTAGTACAATCTCGGACGAGGGGGAAATAGGAATGTGCTCCGTCTCCTGAGTATTTATAGCCCTTTCTATTACCATCTCCATAGTCGTCTCTTTTGGATTTGTTGTTGGCTCTGGAGTTTGTTCTTCTGTGCTCAGAACCTTATTAAAATTTTCCCATTCCCCTATTTGATCAATTACAAGTGCCTTTGTAAGAGGAGTAGGAACTTCAGCTTATTTTGGGGACAAAACCTATTGATCAGGCTTTGCTATAGATTGAGTTGTGTCTTTTACTGATTCCTCACTTCTGCTGTGTTCACTCTTGGATTAATCACTGGAATTTTCAGCTGATTCCTTTTCAGAACTTGTATTGGACTTTTCTTTTGAACCATCACTTATGCTAACATTGAGAGTAGGCTCCCTTATTGGTTCGATGAGCAATTGGTCCAATGGGACCTCTGATAACCTTTGCTTTCTGTAATTGTCAAACTTTTGGAGATTTTCTTGGTCAAAAACAGTTCGTGTTGTATGCAAGACATCTCTGAAGGTGTTCTTCTGTAGAAAAACGTCGTCAAAGGGATCCTCTTCATGAGAAAATACTTTTATTTTAACCATTGTAGTAAAATTATTTACAACACCAAAGGGATCATACTGCCTCCCTGGGAATTTTGGTATCCGTAAACATAATGCATTATCAACTTACTTGAAAGCATGACCTAAGTCATGCAATGGAAATGCTCTGCATACTACAGAAAATTAGGGACAAATGGACTTCTTGGAACCTTTTAGAACCTTGCTCATTCCCCCCATGCCACAAGTCTAATAGGTTATCTCTCTAGCCAACAGTTTATCTGGGACGTAAAAAGGTAGCACATGGAGCGAAGCAATGCTACCAAACATTCTGATGTACGTGAACAATTCTTCCCCAAACCACCTTGCTACTGAGAGAATATCCACTTTAGCTTCTGGGGAAATCTTTGGGGGATCTCGGTTGTAGAGCATTTTACAAATTGGGAGCATAACTCCGTGACATATTTTGAAGAAATGTGGGATGAAATTGGAATCCACAATAATTTGTGATAAACCTGAATAGGAAGTGGATTTTATACCATCCACTTCCATCCCATGATAGGAAATTGGAAACAAAACAAATAGCATCCATAACATAGGCGCTCAAAAAGAAAGGAGGGTAAACCCTCGAAGCAAAGCTTCTTTTAGTTCTGTATTATAAAATTGCAGTGGCTAAATTATCAGATAGGATTAGAGCCCAATCCATTACTGTGGCATTGGTAGCCACATCAAGTAGAGGTAACCATTCTAAAGAAAACTTGTTGATGTTCGGTTTCCCAAAAAGTCTACATAACATTGCAGCAGCGAAACAGTAAGGAGAACAAAGAGAGCCAGTGGCATACATACCATTTTTATCCTTTTTAAGCCTTTCCTCATTTTTTGAATAGTTCTTTGTGCATTCTACCAAGTCTTCGCTCTCCTTGGCGAACTTCTCGACGAATTGCTTATTGTAGCTAGCTTGGGGTTTTGGTAAGTGGTACATATGTCTCAAATTGATTGCAGTAAATGACCCCATGACTTCCTAGCTGGCCCTCTTGAACTGTCTGTCGGATATATCTGCATCATCTAAAATCCATTTCACCATGTCAATGTATGTATGGGAGTATCTTCAGCCTTGCGGCAATGCGATATAGAAACGAGCATGCAAGTTTAGTTAGAGATGCTTCAGAGGAGCCGTGTCCATCCGCTGTAACTGTAACCTCCATAATTCTTGGCTTTTGGTCCTCCAACAACTGATACATAGATTCCCATGTAGATATCCCTGCGTCTCGACTACAGGTGGTGTCTGTGAATAATGGGGCCATTTCTGTCTTCTCAGACACAGGAGCCTTGCCTTTCTTCCCCATTTCTTTGTGTATTACGCTCTATGTGTTCTTCCTGACAATTGTAAGCAGAGAGAAAAAATATAATAAGATGATAGTGAAAACAGGAATAATCAATAGAAAGATGAAAATAAGGTGACGGGAGAACTTTAATTCTAAATCATATTAAAAGATATCAACTTGTGTCAAATGGTCCTTTACACTGATCCGAATCGTTTTTAATAAATTACCACTAATGGACCGTTATGCTAAACTTTAATGTTCATAACTTTGCATCAAACGACAAATAGTACTATCCTAGAACTCTGAGCCCTTCAAATTGTGATAGAAGCGATTTTGCGATTTGCTTCACAATATCGCATATCGCTATATCGTAAAACCTACTTTCGTTAAAAACCGTCGTTGCGTTGAACCACTACAATATGCGATTTGCGAGACGCTATCGAATTTTGTGATATTTGGTTATGTTACATAAAGTAGTGCCGTAATATTGGAATTTATGATGTGATGAAGTTGTAAGCTTCGTGATCTCGCATTCTCGTGGATTGCATTTTCAAGGAGTCACCTTTTATGAGGGATATCTGTTGTAACCTTTTGCGATGTGAGAATAATCTTTTCTAAAGCGGATTTTTCATGGTTTTATTATATATTCACGACTTTGCGTTATAAATTTTTTCCTGAGGTCTTATGGTCATGTAGCACTTTTCATAAGGAAACTCATAGTTTGTGAAATTTTGTGCACTCGGAGTATGAAAAGGTAAATTTCCATGTTTTAGCCAATTCCACTTTGACATCTTGTTTTATTCTAAAAACAAAAGGCAAAATTAAATGCTAAATTTTGATTTTTTGGAAAGGTCCCCATTTATTAATGTTATTACTAACACTAAAAAAAGGGGGGGGGGGGTTGTTGATGGTCACAACAATTGGCGATTCACTTGGAAGAACTAGTTATCTCTGATGGATTTTTTTGAATTTTCTAAAACTTCCAAAATAGAAATAATTTTTGAAAATGAAACTTCATTGTAGAAATATAAGGTAAATAGTGCTATTTATTAACAACAACATCTTGTTCTGACTATCTTTATTCTGATTATCTTCTTCCCAGAGTAAAGATAAAAACAAAGACATCTCTTTAGATCAGTTTAGGTATACTCATTTGTCGTAGGTAGAGCCTCTGCTGCCAGCAGGTGTTCATAGCCTCGATAGGGTTACCTGTTACCCAGCAATGATCCAGTGTCCTACCTGGGAAGCATGCAATTTTCAAAGATAAATCCTCATATACACTTATTGCTTTTTCTTTTCTTATTTCTCTTTTAATTCTTAAAGAACAATGTCTTGGTTTGGTGGCCAAAATTGACAGTGCCATTCACTTGATTTATAACTTAACTGAACAAGCTGGCTCATGATGAGACCCCTTGTCTTTTGGTTGAAACAATCTCGAGCCATTACCATGTTTTGATATGCAGTATGTAAATGTCAGCCAATTACAATCTTTATGATCATGATAAGTTGGCTCTTGATGAGACCTATTATTCTTTAAGTGTAGAGTGCATAGTTGGATTATTCTTTAAATCTCAAAGTTTCCTCAAGTGGGGGGGAAGTCATTGGTTCCTTAAGAAATCTTCCAGATGACAATTGTAGAGTTTAAAAGTAGCTTTTCCGCAGAGAATCTTTGTTTTGTTATTGTTACCTTTTGTGACTGATGTAAGGAAAACTTCTTTCTAAGGTTGATTCTAACCAAAACTTGTATAGTTAAAACAAAAGAACAAGTAAAATTTTCAGAATGATAGCACTTGACCCTATGTTTCAAAAATGGAGATTAATTTTTCTAACCACTCTCTACTTATACAAGTGAAAAAACAAAATTGACATGAGACACTATTATTTTCATGGAAACCAAAAGTGAACATTCTCAACCTGTTTTATTACCAAAAGAAAACTAAACTAGACTATAATATACAGAAAATAGAAGAGATCATCTTCTTATGGCAAATAGTTTGTAAGGATCTGTCCATTAACAGGTAAAGTCTCTCTTTTCCCTGCTAAATTTGGTAACATGAAAGTTGATGGACTGATGAGTTTGATAATATGGAATGGTCCGAGCCACATCCATTGGAATTTAATATGTTTTCCTTTCTCTTCATTGGCTTTATCCCATTTTAATACTAAGTCTCCAAGTTGAAAATCTTTTCTAGATACCGAGTTTGAATCAAAAGAAGATTTTACTAATTGTTGATGATGCGCGTGGGTAATTCTGGCTTTTTCTTGTTCCTCTTCAAGCTTAAGGATCTACAATTGTCTTAATTGCAAGGATGAGGAAGGGATTTCTTCAATGAATTGAACTAAGGCTAAAGAAGGAATGGCTAGATTTGTTGGTAGGACCACTTCTTTTCCATAAACTAAATTAAAAGGAGAAGTTCCAATAGAATTTTTCTGAGTTATTTGATATGCCCAAAGAGCATACATTAAAGACTTATGCCAATTTCTATGATTTTGATCAATAGTACGTTTAATGATTCTAATAAGGTTTTTGTTTGTTGATTCAGCCAACTCATTTCCTTGCGGATAATAATTAGCAAAATATTTAAGCTTAAAACCTATTTTGAGTGAAAATTCAGTCATAACGTTTCCTAAGAAATATGATGCATTATCAAACATTAAAGCAAAAGGTAAGCCAAACCTGGTGATTATGAATTGATCTATAAATTTGATGATACTCTCAGAGTTGGTTGTCTTGAGTGGAACTGCTTCTACCCATTTGGTAAAGTAATCGGTAGCTGTAAGGATGTATTTATGTTGTTTAGAAGAGTGAGGAACGATCTCACCTATTATATCTAATCCCCATTGTTCAAATGGTTGATCGATGTTGACCGGATGTAATGGTAACGATGGCTTCCTCTGTCTTCCAGCAGCAGTTTGACAAATCTAACATCTTCTTACATAGCTATGTGCATCCTTAAATAAAGTTGGCCAGTAGTAGCCTGTGCGCAAGATTTTATGTGTTGTCGCATCTCCTGTGTAGTGTCTGCCCGCTGGTCCATCATGAAGTTCTTGCAATACTTTTTCTGCTTCAGATTTCTCAAGGCATCTAAGGAGAAGAGAATCATAATTCATCCTAAAGAGTACATCATTTACAATTTGATATTGTTTAGCTTTTAACCTTAGGGCTCTTTTCTTTGTGTGATTCAAATGCAGAGGAGAATATCCCTTTTTTTAATAGAACATGATATCAGCATACCTTGATTCCATATCATTCAAGCCTACCTCATACACTTGTACCTCACTGTCTAGAGACTGCGTTCCTGGTATGTGCGATGCTCCAACCAACATCCTGCAAAAGCCTTGACCTTTTACAATATTTGTTGGTTTAATTTCAGCGTCATATTCTTGTAGGGTTGTGATCCAATTTGCCCTTTTTTCGCCCACATCTTTCTGTACCAAAATATTTCTTACCGCTAAAAATGGCACTATTATTTTGGCGTGAGTCTTGAGAAGGAAGGATCTGAAGTGTTTGATTGCTTTGAAAACAACATAATATTGTTTCTCAATATCGGAGTATTTAATTCAGCTCCTTGCAGATTTGAACTGAAGAAGGCAATTGGGGCTTCGAATTTATCTGGATTTGCTTGTGTAAGTATAGCAGCATACTATTTCTCAGAGGCGAATGTGTATAAAGTGAAAGGATCGGAAAAGTTTGGAGTCGCTAGAGATGGGCCATTCATAATCGCTTGTTTTATCAAACCAAATGCTTCATGTTCTGCATGACCCCATTTGAAGAGAGTTTTTCTTAATCATGGCTTGGAGAGGTGACATGATTCGTGAGAAGTCAGGAACAAATCTTTTAACAAAATTGATCTGACCAAGGAAATATTGCATTACTTTTTTGTTATGGGGCAAAGATATCTCAAAAATTTCCTTAATTCTATCTGGGTCAATATGAATTCTAGATTTAGACATTATGAATCCGAGAATCTTTCCTTCACTTAACGCAAAAAAAGTTTTTTTTGGATTAAGTGAGATTCCATATTTCTGACAACGTTGGAAGATCTGTTTTAAGTCCCTGAGGTGATTACTACGTTTTTTAGAATACACGTTATGTCATCTAAGTAAATCATGACTGACTTGTTCACTAATCCTTTGAATGAAATATCCATGGCCCTTTGAAAGGTGGCACCTGCATTGATCAACCCAAAAGGCATATTTTGATATGCGTAAGTGCCCCATTTAGTTCTAAATGTAGTTTTCAATTGATCATCCGGGTGGACCAAGATTTGATTGTACCCCGAGAAGCCATCTAAAAGGGACATTAGTTCAGATGCTGCGACCACTTGTAATATATGTTCCATAGGGGGCAGTGGAAAATTATCCTTTTGGCAAGCTTTATTGAGATTTCGAAAGTCAATACAAATCCGGATATCACCGTTCTTCTTTCTATCTGGGACCAGGTTGGAGACCCACCTGGAATACCTAACAGGAAAAATAATCTTGGCTTTTAATAATTTGTTCAACTCAGACTTAATTTGGTTTTCCAAATTAGGATGGATTTTCCTCAATTTCTGTTGGATAGGCTTTTCATCAGAGATCATCGGGATTGTATGTTGTATAATCGAAGTGTTGTAAGTTTTAAGATCATCATAATTCCAGGCAAAGACACTCTTGTATTGTTTCAACAGTCGAATGAAAGCTGATTTTTCCTCGAGTGTTAGAGCAAGACCTAGGTTAATATTCTATGGTATTATTTCAGTCCCCAGATTCACTAATTCATATCTCAGTTTTGAATTGGTGGACCGTTTAAATCTATCCTTTAAGTCATATAGGTCCTCTAACTTGACTACAGATTTCGGTATCGTGTTATTTTTGTTTTCCTGTTCTAATTGTTTGTCGTGTTGGTCTTCATCAATTATCTGATTATTGTAAGATCCCTCTAATGTCAGAAAACTCACAATATCAGGGTCATTGTTGAAAACTCTCAAATTGGTAATATTATCAGGAATGGAGGGTCTAAAGATTAATTTGATCGAGAATCTGTCTGGGCTATAGTCTTCTGATGGAATGAGCTTGGAAGCTACATTAGCGAGGAGATCAGCACTAGCATTTTGGAGTCTTGGAATGGATGAAATATTAAATGTTATAAAGTGCGAAGTCAGGTCTTGTACTAACGATTGATAATGCTTCAAGTGTCCTAACAAACAATGTATAGTATTTCTTACCTGTTTAATCACAATCTCAGAACCTCCAAATACTTGCAGGTATTTGGTATTAAGCCTAATTGCCTTGTATAACCCTTGAACTAACGCTTCATATTCAGCAATATTGTTCGTGAAATCGAACTCGTGTCTACATGTTAACATGGTTTTTCCTCCTTCTGGACTAACTAATACACAACCTGCTCCAGCTCCATCATTAGACTTAGAATCATCAAAAAATAATTTCCAAAACAAAGTTTTATTTACAGGTCTATCTACAAAATCAATGCATCTAAACTTGTCCATTTGAGAGAAATTTTCTATCTGAGATAAAACATAATTTTCTAAAAAAGGTGAAGTATGAGCGTTGAAATTTCCTAAGAACGAATCAATAGAATAGTTTCTAATTATATTGTTGTTGTATGCTACAAGCTCGTTTTCTCCTTCTAACTCTGTCACTATATACTTTTGGTGTCTTTCTCATTCAACCTTGATTTGATTTGGTTTACCATTGTAAGGGAGCCACATATGAGACCAGTCAGTCGCAAAGTAACCATGAAGCTTCTCTAACCAATCCCTGCTAAGGATTAGTCCATAAAATTCGGGAATATCTGTGACAAGTATATCAATAACTTGACGTAACTTTGGGTATGATGAAAGCCTTATGGTAACTTTATTAAGTTCACCAATAACATCTACTTGAGACCGATCTAGCTGTACTATTCATACTGCAAATTTCTGAGGTTGGACATTTAACTTTGCGCAAACTATCTAAGGAAAAATATTAGATGAGGCACCGGAATCTACCAAACAGTTATGCAAATTTTTATTGAAAATTTAAAAGGTAAGGAGAAATGGCGGAGTATGGGATTTTGACCTTCCTCCAATCAAAGCAATGTCATTTGGATCGACTTTTTGCAATGTCGGTCAGAGGTCTTCCCATTTCATGAGTAGCTTGTGAAATTATAGCGGCAGGTAGAAGTGTAATAGGTACTGCATTCAGTTCTTTCAAGAGCAATTTCTACTAATGTTTTAATTTGCTAAGCTCGTGAAAAGTGATGTTTGCCTTGGTTTTCTTCATATCTTCAACAATGTTATATTCCATTTCATCTGAAATGATAAGTGTTTTAGATGGAGTTGTTGAATTAGATTGAACTGGGTTTGTCTGAGTAGCTTTTAGTGAGGATTTCTTACCTGCGATTTTATCCTTAGGAGTCAGGCTTGGGCTTTTCTATCTAGAAATGGATTGTGGAGGATCAAGTTGATTTCAACTTCTAGTAGCAACAGGTGGTGCATATTGATCTTCTTCATCTGGAAGAATGAAGTCCCACATTCCTTGTAGTTCCACGACTTTATCATCATCAATTTGTTCTTCATTCGAAACTTCTTCTTCTTCTCCTTCTGATTCTGCATTTGTTATAGCATTTGGTGGTTTAGGATCAGTTGAAGGATTTCTTCTAAAGGGTTTAAAAGGTTTCTTGGAAGAGGTTTCTACCACTTGTTTCTTTATATCAACCATTTTGTTAGACATGGTCTTCAAGACTTTCTGTAACCCTTCCAAGTCGAATGGGTCCTTTGGCTGCTTTTTCTTAGGATCATCTCTAAAAGACACTTTTTTAGACTTTCTTTCACCTACAACATTTTTCTTTTCTACAACTAAGATACATTTCTCTACAGCTATTGCCTCTTCATATTCTCTACTAATGTTGGCTTGGCAGCCCTATCTACAAAGATGGCTTAGTTGGATGGCAAAGCAGAAATGTACCATTCATTTTGGACTTCGTTGCTAGGCTTCAATGCTACTGGTATTTTGTTTAATAATTTGTTGAAGCGAGAATTGAAATCCTTAATTGGTTCTCTTGGTTCGGCTTTTAAATTTGAGAGGTCATTTATTAATGTTGTTGTAGATCGATCATCTCCAAATTTCGTTAAAAACTGATCTTGGAATGTATCCCAGTTATTAATGGAGCCTGATGGTAATGAAAAATACTAAGATCTAGCTACTCCTTGTAAGGTATAAGGGAATAATATTACAACTGCGTCCTCTTTTGTTACTCCATTCAAATTAATAGACAACATGAAATTATTTATGTGCTCTTCGGCTGATAGGCCATTGTTAGGATTGAACTTGGGGAGCCATTTTTTAGGATGAGATGGTAGTTGCGATAAAGGTGCAGGCATGGCTACAACTCTTGGATTGGCCCATGGCCTTGGTGGTGGATTTCCTGCCATTGATGGAGTATGGGTAGGAGGAGGTGTGGCAGTAGTTGAAGGTGGTTGGGTAGAGGAAGATGTTGATCTTGTACCTGTGTGAACCACGATCTGGAGTTGAGGGATGGATGAATGACCTTGTGATGATATGGATGGGATGGTAGATGAAAATGATGACAGAACCTCACTCTAAGATTCTGTTGTTGTTTTCCTAGCTTTCTTACAACTCGGTAAAGGAAACTCAACTAGTGGGATCCCTAGCTTTTCGCTTTGTACCCTAGTGAGTCGTTGAGACAGGGTTAGATGAGAAGTGACATTACCTTGGGAAAACTCAGATTCTTATTGAGATAAATAAATTCCCTATAACTTACAAATTAAAGTTTGCAACTCAGGGGATCTGAAGAAGAATGATCTGGCTTGTTTGGGATTTCAGTAATGTGCTCTGTATTTTTCTTTTCAACTTCTGGTTTAGTAATGGAATATTTGGAATGTGAACGATAAGTTGAGGGTGATGGTGAGGGAGTTTTACTCTTAGAATGGCGTGAAGTTGAAGATTTACTTGCCATTCACAATCAAGCCCTACTTCTAGCGCCAAATATGTTGAAGGCTCGAAAAATCGGGTCTATAACAAGGGGGATAACCACCCGGTCTAGACCTTAATGTAGCTCCTTTTCCGTTTGGAATAGTGGCTTCGACTGGGGATGATGGGACCAGTTTCCCAATCTATTTATGATGTGTGTGCTAGTGGGATGATGTTTTTCTTTTTTGGGGTTTTATAGGGTGAATGCCTGTTCTAGATCTATTCTATCTTCTAACTATTATATGCAATCTATCGTAATCAAAGAAAACATCTAACCTTAAACCATCCCGGGAGTAACGTTTACTTCTGCGATCTAAAATAATTTCTAAAAGCAATTGATAATGAAAATCATTCAATCACAATGAGAATAGAATCCTTTTAAAAATCATTATCGCATACGAGTCATTCACATATTCAGCATAAAGAGTAAGTCATCACCATACAGAAGTGCAATAATGATAACAAAACATTTCAAAATTTCATATATAAATATATGAAAATGATTTATCAATTGACACATAAGTAAAAAGTATTAGAAGATAAAAATACTATTTGTAATATGTTCTACTCATGAGTTGCAGCAATATATATCTATCTTCAAATCACTTAACATCCACTAAGAGTACAAAAGTGCATTTCAGTACCAGATATCAAACTCATATAGAAAATAAATCTCGTTCCATTCATTTTATCAAAACCTCCTCAGTGGGGGGAAAAATGCACATTCTAAAGAAATGTTTTTTAAAAAACTCTCTACATGCATGAGAGGGGTTTAAATACTACTCTATGAAATCTAAAAATAAATATTACAAAAATAGATAAGGAGGTTTAAACGAACTGCATCATTTTAAGCAAACATAAACTAAAACAAAAATAAATTGTATCTATGATAAATTTTGCATCTAATCCTTTAGATCGCAAATATCTAGAATCGGTTACAAGAGGGTCGGTTGGCCAACTTCAACTTTTAACTATCCTACAAATATGGCGTTGGAAAGAGTTGGCACTACCTTCTTGGCAGAAGTTATGAGGCACTTCAGGGTCATCCATTGTCTATGTGACTTTACCAAGTACTGCTAGTATGTTTCCCAATTTAACTTGTTTACCTGTTTAATCACTTCTACCCTTTCCTCTATTGTTTGTCTCCACTTTGTTTGAAGTTGTTGTGCCTTTGGAAGGAAGCCCGGAGTGGTCTCTGCTACTAAATTAGCCTTGTGCAGATTTTCATTTATGCACTCAATGACACTATTTACTGGTGTTGCTGCCTCTTCCATTGCTTATTCCGCTTCTTTTAACCGAGAATCCCATTTCGCGAATAAAATATCTTTGTGCAATTCGTCAACTCTGGGCATGCCTGCTCTCTTCCCTTCTTCGGATCTCTGCTAGTTCAAGAATTTTGAAGCCTTCTTAAAAATTGAATCATATTCAAGTTGCAATTCTACGACTTGATTAGTAATGTTATCGCTTGTTTCGCAATGGAAATTCCATTGTGAAATCTTCTAGCACAATAATTTTTTTTGTTGAAAAAGCTGAGAATTAAGAGCAAGTGCTTCTGTGATGAACTCCCCAAATTTGGGATCGACTTTATGTAGTTCTATCATATCCTATAATTGCTTTTCTTTACTGTCCAAACTGCTTTGATGTGCCAATTGCAGTTGCTGGAAATCTTGCTGGAGTTTTGCTAGCTGTGTTTCTGCTTCTTGATTGATGCTGACTTTCTATAACTACTGTTGCAAAAACAAAATCCTATCCTCTTTCTCTTTAAGTAAAAATTGAACTTTTGTTGCTTTATCAATAGTCACAGAAGAATATTCTCCTGCGATCTGTGAGAGCTTAGTTATATTTTCCAATGGGTCTATAGTGGGGTCTTTCCAAAGCACATCCAGAGGCTCATCCTCGGGGGTGAGCACAACATCCAATTTTCATTTCTTTATTTGCCTTTGGACGACAACTTTATGTTGAGGGCTATAAAACACATCTAGAGGAGGAATATCCTCTATCCTTAATACAATCTTGGATGAGGGGGCAACAGGAATGTGCTCTGTCTCCTGAGTATTTATAGCCCTTTCTATTACCATCTCCATAGTTGTCTCTTTTGGATTTGTTTGAGGCTCTAGAGTTTGTTCTTTTGTGCTCAGAATCTTATTAAAATTTTCCCAATCCCCTTCTAAATCAATTACAAGTGGCTTTGTAAGAGGAGTGGGAACTTCAGCTTGTTTTGGGGACAAAACCTGCTAATCAGGCTTTGCTATAGATTGAGATGTGTCTTTTACTGATTCCTCGCTTCTGTTGTGTTCACTCTTGGATTGATCACCAGACTTTTCAGCTGATTCCTTTTCAGAACTTGTCTTGTAATTTTCTTTTGAACCTTCACTTAGGCTAACACTGGTAGTAGGCTCCCTTATTGGTTCGATGAGCAATTGGTCCAATGGGACCTTTGATAACCTCTGCTTTATGTAATTGTCAAACTTTTGGAGATTTTCTTGGTCAAAAACAATTTTTGTTGTATGCAGGACATCTCTGAAGGTGTTCTTCTGCAGAAAAACATCGTCAAAGGGATCCTCTTCATGAGAAAATACTTTTATTTTAACCATTGTAGTAAAATTATTTACAACACCAAAGTGATCATACTGCCTCCCCGGGAACTTTGGTAGCTGTAAACATAATGTGTTATCAACTTATTTGAAAGCATGACCTAAGTCATGCAATGAAAATGCTCCACATACTATAGGAAATTGGGGCCAAATGGCCTTCTTGGAATCTTTTAGAACCTTGCTTTTCCCCCCCACACCACAGGTTTGATAGGCTATCTCTCTAGCCAAAAGTTTATCTGGGACGTAAAAAGCTAGCACATGGGGCGAAGAAATGCTACCAAACACTCTGATGTGCGTGAACAATTCTTCCCCAAACCACCTTGTTGCTGAGAGAATATCCACTTCAGCTTCTGGGGAAAACCTTGGGGGATCTCAGTTGTAGAGAATTTTATAAATTGGGAGCATAACTCTGTGACAGATTTTGAAGAAATGTGGGATGAAATTGGAATTCCACAATACTTTTTGATAAACCTGAATAGGAAGTGGATTCTGTACCATCCACTTCCATCCCATGATAGGAAAATCAGAAACGAAACAAATAGCATCCATAACATAGGCACTCAAAAAGAAAGGGGTAAACCCTCGATGAAAAGCTTCTTTTAGTTCTGTATCCTAAAATTGCAGTGGCTAAATTTTCAGACAGGACTAGAGCCCAATCCATTATTGTGACATTGGTAGCTGCATCAAGTAGAGGTAACCATTCTGAAGAAAACTTGTTGATGCCCGGTTTCCCAAACAGTCTACATAACATTGCAGCGGCAAAACAGTAAGGAGAACAAACAGAGCCAGTGGCGTACATACTATTTTTATGCTTTTTAAGCCTTCCCTCATTATTTGACCAGTCCTTTGTGCATTCTACCAAGTCTTCATTCTCCTTGGTGAACTTCTCGACAAATTGCTTATTGTAGCTGGCTTGGTGTTCTGGTAAGTGGTACATACGCCTCAAATTGTTTGCAGTAAATGACCCCATGACTTCCTGGCTGGCCGTCTTGAACTATCTATCAGATATATCTGCGTCATCTATAATCCATTTCACCATGTCAGTGTATGGGAGTATCTTCATCCTTGCGGCAATGCGTTGTAGAAACGAGCATTCAAGTTTAGTTAGAGATGCTTCATAGTAGCCACGTCCATCCACTATAACTGTAACCTCATAATCCTTGGCTTTTCATCCTCCAACAACTGATACATAGCTTCCCATGTAAATATCCGTACATCTCGACTACAGGTGGTGTCTGTGAATAATGGGGCCATTTCTGTCTCCTCAGACGCAGGAGCCTTGCCTTTCTTCCCCATTTCTTTGTGTATTATGCTTTGTGTGTTCTTCATAACAATTGCAAGAAGAGATAAAAAATATGATAAGATGATAATGAATACAGGAATAATCAATAGAAAGAAGAAAATAAGGTGACGGGAGATCTTTAATTCTAAATCATATCAAAAGATATCAACTTGTGTCAAATGGTCCTTTACACTGATTCGAATCATTTTTAATAAATGGCCACTAATGGAACATTATGCTAAACTTTAATGTTCATAACTTTACATGGAACAACGAACGGTACTGTCCTAGAACTTTGAGCCCTTCAAATTGCGATAAAAGTGATTTTGCAATTTTCTTCGCAATATCACATATCGCTATATCACAAAACCTGCTTTCGTTAAAAACTATCATTACATTGAGCTGCTGCGATATGAAATTTGCGAGACGCTATCACATTTCATGATATTTGGTTATGTTACATAAAGTAGCACCGCAGTAATGGAATTTGTGATGCGATGAAGTTGTAACCTTCATGATCTCGCATTCTCTCGGATTGCATTTTCGAGTCACCTTTGATGAGGGATATCCACTGTAACCTTTTGCGATGCAAGAGTAATATTTTGTAAAGCTGATTTTTCATGGTTTGCTTATATATTCATGACTTTGCGTTATAAAGTTTTCCTGAGGTCTTATGGTCATGTAGCGCTTTTCATAAGGAAACTCATAGTTTGTGAATTTTTGTGCGCTTGGAGTATGAAAAGGTAAATTTCCATGTTTTAGCAAGTTCCACTTTGACATCTTGTTTTATTCTAAAAACAAAAGGCAACATTAAATGCTAAGTTTTGATTTTTTGGAAGGGTCCCCATTTATTAATGTTATTACTAACACTAAAAAAAGGGGGCGTTGTTGATGGTCACAACAAGAAGCTATAACATTTCCATCCATTCCTTCGATCAGATTCTCTGATGAGTTTGACCAACCATCAATTTCTTGGCTTGTGTGCATCACTGTAGATATATGCAGTCACTAGTTTTTTCTTGAGAGTGTTGAGCCTGCTCTGATTTTGAATATTTTTTATTTTTTCCTTATTTTTCTCACCCATCACGTTTTCTTCTCTGACAGAAGCGCTTCCAACGCTGATTTTTAATTTACAGTCACGTTGCTTTGCCTTTCATCACCTTTTTTCCTTTAACAAGCACGTCGATCTCATAGGATAGAAGAAAAATTAGGGTTTCTTCTTGTTTTCAGTGGTTTTCAACCTCTGTGAGTGATTTTCCAGTGTAATTATAGTGTGTTTGTCTTCATTGTTATCCTTGTGTGATTGCAATTGTCTCTTGGCTTTGTTGATGTGTGTTTGAGGCTTGATTTCCTTCTAGGGTTTCTAGGTCACCCTTCACTCATCGCTTGGTTTTTCTCTGTGAGATTGATTGCTTCCATTTGGGAGTTTTACTGCAATCGAGACACCATTTTCAAGTTGATTTATGTTCGTGATTCTGAAGTTATTTTCATTAGTGTTGGATCGTTTTGGTACTTTGAAAATTACTTCTACTCCATTGTCAAATGTAGATTATAATTTTTTCCTTTGGTGAAATTGATAGTGAATGCTTGTTTTGGTTTCATTGTTTCGAAAATAAAAGTGAAAGGAATTCTTCATTTAAGTATTTTTGAAACGATTTTCATTCAAAATGAAAAGTGAATGAAATTTTCATTTTATTTGTTTTATATTGAATTTTTCCCTTTTCTCATTGCATTAGATTGCATTTTTGAATCAAAGTGAAAGGAAAAGAAAAAAAATTAACGCATCTTAGTGAAATAAAAGTGATTTTTGTTTCTCATAGGATTGCATTTGTTAGTGAAAGTGAGAGTAGATTTGATTTTTACATTTTGCATTGGAAAGTTAAAGAATTATGTTTTGATGCATTTTTCTTGATTGATGTATTTTCTTGGTTTTCTCTCTTCCCTCATTAATTTAGCCTTCATTGAATGAAAATATTTTATTTTTCTTATTTAGTTGCATTATAGGAATTCAATTGACATCATTGAGCCATAACCCTGAAACCTAATTCAAGATAAATTAAAATTTACCTCAATCAACCTAAGGATCATTTGTAACCTAATGCAAATATCTAGAGGTATAGGGTAGGGACATGTTCTGGCATCTTTAAACATAGCATTTGTCGTTAACTACCTGCATTGTATCCCGGGGGTGAAATCATGTCCAAGCATAGAAGTATATCAAAGGTTCTCTTATATTTTTGGGTATATAGGAGGCACTTCAGTATGGAAAGTATACAGGGGTGCTTTCATCAAACAGTTATGCATTAGACAACACTAACACAGAGTTTTGCTCCCCATATCGTCGAGTACATATTGGGAAACCCCACTAGGTTTCTATCTTTTAGCCACAAGTAACCGAGTCAACCACCCTGTAAACGTGATACACCACACACAGAATTCAGGGATATCAATCATCATATGTCAAGTCCTTGGTTTCGGCTAAGGTGTATATAATGGTTCACGAATACTTGGAAAACCCTCTTGCCTTGCATTACCCTTTTTGATTTATTTGTTGTTTCATTTCATAAATTTAACTGCCAATGATAACATGTCAAACCCATGTAGTTGCTTCTTGGCCCCACATTGAGTAAATCCTTGTAAATTTTAATTTTAATTAGCCCTCAATGAATCATGTCTTCTCCTTTTGCTCTTGAGAGAAAGTCATCATGGATAAGACATTTTGTTCAACTCACAGTTCTCCTTCATCGTCTGATAATGAAGGGTCTTCACAAGGAGTTAATATTTAAATTTCATTGTCACTTGAAGCTCAAGGCTTTAAATTTGGAATTGTCCCAAGTATCTAGCCCCTTTCTTCTCATCCTCTTCCTCGAGACTCGTCGTCATCTCAGGAGTCTGATCTAGAAACCCCTAAGAGTCCACAAAGGTTTGATTTATACCCTCTGAATCTGCTTTTGATTTGTTTTTGATATCTCCTCAACATCCTTATAGTCCATACGATTAGTCTAGTGTTCCTTTGGAGTTATCTCCTCACCCATATCAGATTCCACCTCGTTAGCTATTTCCACCTATGGCTTCAAAAGGTGAGGTTCCAACTGCTCCTCGAGGTCCTCTGGAAGTATCCGCTACTCACACTCCTAGTGTTGACAATGAATCTAAATATGTCTTTCCTATGGAATTATTTCCTTATGTAGGAAGAGTTCCATCTCAACCGACTCCTCAAAACAGTGGGCCTCCACTTCCACATGGTTATACAACCTTGGCTCAACTGGTTTCGGGAACTTCCAGTGCTTCTTCATTATACCAAAATCCAATTTGGTCACCAAATTCTATGCCTACTTTTGGTCTGTTTATTCCTAATGTGACATCTCAGATCCCTGTGCCAATTGTCATTACTTCAATTCTGATTCAGTCGATGATTCTGTCACAACCATTACCTTCATTTCAACCTTCCATTCTGGTGCAATCAATATTTTTGGTTTATACGTATGTAAGTTCCTTGATTCCCCCACCAAGTGGACAAAATGTGCCACTGCCTCATTCCTAGCATGGGGAGGAAATTCCAAATATCCCTCTTGTTTTGGGTGTAACCCATGTGAGTGGATCACAACCTCACATGGTTGGAGTGAGTCAACTTGTTAGTGGTATTCCTAATCCCACTAATTTAGTCGGGGTAGGTAATATCCAGTATCAATGGCCTTATATGTCCCAGATACCTCTCCAACATTCTTACATTCCATATGGTTCACAAGCACTCCAAAATCTACCTTATATTCCACAAGCAAGTCCTCATGTGCAACTTGGTCAAAATCATATTGCCAGTGCATATGGTCAAATCCCAGTTGGAACTTATTAGTACCAACAGGGAATCTCTCAAGGAAATCTTCAACAGCCTTTACTACAAAAAGGTCAACCTTTACAGTAGTAAGGGAAACTTTCGTAGCATCAATATTTGCAGCAGTAGGGGCAACATTGCAACAGTTTCAACAACCTCTGCAACAACAAATGCATTTTGTCCAGCAACCAAACCAACCCTTGTATCCGTAAAGTCAACCATTGCAGAAAAAAGGTCAGTCCTTGCAGCAAGCTCAACCTTTATATCAACAAGTTAAACCTTTTAGACACAAGGTCAACCCCTCCAACAGCAGGGCCAGTAGCTTTATTACCAAGGTCAACAGTTGCAACAACCTTACAATCCATATGTCGCGCACAATGTTTATCCACCTGGTTATCAACAACCTATGGTAGGTCAATATCAACCCTACCTTAAGTAGAATCAAGCCCCTTATGGTCAAAATCCTCCAATATGGGGGCATAATCCTTACCAACAATGTTGGAACCCACACACTGAGCCTTACCAAATGCCTTATATGCTTTTTAACCCACAATTGTCATTTTTAGCGATGTTGGAATTGCCTGATGTCTCCAAGTTTAATAATGATCCAATTATTCATTCACCTTATTGGCCCCCAGTTCCCACTAAAATTCAGAGTGATTGCCCTAAATTTGAAGGAAATCGTAAGGAGGATCCTCAGGCCCATGTGATGACATATCACTTATGGTGTTCTTCCAATTCCTACTTTGATGATTATGTTTGTCTCTGCCTCTTTCAGGGAACCTTGACAGGTGTTGATGTAAAGTGGTAAATTGAGTTGCCTCGAGGTGCCTATTCATAATTCAACTCTTTGGCCATGGCCTTCCTCACCCACTTCCAGTTACCAATTCATTATGAAACTAGTACCCACTTGCTCACTTCTCTGAAATAGGATACTGCGACCCATATCTCCGATCACATCCATGAATGAAGACGTCGGCATCCCCTCATCAAGATTGAAATTCCTAATGTTTTGTTAACAGAATGGTTCCCCAAGTCATTCATAAAAAAAATCGTTGCAAATATAGCAATGGGAGGTTGTGTGACCGAGGATCAAGCCATTTCCCGTGCCCAATATTTGGATTTGGTTTATTCCCAATCTAGCACGCTGTATGAAATTTTGCCTAATGCTCTAAGGCCATCTTCTAATCTAGCATCTTCGAAGTCTCCATATGTATCACTTATTCATGGTATCATTGGATCAATATCTCAAACTTCCACTAAAGCTTCTTCTAATAAAAAATCAGTTTCGAATACTGGTTAATCCTCCTTTGAAAACCCCATCGAATCTTGGTAAAACATTCGAGCTTAATTCCTTCCAGTGTATCGTGATAGAAAAATCCTCGAAAGGTAAGAAAAATGGTAAAGGTAAGGAAAAATATGATACCCCAAAACAATATCCTCCTAAGCCATCTCCTAATGATGCTTCCAAGCATAAGCCAAAATATCTTTGCCCCATTTGTGAGGAAGATCATTACACCAAGGATTGTCCCCAACACACAGAAGTTAGTTGTTTGTTGAAAGGGACCCCAACTGTACTTAAAGAGCCATTTCCATCACAGAAAACTAATTTGGTAGACCAACCACAATCCTTTGCCTCTTCTGGTTCTTAGGTTTACATGATGGGTTCATTTCCTATGTTTCTTGCCACGATCGAAAGATTATCAAACTCCTCAAAAGCATACAGTGGAAAAGGAAGTCATTGATACATATTCTACTTTTGATCCCCCTATTTTTGGTTCTCTCCACATCGAGAGACCTAATAATGAATCCATCATCTAACCGCCTCCCAAAGGTGTGCTTCGGAAGTCATCCTATAATTTGAATGCTATAACTGCTTGACATTACAGTATTGTTGAAGATTTGGCTCAAGCACCTTCGACGATCTCTGCCTTGGTAGTTCTCCAAACTTGTCCAATGCAATGTAAATCATTATTGTCTGTTATAGGAGGCATCAATGCTTCCAATTCGAACTTGATTACCTTCGATCTAAAAAACCACGCTCCTCTTATTCCTCATAAAATTGCATTTTTCATTCAAGTCATTGCAAAAGGAAAGATGATTCATCAGACTCTCATTGATGATGGTGCTTCCACCTGCATCAAGTTTGTTTAATGTTGGAAAGCCATCAGATCTCCACCTCTCAACCAGTCCCCAAACACCTTAGAAGACTTTGATGGCAGAGGCTCCCATCCTTATGGTATTCTCACAAGTTTTCTCATCACCCTGGAAGGGATTACTATCGAGTTAAAAGTAGAAGTTATAGATGAAAATCTGAATTACAACCTTCTACTTGGGTGAAGTTGGACCCATGCCATGTTTTGTGTGGTTTTCTCTTTGTTCCAGGTGCTCTGTTTTCCTCATGAAGGAAAAATTGTCATCGTCAATTAATTGTCCTTTTTCTCTTCTGGTGCTTCAAAAGGAAACGTCCCACATGTGGAAAATACTGATATTCCATATGAGAGTGCAGGGGAAGATATTTTCAAATTTTCTTCTTTAATGGGAACTTTCTCTCTCCCACCTCCGCATGTCACCTCGATCAACATGATCTCTATCTCCAATGATCTATCAATCATCCCTACTCTGGATTAGGTTGATTCTTTTGGTGATGTTATGTCACTAAGTCCTTTCGAACAAGCCTATCAAGAAGTTGTCTTGGCTTCATCAGTTGCTTCATAAATTCATACCATTATTAGTATGCACCTGGATGCATATTCACAATCTCCTTGGCGTGGTTCTTGGGATTCTCCAGATCCCTTGAACAAGATATTCCCCACCGTCAAAAGTATTATTAAGGTTATGTCTCTTGATGAAACTCCTTGGAATGATGCCCATCATCATTCCTCGTTTCTTCAAAGTCTTAGTGAGATTCCTTCATGTCTTGAACATTTTGTTTCTCATAACCCAACACACCCATTTTAAACACCTATTTTGGTGCACAAAGTTTTGTTCGAAGGTAATATGGGAAATATTACTGAAACCATTCCCATTAACATTTCCATTAAACCTGGGATTGTTGAGAATATCCACATTGGGGTTCCTATTCTCCTAAAGAGATCAGGGTTTACACTAACCTTTTTAAGGAATTTCATGATGTCTTCGCTTGGTTGTATGAGGAAATGCCTGGTATTGATCCAGATATTGTGGTGCATGAAATACCCACGTATCCTAATGTGAAGCTCGTTCATCAATGGCCCCATCCCATGCATCCCAGAAAGGTTGTTGTTATTAAGGGAGAAGTTCAAAAAATTCTAAGGGGTGGTTTTCTCTACCCTATCCCATTAACAAATTGGGTCTCTGATATTGTACATGTTACTAAAAGGCAGGGAACAATCCGATTTTGTGTTGATTACCGTGATATCGGTTCTTGACATAAAGATATTTATCCCACTCCCTTTATTGATCAGATCATTGATGAGTGTGCTGGGAGTGAAATATTTTCTTTTATGGATGGTTTTTCTAGTTATAACCAGATTAACATATTACTCGTTGATCAACAAAAGACTTCTTTCATCTGTCCATGGGAGACTTTAGCTTATAAGAAGATCCCTTTCAGTGTCCAAAATGCTGGTGCTACCTTCGAGGGAGAAATTTCATATGCCTTTCATGATATTAAACACATTGTTCAGCCTTATGTAGATGACTTACCAGCTCATTCTTCTAAGCGTCGTAACCATTTGGACCACCTTCGAGCAATTTCTAATATTCATTTCAATTTGCATAAATATGTCTTTTGCATCAAATATGGTTGGCTCTCGGGTTTTTTTGTGTCCCAAGAAGGCATTTGAATAGATCCTCTGAAAGTTGAGGCTATTGTAAATTTACTCCCTCCTTCATCACTACACCAATTCCAGAGTTTGCAAGGGAAGGCAAATTTTCTACATCACTTTGTCCCTAATTACATTGATCTTGCCAAGGGATTTACTCACTTGCATAAGAAGGGGATCCCATTCATTTGGGATGAAATTGCCCAGAAATATTTCGATGCTCTAAATCAAACACTCATCAGTTCTCCTTTATTGCACCCCCTGACTGTCACCGTGATTATTTCTTGTACTTGGCCACGACTGATAGTACCATTGCTATGGTACTAGTCCAGTACGATGACAATGGCAATGAACATGTAATTTATTATTTGAGTCGAAATCTTATTGACACAAAAACTAGATATGCTCATGTCGAGAAAATTGCCTTAGCAACAGTCCATGTTGTTCAACGATTTCACCAATACATTCTTCTATGAAAGACCATGGTGATTTCTGATTGCAACCCCATGACTTATATTCTGACTCACTAGTTTCTTGGGGGAAAATACTCTAAATGGATTGTTATCCTACAAGAGTTTTATTTGGATTTCACTACCACCAAATCAAAGAAATCACTTGTTTTTTCCGAATTGATCTACGCCCTTCCTTCTGTGTTGGGTTGTGTTATATTCTTTCCATGAATAGCCCTCGTAGTTAACTGGGGGGTTAGAGGGGGGGCAGAGCCCCCCTTCGTTGTGCTGATTGTGGAGCGGGGGGGTCATAGGGGGTTTTAGGTGTACCCGTAACCCCACTTTATGGGAAAATTTTGGTTTTGGACCCTATGTTAGGTTGGGAGGACCCACCTATGGTTTTGTGCATGATTTTCGCACATGTTTTTGGACGTGATGGTTTTCGGTCCATAGTATTGGACGCGATGGTTTTCAGTCCATGGTATTGGATGCTTTGGCATGTATAAATATGTATTATAACATTGAAAGGAACATAATGAAAAATCAAGCTGGTAGTCCCGGTTTTGGGATCCAAGAGAAAATCTCTGTGTATATGTGTTTTATGTGTTATGATCTCGCATTGTTTATTTTCTGTGTTTTAGAAGTCGTATGTAGGTAATTTATGTATGGGGTTAAAACCTACATTTGGTATCAAAGTTGTTTTGGCTTCAAGGGGACGCCTTTGTTGCTGAGGGGTTTCGCTCAGGCTTGTGGTAGAACCTGTTCAGTGGGAGATCTACGAGATCGATTCTAGTGGTAAAAGAAGATAGCGAGCAGTGGAAAGATAGAGATCGAGAAATTTAATGGTCAGAGTTTTGAGTTGTGGAAACTCAAGATGGAGGATATGTTGGTGGATAAAGATCAGTGGATCACTGTAGATCCAGGTACTAAACCAATGGGAGTGACCGATGAAGAATGGAAGAAGTTGGATTGGAAGGCAAAGAGCATAATATGATTGTGTGTCTCAGATTCAGTATTGCTAAATGTATCAGGGGAAGCTACGGCGAAGGCTTTGTGGGACAAGTTAGGGACTTTGTACCAATCTAAGTCTCTGGTGACCAAATTGTTCTTGCAGAAAAAGTTGTATAACCTAAGGATGAAAGATGGAGACTCGGTGACAAAGCATCTGAATGCATTTAATACTGTGGTAAGTCAGTTACCATTTGTTTATATTAAAATTTCAGATGAAGATAAGTGCATTAGTTTGTTGTGTTCTCTACCAGATTCGTGGGATAGTCTGGTTATTGCAATAGGTAGCAATGCAACTGCCTTGTAGTTTGATGAAATAGTCTCATCCTTGCTAACAGAGGAGATGAGATGGAAAAATATGGAGAGCTAGAATGGTGATGCCTTGTCTATACGAGGATGGTCCCAGAACAGAAACAAAAATAAGTCATCGAGTGGGAGATCTAAATCTAGAGGGAGACCTAAATCTCCAGGAAAACCTGTAAAGGTGGTGTGCTAGAAATGTGGAAAGGAAGGGCACTACAAAAGGGACTATAAATCTAAAGCTCCTGATAAAGGAAAGGTATCTGATGACACTCCTTCTGCAAAGGTGAAAACCACCTCAGATGAAGGTGGGGATGTGTACTTGGCTTCTTCAAGTACACATGTAGATCATGAGGCATGGTTGATTGACTAAGGTGCATCCTTTCACTTCACTCCCCATAAAGAGTGGTTCTGCGAGTATGAGAAATACGATGGTGGTGATGTCTTCTTAGGGCATGATAGAAAGGCTAGAATCATTGGTCACGGAAAAGTAAAGTTGAAGTTGCAAGGTGGAAGGGTTAGAACACTTCCGGGTGTTCTGCATATTCCTACATTGGTTAGAAATCTGATTTTTGTAAGAAATTTGGATGATGCAGGTGTAAAAACAGTGTTCGAGAAGGATACCTGCAAAATGGTTCGGGGAGCACTGGTATTGATGCGGGGAGTTCGAATTGGAACTCTGTACAAGCTACAAGGTAGCACTGTTATTGATGGGTGCAACAGTTCTGTGGTTCCTGAAAGTGGAGCAGAAAATCCAGTGGTCTCTGGAGAGAAGACCATGTTGTGGCATCAAAGGCTTGGACCTTCATGGTAAAGGTATGGTAGAAGGTATGAGTAATATCTATCTAGATTTTGATTTCTGTGAAAATTGTGTATATGGGAAGCAGAATCGGGTGAGTTTCCCTTCTAGTAGTAAGAGGGTGAAACAGATATTAGAACTTGTGCACAATGATGTGTTTGGACCTATGAAGGTTCCATCACTGGGTAAGTCTATGTACTATGTATCATTTGTAGATGACTTCTCAAGGACTACATGGATATATTTCCTTAAGAAGAAACCTAAAGCCTTTGATAGGTTTAAATAATATAAGGCTCTCGTGGAAAATCAGATAGAGAAGAAGATAAAGGTGCTGAGGACAGATAATGGAGGAGAGTTTTGCATCAAGGAATTTGAAGAATTCTGTAAGAAGTGTGGTATATCATGACAGAAGACTACTTCATATACACCTCAGCAAAATGGAGTTGTAGAAAGAATGAATAAGACGTTGATGGAAAGGGCAAGAAGCATGCTCATTGGTGCCGGGTTAGGACAAGAATTTTGGGCAGAGGCGGTGGATACTACATGTTACCTAGTCAACAGGTCACCTTCATCAGCGTTGGAGGATAAGACTCCACAAGAGGTATGTACTGGTAAGAAACCCTCTCTTTCACATCTGAGGGTATTTGGATGTGATGCATATGTACATGTTCCAAAGGAGAAACGAACCAAGTTGGATAGTAAATCTGAAAAGTGCATCTTTATTAGGTATAAGGATGGTTTAAAGGGTTATAAGCTTTGGAACCCAGTCACATGGAAGGTTGTGTATAGCCAAGATATCATATTTAGAGAGGTAAAAGATGTTATTAAACATGAATTCCAACCAAAGAAACCTAAGAAGATAGAGTTTGAGCTAAAGGAGGAAGAATTAGACTCTACAGGGGAGGAGGAATCAAAAGATGGGGTGCCACAAACTCCAGGTGTGAGAAGATCAGTTCGAGAAAGAAGGCAGCCAGAAAGGTATAGTCCATCTACTTTCTGTTCAAATTTTGCTTTATCTATTACTGACGATGATCCCATAACTATGAAGGAAGTAGTAGATTCAAAGGATGACAAACTCTAGAAAGAGGCCATGATTGATGAAATGGCATCTTTGCACAAAAATGAGGTTTGGGATCTGGTGGAGTTGCCGACTGGAAGGAAACCCATTGGCAGCAAATGGGTGTTCAAGAAGAAGACAAATGCAAAAGGAAAGGTGGAGAAATACAAAGCTTGATTGGTAGCAAAAGGTTATTCCCAGGTGCCAGGAATTGATTTTGGTGATATTTTTTCTCCTATTGCCAAGGTAACTTCTATTAGATTACTTTTAGCCGTTGCTGCTACTTTTGATTTTTAGGTAGAATAGATGGATGTGAAGACAACATTTCTTTATGGGGATCTGGAAGGGGAAATACACATGAAGCAACCTGAAGGCTTTGCAGTGAAGGGTGAGAAAGAACTGGTATGCAAGTTAAAGAAGTCTTTGTATTGGTTAAAATAGTCACCAAGGATGTGGTATCACAAATTTGATACATTTATACGGGGTCTTGGCTTCACTAGAAGCAAAGAAGATCATTGTGTGTATTTTAAATTAATTGGTGATCATGTTGTTTATCTGGTCTTGTATGTGGATGATATGTTGCTGGTTGGAAATGACAAAGAAATTATCCAAGATTTGAAGACCCAATTGTCCTCCAAATTCAACATGAAAGATCTTGGTGCTGCAAACTATATTTTGGGCATGGAAATTAAAAGAGATTAGGCAAAGACAAAGCTCTAGTTAAACCAGAGGAAGTATGTTGAGACAATATTGCAGAGGTTTAATATGCAGGATAGTAAACCGGTGAAGGTTCCTATTCCTATAGGTGTGAGGTTATCTATTGAACAATGTCCCAAGACACAAGAAGAAGAAGAGGACATGTCTCATGTTCCATATGCAAGTGCAGTCGGTAGCCTGATGTATGCAATGGTCTGTACTAGACTAGACATTGCACATGCAGTGGGAGTATTGAGCAGGTTTATGTCAAAACTAGGGAAGGAGCACTGGACAGCAGTGAAGTGGGTTTTCAAGTATTTGTGTGGCACTAGTGATTATGGTTTGTGCTACCAAGGAAGATCAAGATTGGACAGAATGTTGGATATTTGTGGCTTTGTTGATGCAAACTGGGCTGGAGATCTGGATCAGAGAAGATCTACAAGTGGGTATGTGTTTAACGTATTTGGAGGTGTAGTCAGTTGGATGAGTAAGAAACAATCTGTAGTGGCACTATCAACTACAGAGGCAGAATACATGGCAGCCACTCATGCAAGTAAGGAAGAAATTTGGTTGCAGATATTGTGTTCAAGTATGGGGTTAGTAGAGGGAGCTATAAGGATAGAATGTGACAGCCAAAGTGCAATTTTCTTGGCAAAGAACCCTGCATATCATTCAAATACAAAGCACATTGATGTTCAGTATCACTTTGTGAGGGATATGATAGAAGACAAAAAGGTTTTGCTGGTAAAGGTGGACACTTTGAAGAATATTGCATATGCATTGGCAAACTTTGTGAGCTCTGAGAAGTTCTCTTGGTGTAGAGAGACAATGGGAATTTCAGGGCTGGAAAAATGACTAAGCTCTCTTGTGGCCCCTTGTGGAAAGAAAACAACAAGTGGGAGAATCTTGGGTTGTGTTATATTCTTTCCACGACTAGCCCTCGTAGTTAACCGGGGGGTTAGAGGGGGGGCAGAGCCCCCCTTCATTGTGCTGATTGTGTAGTGGGGGGGAGGGGGGGGGGTCACAAGGGGGTTTGAGGCATACCCGTAACCCCACTTTATGGGGTCCGGGGCAACGCCCCAGAAAATTTTGGTTTTGGACCCTATGTTAGGTTGGGCGGACCCACCTATCGTTTTGTGCATGATTTTCGCACATGTTTTTGGATGCGATGGTTTTCGGTCCATGGTATTGGATGCTTTGGCATGTATAAATATGTATTATAAAATTGAAAGGAATATAATGAAAAATCAAGCTAGTAGTCTCGATTTTGGGATCCAGGGGAAAATCTTTGTGTATATGTGTTTTATGTGTTATGCTCTCGCATTGTTTATTTTCTGTGTTTTAGAATTTGTATGTAGGTAATTTCTGTACGAGGTTAAAACCTATATTCTGTAAACACCTCCACTGATTTTACTGAGAATATTCCTGATGAAACTTTATTTCTCATCAGCACTCTTGACCCGTGGTACAGAGATATCATTGTTTATCTTCAGACCCAAAATTTCTAATCTGATTTGTCTCAAGCCAACCTATGTCACATCTAGCATCAGTCTCAACCTTATCATATTATTGGTGATACGTTATACCGAGTCGGTGTTGATTTTGTTCATCACATATGTCTAACACTTGAAGAGGTTGAAAGAGTCTTGAATGACTGCCACACTCGGGCATGTGGTGGTCATATGTCAGGCTATGTCACTGCTCAAAAAATTCTTCGTGCTGATTATTGATGGCCTTCTATCTTCAAAGATTATATTATGGCAGTTCAAAAGTGCCATGAATGTTAGATTTATAACCGCAAACATTGTGCCCCGACAGCACTCTTACACCTAGTCGTTACCGTTTTCCCATTATCTAAATGGGGAATAGATTTCATGACATGTAACCCTCACTCGGCCAAGGGGCATGGCTATATCATCATCGTTGTTGACTATTTTACTAAATGGGCGGAGGTGATGCCCACATATAATGCTAATCGTAAACCTGCTACTCAGTTCCTCTTTAACTATGTTATAGCACATTTTGGCATCCCTCAAGCCATTGTCACTGATCAGGGATCACATTTTTGTCAGCACATGATGGCAAAGCTTACTACTTAGTTGGGTCTTCACCATGTAACTCAACGCCTTACTACAAGCCAATGGCCAAGTTGAAGTGATTAACAAAGTCTTAATTACTATGCTTCAAAATACCATTGGGAAGCATAAAAAGGATTGACATATTATGTTTTTCTTGGTTCCTTGGGCTTACTGAACCTCCGCTATGACAACCACCGGTTTCACTCCATTCTAGTTGGCATATTATTTATAGGAGACACTCCCGATCGAGTGTGAAATTCCTACGTTAAAACTAGTATATCAAGCTACTCCCCAATACCTCACTTGAAGAGGAGCGATTACTTTATCTCGAGAGGCTTGATGAGACATGTCATATCATTGTGATGGTGACCGAAGCACATAAATAATGAGTTAAAGGTTATTATGATCAAACTGTTTCTCCACGAGTTTTCGTTGAACGTGACTTGTTCTTCCTATATGACCAAGGCAACGATAAGTTGGGAGCTGGGAAGTTTGGACCTATGTGGCATGGGCCATACATCGTTAAATGCGTCTTTCAAAAATGTTCTTATGAGTTAGTGTTAATGGTGCTGGACCCACCAACATGTCAAGGGATCTCCCTGGTAAGAAGTCCCAACTAGACCTCAGATCGTTTGGTGTAGGAGTCCCAGCAATGGGTTGTACGGTATCACCTTCGCCATGGTTGCGCACATGGGAAAGTGACATATCCCTGTTGGTATCAAGGGTGTGACATATGCAACAATTCAAGGAAGGTGCATGAATGGTTCTAACACATGGAGGGTGATGTGAGTGTGCCCCTTGGAAACCTATTAAAGCACGTGGCTAAGAAGGGAAAAAACGAGCAAAGATGCATCAAAAACTGGAAAGCAAGTAAGCTAACAATCCAAAGTGATGGCTAAACCAACAACACATTTCAGTAAGATTCATACATACTTATACATAAAATAGCCATACATGCATGCATAAGCAAACATATACATATATCATTAGAGTAAACAAGTTAGCTTAAATACAATAACAACATATGCATGAAACATGTTGGCTCTGTTATATTAAGAAGTGAAAGTTCCAATCATACAGTACAACCATGACCAACCACTAGTTCTGACAACGGAACATTACAGTCACTACTGCCTGCTCCTCCAAAGAGATATACTAGCTCTGCAGAGTGGAGAAGCCAAGGCTCGTTACAATATTGTCCAAGCTTTCTATAAGATACTCCTATCAGAAGCTTGGTTGATCAAAAGGCTCTACAATGAGTTATGAGGGACTATATATAGCAAAGGGTGGGGTGACCCTTGACATTCCCCTTTGTGACTATTCACCTACCCTCATGACTCTTCAACTACTTTATGATTGTTACATTCAATTATCAACACTTGGACTTCCACTTTACAAGATGTTACATCCAATCTACACATGTACCCATGTGAGACAAAATAGGCTTGAGCAAGCCATGCAAGACATTAATAAGACACAGGTAGTTGTAGGAAGATCAACTCTTCGACATCCTTGTGGGGATCGATGGTGGCGAACTGATGCCAAGCTTGGTTGTCCATGATGGTGTCCGCGTGCCCAATGGTGACATCCTGCTGAAAGTGGACTCTTGCCTCTGTTGCATCCGGGTACACTCATATGGCTCCTCTGTCCAACTCCTCTAATTAACATGTGCATCATGTCTTGAGCACAACTGGAATAACAACACACTAATGCACAATTTCTATGTTGATCTCCAAGTGTGTGTTGGTGATCATGCACATCAACTTGTCGAAATACATGTTCATCTCCAGTCGGACTTGCTTCTTGTTTGTGCTTTAGTGAGTGTGCCAAATGGATTGGATCACATGCATGCACACTTTGACATCCATGATCTTGAATACCCTTGCATGTGATAAAAAACACTACTCACCCTGTCTCCTCCATGCCAACTTTGGGATGGATCCATAACCTGTATGGGCGTAGTTTCATCAATCTGAGCATGTTGCAGCTCTTGTTGTACCTGTTCTCCCTGCAACTCCTTCTCTTGTCTATGCAGCCCCTATTCTTCCTTGGGTTGCCACTTGGTGTGATCCTCTTGCGTGTCTTCGCCTCATAGCCTCAATGTACAAAGATGCTTTCATCACAAGTGGATTTGCTTGAGCTTGCAACTTCGTTCCGCCTCTATGTTGTCAACAATCTTCCTCTTGAATTTGTCACATGAAGGTGTGCTACCTTCTCCTACTATTGATGAATCTTCTCATTGTGACATTGTTGTCATTTTATCTTGATATCCATGTCCATGAACAACTTGATGTCTTCATAGATAGGCAAGTTCATGTCCCCAAGTGGGCTCCGAAAGGTGTCTTCAACTCTGCTCTCATGGAAGCCATTGTACCTGTGCTGCTAAGAGGCAGACGAACACCTACGATACCTAGAGACATAGAAACACTCATGACAAGTAATGTGTCAGCCAAAAACAAAAGCAAACTGGAGGGCTGATATGCAACATACCTATGTGACTGTCTGTGAAGATTGCACAATTTTCACCGAGAGGCTGGATGACTGACTGCCAAAATTGTGTAAGGCACAATCTGGGCTGTCAGGAGGCTGACTGGCTACTGGAACTGCACAATGCACAGTCTAGACTAGCCTTCTCAGGACTGAAACTATGCAATACGTAATTTTAGTGAGTAGTGACATGCAAACCATCAAAATGTGTTGCACAATTTCTGGGGCCAACAAGGCACTGCCTCCAAGAATTACACAATGCAAGCATGGAGGTTAGTTCTGGGATAGAATTGAGCAATTTCTAGAGGGAAGGCAGAGGCTTCACTTCCAGAAATGTGCAATGCTAGCTGAGCAAGGCATGGTCTAGGCTAAGGCAACCCAAACCCGCTGATGGGCGATTGAAAACATGAGAAGTCTGAATGCATGGTGATACTAAGTATAAACAAGAGTGAATGATCATGCATGCAAGCAGTAAGTGTAGGATTCAGAAAATGGGAAAGCATGCATGTGTGTGAATCGAGTCACCACAACGACGACCGTCGGTGAAAAAATAGTGTCATGCATGCGACAGTAGTGAGATTCGAATGAAAACTGAAACGGTGCTTCTACAACCTAACATACATGCAAACAATAGTAGGCACTCATTGAAATCAAGAAAACAACACTTACACAAGCCGAAACACAAAAAGCGATAGAAACCCAGCGCAAGACATGCAAATTAGGCTTACCTCGAAACAACCGAGATGAATGTGCTGACGACTCCTAGATGCGATGTGGGATGTCGGAGATGCAAGATCAATGTGAGGAATGAGCTCTGTAGTGTTCAGTTCATAAGTTTTGATAAAATCAAGGCTGTGACACGCATGCCAAAAATCTAGGAAAATAAAAACTTGTGGGAGGTTTCTAAAATGAGCCTTGCGTGTAACCTCCAGCTGCTAAAAATAGATCGCTAAATCTAGGGATGCCTCTGCATGCTTGTTACACAACATTTATCACTGTCCCTGTACTCCCCATTCCTTGATCCTGGAGGACCTCTACAGTGAACCCTTCACGCTTTCCCATCATGAAGAAACTCCCATTGTGTCCCTCTTCCCGAGTAGAACAATTCCCCTTTGCATCATTTTCCCAAAATCTTCTGTTTTTCCCAGTTTACAAGATCAATTCTAATGAACCGTTTCCTCCTCGCACCGATATGTAGGGATTATACCTGTCTCTAGCACTGATCGGATTGGCTGAGCCCTTTCCCAGTCACGTTGATCCTCTTTTGAAAAGTTTTTTAAATATGGAGTCGAAGCTTCCTGTTATCACAAAATCATTCCCCTGATAGGCTATTGATCAGGAAGACTTTGAGTAACTATTTCAAACCAAACTTTTGGCTGAGGCTTAGCCTCCTCAGCCTGAGAGGGCTCTCTCAAAGGGTTAAAGATTTTGATTAAATAATAAGATAGATGGCTAACTCTATGGTTTGTGATTGTATATGTTTATAGGTTGAAAGATGAAGGTTGGCTACCATTGGGCTATGGAGTCAAAGTATGTTCAGTACCACAGCAAGATCAGCTTAACATGAAGTCAGGGCATAGAGAGTTTTTATACATCAACAAAACAAAGATACAATGCAAGGAAACACAGTTTATAAATACATGAAGGAAGTTAGAGCATCATTGATGAGTTCTAAGTAACATGTATTCATACCACTGCAAGTAAGTGAAAGAGGAAAGCCATGAGACAATAGGACATTAAAAACGCTCTTTGAATCCTGAGTAGTGAAGCCAAAACATTCTACCTAGCATGGAAGTCAAGGCATTATAGAGTTCAAGTGCAGAAATGCAAATATAAAACAGTGAAACACAGTTAGTTTATCTATGAAGGAAGTCAGAGCATCATTGATGAATTCTGAGTATCATAAGTAAACCTCACTGCAATGTAAGTATTAGAAGATTCCATCAAAGCAAGAACATACAAGAACTCTTCATGAATCTTGAGTTGTCTAAGTAGAAATTCTGCATTAGGTTAAAAATAGACACAGTCTGCACATAGAGCAGCAGTTGAGCCAAAAAGTCTCCAACCCCTTGCTAATTCGACCTCTTGCTCTATATAAAGCATTTACAATTAGGATTCCATCATCCCTCATCAAGAGAATTCGAATTTTCCATCAGTGACACCTATTCTAACCATAAAACCAACCATTAATTAGAACTAGATGTTAACTAGGAGTGCTAGTGACCTAATACAACTAGGAGTGTAACTCCTTATTATGATTACAACATCCTTATCTAAAAATTTAAAGCACTATTTGACACCTAACACTCCATGAAGTCGAATTTGATGAAGCCTCCCACGTGGTCATCTGACTGCTGAAGACAAACCCTAGAAATTAGGGAACATGTTTCCCTGTTTTTAGGTTTAGGATCCCTGAAAATGGCACGTGGGACAGAGCCTTTATCTCTTCATCCATGACACATTTTATGAAACTGAAGGAGGTTTTCGTAGCCCATGTTTTCCAGAACAAAAACATCTCCTGGTGTTTTAAAACATGTCTCCAGCTGTCCAGAAACTGTCCTTGAAAAACACGTGGCAAACAGGAAAAATCCGTTTTCTGAAATTAGGGTTTCAACGAAATCTTATTATCTCCCAACTGAAAACACTTATGAAGAAATTGAGATAGGTTATTGTATTATGAGAGTTGATGAAGATAAACCTCCTTCAGAAGTCCAAAATAACCTTTCATGTGACCAAAAACGGATTTTGAAAAATACTGCTAAAACCAGTAGACAAAGCTTAACTTTCAGCAGTTTTGTAGCGCAAGTGTAACCATAAATTCCTCCCACCGCAGAACGAATTTGAAGAAACGGAAAGAGGTTTTTGTATTGCATCATGTTAGGAAGAAAAGCCTCTTTCAGTTTTCAAAATTAAGTTCTCAGCTGCTCAGGAAAGCTTTTGGAAATTGACTAGTAAAAGCAGAAAACAAAGTTTTTTTGCTAAAACAGGCTGCTACAGGGGTTTCGTAGCGCGCTACGAAAACTCCTAGTTCAGTGATTTCGAAGCTAGTTTGAAAATGTCTCCAAATAATTGTGAGATATGACTTCCAAACTCATGGTGAGGCTTCTAGGACATGGAATGAGGCTGTCAAACTTTGATGGAAAAGAGATATGACCTTGAAAGACTTCTAACCTTATGACCTAACTCTTAAAGCATGAAATGACCTAGAGACCTTTTAACACCATGACTAAAATAAGGGTTTGTAAATGAGAATGACACTAATTGTGATGAGCTGACTCAAAACTTATAAGACTATGATTAGAAACAAGGCAACTTACCAAAGCTTAGAGACAAAGATTTTAGGGTGATAACAGTGGCTCCACTAGGGATAGTGTGCCCTTGTGGTATACTAAGAACTTGCAGCTCCAGTGCCGCTATCCATCCTCCAGAATAAAACTCTGAACCTCTGCCCAATTTTCTCCCCAAGCCTTTAATGATTTCTGAATGAAGAATTCAAACTGCACCTACTGAAACAGATGCTCAATCAACCTACCCTGAGCTTATTTGCACATTCCTACCTACCCTATCAGCTGCATTCTCCAATTGTAGCTCAAGGAACATGAAACTTCCAATGAATCCAATCATCAATCTGATCTAAAACTTGGATCTCCTTACTGTGCTTGAAGCATAAATAAACCAGATACTGAAATAACCAAGGAAGCATGAGGTGTAACTGTTCTTGAAGATGAACATATAATTGGAAGCCTGAACAGTAAATCTTTTCCATGTAGTCAGCTATAGGGTCAAAAAACACATAGTTAGTTTGATGATTCTCATAACATTATATATCTTCAAACAACTGATCCTCAGCCACACCAAATTTATTTGATATGCTATCCAACTGCCTTTCTAAATGATGCCCACAAACAATGTAATTTTCTTCATTATAAAGATCATTCTTTGATGCAAGCTGCTGCAAGGAATCACAAAAATGAACAACCTTTTCCTCCGCCTGAGGGTCATAGAAAATTTCCTCCAGTATTTCTTTTTGCTGTGTGAAATCATTTTCATCTTCATTATTATTCGAAGACTGAGAAGTCTGCTGCATCTCTACATCAATCTCAGAGGATGTAATATGATTTTCATAAGTAAACCCCTGCTGATCTTCATGCTGCATTTCATGAGATGTTATACTTTCTTCTTGGTGCTGAAATGCATTGTTATGAAGAGCCTCTAAAATTTCTTCATCCATAAATTCATCATCATCATAACAATCCTCCAAGTACTGAATAAGACTTAAACAATGTCTACAGCAATCTTTGAGCAACAATAAGGAAGGATGACATTCTTTATACATGTCATAGAACACATCATGGAAATAAACAAGAGAATATAATGAACCATTTTCCAAACTTTTATACCAAAACCATGCCTTTCATTCTAAAGTGGTCATAAACATCTTCATGAGACAATCTTCAGGGAAATGAACCTTAAGACTGTGTACATGCATATGGAACCTAACCAAATGAAGAGCAGCATTGTCCTTCTTTTCATCTTTGAATATCGGAAGATCCTCTAACCAATCAACCTTTGGCATAGGATTTGGAAAACTAGGGATATGAGACCGATTCATAGGAGCATATCTGGCATTCATTCTTGCAGTGGAATTCATCTTGAAACTTCATCAAGCTATTGATCTTCTATCAGTGGAGTCACCTTCCAATTTCTTATTCGATGTGTGGAGTCGCCAAGGTAGTTTTGCAGCCTCAAAAACCTTCTGAGCTCCTGCTACCTTCAGAAGTTCAACCTCTTAATTTCGGGAATGAATAGACTTCAGGCTCCTGGCAGACGCACCAAAATTTTATCACAAAATCATGCCCCTGATAGGCTATTGATCAGGAAGACTTTGAGTGACTATTTCAAACCAAACTTTTGGCTGAGGCTTAGCCTCCTCAGCCTGAGAGGGCTCTCTCAAAGGGTGAAAGATTTTGATTAAATAATAAGATAGATGGCTAACTCTATGGTTTGTGATTGTATATGTTTATAGGTTGAAAGATGAAGGTTGGCTACCATTGGGCTATGGAGTCAAAGTATTTTTAGTACCACAGCAAGATCAGCTTAACATGAAGTCAGGGCATAGAGAGTTTTTATACATCAACAAAACAAAGATACAATGCAAGGAAACACAGTTTATAAATACATGAAGGAAGTTAGAGCATCATTGATGAGTTCTAAGTAACATGTATTCATACCACTGCAAGTAAGTGAAAGAGGAAAGCCATGAGACAATAGGACATTAACAACCCTCTTTGAATCCTGAGTAGTGAAGCCAAAACATTCTACCTAGCATGGAAGTCAAGGCATTATAGAGTTCAAGTGCAGAAATGCAAATATAAAACAGTGAAACACAGTCAGTTTATCTATGAAGGAAGTCATAGCATCATTGATGAATTCTGAGTATCATAAGTAAACCTCACTGCAATGTAAGTATTGGAAGATGCCATCAAAACAAGAACATACAAGAACTCTTCATGAATCTTGAGTTGTCTAAGTAGAAATTCTGCATTAGGTTAAAAATAGACACAGTCTGCACATAGAGCAGCAGTTGAGCCAAAAAGTCTCCAACCCCTTGCTAATTCGACCTCTTGCTCTATATAAAGCATTTACAATTAGGATTCCATCATCCCTCATCAAGAGAATTCGAATTTGACATCAGTGACACCTATTCTAACCATAAAATCAACCATTAATTAGAACTAGATGTTAACTAGGAGTGCTAGTGACCTAATACAACTAGGAGTGTAACTCCTTATTATGATTACAACATCTTTATCTAAAAATTTAAAGCAATCTTTGACACATAACACTCCATGAAGTCGAATTTGATGAAGCCTCCCACGTGGTCATCTGACTGCTGAAGACAAACCCTAGAAATTAGGGAACATGTTTCCCTGTTTTTAGGTTTAGGATCCCTGAAAATGGCACGTGGGACAGAGCCTTTATCTCTTCATCCATGACACATTTTATGAAACTGAAGGAGGATTTTGTAGCCCATGTTGTACAAAACAAAAACCTCTCCTGGTTTCTTAAAAAATTTCTCCAGCTGTCCAGAAACTGTCCTTGACAAACACGTGGCAAACAGGAAAAATCCGTTTTCTGAAATTAGGGTTTCAAAGAAATCTTATTATCTCCCAACTGAAAACACTTATGAAGAAATTGAGATAGGTTATTGTAGTATGAGCGTTTATGAAGATAAAACTCCTTCAGAAATCCAAAATAACCTTTCATGTGACCAGAAACGGATTTTGAAAAATACTGCTAAAACCAGTAGACAAAGCTTAACTTTCAGTAGTTTCGTAGCGCAAGTTTAACCATAAATTCCTCCCACCTCAGAACGAATTTGAAGAAACGGAAAGAGGTTTTTGTAGTGCAGAATGTTAGGAAGAAACGCCTCTTTCCATTTTCAAAATTAAGTTCTCAACTGCTCAGGAAAGCTTTTGGAAATTGACTAGTAAAAGCAGAAAACAAAGTTTTTTTGCTAAAACAGGCTGCTACAGGGGTTTCGTAGCGCGCTACGAAAACTCCTAGTTCAGTGATTTCGAAGCTAGTTTGAAAATTTCTCCAAAGAAATGTGAGATATGACTTCCAAACTCATGGTGAGGCTTCTAGGACATGGAATGAGGCTGTCAAACTTTGATGGAAAAGAGATATGACCTTGAAAGACTTCTAACCTTATGACCTAACTCTTAAAGCATGAAATGACCTAGAGACCTTTTAACACCATGACTAAAATAAGGGTTTGTAAATGAGAATGACACTAATTGTGATGATCTGACTCAAAACTTATAAGACTATGATTAGAAACAAGGCAACTTACCAAAGCTTAGAGACAAAGATTTTAGGGTGATAACACTTCCAACTCTAGAATCTTCGTAATGGATGTCTGGTAAATGGTTAGGTCAGATGGAGCTGAGGAGATCAGATTGGGCTCCTTTCCCGTATTAGGATGGAACTACCTCAAGAGATAAGACCTTCTCCCATGAGAAAATGAACCATCTCCCCTCCATTCAAGCTATATAAACCTCCAGTTTGCCCAAGCACAAGCTAGTGTTAGTGTGTTTGTGCTAGTGCTAATTAAGTTTTGTTTGGAGTAACCAACAAGTTATCCATACTTTTTAGCTCTCTAGTTTGTGTTTAAGGGAGAGTTGTGAGTTGTTTTGGTTTGAAGCCTAAAGGGAAGAGCCTTGAGACTATCATTATTGGGGCCATCCATGGAATGCTAGTAGAAGTGTGTGGGAACCTGGATTTGTCAGAGGAGAACAGAAACGTCAAGACATTGGTTGTAATCTCTTCTTGATTTAGTAAAGATGCAATTAACGATTGATTTCCTACATAAGATGTCATTTCACATATTTATGGCCTAATGTTTCTTGACCTGTTAAGTAGGCTGAATAAAATTTGTATATTATCACGGTTGTTGTCTACTATTGTCTACTTGTTTCAGGTGTTCGCAAGAAGAAACAGAAGATAGATGGACCAAGGAAGCAAGTTCATCATCAAACAGATAGCGTGCTAAGAGGTAGGCCCTCTTAATTGGTTCTAACCTAAAGAAATCTTCCATATAATGCCTTGTTTGTGGCTAGATCTGCTCTCGAGCTAGAGGAATTGTTTGTGTCCACGCTTAGAACTTTACCTACACCACAAATTGGCGACTCCACTAGGGACCCAATCCTTCTTTTTGCTTGTTTGTAATTCCATGGTTTTGTGTTGACTTTTCTAGTATCATCGTTTCCCTTTAGTTCCATCTTCTCTAACTTGTTTACTTCTCTAGGTTTGAAATTTACAATAGAAAGTCTGGTCTTAGCCTTTGAAATTTTTTTATTTCTTCCTTGTATCCTCGACCAGCGTGCTTATTTCGCTAACAATCACGCCGAACGGCCTGACATACTCAAGAACAGTCACGTCGACCCCCTTCTGGCGCTTGTTGTTAGTTAGGAAGTCATGGTGATGCCTGTATGTGAAGATTAGGGTTTACCCCAGATCTCGACCAATGTGTCTTGCTCTCTTGATTTATGCCTTGTAACTTGTTTAGGTTGTCTTCTCCTTGACTGCAAAGCTGCATTTTGACTTGGTTTATTTGCTTGTTGACTTGCCTTCTTTTTACTTGATTTCTTGAGTCTGTGGATGGTTTGTAGCCCTAGGGAATCTAGGTTATCATCCATTCAGTTGATTGTGAACTCAATGAGTCAAGATGTTGGTGAATTTACTCGCATTTTTTTTATAGTCCTCTTACTAATTTGGTCTCCATCACACAAGTTTGAAAAGTTTTGTTTGCTTGTTTAAACATCTCTTTTCCAGCATCTCTTTTCTAGAGCATAGAATGTCTTGTTTTTAGTAGAGTCATTGCTTCATTAGTTTGAAAGAGATTTTTGTTTTGTGCCTTTTCATTTGCTTAAGGATTGATTGTCTCAAACACTTTTTCATTGAAATATTTGATGAAAGATTTGTTTTGTCATTTCATGAAAAGAACATAATTCTAGTTTTTTGCATCAATATGTTATGATAGTTAGCATCATTGAAGACTAGGGTTGCATTTGCATTTGAAAAGAAAAAATAATTCTCTTTACATTTGAAAGGAATGTTTGGAGTGTACTTTTTAGGAAACTAGGAATTGGGAAGAGTTTTTTCATTAGTTTATTTTTAAAAAATTAAAGTAATGAAAATATCATTTTTGCTTTCAGTTGCTTGGTTGTTTGCATTTGATTGTGTTTTCTACCCTCTCTAGTGTAGACGATTCATCAAATTGAAAGAGTCTTGTCTCATTTAGCTGCACATAGGAATTTTCAAGTCACATCGCTAAGGCCTGAAAACCGAGACATAATTCAAAATAAACTTTAAAATGAACTCAATTAACCTAAGGCGCATTTGAAACCTAACGAGCACATCTAGAAGCTCTAGGCTAGAGACATGTTCCAACATCTTTAAACCTAGCAGTTGTCATTAGCTTCGGCACTAGACAACACTAGTATGGACTTGTGCTCCCCGTATCGTCGAGTATATAAAGGGAGACCCCAATAGGCTGCAATCCCTAATCCATAGGAAGCCGAGTCTATCGCCTTGTAAATGTGATACACCAAACACAGCATTCGGGGAGTTTTTCTACCTGCACTTCTCAGTTCCCTATGAGGTATTCTGCAGTTCACGGTTACCTAGTAATCCTTTTTACCTAGATCATCCAGTGTAGTCATTTGATCTTTTTGGCTCATTAAACTTAAACGATCATCCCAGCGTTTGTCCTTTCAAGCTCGTTTCCAATCAAAAGTGATAGAGTCATCTTTGCTTCTTTCTCGACTCTTAAAACATGAAAGAGCACCAATTTATTGATGCGTCTTTAAAAATTGTTGCCCGTGATCTTATAACATCTTGTTAGTTTCTTCAAAACCAAATTGTGAGTATTCCTTAAAGTACATTTTAAAACCTTTAAATTTAATCTCTTTTCCTGATACTTGAGGCAAAGGCATCGTGGTTAAACCATCTAGTTCGCCTAGTTCCTCTTCCTCTCCTCCGTCTGAAAGATTGTCAGAGGAGCCATTTCCAGAATTACTGCATTCACTTGAGGACCAAGGTGTTGAACTCGGAATTGGTCTGAGCATTCAACATTTTTCATCTCATCCTCCCCCTCCTTCAGATACAAGGTCATTTTCTGATATTGGCCCAGAAACCCCGGACAATCCTGTCCATACTCCTACAAATTTGCCGACTACTGAGAGTCAGCTTGGATTGGTTGTATATCCTCTTAATACTTTGTTTGACGCTGTTGAGATATCACTGCAGCATCCATACAGTCCGTACGATCAGTCGGGTATTCCTTTGGAGTTATCCCCTTGAACATCTTCTGTCGTTCATCATCACTTGTTTCCACCCATGGAGCCCGAAGGTGACACTCCAGTCTCCTCTCAAGACCACTCGAAGGTTTCCACTCGACACACTATCAAAGAGGAAGAACATCATTTTCCTCCTGAAGGTTTCCCTTACACGGGAAGAATTCCTATCAATATTTATAGGGATTTACCCCCTAATTATGTGACTTTAGCACAATTGGTCTCAAGCACACCTAGTGCATAGCTCACATTGATTGTCTTGTTTTTGCTAGAGTCATTGCTTCATTAGTTTGAAAGAGATTCTCTTTTGTGTCTTTTCATTTGCTTGAGGATTGATTGTCTCGAACACTTTTTCATTGAAACATTTGATGAAAGATTCGTTTTGTCATTTCATGAAAAGCACATAATTCTAGTTTTCCACATCAATATGTTACATTAGTTAGTATCATTGAGGACTAGGGTTGCATTTGCATTTGAAAAGAAAAAATAATTCTCTTTACTTTTGAAAGGACTGTTTGGAGTGTACTTGTTAGGAAACTAGGAATTGGAAAGATTTTTTTCATTAGTTTATTTTCAAAAAGTAAAGTAGTGAAAAGATCATTTTTTCTTTCACTTGCTTGTTGGTTTGCATTTGATTGTGTTATCTACCCTCTCTAGTGTAGATGATTCATTGAATTGAAAGAGTCTTGTCTCATTTAGCTGCACATAGGACTTTTCGAGTCATATCGCTAAGACCTGAAAACCAAGACATAATTCAAGATAAACTTTAAAATTAACTCAATTAACCTAAGGCGCATTTGAAACCTAATGATCACATCTAGAAGGTCTAGGCTAGAGATGTGTTGTGGCATCCTTAAACCTAGCAGCTATCGTTAGCTTCGGCACTAGACAACGCCAGTATGGACTTGTGCTCCTTGTACCGTTGAGTATATAAAGGGAGACCCCACTAGGTTGCAATACTTTATCCATAGGAATCCAAGTCTGCTGCCTTGTAAACGTGATACACCAAACACAACATTCGGGGAGATTTTCTGCCCGTACTTCTTGGTTCACCGGGAGGTATCCTGCATTCACAGTTACCTGGTAATCCTTTTTACCTAGATCATCTAGAGTATTCATTTGATATTTTTGACTCATTAAACTTAAAAGATCATCCGTGCATTTTTCCTTTCAATCTCATTTCCAATCAAAAGTGATAGAGTCATCTTTGCTTCTTTATTGAATCTTAAAACATGAAAGAGTACCAGTTTATTGATGCGTCTTTAAAAATTGTTGCCCATGATCTTATAACATCCTGTTAGTCTCCTCAAGACCAAATCGTGAGTATTCCTTAAAGTACATTTTAAAGCCTTGAAACTTACTCTCTTTTCCTGATACTTGAGACAAAGGCATCATGGCTGAACCATTAGGTTCACCTAGTTCCTCTTCCTCTCCTCCGTATGAAAGATTGTCAGAGGAGCCAATTCCTGAATTACCGCAGTCACTTGAGGACCAAGGTGTTGAACTCGGAATTGTTCTGAGCATTCATCCTTTGTCATATTGTCCTCTGTGTCCTTTAGATACTGGGTCATTGTCTTATATTAGCTTGGAATCCCCGGAAAATCCTCTCTAGACTCCTGAGAATTCACCGACTACTGAAAGTCAGCTTAGACTGGTTGTATATCCTCTGAATCCTTTGTTCGACCTTATTGAGATATCACTGCAGCATCTGTATAGTCTGTATGATCAGCTGGGTATTCCTTTGGAGTTATCCCCTCGAACATCTTCAGTCATTTTTCGTCGCTTGTTTCCACCCATGGAGCCCAAAGGTGATGCTCCAGTCTCCTCTCAAGACCACTCAGAGGTTTCCACTCCACACACTCTTGAAGAGGAAGAACATCAGTTTCCTCTTGAAGTTTTCCCTTACATGGGAAGCATTCTTATAAGTATTTATAGGGATTTACCCCCTAATTATGTGACTTTACCACAATATTTCTCAGGAACACCTATTTCCTCGTCACTTTATCATAACCCTGTTTGGGCATCTGGCACAATGCCTACCATAGGTCTGTTCATTTAGAACCCGACCTCCCAATAGACGATGGTTTCTGAAGTTACCTCAGTCCCGGTGCAACCCATCATTCAGAACCCTCTTGTCTCGTCCATGCAAGTCACCCGTCCAGTTCAACCAATGGTCTCGAGTCATGTTGCTGTCAATTCTTCGACCCCTCAAGTAAGTGGACAAGATGTACCACCACCTGGGGTGCAGAATCTAAATGTTTCTATGTTTTCAAGCACAACCAATGTGAGTAGCTCACAACCTTACATGGTTGGGATGAACCAAACTTCTTCTAGTGCTCTTCAAAATTCTATTGGTCCTACTGGATCAAGCAATGTCCAATACCAATAAGTACCAAATCCTATTGGTCCATCTAGGTCAGGCAATTTCTAGTATCAGCAACCTTATGAGACTCAGGTTCAGTACCAAACTCCTCATGTCCCATATGGTTCCCAAGGAATGGTCAATCCTCCCTACATCCTACAGCATGGACAATATGTTCAGCCTAGTCCATCCTCCTTTCCTAGTGGCTATGGCCAGATACAGTTCGGAAATTTTCAAGGTCTCAATCTGGGAATAATTCAAGTACCCTTGTAGTAGCATGGACAACCTCTACAACAACAAGGGCAACCTTTTCTGCAACAAGGGCCATCCATGTAGCAGCAAGAGTAGATGATGCTACAGCAAGGACAATTGCAACAACCCCAGGGCCAACCCTCACAATAGTTGCAGAAAGTCGTGCAGCCTTTTAACCCGTATGTTGCTTATTAGAAACCTATGACTGAACAGTTTCAAGGCTTTCAAGGTCAAAACCCTCCCTACAGGCAAGGTAACCTACAATGGGGTAAAATAAAATGCCGTTTGGACAGAACCCTCCACTATGGGGCCAAAATCCTTACCAGCAAGGATGGGTTCCTCCGGTTGGACCCGCTTATCAACCTCTAATGCCTTTCAATACTCAGTTGTCCTTCTTAGCTACATTAGAGTTTCCAGATATGTCTTGGATTATGAATGATCCAATTCTTCATTTGCCATATTGGCCTCCGGTTCCATCCAAGATCCCGTGCGATTGTCCGAAGTTCAACGGAAAAGAAAAATAAGATCCCCAAGCCCATGTGATGACATATCACCTCTGGTGCTCTTCGTATTCTTACGTTGATGATTATATTTGTCTCCATATTTTCCAACAAACTCTTATAGACATTGCATCCAAGAGGTACATCGAGCTCCATCGATGTACTTATCATGACTTCAAATCTTTAGCCATGGCTTTCCTCACGCATTTTTAGTTTCCAGTTCGCTATAAAACTAGCACCTATTTCTTTACATCGCTCAAGAAAAATACTGTGACACACATATATGATCACATCCATGAATGGAGACATAGGCATCGCCTGATCAAGTTCAAGATTTCTAATCAGTTACTGACTGAATGGTTTACCAAGTCATTTGTCACTCCAAATGCTTGTGATATAGCTATGGGTGGGTGCGTTACAAAGGAGCAAGCCATTACTCATGCCTAGTACCTGGATCTTGTTTACTCCCAGTCTAGCACTTTGTATGAGTTATTACTCGATGCTCTGAGGCCATCATCCAATCCAACGACATCAAAGTCACAAGCTATACCTCATGTCGATGGAGTCATTGGTTTAGTGTCTCAGGCCCCTGCAAAATCTTCTTCCAAACAGAATTCGGTCTCAAACACTGCTTCCAATAGCCCCTCCCAAAATTCACCTAGCCCTAGTAAAACCTCAGAGGTCCACACTGTTCAGTCTACCACAGTGGAAAAATCCTTGAAAGGTAAGAAGAAAGGCAAAGGCAAGGGTAAAGCCGATGCCCCAAAACGAGGTCCTCCCAAGTCGTCTGTTGGTGATGCTTCACAACAGAATCCTAAGTATATGTGCCTCATTTGTGAGGAGGATCACTATACTAAGGATTGTTCCCGATGGTACGAACTTAGTCGCTTGCTCAAAGGGACCCCAGCTATCCTGAAAGAACCATTTCCATCTCAGCAGAGTCAAATGGTAGACCAGCCTCAATTTTCCGCTTCCTCTGGTTCACAAGTGTTCATGATGAGTATGCCAATTAATGTGGCTACTAGATCAAAAGATTATCAAACTCCTACCCCGACAGCCGGGAAAGAGAAAGAGGCCACCCTTTCATCTTCTGCACCACCGAGTTCTGGTCCTCTCCATATAGAGCAACCTAACCCTGATTCTACTATTTGTCCACCTTCTTGAGGTGTGCTAAGGAAGTCCTCGTATAATCCCAATGCTCAAGCCACTCAACATTATAATATTGTTGAGGATTTGGCTCAGTCGCCATCAGTTATGTCTTCTCTCAAGGTACTTCAAAGCTGTCTGTCCCAGTGGAAGTCATTACTATCAAGGATTTGGGGTATTGATCCCACTGATTCTAATTTGATATGTTTTGATCTAGAGAACCATGTTCCAGATTTGCCTCATCAGATTACCTTTCTCATTCAGGTAATCATCAATGAGAAAACCATTCATAGGACCATCATCGATGAAGGTGTCTTTACCTGCATCATGTCAGTCACTTGTTGGAAGGAAATTGGTTCTCCTACTCTAAGCCAATCCCCTAACAGTTTGGAAGCTTTCGACAGGCACGATTTGTGACCATTTGGTGTCTTACCCAACCTTTCCATTACTTTGGAAGGCAAGACAATACATGTCGAGGTAGATATTTTTGATGCTACTCTTAATTATAATCTTCTACTTGGATGAAGTTGGACCCATGCCATGCCTGCTGTAGCCTCCTCCTTGTTCCATGTGATTCATTTTCCCCATCAAGGGAAGATAGTCACAGTTGACTAGCTCTCCTTCTTTTCCTCTTCCTCTTCAGATGGCAATGTTCTGTATGTCAAGCACATCGGTGCTCCTTATGAGAGTGTGGGGGAAGGACTTTTTAAAGATTATTCTTTGATGGAAATTTTTCCACTCTCACCTCCTCATGTTACCTCTTTCAACATGATCTCATTCAAATCTCATCCTTGGGTCATACCTTCACCGGATCTTGTTAATACCTTAGGTGATGTTATACCACTTAGTCCCAACGAAAAAAATTATGTGGAATTTTTTTCAGCCTCAAAATCCGTATCCTCTAATTTTTCTATTTCGATTTCATCTCTTGATGTGTTTTCTCAATCCCCGTGGCTTAGTTCTAGCCCAGAGGTCATGTCTATGTGTCTTGAGAAGTTCTCTTCTCCACTGCCTATTGACATGTCAGTTTCCCTTGACATTGTCAAGATCTTTCAACGGAGGGCACCTTATCCCTTCATGGATTCAGGATTTTTCTCCCTCCCCGAGTTTTTACTTATTTACCATTATTGCACTGGGGTTGTCATCTGACTCGTAACCCTCCCTCTCCTAGGGGGCATGGGGGCACAGCCTTATATGAGTTCTACTCTACTATTTGGCCGAGTCAATTCTTACTCATCATGACAATGGTAAAAATCCAGTTTTCATCTGTGTTGATTGATTACCCAAGTCTAAGCATGGACTCTCTCACAAGGTGCTATGTTTAGGTCATCTTGCATGGTTACTTTTGTACACTAGTGTGTCATTAATTTTTGTACAGTGTGGTTTGGTGTGTTGGCTTTCAAGTAGTTTTCATGGTCACTATGTTTTTACCTGCTTTGCCTATGTCTGTGACTCCTCACACTGGTTTTGCCGATGGTGCTTTACGTAGTACCCAGAATTTATCCTTCGCGGCATGGGCCACTTATGACCCACATGGTGAGTTGATTGATCTTCAAGGTATTTGTTTAGTTCAAACAACCAATAACATTGTTGAGTCCAGTGCGATTATCGAATTGTTGTCAGAATCCATCGCTCTTGACATTCTGGAATTGTTTGTGAACTTAGATTCACAGCTTGTCATCCTTCAACTCAACGGGTAATATTCCATCAGAAATCCTCAGATATTGAGAGTGTACCTACGTATTCGTCTAATGGAGACAAATTTTGATTATATTACATATCATCATATTCCTAGACATATGAATACATTGATAGATGCATTAGCTAATTATGTGTAGGATAGACATTTATGAAAGATGTGAAAAGCAAGAAAAACTCGTTTGTACCATAGTCAGCAAGAAAATACATCATATATATATCTATATCTATATCTATAGATATATATATATATATATATATATATATATATATATATATATATATATATATATATATATGATATATATAGATAGATAGTGTTTGATACATCCAAAACCCCAAAAAATAATATGTGTGTCCAAAATACATCGATGGCTTGCAGGTATTATACATTTGTGGCTCATAGGCCTCAAAAATATGGAATGATATGCTAAGAAATATGCACTAAACAACATGATGCTCATGATAACATGTCACTACTTAGACTACGTGAGTCAACAGTTGGTGGATCCGATCTAATACCCCCATTGTATGCCTATGGTACTGGCATGGGACATCACCCATCTGAGCATACTCTAGGATCCCATGGGTCAAACCCTTGAGATTCCACGCAACCTCCTCCTTGTTGTCACTCCCTTCCTGATAAGGAGAGACATCAAACTGCCGAGAAACGCGCCTGGTGATCGGGGACATCCCAGCAGGGCATTCTAGTCCAACATCTGCATTCATAAAATTGAAGTGTCATGAACACATATATTTCAAAAACAGTAAAAACATCAAAAACTAAAAAATTGTTTGTTTTTATTTCCATCATCAAAATCCTCTCTTTCTGGGAGCAACATATCTGGATCTTCACGGAAGTTGGTACCACTACAAGGCCAATCCTCCACTACGATAAGCTATCGTCATAGTCATGAGAAGAAGGCGGGCTTGTAGGACATCTGTTGTCCCCCAGTAACCCTGCACATCAACTCGCTCCAATGAACCATCTGTGGGTCTCATGGCATCGACAGATCCACCTCGTTCAGCTAGTATTGGAATAGTGGAACCTGCTCCAAGAAGAAGGTCAGTAGCAGAGACCCAAAGAAAAATTGCTTCAGGTTTCCCGCCTTAGCTTTTAATAGCTGGCGCTACATGTTGACTTTCATAGATTCCGCCCAATTAAAAATAGTGAGAATTGTGCACTCAATAGCATATATGAACTTTGATTTGTCAGTCTCATGTGGTGCTTGGGACCCAACCACTCTGTTGATGGTCAATAGTAACACTCTCAATACAATATCCTGAATAGTCGCAATCTTGATCTTGCCACTCTTGGATTTGAGGGATTCTAGGAAATGTTCAGGATAAAAATTTATGTCCCAGAGACTAATTAGGTACCATAGCAGCTTAGGTTGAGCCCGCATCCCTGATGTGAGAAAAAACTTGAGGAGCCCATAGTTCCTCAAAGCCTCCAAGCAATTTGGATCAGCAATGGCTTGGGTATCGATATCCTCATGCTCTCTTTCTTACCAATCCACCATTTTCAATTCTTTTTTTCCTACAACAACCATTCAATCAAGTCAATGATCATCTTTTCATAGACAAATTTGGATTTAAATGGTGAATTAAAGAGAAAACATCAATTTTTGTTTTTTCACGACACTAATGTGCCTGTTTTAAAAATAGTGGCATCGACGGTGTGGATGGTAGTTTTAGCAACCCCCTATTGGCTTGATTTTGTTCCTGGAAATCGCACCGACCAAGGGCGAATTTTTTTTGCTAAAACCTCCCTCATAAATCCAAAAAAAGGATAAAAATAAGAAAAAGCAGTATGAAAATGAAGCGTAAGGTCTTAGCTCTTACTTGCAACTAACGGATCAGCGAATGACCTCCCGAATCTCCTACAATCTGCTCCGGAAAAATTAGGGCAAGAGTAGGTTAAAAGCTCTTCACACAAAGGTAAAATGGTAAATGGTAAAAAATAATTACTTTTCCTTCCTTTTATTCATTTTTCCATGAACTATTAGGGTTTTTAAGTATTTTTTACCAATTTTGCCTCAAGAATTGGATAATGTCTTTACCTGTTGTGTAACGACAGGTCATGGATTTTCGACGATGGTACTAAGTCACGTTTCAGTGGTTTTCTCGACTCATAAAAATCAAATGAAAAGATTACCAAGTATTTTTCCCTTTTGACTCTTAAAAGACAATATAATGGGGGGACCACTTTCAAGCTATTTTCCGACCCTTTAAACACAAAAAGATTGTCGAGCTCTTGTCGTTTTGAACTCATTAACGAATATGAAACGTCATTTACCTAGTCCCCTTTTTCAGGCTGGATGAACTATCTACGAAAAAGGTACTCTTTGACTCAAATAGTCAAGCTGTTCTCTCAAGTATTGTTTTCTGCCTTTTCAGGCTTGAGAGACACAAATGTACGAAAAGGGACCATGTCGAGTTTTATTTTTCATGTCTTTTTCAAACTCTCTAAACAATAAAAAGATACCGAGTTACACCTTTTTCGGACTCATTAAAATATTAAACAACATTGGATTCGTCACCATGACGAACATGAGCTTCTCCTTCCTAGGGCTCATTAAACTTCCTAGGGTGGATTCGTCTGAAGGATGAAATTACAGTTCAAGCATATGCTATCCCCTTCAAGCTTACAATAAAAAATAATTGGGGTACCTGCTAGAAATGGTGGGGAGAAATTTGGAAATTCAATTAGTCATGTCGGCAACTCACTCTTGAACATGACACTTTCTGTTTCGTGTCAGGTTGGGATATCCTCCTTTTCATCGTTGACCTTATTGGGTTGAGTTATTCATTTTTTCCTTCCATTTGATCTCTACCACATCATCATGACCACCGATTCTATGGGTCGAAAAGCTGCCAAACTCTGGAATCGTGTTGTGATACGTTCAAGAGTTAGTCCCTCTATAGTTACACTTACTCGTGATTCTCTGTATCATCCAAAATCATTTGCATCCCTTTGTCTTTTGTCGATGATGTGGGATACATCATGGCCCTCCTTTGATATGGTCCCTTCCTATCGACTTCAGCTCATTATCCAGGAAGTTGGTCGAGAGACTCCCTTCCGATACCTGCTTGCATGCCCTAACAATAAGTTCTTCACACTCGATGACAAGTTCACATTATTGCCTTTCGATTGGGTGATTTCACAGGTGTTCGACTTTAGTTCCTTCATTCACATTCTGTGAAGTGTGCTGCTAGTACCTTGAGAACCATTGTCGTTATTGGTGGTTTCTCTCGCACTTGTTAACATTTTACATCATTTATTGGTAATCAAGCGATTTTCTAACATGTTCAACATCAACACATCTATTCACATGTTAGAATCTGTACTTTGATCGCATCTTGTTGGAGCACAAGGCCCTCGGCTCAGATTACAAAAGTCCAGGTTTCAAGGCGATGTGACATGATCATGTTGATACACATGTCTCTTTCAGATGGATGGTTGTGACCATACAATGAGTTGTCATATGTGATCCTTCTCATTATTGGATGGATGCGAGCATACCTTGGTTTCATTATGATCCTTTCTGCTGGATGGTTGCACCCATACCTTGGATCCATTTACATGCTTACTCTATGGATGGCTGAATCCATACCATGATTCATGTGTCATTTGACAGAGTTTTCAGCAATGTATATGTATCTGTCCTTACTTTTAGGTTTTCCAACGATAGACTTTGGTTCCCCATGTTGAATTATAAAGCATTTCACCCCTCACTCTAGTTCGGCCTTCACTCTTTAGGGGATATCTGTTACACAACATTTTGTCGCTGTCTCTTTATTCCCCATTCCTTGATCTTAGAGGACCTCTATGGTGAACCCTTCATGCTTTCCCATCATGAAGTAACTCCCATTATGTCCCTCTTCATGAGCAGAATAATTCCCCTTTGCATCCCAAAATATTCTATTTTCCCCAGTTTAAAAGACCAACACTAATGACCCGTGTCCTCCTTGCATCGATATGTAGGGATTACAATTGTCCCTCACATTGATCAGATCAACTGAGCCCTTTCCCAGTCACGCCGATCCTCTTTTGGAAAGTTTTTTAAATATGGAGCCAAAGCTTCGAGCTCTAGAAGCTTTGTAACAGAAGTCTAGTAAATGGTTACGCTGGATGGAGCTGAGGAGGTCAGATTGGGCTCCTTTCCCCTATTACGATGGAACTAGCTCAAGAGATAAGACCTTCTCCCATGATAAGAGGAACCATCTCCCATCCATTCAAGCTATATAAACCTCCACTTTTCCCAAGCACAAGCTAGTGTTAGTGTGTGTGTGCTAGTGCTAATTAAGTTTTGTTTGGAGTAACCAACAAGTTATCCATACTTTGTAGCTCTCTAGTTTGTGTTTAAGGGAGAATTGTGAGTTGGTTTGGTGTGAATCCTAAAGGGAAGAGCCTTGAGACTATCATTATTGGGGCCATCCATAGAATGCTAGAAGAAGTGTGTGGGAACCCAGATTTGTCAAAGGAGAACAACAACATCAAGACATCAGTTGTAATATCTTCTTGATTTAATAAAGATGCAAATATCTATTTATTTCCTACATAAGATGTCATTTCACATGTTTATGGCTTAATGTTTATTGACAGGTTAAGTAGGTTGAATACAATTTGTATAGTATCACGGTTGTGGTCTGTTGTTGTCTACTTGTTTTAGGTGTTTGCAAGAAGAAGTGGAAGATAGTTGGAGCAAGGAAGCAAGGTCGTCATCAAACGGATATCATACTAAGAGGTAGGCCCTCTTAATTGGTTCTAATCTAAGGAAATCTTCCATAGAATGTCTTGTTTGTGGCTGGACCCGCTCTCGAGCTAGAGGAATTGTTTGTGTCCGCACTTAGAATTTTACCTAGACCATAATGCTGCCTTGGGAAAAGCATTCCATGAATGCAAATCAGTTTGCTTGGACCTAGAGGGAAATGGTCAGCTTGAGGGCACATGCATCAGTCAGCGAGCCGGGGATAAAAATTTACACAGTTCCTCGGCTGAGCTAGGCTAGCTGTGTCACACGGAATCGGTCAAGGGTGCGGACACAGCTGACCTTCCTAGAAGTCTAAGACATTCTAATGACAAACAAAACAAACTGGAGCTATCCTTCTCTAAACATACATTATGATATGAGAAATCAAGGTGTTTCGTTCTTACCTCTGTCCAAACGCTGTTGTAGAAGTCCAAGCTTTGTTGATCCGGATGAGCTCCTCCCGTTCTCCAAAACCTGCAATCACCAACAGTTCAAACAATTAAATAACACCTGATTATAACATAAAACAAAGCATATTCAACATATAGACCAAGGAGTACATGAAATAACCCATTAACAACAAGCTATTGAGAAGAATGGACCAATTTGCATTAAAGGTAATCAAAAGGAACCATTACAACCTGAGCCTTGGTGTTGTGCAAGCTCCTTCCAGGGTCCACAAGAGTCTTCCTCTACTTTGACAGAGCTCACCCACTTCCAAATAGAACAAGTAAGGGTGACAATCTCTCCTCACAAACTTCTAAATGGGAGTCCTAATTCCTGCAGCATTTACCCTTAGAAATCTATAGCTTTCAACCTTCTTCCTTCTGGCTCAATGCCTCTTTTTATAGTGCTCAAGAGGAAGTTAATCAGGTCCACCATCAATGGGATAGTCCCCTCTTTGGATGGGATCACTCCCTTATTGATGGGATAAGTTCCTCTTTGATAGGAGTGCATGAACCATCTGGAGGTGCTCAATATTCATCCAAGAACCTTCTAGAAACTAGAAGTGACCACAAGTAAGTTTTTAAAGATGAAACTCGCGCATTTTAACCTTTTCAGAGGGACGCACCTGTCCCTTTAGATACAGAGCGTCCTTGGACGCAGACCTTGTGAACAAAAGGTGCGTACCCGCAGGCAAGGCTTGAGAGAACCTGCGTACCCAGAGATAAACATATTTTACAAGGACTTTCTCTCTTTCTTGGATTTTGACATGAATAGCAGAGGCCTAAGACTTGCTCAAAAGGGTAGTATGACTGTTGATTGAGCCATACTGACTGTAAATAGCCATGGTGACATTTTTTAGTGTAACAGATTGCCCCCTAAAGTGCGAAGCCTGGAATAGATTAGGGTTTTGTATTATCTAGGAAGGGTGAAGCGCTTTATCATTTCGAGGATTATCTCGTGGAGAACCTGGTTGGAACCTGCAATTTTCAACACAAAATACATGGATAAGATTATATCATCACTGAGGTAGGCATTCCCATACTCAGATAAAAACTTTAACGAACAGACTAAACTACTCTGATACAGAAATGATTTTGTAGTACATCACAATCATAGACTTTTGTAGACACAGTATGGGCGCAGCCATCTGTTTATGATTAGTCTACTTAGATAATGAATACAAAACTCCTCGCAGCCTGGACGGTAAAGATTTGATCCAGGGTCTTCATTCCTACTTCTCGAATTGGTACGATTCTAGCCATGTGAATAAATGAGTCGATGTCGAACATGGTAGAAACCACTTGATTACCAGTCGATGATGTGAACTGTTAACAAGCGTGAGAGAGACCACCAGTAATGTCAATGGTTCTCAAAGTACCCAGTACAATCCATGAGATGTGAATGAATGAGTTGGTGTCGAACATTTCACGGAATCCTTCGATCGAAAGTCAATGATGTAAACTGACGTCAAAGGCGAGAAACCTGCCATTGATGCATGCAGATTTCAAGGCACTGACGATTTCTAAGTCATCTCTCTAGATAATGTGTTGATGTCGATAGAAAGAGACTCGTTGTAGGCAAGCCCACAACACGAAATCATTGTTCAAGTTGAAGAAATATTGCTTTAAGGATTGACTCAGGGATGGTCAAATGGATGACAAGTATTTTGCAGATGAAAGTTTTGTTTGCAGACCTCTTGAACACATAACGACACGACAGATGGTTTGGTGCTAAATAACTCAAATTTAATCCCCAGAACCCAGTTAAATGCTTTCAAAAGTTGATTGACTGTGAGGTAAAAGATTTCCCAACCCAGGTGAATGAAAAGTGTCGTGTCCAAGAGTGGTAATAAAGTTTCTTTTGAGACAAAAGGTAACAAATAGGCTCATTCTTCTCTCTTTTCCCCCACCATTTCTGGCAAGTACCTCTTTATTTTTAACAAGCTTGAGGAGGATAACATATGCTTGATTATAAGCTCATCCTTCGGATGAGTCCAACCTAGTTTTGATTTGAACCCTAGGAAGGAGTGGTTTGTTCCTGTTTGTAATTGAACAGGTCCTTTACTGTGAAATGTTTAACGAGCCCAGTATAGGAGAAACTCAGCGTTTTTCAATTTTAGAGAGTCTGAAAAACTTAAGGAAACTCCAAGTTGAACTTTTTCGTAAATTTGTGTCCCTCAAGCCCGAAAAAGTATAAAATAATACCTGGGGGAACCGCTTGATCTTGCGACCAAGGAGTACTTTCATAGTTAGTGTCATTGACCTGAAAAGTAAAAAGCGATCAAGGACACGTCGTTTTATTTCCGTATCGAGTTTGAAACGACAAAAACACGACAATCTTTTCCTGATTTTACGGTCAGAAAAGAGCTATAAGGGGACCATCTTTTAATTCCGTTTTAATGAGTGTAAAAGAAACGCTCGGCAATCTTTTCATGTTTTAGGAGTTAGAAAAGGGCTTAAAAGACGACTCTGATATTTTGTTTGTGAAAAATTACAATTTTCCCTCTAAGTCCCTTTGTCCTGCACAAAAGCGACACATTACTCATACCTATTTAAGATAGGCAAAAATTCATCGAAAAACATCTTTTCATGGTGAAAAATGAACAAATTCATCCAAAAAACCTATAAAAAGACTTTTTACCATGTCATTTTTACCGTTTGACTGTTGAGGTTGAAAAAGGAGCTTTTGACAAGAAACTTCCCGTGGTCGCTGCGGAAAATCTGACCGTTAGAATCGAACGCCGTCTCTTCCAGGTATTTCACAACATCCTCCTTGTCAATTTCATTCGTTTAGAATTTTGTTTCAAGTTTCATTTTTGATTTTTAGGGGGTTTTGGGTTTTGGAAACTGCCCTGCGGGGGACGCAGCTTTCCTAAAGGCTGACCTGCGTCCCCCGACTTTTTCCTACACAGGGAAAAGGTCGGGGGACGCAGGTTGCCTTCAGGCCACCTGCGTCCCGGCGCAATGTGTGCCAAACGCGGGGTGCGTCCCCCCCAAAACGCGGGTTTTGAAACCCCAAACTCCCAAACCAACCAATGAAATTTCTTAAAACTAATTTTAATGCCTGTGTAATCATGTATAGGGCACTTATCATGCTGGATTGGAGAGAAAGAGAGCATGAGGAGGTTGATGAAGCTGCAATCAACCATCAACCCTCCCTCGATGCCCTAAGAGGATGTGGTTTATACAAATACTGGTCCATTCCCGGTATGAGAGCTCAGGTAAGGTTCTTGGAGTGGCTGGTTGAGAGATGGAACGTTCAGGAACAATGCTTTTATATCGGCGGGCAAAAACTCGAGATAGAGCCTGCTGACATTTACTTTCTTACTGGCTTGCCGAACAAAGGTGAGCAACTCAATCTGGCTGGGACTAGGCCGGGTGGCCAATCCCTTGATAGTCTCCGAGCAGATTGGTGCCTACCTGATCGAGAGCACAAGAAAGGCATAGAGATCAAATATGTCTCTCAACGTGAACTCATGGTCTTGGCTTTCACTGTGACCAGAATTTGTGGCTCAGCCACTTTACATATTGCTACTGGGTCTCAATTTCGGATGGCAATTGATTGTCTCCAAGGCACCATTTTCAACTGGTGTGATGCACTGTTGGCTAACTTGAAAGTCCAACTGACCAAGGCAAAGACCGGCAGACTAAAGACCTTTGGATATGGGCCTATAGTCGTGAGCTTTGCCTTAGAGAGGATACCAATGCTGATCCCTCAGCATCTCACTGTTGATATTTCGGGTCCTCAGGAGCCAAAGCTGGTACGATGGGTTGCTGTGATGGCCCGGCATCCAGACGAGGGTGCGCCAGTTGTTCGATTCACTGACAGTTATTTTCACTGGTTAGAGGACCAGGTGTTCGCGATCCAGGATTTTCCGTATGCCGGAATAGATTTTCGAGGTGATCCGGACATGGTTCTTCCACAGGGAGAACAATGGGATGACAGAGGTACTTTATTTTTCACGAGTTTTCAAATTATGTATTTTTTTTTTTTTTTATATATATCGTCTCAAACTGACAGTAAAATTTTCAAAATGCAGATGTTGGTCCACAGCGTCCAGCCAACCTCCGGCTTTTTGAGAGGCGACATCCAGTTGCACCACTACCAGCCCCACAGGACGCGGCGGCTGCGGAGGTACTGACTGAGTTGGAGCATGATCTACAGCGTCTGACGGCAGATATACCAGAGACATCTATGGATGACATTCCTATCAGACTGCAGCGCTACGTAGTCGCGGTCCCTGGACCGTTGAGGAGATTTTTGCGCAAGGTAGCTCGTGCAGTGGTGTCGTACAGGGAGCACCACCAGTGATTAGCTAGTCACTTGTGGACACATGTGACATTTTGACTTTTTGTACTTATCATTTTGCCGATCATAAGGTGTTTTTCAACCTATGATCGAAGACGATGTATATTTTTTGACACACTCCTATCTATATATATATCATTATTACCGGCTTATCTTGTTTAACATGTATGATGAAATGTTTTTTAAATTTACTTGCATGATTATCGTAAATGTCTGTCCAACATTCGAGAAGCAATTGCATCTGCTAATGTATTCAAGGACCTTGGAATATGCTGATATTCAATGTAATCAAATTCACGTTCCAAGAGACGCACTCTCAAAAACAACCTTAATAACACAGGATTTCTAATGGCATAAACTCTATTAAGCTGTAATACAACAAGTTCAGAATCTAACCTCACTATCAAACGTCGAATTCCAAATGAAATAGATTCGGATAATAATTCAACCACTGCACTGTATTCTGCAATGTTATTCGTTGTTTGACCGAGGCTTACCCCATGCATAGAAACTAACTCGTCAGAGGGTGAATAGATAACCCAAGCTGCGGAAGAGATATTCCGTGTATTACGACAAGCACCATCAGCGAATCCAATGTATGTTTGGAGGGGCGTCGACATCTACAATATCAAGAGCAAAACCAAGATAAGCCATAATAATGACGAAACACACTCACTAAACTAAGCACACTGACTAACTAACAATCAAACTAGCTAGAAAGAAAACCTAACCTAACTAAAAATCTCCATACCCACCATTTAAGCATAATACCTCTTTAGGTAAAGCCCATTTCTGGGTTTATCCAAAGAGTCCCCATCAAAATCTACTAGCTCATAAGCCCCTTTTGCTAGCTTTCGCTTTACAATATAGGGTCCATGCCACATAGGAACGAATTTTCCAGCACCTAGCTTATCGTTAGCTTGATCATATAAGAGCACTAGGTCTCCCTCTGAAAAATTTCGAGGGGTCACATTTCTATCATACTGAGCTTTCATTCGCTTCGCGTGAGTCTCGATTGCCAATGTAGCGTCACGTCGAGTCTCATCTAATTTAGCTAAGTACAATAAACGTTTCTCCTCTTCGGAAGTAGCTGGAAGTAATTCGACAGCCATTTGAAGTGATGGGATTTCACATTCAATGGGTAACACTGCTTCTAAGCCATAAACTAGCTGGAAAGGAGTGAACCCTGTTGAGGTTTTCACTGAGGTTCGGTATGCCCATAGCGCCGAAAATAACATGTTATGCCAATTTGACCGATGAATACCAATGGTTCGTCGGATCATGATAACCAGAACTTTGTTGATAGACTCAACCAAACCGTTGGCTTGCGGATAATAAGGAGTAGAGCTGTCATGGCGCAAACCAAGCTGGCTTGTAAGTTCAGTCATCATGGTGTTTCGAAAATGGCTTCCATGGTCAGTAATAATTGCTTGTGGGACACCAAACCTAGTTATTATATGATTGAATATGAAAACTGCAGCTGTTTTGCCGCTTGCGTCGAATGTAGGCATCGCCTCGGCCCATTTAGTAAAATAATCAACCGCGAGGATGATATACGCATGCCCCCCGGCCGAGTGAGGGTTACAAGTAATAAAGTCGATACCCCATTTGGCGAATGGACCAACGGCAATTATAGGGTGGAGAGGAGCAGGTGGTGCGCGCATCTTTCGATCAAACACTTGGCAGTTGTGGCACTTCCGGACTGCAATGATACAATCTTTAAACATAGATGGCCAGAAGTAACCAGCGCGCAACACCTTCTGAGCTGTGGCATACCCAGACATATGACCGCCACATGCTCCAGAGTGACAATCATTCAAAACTCTCTCAGCCTCTTCGTGAGTTAGACAACGTCGAAAAACTAAGTCTGCCCCCGGCGATAAAGTGTATCTCCAATAATTTTGTATTGCTGGGATTGAAACCTAATTTTTCGTCGTTCCTCTTTGGAAGCTTCAGGCCGAAAGGTTTGGGTTTGGAGATAGATGATTATATCCCCGAACCACGGATCTAAAGTACTGATAAGAAACAAAGATTCGTCCGCAATGGACTCTTCTGCCACAGTCTCTGTGTCAGTACGCGGGAAATCACACATCAATTCCGCAAAAACTAAAGATTTCTTAGACTTGGACTTCTCGAACTCCAAGTCGAACTCTTGCAGGATAACTATCCATTTAGAGTACTTGCCCCCTAGCAATTGTTTTGTCAAAATGTAAATCATAGGGTTGCAATCCGAAATGACTGTAGTTTTACGGAGAAGAATGTAGTGACGAAAACGCTGGACAGCTTGAACGGCTGCCAGGGCCAATTTCTCCACATGTGAATATTTTAACTCAGTGGGATTTAAGGTTTGACTAAGATAATATATCACATGTTCAGCTCCGAATTCATCTTCTTGAACTAACACCATCCCAATGGTGGAATGTGAAGCTGCGAGGTATAAGAAGTAGTCCTGGTTGTAGTTGGGAGGATGCAATAACGGTGCATGGGTCAACGCGTGTTTAAGTGCATCAAAAGATTGTTGGGCAATCTCGTCCCAAAAGAATTGAACGTTCTGTTTCAACAACCGTGTAAAACCTTTAGTGACCTCGGCGTAGTTTGGGATGAATCGACGTAAAAAGTTCGCTTTCCCTTGCAAACTTTGGAGTTGGCGCAAACTCGAAGGAGGAGGCAATTTGATGATCGCTTCGACTTTCGAGGGATCGACGCGAATGCCGGCTTTTGAAACAACAAATCCCAGCAATCGACCTGTTTCTATACAGAAAACACACTTGTGGGGATTCAACCGAATTCGATAATGCCTACACCTCATAAAGATTGCTCGTAGGTGGTCAAGGTGATCAGCTCGTCGTAAAGAATGAGCAGGCAAATCATCGAGATACGGTTGCACAATGTGCTTGATGTCATGAAATGCGTAAGACATCGCCCGTTGAAAAGTGGCTCCGGCATTCTTAAGCCCAAAAGGTAATTTGCAATAAGCAAATGTTCCCCATGGACAAATGAATGCCGTTTTTGGTTGGTCGGCAGGTAGAATATTGATTTGATTATAGCCCGAAAAACCATCCATGAAGGAAAACATTTCACTTCCGGCACAATCATCAATAATTTGATCGATATAAGGCGTAGGATAGTTGTCTTTTGGACAAGCTCGATTGATATCCCTATAGTCGATACAGATTCTTATTGTTCCTTGTTTCTTATTGACGGGAACAATATTCGATACCCAATCCGTTAACGGGATCGGATAAATGAAACCTGCTTTCAACAGCTTTTCGACTTCTGCTTTAATCGCAGCCGCTTTTCGAGGGTGAATCTGACGCAACCGTTGCCGAATGGGTTTAGCATCCGGGTAGGTTTTGATTTCATGAACAACAATGGCAGGATCGATTCCCGGCATTTCCTCGTAAGACCATGCAAACACATCGCGGAATTCTTGGAATAGGGCCTTGTAAGTTTGGATTTCTTCTTCTGTACATGAGGCACCTATATGAATGTTCTCCTCAATTCCGGGTTTCACTGAAATATCAATGGGAATAGTACGAGAAATATTCCCTAAATTCAACTCTGAATCAGAATGTTTCGTTGGATCCTGAGCGTCTTTGACATATTCAGCGGTAAAGATAGATGAAAAATCATTTTCAAATGCATCATCCTTAGGTAAAAACGAAGATCTGTGATGGAGATCCTCCCATGGTAGATTGTCTACACTTAGGATTTCGCGAAGTTGTTCGTCAGATGACACGACTTCGGGAAACGCTATCCGTTCTAAGTTTGAGGTGAAAAGTGATTCTTCACTGACCACATTCATTTGGTCGATTTCGGTTGAATTAAAGTCGGTAAAAGACATAAGAGCTTCATAAGCAATTTCATACGGACTCAACGGGATACGTCACCGAATGAGTCTAACTCAGAGTCAGATGGAACATACCAAGGATCATCATAAATAATGTTTTCTGACGTGATCATATGAATTGTTGCAAACGAAGGTTCTACGCTGAGTGGAGGGAGAGGAAAAGTTCCCAGTAAACCGGAATCCTTAACTAAACCTACACCAACGTCCTTATAAGGGATTGTCGTCTTACCGACATGCTGGATACTCTCTGAAGAGGCTGGGTCGGATGAAAAGTATGTCAGCTGATCAATTGTCACGATCTTACCGTTGTGTGGAAATTTAATTACTCTGAAGACCGATGAAACGACCGCTGTCATAGCATATGACCAACTTCGACCCAAAAGAAGGTTGTAGTCTAGAGGGGCATCAACCACTTCCACATCCAGACTAACGGTTTTACCTTCTACCCCTATAGGCAATTCTTGTAAAATACCAAACGGACGGAACCCACGGCCATCAAAGGCCTTAAGGATGGTGGGGGATTGGTTCAACGAAGGAGAACCAAGGGATCTCCAACATTGAATGGACATAATACACGTAGAAGCTCCCTCATCAATCACAGTGCGATGAATAGGCCTGTTTTTGACTATCACTGGAATTTGGAAAGCCATTTGATGGGGGAGTCGTGGTGTACTATTTTCTAGATCGAAGATCATTAGATTCGGATCCTGAACGTCAACAGCTCCTATAGCCGACAAAAGCAATTTTCGTTGTGCTGGGCATGATTGCAGCACTTCTAACGCCGACATTGCTGAGGGTGAAACAGCTAAGTCCTCAACAATGTTGTAATTCTGGGCCGCTCTCGCATGTGGATTGAAAGCAGACCTTCGAAGTACACCCTTGGCGGGCGGTTTAATTACTAAGTCTGGGTTAGGTTTCTCGATCTGTAGTGGATCGAAACCAGGAGCTGAGGTTGATGGGTTAGAGTGAGAAGATTCTGCTTCCTTGCCATCAACAGGATTCTTACTACCATAATCTTGCGATCGAGTCGCAATCCTCACATGAGACATCATCAAAATGGGTTCTTCACTGGCATTCGAGGAAGAACCTATCATCTTATTCTCCTGCTCCGGAAATGGATTTTTTAACACAGCAGGAGTGGGAGAACCTTTGACTATTTTCACTACCTCGGCCCGATGAGGGCAGTCTCTCGTAAAATGATCCTCTTCACAAATGAGACAAGGATATCGAGGTTTGCGCTTTTCGTCATTGGTTTCCGACTTTTCAGTTTTCTCCTTTGGAGCCTTGTCTGCTTTAGCCTTCTTCTTTCCTTTCTTCTTTCCACCGTTTTTTGATTTGGCCGTAGATGACTCTACAGCGTGAATATCGGCGGTAAGTTCAGGAGAAGACTCTCCTGTCGGGGAATCGGGCAAAGTGATAATAGGAGTAGTTGAAGCCTTGGAAGACTTCTTCTTGCTCTTTGTAGTCACGATACCAATCATACCATCAGCGGCATGAGATCCCGAAGGAGCAGCAGCGATTTGGTTCGACTTTGGAAGATCCGGAATCTTCTCGTGTAATGTACCCGACTGCGTGTAAACTAAGTCAAGGTATTGTGCCTGAGCAATGACTTGCTCCTCAGTAACTACTCCGGCCTTAGCTACATCTTCAGTAATTCTTGGTAATAATGATTTAACAAACCATTCAGCTAAGATTTGGTCCGGGATAAAAACTTTCACTAGTCTTCTTCGACGTCTCCACTCATGGATGTGATCTGAAATATACGTGGAGGTCGATTGTTTTAGTGAAGTTAATAACTCTGTACCATTATCGTATCTGACTGGTAACTGAAAATGAGTTAAGAACGAGGTAGCTAACTGGCTAAAATTGTAAAAAGAGGCCCGTGGTAACTCAATGTACCACTTGGCCGCGAGACCAATGAGTGTACGCTGAAAAAGACGTAAACGGATCGAATCATCCGAGATGGAATTTGAAGCACACCAGAGGTGGTAAGTCATCACGTGATTGGACGGATCCTCTCCAGACTTACCTTCGAACTTGGGTATATCGCTGGGCAACTTATTTGGCATTGACGGCCAGAACGGAAGATATTGAATTGGATCGTTCGTTAGGCGCGTCAAGTCTGGTAAATCCAAAGTTGCGATAAACGGTAACTGCCGGTTAGGATCTCTAAAACTCTGGGTCACAATAACGGCCCCAGGAGGAGGATATCCAGGATAACTAGGAACAGGAGTCGCATTTGGGATATTATATCCTCCTGGAAAACCAGGATTAACCGGACCGTACTGGGGTTGCTGAGGTTGTTGATAAGTGTACCCAGGATACGGTTGATACTGGTAAACCGGTTGTTGGGCAGCTTGCCCAGGTTGATACTGTCCCTGGTACGGAGGTTGAACAAATTGAGGTTGAGTAGTAACAACCGTACTTATACCAGGTTGGCCTACAGGCATCTGGACTGTGGTTTGAATCGTAGATCCAGACAACGGTACAGATGTCTGAGGAGTGGTTACAGGGACAGTAGAAACCGGAGTTGTCGATACTCCAGAAGTAAGTATGGTAGATGTGGCGGTAGTTGCTGCAGCCGTTTGAGATGGAGTACCAGGTGCAACTGGCGGCTGAGTAACTACCGAAGTTACAGGGGTCTGAACACTTGACTGGACAGGTTGCGGTTGCTGGGGTGGACCAGGAACTACAGGTTGTCCTGCTTGAGGTACCGACTGTATACTTGGTTGCAACATCTGTTGACCCTGTGATGGATCCCACACTAACATTCCAGGGTATTGACCCATAACAGGTTGAGGATACTGAGATCCATAGCCGGATTGAGGATAGGGTTGATAATTGTAAGGTGCAGTCCCATATGATTGCCCTTGAGGTGGTTGATAACTTTGACCAGAGTATTGACCCTGAGGTTGATAACCTTGAGGTAAATACGGGTACTGGGGTTGACCTTGACCTTGAGGTTGGTATCCTTGAGGTTGATACCCTTGGGGTTGATACCCTTGGGGTTGCCATCCTTGAGGTTGCCATCCTTGAGGTTGATATTGATACTGAGGTTGACTTTGGGGTACATATTGAGGCTGGGGTTGACCTTGAGGTATGTATTGCCCCATAGGAGCGTACTGACCTTGAGGTTGCCCCCCAGACACGAATGAAGTACCTTGAGGTTGCCCCCCAGGCATTAACGAAGTTTGCCCCCCAGGCGGTAATTGGCCACCTTGAGGTTGGGTAACGGGAACTGAACCTGACATCATGTAAATGTCTCCTACACTCAATGGTACATTACCACTGTTTCCAACTAATAACCCATGATCAATGGGTTGAGGAGATGCTCCCGCAAAGGTACCAGAAAGAGATTGATACCCAGTAGGAACAGAAGGACCGCCATGTAAAAAAGATTCAGGACTTTGTGTAAACACAGATGACTGACCAGACATATTTACAGGAGTATGAATTCCTCTAGGTGGAAAAGGAGTTCGAGGTGTGGAAAAACCAAAGTTGTCTAAATAATTGGTTAATGAGAGGTACCAAGTAGTACTTCTAGGAGGACTGTAAAAGATGGATTCACGCTCCCTTAGATCAAGGGTAATTTGATCTTCAGGATCAGAGACGCCTATTTCTTCCTCTGGAACAAGTTCTTCTATAGCAATTAAACCAACAGGAAGATTTTCGGTGATAATTCTTTCTATTCTCGGTGAATCAAGAACACTAGGAGTCGGAGTAACAGGTTCGGATATTTCTGGTTCTTCGCCTGTATCGCTAGCAGACGAAAAACTACCAACAAGTTCAGAAACTGTAACAGCTTCGGGATTATAACCTGTCTCTAAACTTTGGTAATCTGGATGGACTACCAAGGAAGATTCTCCTTCTTCAGGTGAACCTACTCTACTGCCACTAGGAGGAGTTACAAGGACCTTTAAACCTTCTAAATTACTGGGGTCGTCTCGAGGAGGTTCACCCCTAAGTCTACGGGATCTTCTCAACAATTCGGCCACAGAAACAACTTCAGGAGACTGGCCCCGAATTCTACGGGACTGTCTCGGTAATTCCGCCACAGCTAAAAACTTTTAACTACTACACACGAAAACAAAATAAAATTTCAAATCAAACCACCTAAAGCCTCTAAAGAACCAAACAAATTGAATCACACGCCTAAAGAATCTAGAGCGTCAAACCAAACACAAACAGTATCTTCCGGACCAAAAGCGCTAGTTGGTGATTAGGTCCAACCTCGCAGGATTCAGTACAGAAATGGCGGGTGGAACAGTTACGCCGACAACCTGCTTAATGAATAGACTGGACCAAGTTCCTCCACTTTAACCGTCTCGAAGTGAAGTGAACCCCCCAGAAAATCCAAGTGAGTATAGCCAACGTCTGCTCCAGGTACAGTGGGACCTTCCCTCCACCGTCACCTTGGGTAGAATCCTAGAGATTATGGTCACTAAGGTTACCAACGGCCACAAGTACACCTGGGGGAACAGTCTAAACTCCGACAGCACGCAAGGGCAGAGTAGCAAGCTCAATCCCCTTACCGGCTCCTTGACAGTAATCCAAGGTTTACCGATAAGTGACCCCTGGCTCCTCGACAATGGTTAATCCGAGGTTTACCGTTTGTAATACGTATTGCCTGGCGTCGTTCCCAACGAGGGCGGAATGATCCCCTCACTGGTTCGGACACGAGCTCGTGCTTCTCCTTTAAGAGGAGCTTTCCCAGAGTGTAAATGTAACAATTGGATTTGATTCTATCACAAGATCGACTACTTGTTTGTTTTACTGCCTTGGAGAGTTAAGTACTCACCTATTCCAAGACACTAGCCTAAGCTATGTTGGTGCTTTAAAGCCCTAGAAAATAAAAGTTACTAGTTCAATTTTACTTTAAGCGTTACTTTTAAGGTTGTTCTTTAAAGTCACAAGGTGATGGAAGTGAAACCGATGGTGTATAGACTCGACTCCAACCACTATAAAGATGCACCTAAGATGATCTAGGCTACTTTTGCTTTTTCAATGAAAATCTTTAACTAAAAGAGTTGAGAGAATGCAATTTTTAGAGAAAACAACTTCTTTAGAAAAGACAATCAAAGAAACAATTCTCTTTTTTCTTTTCGAGCATACAAACATAACCACTCTTTACTTGCACGAAAAACTCTTTTTCTTTCAAAAACTTTCAAAGCTACTTGAAACAAAACTATTCAAAGGAGATATTTTTGTATTTTCTATTTTCAATAAAGCATGTAAACCTACCTTTAACAAAAAACAATCTCAAAAGCTATAAAACTATGAAATTTTGACTCACAAGCAAACCAAAAAAGAGATTACTCTAAGTAAACCTAACAAGGCAAAAGCTCATAAAGGCGATTCTAGGATGTTTTACTTGATCAAAAACAAACCAAGGGCTAGCTAATGCAGAATCAAAAGACTAGCCAAAACAAAATTCAAATCTTTTTGTTCTTTTCGTAAAATGGAATTCAAGACTTAAATAACAAGTACTTCGAAAATGGCCCAAAAGACAACTTGATGGTAAGTTACTTCTATATGTAGGCTTTTAGAACAGGTCTGACTTCTTAGAAAGTTGACAAAACCAGAGAGATCTAAGGTTTTGACAATTCCTACCGCTAAAGTCACTACAAGACCTACTCAAAATCAAACCCTAGGGCTTACACTTCGACGAAATCCACTAAAACACTTAATACTAATGAAACCAGTTCAGGTGAAGATTCTGGACAAGGGACTGATGAATCTGGGCAGAAAAAACTAAGAAAAAACAAAATCTAAGAGCAAAAAAGGAAAAAAATGGAATTTTCTTAAATTTTGGCAGGGGACGCAGGCAACCTGTTAGCACAGGTGCGGGCCCGCTCTGTGCACACAGCAAAAGTGCGTCCAGGGACGCACTGTGCAGCACTCAGAGGGTGCGTCCTACTGAAAAGCTCAAGAAAACCAAAAATCAAACTAATCTTAAGCTAACCCACCCAGAGACAAGATCACAGAGCCAAAACCAGGAAAATAAATCAATTTTCTCAAAGCAAAGTTCAAACAAAAGAAAGGACTCTTTTCATTAATGGAAACTTTCCCCAGCGGAGTCTCCAATTTGTCACACGGAATCGGTCAAGGGTGCGGACACAGCTGACCTTCCTAGAAGTCTAAGACATTCTAATGACAAACAAAACAAACTGGAGCTATCCTTCTCTAAACATACATTATGATATGAGAAATCAAGGTGTTTCGTTCTTACCTCTATCCAAACGCTGTTGTAGAAGTCCAAGCTTTGTTGATCCGGATGAGCTCCTCCCGTTCTCCAAAACCTGCAATCACCAACAGTTCAAACAATTAAATAGCACCTGATTATAACATAAAACAAAGCATATTCAACATATAGACCAAGGAGTACATGAAATAACCCATTAACAACAAGCTATTGAGAAGAATGGACCATAATGCATTAAAGGTAATCAAAAGGAACCATTACAACCTGAGCCTTGGTGTTGTGCAAGCTCCTTCCAGGGTCCACAAGAGTCTTCCTCTACTTTGACAAAGCTCACCCACTTCCAAATAGAACAAGTAAGGGTGACAATCTCTCCTCACAAACTTCTAAATGGGAGTCCTAATTCCTGCAGCATTTACCCTTAGAAATCTATAGCTTTCAGCCTTCTTCTTTCTGGCTCAATGCCTCTTTTTATAGTGCTCAAGAGGAAGTTAATCAGGTCCACCATCAATGGGATAGTCCCCTCTTTGGATGGGATCACTCCCTTATTGATGGGATAAGTTCCTCTTTGATAGGAGTGCATGAACCATCTAGAGGCGCTCAATATTCATCCAAGAACCTTCTAGAAAGCTCTAGAAGTGACCACAAGTAAGTTTTTAAAGATGAAACTCGCGCATTTTAACCTTTTCAGAGGGACACACCTATCCCTTTAGATACAGAGCGTCCTTGGACGCAGACCTTGTGAACAAAAGGTGCGTACCCGCAGGCAAGGCTTGAGAGAACCTGCGTACCCAGAGATAAACATATTTTACAAGGACTTTCTCTCTTTCTTGGATTTTGACATGAATAGCAAAGGCCTAAGACTTGCTCAAAAGGGTAGTATGACTGTTGATTGAGCCATACTGACTGTAAATAGCCATGGTGACATTTTTTAGTGTAACAAGCTGTCCCAGAGGGATTGCACAATTTCTGGGGAAAATAGGTGACTGACTCCTAGGATTGCACAATTCCTAGGTCGAGTAGATATCCTGGGTCAGATTGCATAGTTTTCTGGAGGAAGACTGCCTAACTGCTCTTTGCAATTTTGGAGCCTAGTAGGCTGCTAGGTTGATTTGTGCAATTTTTTGAGGGAAGGCCGGTTCCCCTCTAGAATTGCACAATTTTTTTGAGGGAAGCCTGACATACTGATTTGCACAATTCTTGAGCTCAATAGGCTGGCCAGCTAATTTGCACAATTTCTGGAGGGAAGGTTGGTTCCCTTCCAAAATTGCGCAATTTTCTAGGGGAGATGCTTGGCTAGCACATCGTCTGAGTCTTGAAAGATAGCTTGTGAGGGAAGCGAAGCAAACTGACTTGCACAAGCTAACAAGACACTAAGAAATAGCTAAACCTTATATTCTTGACGGTGTAAGACATACTGCTAAGGATGGTTTATAGGAAGGCTCCAAACCGAAGCTAAGACAAAATTTTGGAGGGTGTTTGTAGCCGCTACAACACTTGGAAACACACTGGTAGAACTCCAACTCTCTGAATGGACCTTGTTCATGAAAAGAAAGTCTAACACCTCCGGAAGTATTATTCAGTTCTCTGTTCATCTTGGTTTCCACACTTGCTTGATTGTAAGATGTAGCATCTGCCAAGCCCTTGGTTGGTCGACACACATTCCAAGCCAATTCAACACAATTGTTTCGATTCAGGATGAGGGGTATATTGGTGCACAAGTCATATGATCATCAGAGTTTTAGTTTCATCTTTGGTGTTGCTCTGCTGCCAATAGACCTGGACAGTACCCCGATGGAGTCACACATGAACACAAGCATCACTCCGCTGACAGCGAGCCTGGTCAATACCTCGGCAGAGTTACTTGCATCACCTCTCCGTGCATGAATCCTTTATCTTCTTTCACCTTATTCATTTTTCATTTTCTTGAAACTTTTTGACATTTTCATTTTCATAACTGTGCATAGCACTTATTCATTTCAGAGGCAGAAGAGGGATCCCGACTTATTGAGAGCAGAAGAGGTTGTTCCTTCAGAGAAGTAGTTTATATATACCTTTGACATGCCTGTTAAGGTTTTCCCCCTCACCTTGCTCTACTTGACTCAGCTAACAAGGATTAACCCAAAAACAACCAACTATAGTAGGTGACATTAGTTAGCATGCAAGCGTTGTGTTTCACCAAGCTTCACTTCGAACAATACGCATTTTCCATTGGTGTATCATGGACTGAAGATAACAAGTCCTTCATACAGAGGTAGGACAATAGATAACCAAGTATTGATAGCTGAAGAAGTCCTCTTTTACTTTGCCTTGTTTGATTCAAGAGTCCCACATGGTCCATGCGAAACTAACCTACAAACACAAACAAGCAAACAAACTAGAAAAAAAAAAACAAAAAACAAAAGTAAATTCATAAGCAAAGTGAGTAAGAAAACAAGTAGGGAAACAAACAAACATGCAAAGCAAGTAAGCAAACATGCATGCAAGCAAACAAACCAAAAGAAAACACTACTCCTACTAGTAAGCTAACAGTGTCTGGATCTGCTCACATGAAGTGATACTTCCAATGCAGCTAGTGGCACATTGGTCGACACATGTTAGTGAAAGCATGGTTCATGAACAAGATAGGTGTGTGAGCCAGCAAACAAGAAAGATATAACAATGAAGAGAAACACACTCTAATTTTAAAAGCATCCACAGGGCATAAGTGAGTGAAAGTGCATGACATAAACATTGTGGAATTTCCATGGTGTTGTGCTACAGTGTGTGTAGATGTTAAATGTATGCATTCTCTTGACTGTGACATGAAAGAAAACGTGAGAAAGGTAGACCACTTACATTATTTAAGTGTTCCTGATGTGTAAAATCTCTCCAATGCATGAGCGATGGTATCGTGTAGTTCGAGTGGAGGAAGAAAAATCTGTGCGTGATATTGATATTCAATGCATATAGATGAGTGATGAGGAGCCTCAGGTGTTTCAAAAATTTCTTGATCGGAGGTGAAACCAAGCTCAGGACTGTGAGGGCCTGACATAGCCATTAGCTCGGGCTGAAGTTCCTCAACAATCAAGGAGTTTCGACTTCGTCGAAGGATAGATCATCGTAGACCAATTTCTTAGACAAATTAACAAAAGCTGAATCAATATCACGTTCAGATGAAGAAGTAGAGAGATCACAACAATCAAGATGAGAAAATTCAGGATGTTTGTAAGGATCCTCATGATTTGATGAATCACACAGAGGGGTAGATGAGAAGCAAGGATGTTCACCCTGTGTGTTTCCAGAAAAAGAAGATGAAATACCAAGTGGATGTTTAGTGAATGATTGACCCTCTCTATTTTCGGATGATTGGTTGACATCTGTTGTGTTCTACGAATGATCATCAATGGGTGCATCCATGGACAAAGATACACATGAAAAATCAGGGATAGAAAGATCATCAAGGATGTTAGGAAAAACCAAAGGAGGTACGGACAGACAGGGATGGTCCTCTGCTGTCGGTGCATGTTCAAGATCCCAGTCACACTCTTCATGAATGATGGTGCATGTTGGTTGTGCAACACCAACTCCTTCGATGAATTGATCCTCATTCACAACAAGTGTAGACTCTAGAATGGAATAAGAAAAGACATTGTCATCCGAAGGATCATCTGAGTATGAAGATGGAGGTTGGGGTACAAAATACATGTGATAACCCAACGGATTCACAACCAAGCTTGCATGAAAATTAGAAGGAGCGATTTCAAGAGGATGTGGCAATTGAATAGATGTATGTGCAAGCTCTCCAACATCACTTTCTGATGATGGAGTTGTTTGATGAGGGGACGACGGACAGTCACTTGTGACAGCGACCGTGTCTGTCCGTGATTGCGCAACTCCATCACCGAAGTATGCTGAGCGGGGCTTGATCTCGAACTTCTTCTTTGGATGGATTGTTTTGTTAAGACAATATTTGAACATATCCCAAAGATATGGAAATTTCATCTGTCTTTTCAGAGCTTCAAACTGCAAATCATGGAAGCGTTGCCAAAAATCCATAGTCGATTCATGTGGGCCCTTCCGTTGTTGTGACAGTTTTTTTCAATAGGTTCTGGATCAAAATGATGGAAAGCAGATTCTATTAGTGTCAATCTTGTCATACTACCATCAGTGATCAAAATCTGCTCTTTTGCATTTGCATGATATGTGTCCCATACTATAAATTTTCAATAATCCATTAGGTCATGGATCTACTGATGGTTGAGGGCACTGTTTTTTTTCTGCCTCATGAAACATACTTTTTGATCCTCTTTCTTATTTTTTTCAGTCAAAATTCATTTTCCTTTTGCAGTTCATTCCATTACGTTACTAGAGTTTGGTCGCATTAGGTTTTAGGGTTTTCACCATAGTTAAAATTTGATGGTTTAATGCCAATAAAGATCAGCAAGGACATGAGGATGCCAAATAAACTCAAGCAAAGTATCAAAAGAATTGAAAATTATTTTTATCAAAGTCAAATGTAATTTTCACAACAGAGTATTTTGTTTCTATTCTTATTTTTATGTAATTTCATCTTCCTATATGTAATACTGATCCTAAGTTGCCTATAAGTCACCAAACTATACTTCCAGACTACAAAGAAATTAAGGCAACATGAGCAAATCCACTTGCAAAAGCAAAAAATGAACAGGCATTAAAATCAGGGTTTCTAAAAGGCAAAGAGACATTGGAAAAGTGGGTTTTCAAAAAGAAAAAATTAAAATGAGGTTCATATATAAACCCATTTTCTTCTATTTTCATTCTATTGTATCATTTGCAAATCAAAGGAGCCAAAGGAGAGAAGAAAAAGCAATTTTCTAAGTGTTCTTGAGAAAACAGGGGCGGCACTGTGCTTCTAGAGGAATTTTACCCGACGTTATGCATAGGGAGAAGGGCGTTGCGCGTAGGCCAAATATTTACAATGTATTTTCCAATGGGCACTACGCTTAGGAGCCAGCGCTTCGCTTTTGGGCAAGTGTGCTGTGCTTAGGGCAGAAAGCATCAAAAACTATCCAATCCTCAAATTTTTGCCAAATCACCTCCAAATTAACCTTGAACAAGTAAGTATTGTTGCTCTACTTGGTGATTCATTTGCATATGTGAAGTTTTAGATCATTTTTTCACTCCCTATATGAAACCCTAGTTTTCACTATAAAACCCTAGTCATTGGGTCTTTCCCATCACTCAAACTCATAACTAAACCCTTCACTTATTATTCCCATCAGTTTTATCATATTCTACCACTCATTTATCGCTCCCTAAACCTTCCCCTCCCTCTCATACTTTATCCACAGCTAGCCTAAGATTCACCTATTGTAGCCATATTTTGGTGGCAAAGAGAGAGCCCTCTCTGGTTTGGCAGGGCTAGATGCCAGATCGAAAGCTTGGTTTGTGGTTACCTCCGAGTTGCCTTTTCTCAACCTTGAGGTTAATTTTGAGTGCTAACAGATTCAATGAGATCATAGAACTACTCAAGTGAGTGCACGCTGCCAAGAGGCAAACTGCAGCACCACCATTGTGGGGATTCGTGAAGTGTGTATGCAAGCAACAGGCTGGCCTCTTCATTAGAACATTCATCTGCCTTATCAAGCATGGCAAATAAGTCTTGTAAGAACACATACCAGGCCACTTCGCCTTCACCATCATACGTGAATTCAGCCAAGAGATCAAAAAACTCCCTCGTGATGTCGAGAGGTTCGACATGCAAGAAACATCGTGGAGGGATGAGTATAAAGGAATCCATGATAGATGTGCAAAGGTTTAAAACATGATGAGAGGACATAGCTTGTCATATGGCCCTCCTTCTAGCGCCAAAATGTTTAAGGTGTTGGACCCACCAACATGTCAGGGGATCTCCCTAGTAACAAGTCCCAACTAGACCTCATATCGTTTAGTGTAGGAGTCCGAGAAATGGGTTGTACGGTATCGCCTTGACCACGGTTGCGCGCAGAGGCAAGTAAGATATCCCTGTTGGTAGCAAGGGTGTGACATATGCAGCAAGTCAAGGTGCATGAACGGTTCTAACACACACAAAGTGATGTGAGTGCACCCCTTGGAAACCTGTGAAAGCACGTGGCTAAGAAGGAAACACATGAACAAAGATGCATCAAAAACTAGAAAGCAAGTAAACCGACAATCCAAAGTGATAGTTAAACCAAAAGAATATTTCAGTAAGATTCATACGTACTTATACAGAAAATAGACATACATGCATGCATAAGTAAACATATACATATATCATTAGAGTAAACAGGTTAGCTGAAATACAATAAAAACATATGCATGAAACGTGTTGGCTCTGTTATATTAAGAAGTGAAAGTTCCAATCATAGAATACAACCATGACAAACCACTGGTTCCGACAGCAGAACATTACAGTCACTGCCACCTACTCCTCAATGGTGATATACTAGCTCTAGACAGTGGAGAAGCCAAGGCTCATTACAATACTGTCCAAGATTTCTCTAAGATACTCCTATCAGAATATTAGTTGACCAAAAGCCTCTACAATGAGTTATGAGGGTCTATATATAGCAAAGGGTGGGGTGACCCTTGACATTCCCCTTTGTGATTGTTCACCTACCCTCATGACTCTTCAACTACTCTATGGTTGTTATATTCAAATATCGACACTTGGACTTCCACTTTGCAAGATGTTACATCCAATATGCACATGTACCCATGTGAGACAAAATAGGCTTGAGCAAGCCATGCAAGACATTACTAAGACTCAGGCAGTTGTGGGAAGACCAACTCTTCAACATCCTTGCAGGGATTAATGGTGGTGAACTAATGCCAAGCTTGGTCATCTGTGATGGTGTCTACGTGCTCAATGGTGACATCCTGTTGAAAGCTAACTCTTTCCTTCGTTGCATCAGGGTACACTCATATGGCTCCTCTGTCCAACTCATCTAATTAACATGCACATCTCGTCTTGGGTGCACCTCGACCAGCAACACACTAATCCATAGTGTCTATGTTGATCTCCAAGTGTGTGATGTTGACCATGTGCATCAACTTGTCGAAATACATGTTCATCCAGTGGAACTTTGTTCTTGTCTTCACTTTGGTGAGTGTGCCAAATGGGTGGGATCGCATGCATGTGCATAATGACATCCATGCTCCTGAATACCCTTGATATGATTGACAACACTGCTCACCCTGTCTGCTCCATGCCAGCTGCTGGATGGGTCCACAACTTGTATAGGCACAGTTTCATTAGTATGAGTATGTTGTGCCTCCTGTTGTACTTGTTCCCGCTGCAACTCCTTCCCTTGTCTACGCAGGCCCTGTTCTTCCTTGAGCTGTCGCTTGAGCACCTGCAACTCCTTCTCTATTCCTTTCTCTCTGCATTTGCATGATCCTCTTGTCGCCTCGTTGCCTCATAGCCTTAATCTCCAAAGATGCTTTCTTCACAAGTGGATCTGCTTGATCTTGCAACCTCATTCGGCCTCTGTGTTGTCAACAACCTTCCTCTTGCATTTGTCGTATGCAGGTGTGCTGCCTTCTGTTACTGTTGATGGTGTTGCTCATTGTGATGTTGCTTTAATTTCATATTTATATCCTTGTCCATGAAAAACTAGATGTCTTCATAGATAGGCAAGTTCATAGACACTTGATCAACTATATCCCCAAGTGGGCTCTTAACGGTGTCTTCAACTCTGCTCTCTTGGAAGCCATTGTACCTATGTTGCTGAGAGGCAGACGAACACCTGTGATACCTGAAAACATAGCAACACCCATGACAAGAAATTTTTCAGCTGAAAACCAAAACAAACTGGAGGACTGACAAGCAACATACCTATGAGACTGTCTGTGAAGATTTCACAATTTCCCCCAGGAGGCTGGGAGACTAACTACCAAAACTGTGCAAGGCATAATTCGGGCTATCAGGAGTCTGACCCACTACTAGAGCTATACAATGCATAGTCTAGACTGGACTTCCGAGGACTGAAAATGTGTAATGCACAATTTCAGTCAGGAGTGGCATGCAAACCAACAAACTGCATTGCGCAGTTTCTTGGCCAGCAAGGCACTGCCTCCAAGAATTATGCAATGCAAGCCTATAGGTCAGTGTTGGGCCAAAATTGCATAATTTTTGGAGGGAAGGAAAAGCCTTCACTTCCAAAAATGCACAATGCTAGCTGGGCAAGGCAAGGCCTAGGCTAAGGGAGCCCAGACCCGCCGACGGGCAACTGAAAACGTGAGAAGTCTGAATGCATGGTGATACTGAGTGTAAACAAGAGTGAATGATCATGCATGAAAGAAGTAAGTATAGGATTCATAAAACTGGAAATCATGCATGTGTGTGAAGCAATTCACCACAACAGTGATCATCGGTGCAAAAAACAATGTCATGCATGCAATAGCATTGAGATGCGAACTAAAAATGAAACGGTTCTTCTACAAGCTAACATACATGCAAACGATAGCAAGTGCTCATTGAAATCAAGCATACATAACTTACACAAGCCAAAACACAAAAAGTGATAGAAACGCAACGTAAGACATGAAAATCAGGCTTACCCCGAAGCAACTGAGTTGAATGTGTCAATGACTCCTCAATGCAATGTCGAATGTTAGAGCTACAAGATTAATGTGAGGAATGAGCTCTATAGTGTCTAGTTCATAAGTTTTGATAAAATTGAGGTTATAACATGCATGCCACAAATCTAGCAAAAGCGACACTTGGCGGGAGGTTTCTAAAATGAGCCTTGCATGTAATCTCTAGCTCCTAAAAATAGATCCCTAAATGTAGGGATTCCTCTACATGCTGCCTTGGGAAAAGAAGTCCATGCATGCAAATTAGTTTTTCTCAGTTGAGAAGGGAACCGTTAACCTGAAGGCACATGCATCGGTCTGTGACCCTGGGATGAAAATTTGCACAGTTCCTGGGCTGAGCTGGGCTAGCTATCCCAGAGGGATTTCGCAATTTATGGGAGGAACAGGTGATTGTCTCCCAGGATTGCACAATTCCTAGGCTGAGCAGTTGTCTTGGGTCAGATTGCACAGTTTTCTGGAGGAAGACTGCTTAACTGCTCTACGCAATTCTAGAGCTGAATAGGCTACCAGGCTGATTTGCACAATTTCTGGAGGGAAGGTTGGTTCTCCTCTAGAATTGTGCAATTTTCTGATGGAAGCCTGACAGACTGATTTGTGCAATTCTTGAGCTCAACAAGCTGGCCAGTTGATTTGCGCAAAAACTAGACTGAAGGTTGGTTCCCCTCCAAAATTGCATAATTTTCTGGGGGAGCTGCTTGGCCAACACATGGTCTAAGTCCGGAAAGATAGTATGTGAGGGGAGTGAAGAAAATTGACATGCAAAGGCTAACAAGACATTGAGAAACAACTAAAGCCTATATACTTGACGGTGAAAGACATGTTGCTGAGGATGGTTGGTAGGGGGGCTCCAAAACGTAGCTAAGGAAAAATTTTGGAGGGTGTTTGTAGCCACTACAACAATTGGTTAACTACGAAGCTAATGCGTTATCACAACCTCATAATGGGCCTTATCTGAAAAGGTATTATGCATGAGTTCCGTGTAATTACATTTGTACATTAGTGTGTGAATTCATTGGTGTGAATTGTTTATTTTTTGGTGTGATTGTTTTCTTTTCAGACACGTTTCTTTTTCTTACCTTGTGTTTCACTCGATTTGCAGATGTCGTCAAACCATTATGTTGGTTTTGTTGATGGTGCTTGTTGTAGCACATAGAACTTATCCTTCACATCTTGGGCACTCTTCGCCCTTGATGGCAAGTTGATAAATTTTCAAGGTATTTGCCTTAGACGAAAAACTAATAATATTATTGGGTACAATGCATTTATTGAACTCTTGTCAGAAGCAATTGATCTTAGAATTAGAAATTTGGTTGTTAAGTTATATTCACAACTCGTTGTGCTACAATTAAATAGTCATTACTCAGTAAGAAACCCGCAAATATTGCATATGTATCTACGTGTTCGATTACTAGAAAGAAATTTTGATTATATCACATATCAACACATTCCACGAAATTTGAATACATTAACCGATGCATTTCAAAATTATGTTTTAGATAGACATTTGTGTTAATTATAAAAATCGATCACATCATCATAATAACATGAAGACATAAGTAGACAATAGAAACATGCATGCATATATATATATATATATATATATATATATATATATATATATATATATATATATATATATATATATATATATATATATCTATCGAGTCTGTCAAAGTTTGTTCATCAAAATCAAAAAATCACTGTTCTCGAACACGTGGCTTTCAAAGCCTACAATAGCGTAGATAAACACGACTACGAAAAGGTTATTCGCCCACAAGATGCTCATGATAGCATGATACCACTCTGATCACTTGGCCTAACAACCGACACAGTCTCACAGACACTCCTACTGTATGCCTCTGGTATCGAAATGGCACGTCATCTATAGTTGCATTTTCTGGAATCCCTCGGACAATCACTTCTATATTTCATTCCATTTCTACCATAGGATCTACTCCTTCCTCATATAGAGCATCTTCTATCTGACGTGCTACTCGCCATGCTATTAGCGACATGCTAGGAGGCCTTTACGATGCTACACCCGCACAATTATCACAAGTAAACTCTCAGATACTCTTTAAACAAAAAATCATAAAACTTGAACATTTTCCAAAAACCAATTGTTACCTACATCGGTCCACTATGCACCCAGTGGTAGAGGCAGATCTAGATCTGCTCTGAATTTTGTGCCTGCATAGGCATAGTCATCCACAATGATCAGTTGCTAGTGCAACCAACCAAAGAACTGTAGAGGGAAGTGCATTTGCTAGCCTCCTCCCCCTTGAGGCATGATATCACTCCATCTGAGCAGCCTCAGATCTTGTGGAGTTGGTTCATCCACCTCTACCCACTGGTATCGAAATAGGGGCACATGCTCCAAAATGAAAGAGACCAAAATAGATCCAAAGCTGAACTTCTTCAAGTTTCCTAAGTTGCCTTTGGTCAACTATCTCTTCATGTTGACCAACAGTCCCTCGCACGAGTTGAACACTGTTGGAGCAAGGCAATCCAATGCATATTGGAATTGTGATTTCCAAATCTCATGCAACTCATGCACCCCATCTATATGGGCCATGGTGTGTAGAATTGTCCCCAAGGGAATATCTTCGATGGTTTCTATATGCACCTTCTTGCTCACAATTGTCTCTGCATCTGAGCAATTCCTTCTGATTAAGGTATTGGTGCTCTCACCTCGAGCACGAGATCTAAGGAGTTGGACTCTCTCCCATTTTCTAGACAATCTAGTGATGAAGTAGTTTTCAACTACTTCTAGCTCTAGTTCTTGATCTCCAATGATGAAGATATGTCGATCAACATCCCATAGACTGATCAAATAGTGTAACAACTCATTTTGAGCTCTGAGTCCTAGGGTTCGGAAGAACTTCAGTAATGCGTAGTCCCTCAAAGCATTGACACATTCAACGCTTTGGGCATCTTGTTGATATTCTACCTCATGACCTCTTTCCTTCCATTCCATGGACATGACTGTTGAAATTTCCTACAAGAAACCCATAAACATCATTTAAATGCCCTTCCACGAATCGAAATCATGAAAAAAATATCAAGAAAGAGGATTTGTCTTTCGATTTTCCACTCTGCGTCCAGCGTGACTGTCTAATTTTTTTTCAACCTTTTGGGCTCAGGGGCAATCAACATGGATCTGATGAGCAGACTCGTGCTGGTCGCCCCCCATTTTAAAAATTGAAATCCTTCCCTTTACCAGCTAAAATTCCTATGAAATGGCATGAAATAAGAATGAAAAGCAAGAGAGAAAGGAAGAGTTCTTACTTGCAGCTGATGGTTTGTGAAATGGTGCCCTATATCTCCCACACTGCTTGCCAGAAGAATCAAGGAAAATAGGGTAAAATGGACTCTCCAATTTACTCCAAGTGAAATGGTAAAAATGTTTTCACTTTTGGTCTTTTTATAATTTTTTAGACACATTGTTTCCATATTTTATTATTTTTCTCGATATCAGTGGTGTGGTTGTCTTTGTGCAGTTACAGGCTGTTTTTGGTGGTTACAGTGATCATTTTTTATCAATTCAATGAGTTTTTGTTTGATCTCTTTTTTGGACTCATTAAAAACAAACGAAAAAGGAACCCCCCTGGAGTCATCTTTAAGCTCTTTTCTGACTCTTGAAATATGAAAAGATCGTCGAGTACTGGTCTTTCCGAACTCTTTAAATTAAATGAATTGATTTCGTATCAGTATACGTTTACCCCTTTTTCGAGTTGGGATTGACTACTTACAAAAAAGGAACACCTTGGTCGACATGCTCAAGAGGTTCTCTCGAATATTATTTTCTACCTTTTTGGGTTCAAGAGACAACTTACGAAAAGGGAAATGATCGAGTTTTATTTTTCTTCTCCTTTTCAAACTCTCTAAATATGAAAAGGACACAGAGTTATTCTTTCATCAGACTCGTTAAAATTAAACGGTGAAAGACTTGTCACCATGATGAGGCTGAGTTTCTCCTTCCTAGAAATCGTAAAACTTGTATGATTTTACAGGGTAAGTTCCTCAAATAGAACACCAAAGGACACTGCTCACAAACAGATCACAAATCAATACACCAGTATTCTTGATGTGGTTAAAACCCTTAAAGAGGGAAATAGTCCAGGGCTTGAGCCAACACGACCGCTTCAGGCAATTTATTAATAAAAGAAAGAAAATTTACATAAGCTTCTCTCATGAATGGTCACACCAAAATTGACCCTCCATACTCTTTAAATAGATATCATGGACCAATCGGGTGTTAAGAAATGGATTAAGTGTCGGTAATACTGAGGAGAGAATGAACCATCAGATCACTTCATGTCTAGAACATATTGTGACCATCAGATTGTAAGTTACAAAAGTACATAGTAAAGAAACACACTTTACCTGACTCTACACTAGACCAAGTTATACTTAACTATTTCCTAACACCCCCCCTTTAGAACAACTTGGGATAGGATTTAAGGATGTACAAATATGACACAATAGGAGAAGGAAGGAGGCATTAGAGCCTGTCCCCCCTTGGTGACAACTTCCTGAACTCCAACCATAAATCGAAGTTTAGTAAATTGTACCTCTGTGAGAGCCTTTGTAAAGATGTCTGCAACTTGATCATCTGTTGAACAATATTGCACTTCAAGAACATGGTCATGAATGAGCTTTCTGATGAAGTGCATGTGTAGTTCAATGTGTTTGTTGCGTTGATATCGGACAGAATCTTTGCATAGTTGAATGGAACTTTGATTATCACACCAAAGTGTAGTCACATGTTGTTGACGAAAACCAAACTCTGACATGATCTGACGAAGCCACATGGCTTCCTTACTAGGTTCTACATCACAACGATACTCTGCTTCTACTGAAGAAAGATAAATGGCACTTTGTTTCTTGCAATCCCATGTAATAGGTCCAAAACCAAGAGTGAAGACATAACCTGCAGTAGACTTCTGATCATCAGGGTCACTAGCCCAATCAGAATCAGTGAAACCAACCAATAGAGGAGATGCTTCTGCATTGTAATGAATCCCAAACTGAACTATACCTCAAACATAACGAAGTATTCTTTTAGGTTCTTTCTAGTGAATTTCATGTGGTCTTTGAATAAACCAAGCAATAAGGCCAACAACAAAGGAAAGGTCAGGATGAGTATGGGTCAAATAGAAACGTTTTCCTACAAGCTGATGGTATAAGGTAGCATCAACTTCAGGGGAAGTACAAGTGATTGAAATTTTGGCTCCAAACTGAAAGGGAGAAGGGGTTGGCTTATAGTCTTCCATGTGAAAGTGGCATAGAAGATCACAGGCATACTTGGACTATAAAAAGGAAATACCTTCCTTGGATTGCAAGACTTGAAGACTAAGAAAATAATGCAAGTGTCCTAAGTCTGTAATTTCAAAATGCTTTTTAAGGCTGGACATCACATGGTTTATAAGGTTGGGATCACTACCAGTAAGGATAATATCATGAACATAAAGAACAAGAATGATAAGAGACTTACCCACTTTCTTGGTGTAGTCAGTATTGTCAGAATGACACCTAGAAAAGTCAGTATCTAAAAGAAAGCTATCCATTTTTGCATTCCAATCCTGAGGGGCTTGATTGAGACCATAAGTGGATTTCTTAAGTCGACATACAAGGCTAGAGTATGTTTGTATAAAGCTAAGAGTTTGTTCCATATAGTTTTCTTCATGCAAGTCCCCATGCAAGACGAAAGATTTGACATCCATCTGATGGACTTCCCATTTGAAAGAGGCAAGAAGGGAAAGAACAGGGTGGATAGAGTTCACTTTGGCAACAGGAGAGAAGATTTCAATATAGTCAATGCCTTCAACTTGTGAAAATCCCTTAGCAACAAGAAAGGCTTTATGTTTATCAAATTTTCTGTCTGGTCCAAACTTGGTTCTATAAACCCATTTACATCTAACAAGTTTTCTTCCCTTTGGAAGAGGAACAAGATCCCATGTATCATTTGCCAATAATGAACGATATTCTTCATTCACAGCTACGTCCCAATATGGATGGCCTGAAGCTTCTGCAAAGGTGTCAGGATCATAATTCATTGAAACTTGAGCCAGTAAAGAAGAGGCTCTATCGAACTGAGAACGTGTACGTTGTTGATCTGTAGGATCACCTGCAAGAGAACTTGCTACATCCTAAGTAGCACAGACCCATTTTGGAAGATGAGGAGTTGAAGGAGGATCCTGAGAAGGCGGGGAAGTATTATCATCCTCGCTATCATCATCTGAAGAAGAAATAATTTCAGAAGTAGAAGGGATAGAGAGAGGTGGCACATCCACCAAACTAGGCTCGTAGGCTAATATATTTTTAGCAAACTTTACATCTCTTCTAATGATAACATTTTTGGATTTAGGTGAAATAGTTCTATATCCTTTGACATCTTCAGAATATCCAGCAAAAATACATTTTTCACTCTTAGGTTCTAAGGCTTTATGTTTCTCATCTGGAATATGGGCCCATGCTTCACCTCCAAAAACACAAAAGTGACTTACATCTAGTTTAATTGAGCTCCATGCTTCTTCTGGAATGATATTCTTTAAAACCTTAGTAGGAGTGCGATTTACTATGTAATTTGCACAGTTAGTTTCTTCTACCCAAAAATTAAGACTCCTTTATATTGAAGCATACAATTAGCCATTTCCTTTAAGGTGTGATTCTTCCTTTCAGCTACACCATTTTGTTATGGAGTATATGGAACAATATGTTGCATTTGAATTCCATGCTCAATGCAAAAGTTTATGAATTTTTTGTTAACATATTCTCTGCCATTATCAGATCTTAGCTTAAGAATTTGATGTCTAGATTGTTTCTCAACAAAGGCCTTAAAGGTCAAGAACACATTAAATACTTCACTCTTGAGTTTTAAGAAGTATACCCAAGTGTGTTTTGAGAAATCATCAATGAAAGTTAAGAAATACTTATAAGCAGAGAATGAAACAACTGGAAGTGGACCACATAAATCACTATGCACAAGCTATAAATGGCATGAGGTGTGCCAAGAGGCACGTTTTTCAAAACTATCCCGATGATGTTTTCCGAGTACACATCTAGAACAAACACCATCTCTGCAAGATACCATAGGAAGACCTGTCACCATAATTTATTTACATAGATTTTGAAGGGAGAGATAGTTTAAGTGACCAAATCGCTCATGCCAAAGTTTGCTAACTTCATCATTATGAGAAACAAATACCGAGGGAAGATTTGATGACCCAAAGTTGTTAAAATTATACAACCTTGCAGAATCATCAACAATTCCAGTAGCTAAAATTTGTCTAGGATCTCTTAGGTCCTTAATTACAACATCATGAGGTGAAAATTCAACAGTTTTACCTTCACCTGTATGAGTTATCTGATATATAGATAGAAGGTTGCAAGATACGGTAGGAACACATAATACTTCATTAAATTGACCATTGTCTAGATGAATAGTTCCAGTCCCTACAACACTAAGAGATCTATCTTCACCAACATATATATTTTTGGTGTAACAATCATTTAAATAAGAAAACATGGCTTTGTTTTTGGCCATGTGATAAGAAGCTCCAAAATCAATGAGCCACTCATGAGAATGAGAAGAAGAAGAAACATTTAGTGCACAACCAGACCGAGATGCTTGACAACCACATGGAAAAAGTGCTATTCCTTAAGATGAAGTTGAATTTGAAGATTGTTCCAAATGGATGTTATTCTTCTTCATTGTTGCTTCCAAGGCATCCATCTTCTTAAAGCATTTGGATTCTAAGTGGCCATCTCGATTACAAAAGTTGCAATGTCTATCAGTCTTCTTCCCTTTGTTTTTATTTGCCTTATCATTTTATTGAATTTATTTTTCATTTTGAGACTGAAATTTCTCAGGACCATTGGTTGGTTTAGGACCATTCTTTTTAGGATGTTGTTTCTTATGATTCTTTGAACTTGGTTTCTATTGGGCGGCTAGGGCTTTCTTAGAAGAGCTTACAAGATTAAGAAGACCAAGATGTAATATTTTTTCTTGTTCTCTTATTAAAGAATCACAAAAGGCATCAAAATAGGGGGACTTGTAGGCTTGTCCTTGAGAAATAAAGGCTTCTCTAACAGAATGGAAGGTGGAAATAAACACATAGTAGGTTGGTCCTAACTTAGTAAGAATAGAATAGATAAGGCTACCATCTTCTTTATTAACCTTAACACCTTCCAAGATAAGTCTAAGGGTCTTGAAGTTGGACAAAAAATATTCAATATAAGAAAAATTATTGGGGTCCAACGTAACCAACTCATTTTTGAGTTGATGGGCTCTAATTTCATTTTTAATTCTAAAACTTTTAATGAGTTGTTTCATTGCTTCATCAGGGGTATCAAGTTCCACGATATGGAATCTAACGTCTGGAGAAATAAACATCCCTATCAACCCACGTGCTTGATCTTGCCTATTTTTCCATTTAGTTGCCTTATCTTCATCCTTAGGTTTAGATTCTTGGCATGAGGCTATTCTATAAAGACCTTTAATTCTAAGTAAATCCACAATGTAGGATAACCATTAGAAGTAGTTGGTGTTGTCAAGAATAACCTGGCATGGAATCCCATTTTAACATAAACTAAATATGTAGATGCTGAAACTAAGTGTTCCAATGGAAAAATCTCAAAAAATTAGGCCGATTAAAAAAACGGCTCTGAAAACGGCTTTCGGATGAAGAAATTATGGCTTTTTGAAACAAAGTTGTTGAAGACACCGACGAAGTACATGAATGTGCGAAAGTGAATGATAATGTTATATTTTAAAAAAATCACCGCCCAACCCCCCCCCCCCCCCCCCATCCTCTTTCCAAACTTAATTTAATTAGCTCACTTTAAAGAAAAATATGTGACCTACTTTTATAAATAAGTGAAAGTCACTTTTATAATGGTACTTTATGAGCTACCCACTAAATTGTAACTTAAATAAAAGATAAAGAGACTTTAGAATTATAAGTGATTCAATTTTTATAATGGGTGAGAACACTTTTACATAAAGTAACTTTAAAACATAAGTTACATGTGCTTTTTGAAAAAGTAACTCAACAAAAAGAAGGACTTGAACCCAAGACCTCTATTCTCATAAAGTAACTTTGGACCAAGTGAGTTGGTTTAAAAGGTTAGTAATTTTTGGAAAAGAGGAAAGGTTTTTTTTTTTTTACTTGAAAAAGCCCTTTTTGCCTACAAAACAAAAAACCACACAACCCAACATAGACATGCAAAAAAAACTAAACCTTATGGCTTGAAGTTAGCTTTCGCAGAAACTAAATATTTTCTTCAATGTTTCTGATTTCTGAGATCACACTAAGGCGTGGCGAAAAAGAGCATACGCATTATAAAAATCCTTCCTCTCTGTTTCTGATTTGCCCAAATCACACCGAGTCACGGGGAAAATAGCATATGCCTATTTCATCCATTTCAACCATTTTTTATCACATCATTTATCATGATTTATCATATAATTCCATTTTATAATTATTTATGCTCTTATGGATAAATATTATTTCTTCTCCTTTATTTTTAATAAATTGATGATTATTATGCATGATTTTACCAATGATGGTTTATTAATAAATTTTTTGTAACATCACTCACCATTTTAGCCTCCAAGATATTTTCTATATTGCAGATTTGATCTCCAGCTCATCATTAAATATGTCAACTCAGAAATTCGCTGGAATAAGAAGTGACAGTTTTGCATTGGACATTTCGGGCAAATGGAGAAGAATCTGGAAAATCTGAAACATGGGTTTTGTTCAAAACAGACCAAATTAGTTTTGTATTGAGAATTTTTCCCAAATTTGGTCCGTATTAAGAGAAACAGAAGGTTCTCTGAAGACGTTTTTCTCAGATTCGTTGTTGTGGCCGGTTTCCAAATTATCTTAGTTGCAATACCAAATTTGACCTGTTCCTGTTGAATGCTGATGGAAAGATATTTCAGATATGATCTTGCTGATCAATTTGTTGTGAACAATCCAATTTTGTTATGGGAATCATTTTGTAATCATATTTGTTGTAACTTCTCTCTGCTCTTTGTGTATTTAAATGAGAACAAAGATCAAAGAGGGATTATTAGAGATTAGAGATTAGATTAGAGATAGATAGGATAGGATAGGAGGAGATATAATGGAGGGATTTAACTTTTCACTGGGGACCTCAATTGTAATATACAAAATGTTATTCTGAAGGATGCATCATGTTGTAATGAGGATTGAATTCAATGGTTAATACATAATCTACATTTCTATTCATTCGTGTTCTCTAAAGTAGCTCAGCAATATTCACTGGTGGCTAGGGCCCAACCCCTAGTGGATCAAACTGCGATTCCTTGTGTTATATATTTCTGATTCTCGCAAGTGTGATTGGTTTGATAATTTTCCTGTTTTTTGTGAGTTTATCTTATTCACTATTTACCACTTTCCTGTATTGAAGTAGTACATTTTCTTTACATGTTTTACAATGCTATCATTTGATTCGATTGACGCTTATTCTAGATTAAATTATTTAGACAATGATTCATATTGATTTAATCAGCTGTAAGAGTTTGGTTATCGCTATTGAACTCTCAGATTAATATCATTGCTAGTTGGATTGCTTAGTGGAGATTGAGTATGATTTAGATTGAATTAGCTAAGAAGAGATGAGTTATTGCTACTATACTCTCAGCTAATGCTATTGTTAATTGAATTGCTTGTGTGAGAATTGATTACAATTTCAGTAGAGAATTGAGTCTGAAGCTTAGATGTCATATTCCCTTTCATAATTGCAATTTGAGTTTATTCGATGCATCCGCTTTACTCTTGTATCAAAGATATATACTTCATTTTAAGAAACATTACTCTCTGGATTTATAGCACGCACATATTGTGTACACTCTTGGAATAAAAAGACTTACCCAAGTTGATAATTAATGTGAGGAAATTAGGAGTTTTAACTAACACCTTTTAGCACCCAACACCTAACACAATAGAGTAGTCCTCTCGGGCCGAAAGAAATAAGAAATAGTAGATCTAGGAAATGACAGTCAAATGAGGTTGTACCGGCTTCGGATTTGGATCACCAATGGATGCGGCCCTCAAATAGCTTTGATACCATGTAGGAATTTACAAGGTAAGTTCCTCATATAGAACACCAAAGGACACCACTCACAAATAGATTATAGATCAATACACTAGTATTCTTGACGTGGTTAAAAACCTCAAAGAGGGAAACAGTCCATGACCTGAGCTAGTGCGGCCACTTCAGACAATTTATTAATAAAAGAAAGAAAATTTACATGAGCTTCTCTCATGAACAGTCACACTACAAATGACCATCCATGCTCTTTAAATAGAGATCATGGACCAATTGGGTGTTAAGCCATGGATCAAGTGTCGGTATTACCGAAGAGAGAATGAACCGTCAGATCACTTCATGTCTATAACATCTCATGACTGTCGAATTGTAAGTTACAAAAGTACATAGTAAAGAAACACACTTTACCTAACTCTACACTAGACCTAGTTATAATTAACTATTTCATATGTGTAGGAATATCCTAACAAAACTTACTAGGATGGATTCATTCTAAGAATGAACTTATACGACAAGAATATGTTATTCCCTTCAAGTTTGTGATTAAAAATAATTGGGGTAATCACTAGAAATAGTGGGGAAAATGAAATTGAAACATCTCTTGTATAGGAAACATGTCGCTCTTGAACATGACACTCATATGCTTCTTGTGTCGGGTTTGGGATATCCTCACTCAGTCACTTTTCTTTCTAGGTTTGGGTGATCCATTTTTCCTCTCATCTGACTATTCCATTTCATCATCATGACACTTGGTCCTATGTTGATTCAAATGCTTCCACACTCTAGAGTCGTGTCTCCGATGTTCAAGACAAGTCATATATGTAGTTTATTACCTATACATTGTCTGACCTTTTTCCACATTCTTGGATCATACTCATTTATTCCACTTTATTCCTTGTTTTTGGTCGATGACAAGGGAATCATTATGGCCCTCCTTCGATGGATCACTTTCTGTCGACTTCATCTCATTATCTAGGAAGATGACTTAAAGACCCCCTTTCAGTACCTTAGAGCTTGCATGCCTTAATGGCAAGTTATTTTCATCCGACTATAGGTTTTCATCATTGGCCATCGATCGGATGTTTCCATGATTTTTCTACTTCAACTTCATTTTCACATTCATGGATTGTACTGGTGTACCTTGAGGATCGTCGTCATTATTGATGGTTTCTCGCATGCATGTTAACGGTCCACAACATTGGCCTGTAATCAGGTGGCTTTCTAGCATGTTCGACTTTGACACATTTAGTCGCATGTTAGAATTCATACTTCGATCAGGTTGGGATGGAGCATGTTATCACAAAATCAAGCACTGAAGGCTGCTAATCAGTCAGACTCTGTGTAACTATTTCAAACCAGACTTTTGACTAAGGCTTAGCCTCCTTAGCCTGAGAGGGCTCTCTCAAAGGGTTATTGATTTTAAATATTGATGAGATGGCTAACTCTTGCAAAGTAAATTTAACATATAAATTGGCTGGACAAACCTTACAAAGATTCCCATTGGGCTCATGGAGTTAATCATCATTTCAGCAAACTATAAAACCACTTATTCATAGAAGTCAGGGCATGTAATGTTTAAACACTCAAGACACCTCTCAAATAAACCTCAACTTACAAATACACACAGGAAATCAGAGCAGCAGAGTGAATTCTGAGTGACTGTGTATCTATAAAGCTGTAAAACATAAAGGATAAAACAAAACCACATATATCTTGAGCATATGAAACAATGTATGAATCCTGAGAAGAAAAAGCAGTCATTTGTATTACTGAAAACAAGTTCTTGCATAAGCCAAAATAAACTCTGTTTCTCAAAAACATCCAACCCTTTGTTTATTTCTGTTTCAGCTATTTATAAAGTTCTTCTACCTGACTCCGATTCATCTGAGGGGAACTCGAAGTCTTTTTCTAATGACACCTATTCACCTTTAAACTAACTAATAAAAGCCACTTACTACTAACTGACAGCTCTAGAAACCTAAAACAAATAAGATTCTAATTCTACATCATGTTGGACATAGCATTTATTACAATCAAGATTCATTCTCTGCCAAGTGGATTACTACAGCGGTAGCTTTGATGGCTTTAATTACAATGAACTTCATTCTTTGACATCTGCTCTCTTTCTGGCGGTGGCTGTGATGAACCTTTAATGCTCCATGTTTGTCTTCAATGACATATCTTTCTGTTACCCTGAAACATAGGCCCCTGTTTGTCGGTCTTTGATGTGCTGCTCCATATTCGAATCCAACGAAGCATGCCTTTTATCTTTGATTACTCGAAATAGAACAGGCTGCCACGTCTTCGATGTGCTGGCCATTTTTCCATGTGTGAAGACAACACCTTTCAAAAAGATTCGCTGATTTGTCAATCATAATTGATTGGCTCAACTGAAACATGCAACTACAGCAGTTTCGTAGCGCGCTACGAAACTGCTGTGTAATCACAAAACACAGCTTTAACATCAAAGTCAGACTGTCTTGAGCCTCATTTATCTTGACATGGTTTTGGCTCATCTATTTTAAACTTTGCATAAATAGACTTGTTGATCCTCGCACTGCTTGACAGATTTTTCACCTGCATAAAAGATTGCATCTACAGTTGCTGGAAGACTACACCTCTTAGTCACCTCATTTCTGAGATTTTTTATCATCACTTGGTTATAAATCTTACCAAGGACTGCAAATCGATTGCGAGCAACAAAAACAGCAGATCCTCCAAGAAATACCTCTGGAATAGCTATATCAACACTTTCAGGCTGTTGACTCATTTCCACAATTCCACCTGCATTATCAGCTATTGGCCCAAACACATCCATTGTCAAAACATATGCTGCAGTACTCCCTCACTGCTAAGAATATAACAGCAAGCTCCTGAGATTTAGGTGATAAGCCTGCACAGTCCCGTTCCTTGAAGAGCTTGTAGATCAAAACGAAAACGATCTCACATTTTACCATACTGCCGCAGCACTAGTGTCAGGCATTCATGTTAGATCTTCTGCCATGCTTGCATGACGAACAAGTAGCTAGTGAGTATGGCCAAAAACAGATGTGAAATAAGACTTGCACAGACCACCAAAGTGCCGGAAACAAACACCAGATAATAATGTAATCCGCTCTCTGTAGCAATAGCATCCACAGCAGAGAGATTCCATGCTTCCCACATTTCCCAAAAGATAGAATCGTTCCAATGCAGATAACAGACCAGCCTCAAGTAGCAAGAACTGCTTATGTTCTAAAGTAAGTACCACAAGTGTCCCAAAACTTTGCAGTTTAAATATAGCACGCCACATTGCATGAATTGAAAAAACCTCAAATACCAAAAATACTCCGATGCCGTTGCAGAAATTGTCTGTTATAAAGCGTTTTCAAAACCTTGATCAGTCTTTCATGTGCTATACCCATGGCGAGGCCCTGAAGCACCAAGTTTCTTCCTACACAAGGCATTCCACACGTTAATTGTTTTCTACATCCCTTCGATGCGCAGAAGATTCAATTTTTTTTTTAAATTCTGTCTCCCACCAGGAAGCAGTGACTCTCTTCCTTGTAAAATACTCCTCGAGATCAACAATTTGCCAGAAAGACGGATCCTGGAAAGCCCTAAACCGGTTCTTGCATACTAGAGAGGCACCATTCCATCTTTCATCCAAATCCAACCTTGAAAATATATCGTTTTGTCATTTGTGGAAGAAATAAGAACTCTGGAAGCACGATCTACCAGTTTTGGAACCATTTTGTCCGCGAATGATGATCAATTGCATGACTATATTCAAAAGGCGCTTACGCTCTCCTCCATGTAGCTTTGCATCATTAGCTGCTAACAAGACTTGCTCAACAGAAGCGCTCATGTTCCTTGTCCAATATGAAATGTGGCATTAGAATGCTGATGGCCTGATTCGATCAAATTTCGCCTGCTGGGTCTCCCTCCAACCACGGCAATCATGGGTCCTGTGGAATTTCTATCCGAAGCCGAAACATAATCACCATGAATCCAAACGTTTGGAAATTGGCTTTGCGAATTGCAAAGAGTCCTTCAATCGAAAACTGCACTTGTTTGTTAATTTCTCCCTCATGAAGAATACCCCTAAATCGCTCAAAAATCCCATAGCGGCCTTGAAGTGATGGGTCTTGAAACATGGACCCGCATTCCTCTACAAATCCAACAGCAACTCAACACTATCGTCTGTAGGATTCTCCAGCAAAACAGTAAGAAGTTCCAAAGCAATGATCTCATGTGCAACTTGTTGGTTCACTAGGTGAGCTATGAATTTTGTCGCTGCTAGTAACAGAGGCTTGTCATTTCATTTGAAAACCCTCTTAAGCTGCAAAATAAACCTTCTCAAAAGGAGATTACCAACTTCTAGAAACTTTGTATTCACTACAGCAACCAAGGCAGCAAAAACATCATTAAATCCAGGTGATGCCATCTAGGATTTCATAAATGACCTACAAAATAGACCTCTTCCCTGGATAGGGTTCTCTGCAAAGAGCTCTGGAATAATGTTTTCAATGTTTGATGCGTTCACTTTGTTTATAGCGCTGATTATCACAGAAGGCTTCTTCCAAAGAAAGAATGCTCCAGATAAACCTAATGAAACACCACCCATTGGGATACTAAAAACCTTATAAGCTGACAACTGTTGATGCAAACCCAATGGATTTTGATAAACATGACAGCTGTGAAAGGGCCGCTATGGATTAGGACAAATCCCCAATTTCGTAGCGCGCTACAAAACCCCCTAAACATGTAGCGCTGCGAAACCGCTAAAAGGATTCATGTGCTTATTTGCAAACATTTAGCATTGAAATTTTGTCAGTGATAACAGTGGCTCCACTTGGGATAGTGTGCCCTTGTGGTACACTAAGAACATGCAGATCGAGTGCCTTATCCATTTATGACAAACAGGAATTTGCTTGAAAAGCATGACTGTAGGAGAAAGAAAGCTACATCTACTGAAAAATGCTCAGTTGACCTTGAGATTATTTGCATTTACCTACCTACCTACCCTAACAATTTCAACTTCTTTTTGCTCAATCAATATGAAATTTCCAATGTAGCCAATCCTCTGTTTTATATGATATTTGCTTTCTTTGACTGCATCAGAATTCAGAGCCAATATGATAGTGTGATGACCGTTGCCACTGAAATTGTCTCTAATCTTTATACGTAAACTGAAGCACTGGAGAGTAAAACTCTTCCATGTAATCAGCTATAGGATCCCAGAATACATGATCAGCTTGATTTTTCTTGTAACTTTCTGGCTGTGCAAACTGATCTTCAATAACAGTGTACACTTCTTCAACCGTGAAAGAGAAAGGAAGCGACACTCTTTCCTTGTGTTCTGCCATAGAAAACTTCTGAAAATAATGATCATGATTATGAAAACTATATGCCTGAATTTGACCTTCTAAACCTTCAATGTCTTTCTCAATGTCTTTGGCAAATTCATCCAAAAATCTCATCTTATCCTCTGCCTTGCAGTCAAAGGATTTTAGATACGAGGACAAGGATAAAGAAAAAATTTCATCTATTTCTCCATTACTATGATCATTATTCCATTGTTTGAAACCTTGAATTGAAGGAGAGTTCACCACCACCTCTGACCTATCTATCCATTCCTCTAAAAACATAAGCCATAAATCTTGAAATGACTTAATGGATTTGATAGGAAAGCTTCCAATCCATTGTTTACATTTCCCTTGAAGTGAATCATAGAATAACAGAGCACAAGACCCTAAGTTCTAACTATTATAACTCAGGCTATGGGGAGTTATGTATTTTTCATGATTGTATACATGTTTCTTCTATATGGATGGCTGTGACCATACTGTAGGACTTTATATTTATGATGATGATAATCCTTCTATATCAGGTGTCTACATCCATACCTTGGATCTTATATTTCTAGACGATCTTTTTCATTCGAATGGCTTCACCCATGCCGTGGATCTTTTCACATAGTCCTTTCTATCTAAATGGTTGCGTCCATACCATGGATTCGTGTTTCGATATCAGATATTCATATGTATATGAGTCATTGATTTGAAGGTCTCCTGACAGTGTTTGTTCTTGTCCTTGCAAGAGCTCATAAAGCATCTCATCCATCACTTCCTCTTCTGCCTTCATGCGTTAGGGGGAATCTGTTAAACATTATTTTGTCACGCCTCCTGCACTTCCTTGTGTCATACCCCAGAGTGCCCGAAACTTCACAATTATGCAGTGTATCCATCCTGATATGGATTCTAGATCCTCCCTAAAGATTTAATGAAAACATGCCTTGAGCCTTCCTTGAAGAAGTAAGCTCAAAACCCTAATTTTAGTGTCATTGTGACTATGACACTAGCAACTAGTGCTGATGGAAGGTTGCACTATACTAGCCTCACGCTGGCAATGCATTTTTTTCTTGGATACTCGCGCTGGTCCCTAAAAGGCAAGTTTTCCCAAAGAGGACAAGAAGCCTCATGATCTAGAGGATTCCAGAACGATGAGCTGGAAGTTGTTCATTGTGGATGTGGTCAAATTCTCCCAATATTTCCCTTTGATCTTATCCCTATGAGCTACCTCCTTGAGATGAGGGTCTTCCCCTATCGTTGGAGAGATCGTGTTAATTTTAGGTATGTTATATGCTAGAGCGGTTTATTTAATTTCTTTTCCATATTAGCAATCACATCAGCATAAAGTAAACTACATATAGAACATAAATATAAATCACAGAAGACAAGCCAAGACAAGAGGACACAAGATGTGGCACGAGCCAGGGAAAAACCCCACAATGTGTGGGGAAACCCTTTGATCAAATCTTCTTTTATCTTCAAAGTTCAGTAAAGAAAGAGAGAGAGAGATATTACATTTACAATAGAAGTCAACACTTTGACTTATTTAGATCTAGCATAGATCATTTCGTATAACGATGAGATCAGTTGAAGACATTTTTCTTCAATTGATTCTCCAAGGTGACTCCTTCACCTATCATCATGTTGCATCGTGTTCATTTGTTGCACCTTACTATGTATACCATCATGCACCATCATGCACCATCATTCTGCTCATGATCTCATACATCATGCTACCCATACATCATGCTGCCCATACATCATGTTGTCCATGATCTACATCATGCTTCCCATGCTCATGATCTCATTTATCATGATGCTGCCCATTGCATCATTCATCATAGTTGCACCATTGTTGCACCTCTACTGAGATCATGCTTGCAGTACCTTTTGAAGTTGTTACAACAACATCTTTCCTATGATGGGATCTATTGAGATCTTCACTATGCTCTTTGTTAGATAACTTCATTTAGGGCTACATTATTATAATGACAGTTTCATATAAATACTATATATAAACTGTAGTGATAACTGTGAGATGACAATGATTGAGAAGCTCATCCTTAAATTGATGTTGAGACATTACTGATGAGCTAAAAGAAGCACAGATCAACTCTCTGCCCTACGTATAAAATATGAGAGCAATACGTTGACTATATAGACTGTGGCTACATTTGACTGCGAGTTAGGGTTTAGCGTATGAGTGTTGCGTTCATCCCTTAACTGTGTTGCATGATGAGGCTTCTGGACAGTGTATGATGCTGCGTTCCATTGACATCATTCATCTCTTAATTGCGTTGCATATCGAGGCTTCTGGATAGCAAATGATGTTGCGTTCCTTTGACAATGTTCAGATTCCATGATTGTCCTTGCTGTATAGATTCTATAACTGTGTACTGTTTCGTTGTGCATCTGGTTGCTATTGCAGTGTATAAGGTATTCCAACGTATCTGCGTATGACCTAAAAATTAGTCTTCATAACAATGTGTTGACTGCGTGGGATCAATCTTCAAGACTACGTTGGTTTATGACTGCGTTTCAATATTTCCATGACTGCATATTCCATGGCTGTGTATAGACTATGTCTCAAGAACGTATAGAGTCCTCATGCTGTTGCGTATGTATATCTACATATTCTATTACACAATGGAGCAGATTCATCACGTTGTCATGAACTGCGTGTTTCATGAATAGCGTATATGGTCTTACGTTGACTAAGTGTAGAAGTCTTCCATTACTGTGTATATGGCATCACGTTGTCATGAACTGCGTGTACATATCTCTTATTATGGCATGTAGATAGATCTTCATTTTCCAGCGTAGATAAGACCTCATCTACTGCGTGGATGTGCCCTCATCATAGCATATGGACTGCGGCTCTTTCTACTATAGCTATATCTGTAGCTAGGGCATCCAACGTATTCTCTTTATGTGTCTTCTCCTTCTCCAAAAACCCAAGACGTGGAGAGGAGGAGTTCACCTGGAGAATATATCTCAAATGACCTCAAATCCTCATCTATTTATACCAAAACGTATATGTTGAATACACATGACGTTTGGACTTCTTGAGCCCACATAAGTTGCTAGTCTGCTAGATAATAAATCCATAATCAAAATAAATTCATATCTCCATAAATACTTATCGGAATCGGATAATATTTGGATCAATCCTACACCTCTCGATGAGAGGGATCTAATAAAAATATCAGCTGCCATAAATAAGCTGACCCATATGGAGTTTGGCCCTAGTTTCCAATTAACACTCCCTCTCAACTAGGGAGAACTCCATCCGATGATCCATAAGTCTGACTGTACTATCTCTACCATCAGTGCCCTGCACTGCTCTGCCCAACTCTGCTTAGCTCTACTCAGCTCTGCTGGCTCTGCTCAGCTCTGCTAGCTCTGCTTTGCTCTGCTCAACTCTACTCTGCTCTGCTCAGCTCTGCTAGCTCTACTCAGCTCTGCTGGCTCTTCCCTGCTCTGCTCAACTCTGTTGACTCTGATCAGCTCAACTTAGCTCTGCTGAACTATGAAGAAGAAGAATTGATCGAGAATGTCTCATACAATTCTCCACTAACTCGAAGTCAGTCTCAGCGTCATAGTGGGCACTACTCCTACCACTGGTCCTAGACCAGTATCGCAGGCTCAGAGAGTGTACCACTAGTCCCAAACCAGGCTCAACCGACCCAAAGTTAGCATCATAGTATTACCACTCTCACTCATCCCAGACCAGTCCTGCACTGACATGAAGTCAGTCTCAGAGTATGTACCACTGGTCCCAGGCCAGTCTCAACCGACTCAAAGTCAACATCAAAGTAGGTACAACTCGTACCACTAGTTCCAGACCAGTATCGTAGGCTCATAGAGTGTACCACTGGTCCCAGACCAGTCTCAACTGACCCGAAGTCAGTGTCATAGTATGTACCACTCTCACTGGTCCCAGACTAGTCCTGCACTAACATGAAGTCAGTCTCAGAGTATGTACCACTAGTCCCAGACCAGTCTTAACCGACCCGAAGTCAATGTCATAGTAGGTACAACTCCTACCACTGGTCCCAAACCAGTATCATTGATCCCAGATCAATGGAGGTCATCCTAGCATAGGGAGTATGGTAGATACAATGATGCATCCATCGGTACTATTATGGTCCCTAACTTCATTTCCCTGCTCATTAATCAGATGAGAGGCACTTCCCATGAGTCCCAGACTACATGGGTAGGATTCCTTGATAGGAGAACTAATCAATCCTGTCCTCACACGAGAACACATCAATCCAGGCCTCATAGGAGAACACATCAATCCTACTACAATCGCCATGGAGAACACATCAATCCAGGCCTCACAGGAGAACACATCAATCCTGCTACATTCACCATGGAGAACACATCAATCCATGCCTCACAGGAGAACACATCAATCCTGCTACAATCGCCATGGAGAACACATCAATCCAGGCCTCACAGGAGAACACATCAATCCTGCTACAATCGCCATGGAGAACACACCAATACAGGCTTCACAGGAGAACAAATCATCTTGCTACACAGGAGAGCGAATAATCCTATTCCACAAGAGAGCGAATCATCTTGTCCCATAAGAGAGCAAATCATCTTGTTCCAGTGTGCACCACCGGGGGAGGGTGAGTCACCCTGTGGTCGTATGTTGCTCCAGTAAGAACCGCAAGCCCTCAGAGCTCCTAGAGCTCAATGTATGCAACATGCAGGACCCTTGTAAAAGGGTTTCTTGACGACTCCAAGTTGTTTGGGAAAATCACAGATTAGATCTTTCCTCGGGGCTTTGACAAGGTGTATCGACATGTACATCATCTTAATGCAATGGAGCCTCCTTGCTCATCGACTTACCATATCCCAGATGATGTCTATCTGTTGTGTAATCGATGAATATGAGATTCCTTAATAATCGAATCCCACTTCTAGTTGTTACAGAGATTCACAGTGGTATGTGATAAAACATCTCACTGAAGAGCTTCCCCAACCAGGCAGCTTCATACGAGATCATACTCATAGATATGTATCCAGTCTCGGTGGTGCTTATAGCAACCAAATTTTGCTTCCTGCTCATCCATTATATTGAAGAGGAATCCAAAGAGAAACAACACTAAGAAGTGCTCCAGTGATCCTCCACACTACTTGCCTAATAAGCGTTTGAATAACCATGCCGTTTCATATTTCTGGCAGTGTATCTCAATCCATGAGAGATTATGTCCTGAAGACATCTCAGATGATTCTTGGCACCAATCTAGTGAGGCTCAACCAAATATGAGCCCACAATGCTAACTGCAAAACAAATGTTTAGACGAAGGTTCATGAAGAACATCAACGCGAATGAGTTTTTGAAACTCAGAGGAATTTTCCAAATCTGGTCCGACATCACTACCATATAACTTCTGAAAGTCAAGATCCTCAAGGTAGTCATAGGCTAAAGTTTATCTTTCCAAATTCAGAATCAAACTCCCTTTGTCTTCTACAAATGAGAGGGTCTGCACCTATCAGACATAGGTGTCGGTATGAGAGGTATGTCATCCACAACCTTCGGATGGTTTGGATCGATTTCACTCCTAGTGAATCTCAGCTTCATCAGACAGCTGTTGATCCTCTCATACTACACCTCGGGTGTTTTGCTTCAAGCCATAGAGGAATTTCTTCCTTCTATATACATGAGATTCTCGTTCATGAATCTCAAAACTCCACGGGTTTTTTCAAACTTGTGGACCTTACCATCAACGAATGCCACCTTAAAACCTTCGACTTCCATCCCTGGGGTTTCTTGCTTCCTTGAAGAGTCAGTTGTGTCCTGATGACCTGCATCTCTACCATTTGGACACTCCTTCGCATAAGGGCCGAACTTATAATCAAGACATCTGCCTTTCCTATCCACCCTTAGATCTGAACTTCCAAATGAAGTGATCCTTAGATGGGCCATCAGAAACTTCTGCTGCACCATTCTAATAACATTCTCTGCTTCAGCTTCTCCCTTAGTGAATGAGAAGAGGGTAATGATCCCATTGATCATTTTGTCTTGTCCCAGCTATCTTTGCTTATTGCTCTTTCACTCTTGCTTGGGCATTGTCTTCACCTCAGCTCTGATACCATGTTAAGTTTAGGTATGTTCTATGCTAGAGAAATTTATTTAATTTCTTTTCCATATTAGAAATCACATCAGCATAAAGTAAACTGCAGATATAACATAAATATAAATCGCAGAATACAAGCCAAGACAAGAGGACACAAGATGTGGTGCAAGCCAGGGACAAACCCCACAATGTGTGGGGAAACCCTCTGATCAAATCTTCTTTTATCTTCAAAGTTCAGTAGAGAAAGAGAGAGAGAGATAGTACATTTACAACAGAAGTCAACACTTTGACTTATTTAGATCTAGCATAGATCATTTCGTATAACGATGAGATCAGTTGAAGACATTCTGCTTCAACTGATTCTCCAAGGTGACTCCTTCACCTATCATCATGCTACATCGCGTTCATTTTTTGTACCTTACCGTGTATACCATCATGCAACATCATGCACCATCATGTTGTTCATGATCTCATACATCATGCTACCTATACATCATGCTGCCCATACATCATGCTGTCCATGATCTACATCATGCTGCACATGCTCATGATCTCATTTATCATGATGCTACCCATTGTATCATTCATCATAGTTGCACCATTGTTGCACCTTTACTGAGATCATGCTTGCAATACCTTTTGAAGTTGTTACAGAAGCATCTTTCCTATGATGGGATCTATTGAGATATTCACTATGCTCTTTGTTAGATAACTTCATTTAGGGCTACATTATTATAATGACAGTTTCATATAAATACTATATATAAACTGTAGTGATAACTGTGAGATGACAACAATTGAGAAGCTCATCCTTAAATTGATCTCGAGACATTACGGATGAGCTAGCAGGAGCACAGATCAACTCTCTGCCATGCGTATAAAAGATGAGAGCATTATGTTGACTGTATAGACTATGGCTACATTTGACTGCGAGTTAGGGTTTAGCGTATGAGTGCTGCATTCATCTCTTGACTGTGTTGCATGATGAGGCTTCTGGACAATGTATGATGCTGCGTTCATCTCTTGACCGTGTTGCATGATGAGGCTTCTGGAAAATGTATGATGTTGTGTTCCATTGACATCGTTCATCTCTTGACTGCGTTGCATATTGAGGCTTCTAGTCAGTGTTCCTTTGTTGTGCATTTGGTTGCTATTGCAGTGTATAAGGTCTTCCAACGTATCTACGTATGACCTGAAAATGAGTCTTCATAACAATGTGTTGACTGCGTGGGATCAGTCTTCAAGACTGCATTGGTTTATGACTGCGTTTCAACATTTCCAAGACCGCATATTCCATGGCTGCATATAGACTGTGTCTCAAGAACGTATAGATTCTTCTTGTTGTTGCGTATGTATATCTGTGTATTCTATTACACAACGGAGCAGATTCATCACATTGTCATGAACTACGTGTTTCATGAAAAGCGTATATGGTCTTGCATTGATACCATGTCAGGCAGCATTTAAAATCACGCTCACAACCACGGTTCCGCTGCTGGGCTCATCACGCTTTCAGGCAACATTTAAAATCACGCTCACAACAGGTGGAGGGTAGTATAAGAGTTCACCGAAAAGCAGCAAACGTATATCATTTAGGCAGCATTTGAACCGGTAGCAGCAAACGTATATGAAACAACGTTCAATTCAAGCGTTAACCAAGCAACAAGGAGGAGTGGTCAGGTGTTGAGGAAATGAATCACAACGCAGAGGACAGAGGCGTTGAGGACAGTGCTCAGGTCAGAACGACAGAGGACAGCGCTTAGTGGACAGTGCTCAGACCAGCGTACAGTCCACAGTAGCAAAAATGAAGGGAGTTACAACTTATTTTGAGAACTGGCTCTGATACCATGTCAGGCCAGGCAGTAACTCTCCAATAGGCAGTAAAACTGACTCATATATTATTCCATTAGGTAGGTCTTTGTTATATACAATAGGGAGTGACTGTTCAGTTCATCTCCCGATGACTGTTCACATTCCTAATTTAATTATTTACATAAATTCACCAAATCATGAAGATTAGGTGTCAACATAAGTGTAGAATTCTTCCATTGCTGCATATAGGGCATCACATTTTCATGAACTGTGTGTAAAAATTTCTTATTATGGAGTGTATATAGATATTCATTTGCCAGCGTAGATAAGACCTCATCTGTTGCGTGGATGTGCCCTCATCATAGCGTATGGACTGCTGCTCTTTCTACTACAGCTATATCTGTAGCTAGGGCATCCAACGTATTCTCTTTATGTGTCTTCTCCTTATCCAAAAACCCAAGATGTGGAGAGGAGGAGTTCACCTGGAGAATATATCTCAAATGGCCTCAAATCCTCATCTATTTATACCAAAACATATAGGTTGAATAGCCATGACGTTTGGGCTTCTTGAGCCTACATAAGTTGCTAGTCGGCTAGGTAATAAAACCATAATCAAAACAAAATCATATCTCCATAAATACTTATCGAAATCGGATGATCTTTGGATCAATCCTACACCTCTCGACGAGAGGGATCCAATAAAAATATCAGCTACCATAAATAAGCTGACCCATATAGAGTTTGGCCGTAGTTTCCAATTTAATAGATCCTAACTCCCTCTCCCTGCCTATATATTCATCATCTCCCATTCCAAATGATTGGTCTCTGATTATTTGCACTCTTATGCTGAGATAGTGCCTACATGCTACTCATGTGGCTTGGAGAAGGAATGCATGGTGACCTTGAGCTTGGACTTGGAAATTCACTCAAGGAGGGATTATTAACCTCAAGGCTTGGTTGTATGCTTCCTCTTTTATTCATTAATATATACAACTGCTCGTTCACTTTCCATAAATGATTGTGTTAATGCTTCAACTATCTTAATGTTCCTTGATCTATTAAGTGGATTACATTCAATTGTGATTGTTGTACATGTATTCTTTGTTGTGTCTTTGGCATCTTGTGCAGGTATTAAAATGCTATGAGTAATAGAGCTAAGCCTGAGGAACGAGTGATCAAGATCTTCAAAAAAGGAGTGTATTATAGCATCATAAAGAGGTAGGCATCCTTCCTCTCCTCTCATTTCACTTGTAATTTATGAAAGTTCCTTGTAGATTGATGAGCCTTGGTATTGAAACAAGAATATTGCAACTCCCAAGGCTACAGACTTTAATTATCAACCCGAGGTTCGTACAAACGTAAGAGGTGTTGGCACTATATGTGCAGCATACAATGTGTCCTTCCTTTTTTGTCATGATGTAATGGATTGAATTTACTAAAGTCAAATCCTAAACTAATTGCAGAAAATGAAATGTTCGAAATGGAACCTTAACCTATTGCAAGAAAGAAAGTATAAGGAAAGAGACGAAAATTCAATACTAAATCACACCATTTCCTAATTAACTCCCACGAAACTATGCTTTGCAATAATGCTAAATTATCATGAACCAAATGCTACTATCTAAGCATGGAAGTAAGAAGCATCAAACATCACTAATGTGCAATTAAAGGGACTGAAATAAATTTGTTTTTGTCTTTTTGCCTTTTCATGCAAAATAAAGTATGCAAACTAATTTCCTTTGGTGATGTGGGAGGTGAATTAAGGATGTTGGAGGTTGGATGGAAGGATTAGGATATGGTTGGATGGTGTGAGAGACCCTTGGGAGGCTTTTGGTGACTTCCTAAATGCTTTCTCTCAATTCAGCCTCAAAACAGGCCATTTCAGGAAAACCTACAGGATGTACTAGAAACCTACAGGATGATCTTGTAGGAATTATAGTGAACCTACAGGATACAGGCGAGAGAAAAATGTGAGATGTTGGAGGTGATGGGATGCCTAGGAAAGGGGTCTGATGGGTGGAATGGAGTGGGAGAATGCCTAGGATCACTCAGAACTCAAAACCAAAGTTGGGAGATAGATGGATTTTCTCAAAAAGCTCGGAGAAGTTTCCTACAGGATGTACATATTCAATATAATTTATCGAATGACAAAGCAAATCAAATCCAAATTGGATAGGACAAATTTTTTTATTAACTAGGATGTCTTAGGTCCCCATTCCAAGTGGAATCACTCAAAAAGACCTATGTTAACCCATTCTTAAAAAATAAAAAACATTACTAGTCGAAAATCTAGAAATTCGAGAACTAGTGAGCTAGTAAATCTAAAAAAATGCCTAACCAAATCAAGTGCAAATGCAATGGGATAATTTTTCTTATGAACTAGAACGTTTTTTTAATCTAATGCAAGTGGAATCACTTCAATTGAAGCTCATTAGCATGTTGTAAAAAATAGCATAAATTTACTGTTCTTTGCTAAAAAGGAGGTCCAACAATCTAGATTTGGGAATAAGAAGACTAATCCAAGAAAATCAATGATTATTATAAACTTCCAAAGCTTTTCCAAGGATGAAATAGTGCTTGTGATCCTGCAAAAGAACTTACACCTGTAGAAATTCCCACTGTAGATCAATAGATTATGCAATATACTAAAGAAAAATACAAGATCTACTTCTACAACAAACTTTGCAAAAGCTTAATCGAATATGAACAATATCAATGAGAACACATATAACTAAGAATGAGAAATCAATCACACATAACACAGAAGAATAACCCAGGGAAAGCCTCAGCCTAAAACCCCAATTTCTGTATTATCATACAAGTGGAAATATGTTTAGTATTTCAAAGAGAATCAGCTCTTAAGCTATCCTACTCTCTCTGCAATCCAACTGCTACTCATAGACAGTCAAAGGCTTCTCACAAACCTTCTCCTATGCCCTCCAAGCCTCCTATTTCCTTGTGCAATTTTCCTTGGGGTCCAATGCTACCAACTGTGTGAATTGGCCTCTTTACACACTCACTAACCTCTAATCTAACTGTGCAATCCTGAAGGAGATATATCCTTTTGTTGTTGGCATTATGACATAGATTTGGCACTATGACACAGGTGTTTTCCTTGATGGCAACTCACTCAGATGACAGATCACAGTTCGGACTTACAAAATAAAGAAAGAGAAGTATACGCATGTTCCCTATTGACCAAGCTGCATGTACACGCAGGTTAGCTGGCAAAAAGGCACGTATAACGTACACATGCACTTTCACAGAAGGAAAAGTGCGTACATGTTGGAAAACTAAGTTTTGGTCTGTGGTATTTGGTCCATGGTATTTTGATCCATGGTATTGGTCCAAGGTATCTGGTTCGAAGTTTTGACCCCAGGTATTTGGTCCAAGGAATTGGTCCTAAGTGGTTTTGGTCCATGGTATTGAGCAAGGCCTAGGACCATAAAAGGATGAGAAGATCATTAGACAAAGGGACTCAAGTATTGAACATCTGATGAAGAGCAAGATCTAATATACAGGTTATTAGGTTATGGTGCACAGCTGGATCTAAACCAAGGATGAACCATAGCGCGTGATGAAGGATAAGTTCTAATGATGGATCAAGATCTTAAGGCTTGAAGTGAAGTACCTTTATGTGGTTTTGATCATTTATCTGTATAATTGGCACATGTTGTAATCTGTAAATATGATGATCTGGGTATAACTGAAGTCTGAATTGTTGTAAAGTTTAAATCATCATTTACAGATCTGTACACAGGTTCACTTTAGAAAAGGCGCATATACATGCTGGTTTTGCATATCAATACAGCATATACACAGGTTTTCCTTGAGAAAAGTGCGTATACATGCAAGTTTGACAAAAGGAAGTAGCGTATATCTCACAAAACATATTTTATCTACTTCTGCTTGATGTTGCAGTGTTCTATGTTATGGCTTGGGCTCTAGTTGCTGTGTTTTGGTTACTGTATTATGGTTATAGCATTCTAAAGATTTGATTGAAGGGTTGTCAAAGTGTTTGGTTGATTCAGTTTTGGTTGGTGAAAAAGGAGATTGGTTGATGCAGATGATTGAGTGATGCTATTGATGGATCCAGTCTGAAAATTTATGAAACATGGTCCCTGGAAGAAAAGAGAAGGTTGGAGCCTTCTGTAGGCCAGCACCTACATACTAGTAAACATATCAACTAGTACAAGAGCTAGGGGGTTGTAGCTCCCTTCCAGGAGAAGCTGGAGAACGAGAGAAGGTTGTAGCCTTCTGCAGGTTGAAGCCTGTGTACTGGTATAAGACTGCACTAGTACAAAAATTGTAAAAAGAAGTTTCTAATATAAAAAGAAGATAGAGACGATTGCAACAGGTGATTTTCACCCACATTGGGTTTCCACCTTATATCTTGTGTTCTTGTGTATGACTATCTGCTCTGTTTTTTCTACACCTAGTTACTGTTTATATGGTTTTGATGCACTGATTAAAGATCAACATATGAAGAATTAACTAAATCTTAAGTCTGCAGGATATACGCTAGTTTCCTTAAACATAGTTGCGTATACACACAAGTTTCATTAACTAAAGTAGCGTATATGAATCTGATTATGGAAATGAAAAATAATTGACTTGATAATACTAATTCACCCCCCTCTCAGTATTATTTCCAACAATTGGTATCAGAGCAGGTCCTTTAGAAGAAGCTTGATCGCTTGAAGGAAGATACATCATCATGAGTAACCACGAAAAAGAAGGATCCATCAGACCACCAATATTTGATGGGAGCAAGTTCGTCTATTGGAAGGTAAGAACCACAACCTATCTTCAATCTCAAGGAAGAAATGTCTAGGAGATCGTGGAAGGAGGATATACATTTCCTTTAGAAATTCCTACAGGTGCGGCAGGTAAAAAGCAATATGAAACCAATGCCAAGGTTGTCAATACATTATTGGGGAGTTTGTCACAATCATAATTTGTCAAAGTTATGTAGCTCAAATCTGCCAAAGAAGTATGGGACAAGATCGTTCTAAGCTATGAAGCAGACACTCAGGTAAAACGTGCAAAACTGCAAACTCTCAGAATTCAATATGGAACTCTCAAAATGCACAATGATGAAAGTATAGCTAGTTAGTTCTTACACATAGATGAGATTGTTAATTGCATGAAGAATTTGGGTGAAGATATAAAATAAGTTACTTTAGTTGAAAAGGTTTTAAGATCCTTGTCTACTAAGTTTGAATCAAAAGTATCTGCCATAGAAGAAAAGCAGGATCTTCAGACTATTACTATGACACAGTAGCACGAAATCTTAACTGCTTTTGAAATGAGAAAAGGAGGTCCATCAGATATGAGAGAAGATGCATTTAAAGCTGCAGGAAGAGAAGAACTCAATGAATCAGGACATATTTTAGAAGGAGAGGAAGAAGCAAACTTTGTCAAAAACCTTCAACGGGGTTCTGGAAGATTCAGAGGTAAAATACCTTTCAAATTTTTTTCTTGTGGAAGAGTCGGTCATTATGATACAAAATGTCCTCATAAAGATAAGCTTGATAAAGGTAAATAATCAGCAAAATGGAATATAAAACAAAGTGTAAGTAAGAAGAGCTACTATATGCATGAATATAGTGATGGTCTATCAAATAGTGATGAAGATGAAAATAGTAATGACTATAGACTTCTGATGGCTTTTGAAGATGATAATTTCTTGGATGCTTTAGATGAAGATGATCTTTATGAAGAAATCTCTAAACTCAAAATTTTTTTAGAAGAAAAGAATATGATTATAGATACTTTGACATTCCAACTTGCTGAAAGAGAAAAACACAATGAAAAACTTGAATGTGAAATTGTGGGTCTAAGAAAGGATATTGAGAAAACAAAAGCTCTCAATCTTAGATTTGCTAAAGGATTAGAAACATTAAATGAAATTATCAAAGTGCAGCGTTCTCCTATGATAAAGACAGGTCTTGGATATACTGAAGAAGCATCTCAAGCATAGAAGTCGTATACCTCCACTAAAAGCTATCTTGATGGAGCAAAGAGTAGTGAACAGGTTAACAATCATCAGCAAAGGCATAAAGCAGATCACCAGGTAAATCAGGCTCAATTTCTTCAAGGATGAACAGAAGCTACAAAAAACCTCAAGTAAATCATACTTAATCTGCTTCAAGAATGGATATCAATAGAAATTACAATCATCAGGTCAGTAGATTCAATAATCGCAGGAACTTCTTTAATGGCCAATGTTTTTCATGTCATAACTTTGGACACAAAGCTGCTCAACGTGTTGCTTACAAGACCATCATGACGAGAGAAGCACGAAATCAAAGGAATGTGACAGGGATCATAAAATGGACCTACAATAACTTTTCTCTTCTTGAAAATGAAATAGAATGCTCTATCTACAACAACTTTGGTCATGAAGAATCTGAATGTAGGAGTAAATTTCAGCAAACATCTCAAAAGGAGAAAACTTCATTAAGTCCCAAAATATGGAAAAAGAAAGAACCGCAACAAGAAAGATGTGGTATAGCCTTGTATGCAGAAGGACAAGAAAATCAGTGGTACATCGATAGTGGATGCTCAAAACACATGAAAGGTGACAAAGAAAAACTTCAGTCATATAATGCCTTAGAAAAGGAAAAGAAGGTCTCATTTGGAAACGACACTCCTACTATCATAAAAGGTAAAGGCTTTTTTCTCTTAAAAGAAAATGTTAAAGCTAAAAATGTTATGTATGTTGATGGTTTGAAGCATATCCTGTTGAGTGTAAGTCAAATGTGTGATCAAGGAAATGAAGTAGTATTTTGATCAAATGGATGTGTTGTTCGTGAGCTTGATACAGGTGAAACCATGATCAAAGCTATAAGAACTCCAAATAACTTATACATACTCAAGGGAGGACAACAACAGTGCTATCTAAGGAAAAATGATGAACACGGGCTATGGCACAGAAGATTAGGGCATCTAAGCTTCCCTCAAATAAGGAAATCATGCAAATTCCAAGTTGTTTGTGATCTTCCTGATATCCGCATTCTAGAGAATACAATATGCAAATCATGTCAATTTGGTAAGAAAACCAGGGCTCATTTCCATGAAAAGGAAGGATCAGCTAGTAAGCCTCTTGAACTTGTTCATACTGATTTATGTGGTCGATCAAGGAAATAGTCACTTCATGGAGAAGAGTACTTTATATTGTTCATTGATGATTTTTCCGGAATTTGTTGGATAGGAATTCTGAAGAATAAAGATGAAGCATTTGAAAAATTCAAAGCCTTCAAAGCTTTGGTTTAGAATGAATTAGATCATAAAATCAAATGCCTTAGATCTGATTGAGGAGGGGAATTTACCTCAGATGAATTCTTTGACTTTTGTGAAGAACATGGAATAAAAAGGGAATTCTCCACTGTAAAGACTCCTCAACAAAATGGAGGGGTAGAAAGGATGAACAGAACTGTTCAACAAATGGCTTGTGCTATTCTAGATGAGTCTGGAACTCCTGCAACCTTCTGGGGTGAAGCTACATTCTCTGTCGTCACTATTCTCAACAAAACAAACATTCGGGTAAATAGCACTCAAACTCCTCATGAACTTTGGTATGGTAAGACTCCTACTATAAAATACTTCAAAGTTTTTGGAAGAAAATGTTACATCAAAAGGACTGATGAAAAACTTGGTAAGTTTGAACCCAGAGCAGATGAAGGTATTCTCCTTGGTTACTCTTCCCGAAGTAAAGGATATAAATGTTATAATAAAAGACTTGGGAAAATTATTGAAAGTATTGATGTTGTGGTTGATGAAACATGCAAAAATCCAAGGCAAATAAAAACCGAAGAGCATGAAGAAGATGAGGATTATCCTTCCACATCAAGTCAGACTAATTCTGAAGAAGAAACCAATGAAGCACCAGAAGAAGAGATAACGGTAGAAGAAAAGACTCCATCCAGGTATGTTCAGAAAAATCATCCAGAAACTCAAATTTTGGGACAAAAGGAGGTAGGTGTGTAGAAAAGAAGAACTATTTCAGAAGCTTCAAGCTATCTAGCATAGCCATCCTCCACCGAACCTCAAAATGTAAGTGAAGCATGCAAAGATGAATGTTGGGTCAAAGCCATGAATTAAGAACTTGAGCAAATGGAAAAGAATAATACATGGGAATTAGTTCCTAGACCTCATGATAAGAATGTCATAGGAATTAAATGGATATTCAAAAACAAGATGAATGAAAATGAAGAAGTGATTAGAAACAAGGCCAAGCTTGTTTGTAAAGGATATGCTCAACAAGAAGGTATAGATTTTGAAGAAACCTTTTCTCCTGTTGCTAGACTTGAAGCTATAAGAATGTTCCTTGTTCTCTCTAGTTTTCAGAAATTCAAAGTATACCAAATGGATGTAAAATCTACCTTTCTTAATGGAGACATAGAAGAAGAAGTGTATATTGAGCAACCAGACGTGTTCATTCTTGGAAATGATGAAAAACTTGTATGCAGACTCAGAAAAGCTCTCTATGGTCTAAAACAAGCTCCAAGGGCCTGGCACTACCTTCTTGACAAATATCTCCATCAACAAGGTTTTCAAAAGGGTTAGCTGATAGCAATCTATATACGAAGATTGATAATTACAAATTGATAATACTTTTTGTGTATTTTGATGATATCATTTTCGGTAGCAATAAAGAATCCATGAGGTGAAATTTTGCTTCGGTAATGCAGCAAGAATTTGAAATGCCCCTGCTTGGTGAGCTTACATATTTTCTTGGTCTACAAGTTCAACAACATAAAGATGCCATTTTTCTATCACAAACCAAATATCTCTAGCAAATATTGAAAAATTATGGCATGGAAGATTCTAAACCAGTATGTACCCCAATGGTAACAGGATGTAGTCTCAGCTCAAATGATGAATCAACAGCAATACATCAATCAACTTATAGATCCATGATTGGCAGTCAGCTTTATCTAATAGGTACTCGATCGGACATCATGCATGCAGTAGGAATAGTTGGAAGATTCCAAGAAAATTGAAAGGAATCACACCTTCATGTAGTCAAAAGGATTTTCAAATATCTTCAAGGTACACAAAATTTTGGTTTATGGTATCCTAGAGATACAGATCTTACACTTCATGCATATACAGATGCAGATTGGGCAGGAAGTGTTGATGACAGAAAAAACACAAGTGGTGGTGCATTCTATATGGGTTCCAGATTAGTGTCTTGGTTCAACAAGAAACAAAGTTCAATTGCATTATCTACAGCTGAGGTAGAATATGTGGTTGTTGCATCTTGCTGCACACAACTCCTTTGGATGATGCAAATGTTGCAAGACATTCAGATCACATGTACTCCACCTATCTCCATTCTATGTGATAATACAAGTGCCATCATTATTTCAAAGAATCTTGTCATGCATTCCAAGACCAAGTACATGTTGGAAATAATACTGAGAGGGGGGTGAATCAGTATTATATAATACTTTTAATAAATCTTCTTTATTTGTTCTTTGAATTATCTTTGCATGTCAGTACCATAAAATAATGAGCATGAACAAAAGAAAACAGATAGTCACACCAAAGAACACAAGATGTAAGGTGGAAACCCAATGTGGGTGAAAACCACCTGCTGCAATATGTCTCTATCTTCTTTCAAATTAGAAACTCCTTTTACAATGGTTTTGTACTGGTGCAGTCCTTTACCAGTACGCAGGCTGCAACCTGCAGAGAGATACAACTCTCTCTCGTTTCCCAGTCTCTCCTGGAAGGGAGCTACAACCCCCTACTTCTTTTCTTACAAGGACCTCTTTTCATAAATTTTCAAACTGGATCCATAAGCATCAATTGATCATCAAGTATGAGAGAATCACCCAATCAACTGTAGTAACTAGATCAACAGTAATAGGACCAAACCCAGAACACAACAATGATAAACAAAGATTTTAAGAGAAGGAAGCACCCTGCTCCACTGCTTGCCTGCTTCCCAGACTCACCCTGCTCAACTGCTAGCCTGCGTCCCGGAATCACCCTGCTCAACTGCTAGCCTGCGTCCCGGACGCACCCTGCTCAACTGCTAGCCTGCGTCCCTCGCTCTGAGTCTATTGAACTTCTTGCGTCCCGGCACACCTGAACCCTTCTGCGCCTGCGTCCCGGCGCACCTGAACCCTTCTGCGCCTGCGTCCCGGCGCACCTGAACCCTTCTGCGCCTGCGTCCCGGCGCACCTGAACCCTTCTGCGCCTGCGTCCCGGCGCACCTGAACCCTTACTGCACCTGCATCTCCGGGCTTTCAAGACTTCAGAAGTAACCCAGATAGTCAGATCTACAGATCTGAACATGCGCCGAAGAGATCTCGGTCCATCAGTAGATTCGCCTTGTTTAGATCTAGACCAGATCTAGCCCTCATAAGATATTCAACCAAAAACCATACTTTAGCCAAATGATCTCATTTGCTTTATATAGGAAAGCTCCTCCTAAAATCATGGAAAAATACCACGAGCCGACACCATAATAACCCAATACCGTCGGCTAAATACCAAGAGTAAAACATAAGAAACCCCATGTGTGCTTTTCTCTGCCTTGAAATGTGTGCACTGGGGGGACGCACCTCCTGAAAGGCTGCCCTGCGTACCTGGACGCAGTCCCTGCATGGTGTACCTGCGGGTACGCACCTTCTGAACTGCTTTCCTGCGTCCTTCTTAATTTTCAACAAATTGAGAGCCTTGCCACGGGAGTTGCCATCAAGTACAACATCTATAACATATAGCTATACCAGAAACATAATGCCAACAATCTCCCCCTTTGGACTTGATGGCAACCTCACAAACTTCAGCTTCATTCTCCGCCTTTGACATCAAGGGCAAAGGGTTATGCTCCCCCTAAGATCATGCTCCTCCTGAAAATGAACCAGATCTGCAACAAAGAGTCATAATCCACCATGAAAGAGATAGAGACATATTGCAGCTATTTCCAAGATCTCCTTCTGACCATCCTCCATAATGCCAACAATGCATTATATGCTCCCCCTGAACCTTTGCCATCAATCAGAAAAGGTTCAACAATAAGATGATGCATCAACAACCCCCACCTTTTGCCTGAGGTATTCAAAAGTGTCCCTGGGCAATGGTTTGGTGAAAATATCAGCAACTTGTTCCTTAGAAGGAACATACTCCAACTTGACCTTCTGTTCAAGTACTTGTTCCCGGAGAAAATGGTACTTGATTGGTATGTGCTTGGTTTTTGAATGCATAACAGGATTCTTTGAGATGCTGATTACACTTGTGTTGTCACATAAGATGGGGATTGGTGGTGTACAAGTGATTTGAAAATCCTGCAAAGTCTGCATCATCCAAAGGAGTTGGGTGCAACAAGATGCAGCAGCAACATATTCTGCTTCAGCTGTAGACAAGGCAATTGAACTCTGTTTCTTGCTGAACCAAGATACCAGTCTGGAACCCATAAAGAACGCGCCACCACTTGTGCTTTTCCTGTCATCCACGCTTCCGGCCCAATCTGCATCTGTATAAGCATGAAGTGTAAGATCTGTATCTCTAGGATACCATAAGCCATAATTTTGAGTCCCTTGAAGATATTTGAAAATTCTCTTCACTGCCTGAAGATGAGTCTCTTTCGGATTTGCCTGAAATCTTCCAACTATTCCAACTGCATGCATGATGTCTGGTCGGGTACCTGTCAAATAAAGTAAACTTCCAATCATAGATATGTAGGTTGGTTGATGTACTGCTGCAGATTCATCATTTGCACTGAGGCTACATCCTGTGACCATGGGTGTACATACTGGTTTTGCATCTTCCATACCATATTTCTTCAAAATCTGTTTGAGATACTTGGTTTGAGATCAAAAGATTCCTCCTTCTTTTTGTTGGATTTGCAAACCAAGGAAATATGTCAGTTCTCCTAGCAGGGACATTTTAAATTCTTTCTGCATGACAGAGGAAAAGTTTTGACTCATAGCTTCTTCATTGCTCCCAAAAATAATGTCATCTACATATACAACAAGTATTAGCAATTTGTCATTTTCAACTTTTATATAAAGATTGCTATCTGCTGATCCTTTTGAAAAGCCTTGTTGATGAAGATATTTGTCCAAACGGTAGTACCAAGCCCTTGGAGCTTGTTTGAGACCATAGAGAGCCTTTTTCAATCTGCATACAAGATTTGGATCATTTCCAAGAATGAACCCATCTGGCTGTTCAATGTACACTTCTTCTTCCAAGTCTCCATTCAGAAAGGCTGATTTCACGTCCATTTGAAATACTTTGAAGTTTTGAAAACTTGAGAGAGCAAGGAACATTCGGATGGCCTCAAGTCTTGCAACAGGAGCAAAGGTTTCTTCAAAGTCTATTCCTTCTTGCTGCGCATACCCTTTACAAACAAGTCAGGCTTTGTTTCTAATTACTTCTCCATTTTCATTTAATTTATTTTTGAAGACCCATTTTGTTCCGATAACATTCTTATCTTTTGGTCTAGGAACCAGCTCCCAAGTGTTGTTCTTTTCGATCTGCTCAAGTTCTTCATCCATTGCTTTCACCCAACATTCATCTTTGCATGCCTCTTTCACATTTTGTAGTTCAGTAGAGGAGAGTAATGCCAAATAGCTTGAAGCTTCTGCAACTGTTCTTCTTGTTTGTACACCTGCTTCTTTCTACCCCACAATCTGAGATTCTGGATGATTCTTCTGAACATATCTGGATGGAGTCTTTTCTTCTATTCTTGTTTGCTCCTCTGGTTCTTCTTCTTGAGGTTCTTCTTGAGGTTCTTCTTCTTCATCATTCTGTCGTTGGGGGTAGCCTTCATCTTCTTCGATGTCTTCATGATGTACTTGTCTAGGAATGTATCCCTTTTCATCAACCACTACATCAATGCTGTCAACAATTCTGCCAAGTCTTTTATTGTAGCATTTGTATGCTTTGCTATGTGGAGAGTAACCAAGAAGAATGCCTTCATCTGCTCTAGGTTCAAGTTTGCCAAGCTGCTCATCTGTATTCTTGATATAGCATTTGCTCCCAAAGATTTTGAAGTGCTTTACCGAAGGAGTCCTACCACTCCAGAGCTCATGAGGAGTTTGAGTGTTGTTCACCCGGACATTTGTTTTGTTGAGAATAACAACCGCAGCATGTGCAGCTTCACCCCAGAAGGTTGCGGGAGTTCCTGACTCATCAAGCATAGCACGCGCCATTTGTTGGATTGTTCTGTTCATCCTTTCCACAACTCCATTTTGCTGAGGAGTTCTTGCTGTAGAGAATTCTCTTCTTATCCCATGTTCTTCACAAAAATTGAAGAATTCATTTGAAGTAAATTCCCCACCTCTATCAGATCTGAGGCACTTAATTTTGTGACCTGATTGATTTTCAACCAAGGCTTTGAAGGATTTGAATTTTTCGAATGCTTCATCTTTGTGCTTCATAAGTCCTAACCAGACAAACCTGGAGAAATCGTCAATGAATAATATCAAGTATTCTTCTCCTCGAGGTGTTCTTTTCTTGAAAGGACTGCATGTATCTGTATGTACTAGCTCAAGAGGCATGCTAGCTGATCCTTCTTTCTCTGGAAAGTTAGTTCTGGTTTGTTTTCCAAACTGACATGATTTTCATATGGTGTTGTCAGGAATTTTGATATCTGGAAGATCACGAACTGCCTGATATTTGCATGCTTTCCTTATTTTTGAAAAGCTTAGATGTCCCAACCTCCGATGCCATAACCAGTGCTCATCATCCTTGCTCAGATAGCATTGTTGTTGTCCTTCTTCAAATATGTACAGATTATTTGGAGTTCTTTTACCTTTGATCACTGTTTTACCTGTATCAAGATCACGAACAAGACATCCATTTGATCTGAATATAACCTCGGTTCTTTGATCACACATATGGCTGACACTTAGAAGATTATGCTTCAATCCATCAACATACAAAACATTTCCAGCCTTGACCTTTTCTTTTAACTGAGCAATGCCCTTTCCTTTTATAGTTGCAGGAGTATCATTTCCAAAAGAGACTTTCTTTCCCTTTTCTAGAGCAGAATAAGACTCGAGTTTTTCTTTATCACCTGTCATATGCTTCGAACATCCATTGTCAATGTACCATAGATTTTCCTGTCCCTCTGCATAAAATGCTATCCCACATCTTTCTGTTTGAGGTTCCTTTATTCTCCATGTTTTGGTGCTTGAGGCTTGTTCCTTTTTCTGCTGAAACCTGCTCCTGCATTCAGAGTCTTCATGACCAAAGTTATTGCAAATAGAACATTCAACTTCATTTTCAAGAACTGAAAAGTTGTTATAGGTCCTCTTTGTAATCCCTGTCATACTTCTTTGATTTTGAGCTTCTCTAGTCATGATCGTTTTATATGCAACACATTGAGCTGCTTTGTGACCAAAGTTATGGCAAGAAAAACATTGTCCATTGAAGAAACTTCTGCGGTTATTGAATCTACCAGCCAACTGATTGTAGTTTCTATTTTCATCTATTCTTGAACCAATTTGAGAAGATTTTACCTGTGGCTGGTTGTAGCTTTTGTTCACCCTTAAGATGGATTACCCTTGATAGTTTCTGTTTGTAATTCGTTCCTGCTTTACCTGTTGATCTTCATTGTTCTTTTGCTCATTTCTTCTTGCTGCATCAAGATAACGTTTTGAGGTGGATGCTTGAGAAGTTTCTCCATTATAGCCCAGACCTGTCTTGTTTAGAGGAGACCACTGCACATTGATAATCTCATCCAAAGTTTCAGATCCTTTGACAAACTTGAGATTAATAGATTTTGTTTTCTCAATCTCTTTTCTAAGACCAACAATTTCACCTTCTAATTTTTCAAGATGTTTTTCCTTTTCATCAATTTGAAATTGTAGAGTATCAATGATCATGTTCTTTTCTTCTATACATCTCTTGAGTCTATTAATTTCATCATAAAGGTTATCCACATCTACAACATCCATATAATCATCATCTTCAAATGCCATTAACAACTTATATTCATTACCTTGTTCATCTTCATCACTGTTTGATAGACCATCACTATCTTCATGAGTGTAGTAGCTTTTCTTATTTGCGTTCTGTTTCTTGTTCCATCTAGCGGGTTCTTTTCCTTTATCTTTATAAGGACATTTTGCAGCATAATGACCTACTCTTCCACAAGCAAAGCATTTAAATGGTAACTTACCTCTGAACCTTCCAGAACCCCTTTGAAGATTTCTGACAAAATTTTATTCTTCTTCCTCTTCTTCTGGGACGTGGCTTGCTTCATAATAATCTCCTTTGCCTGATGCCTTGAAAGCAGCTTCTCTTCTGTCTGATGGACCTCCCTTTCTCATTTCATAAGCAGTTAGAATTCCATGTAGCTGAGACATGGTAAGAATTCGTAGATTTTCCTTTTCTTCTATTGCAGATACTTTAGATTCAAACTTGGGGGACAATGATCTTAGAACCTTTTCAACCACAATAGCCTCTTTTATTTCTTCACCCAAATTTTTCATACAATTAACAACCTCATCTACCCGAAGAAAATAGTTAGCCACACTTTCACCATTATACATTTTGAGAGTCTCATACTGAATTCTGAGAGTTTGAAGTTTAGCACGCTTTACCTATTCATCTCCCTCATAGCTTGTGACAATTTTGTCCCATATCTCTTTTACAGATTTATAGTGCATTACCTTCATGAATTCTGATTGAGATATACATCCTAATAGAGTACTGACTGCTTTCGCATTTGTTTCATACTTCTTTTTCTCGGCTGCATCTGTAGGAGTAGCTGAAGGAAAAGAGTAGCCTGTCTCTACGATGTCCCAAACTTCTGTACCAAGAGATTGAAGATAGGAAGTAACTCTTACCTTCCAATAATTGAAGTTTGTCCCATCAAAAACCGATGGCCTGATTGATGCTTCTCTCTCGTAGTTGCTCATGATGAATGATCTACCTTCAAGCGATCAAGCTTCTCTGAAGGACCTGCTCTGATACCAATTGTTGGAAATAATACTGAGAGGGGGGTGAATCAATATTATATAATACTTTTAATAAATCTTCTTTATTTGTTCTTTGAATTATCTTTGCATGTCAGTACCATAAAATAATGAGCATGAACAAAATAAAACAGATAGTCACACCAAAGAACACAAGATGTAAGGTGGAAACCCAATGTGGGTGAAAACCACCTGCTGCAATATGTCTCTATCTTCTTTCAAATTAGAAACTCCTTTTACAATGGTTTTGTACTAGTGCATTCCTTTACCAGTACGCAGGCTGCAACCTGCAGAGAGCTACAACTCTCTCTCGTTTCCCAGTCTCTCCTGGAAGGGAGCTACAACCCCCTACTTCTTTTCTTACAAGGACCACTTTTCATAAATTTTCAAACTGGATCCATAAGCATCAATTGATCATCAAGTATGAGAGAATCACCCAATCAACTGTAGTAACCAGATCAACAGTAATAGGACCAAACCCAGAACACAACAATGATAAACAAAGATTTTAAGAGAAGGAAGCACCCTGCTCCACTGCTTGCCTGCTTCCCGGACTCACCCTGCTCAACTGCTAGCCTGCGTCCCGGACTCACCCTGCTCAACTGCTAGCCTGCGTCCCGGACGCACCCTGCTCAACTGCTAGCCTGCGTCCCTCGCTCTGAGTCTATTGAACTGCCTGCGTCCCGGCGCACCTGAACCCTTCTGCGCCTGCGTCCCGGCGCACCTGAACCCTTACTGCACCTGCGTCTCCGGGCTTTCAAGACTTCAGAAGTAACCCAGATAGTCAGATCTACAGATCTGAACATGCGCCGAAGAGATCTCGGTCCATCAGTAGATTCGCCTTGTTTAGATCTAGACCAGATCTAGCCCTCATAAGATATTCAACCAAAAACCATACATAAGCCAAATGATCTCCTTTGCTTTATATAGGCAAGCTCCTCCTAAAATCATGGAACAATACCACGAGCCGACACCATAATAACCCAATACCGTCGGCTAAATACCAAGAGTAAAACATAAGAAACCCCATGTGTGCTTTTCTCTGCCTTGAAATGTGTGCATTGGGGGGACGCACCTCCTGAACGGCTGCCCTGCGTACCTGGACACAGTCCCTGCATGGTGTACCTGTGGGTACGCACCTTCTGAACTGCTTTCCTGCGTCCTTCTTAATTTTCAACAAATTGAGAGCCTTGCCACGGGAGTTGCCATCAAGTACAACATCTGTAACATATAGCTATACCAGAAACATAATGCCAACAGTACATACCCATCAAATATCATTTTCTATGTGAACAAGTGCTTGAACAAAAGGTCAAATTGGAGTATGTTCCCTCCAAAGAATAAGTTGTTGATATATTCACCAAACCACTGCCACGAGAGACATTTGAATATCTCCGATAGAAGCTGGGAGTAGTTGATTTATCATCCTGCTATTAAAACTTATCTGTTTCAGAGAAAAGTGGTTATACGTGGGTTTCATGAAGCGTAGTTGCGTACATACATTGGTTTCTATGGATACAACTGCGTATATGTTGGTTTGAAAAAAAGCAGTGGGGCAGACTTAGGATGAAAGGATTCTGATATGGGTCTGACATTGATCATCTGGAACAAGTTCGGGGGGAGCATATACTTCTAATAATTCATTGTTGGCATTATCTTAGAAGATCTTGGTACAAATTCACACAGTTGTTTTTGATTCAAGTGGAACAGGTTCAGGGGGAGAACATGGTTGCTGGACTGGATGCTGATTGACAGATGCTTCTAGTTGTTGATAATTATCATGGTGTTGTTTAAGATATTTGGTCTCTGTTATATATGTCATGTATATTTTTTTTTCATGTAAAGGTCATGAAATGACCTATTTTGTTACCCTACTATGCATGGGATGGATGATGTAATGTTGTTGTTTTGACATGTATAAACAAATTGGTATATCCCCACTTGGTTGGATGGATGAGTCAAACTTGGTATATCCCCATTTGGTTGGGAGATGGATGTATGTATGAGTCAATGGTGATAGGAAGGTCATTTATGATGTATGTATAGAGTCATGTTCTTCTTTTAGAACATCCTTTTGCAGACCTTGCTTATATTCAGGGGGACCATGGAGCTCAATCAACACACTTCAACATATTAGAGATTTTAGCATGAGCTCAAGGGGAGCATAACCCTTTGCCATTGATGACAAAGGGGGAGAGTGACTTGAGGTTGCCATCAAGTCCAAAGGCAGAGATTGTTGGCATTATGACACGGATTTGGCACTATGACACAGGTGTTGTCCTTGATGGCAACTCACTCAGATGACAGATCACAGTTCAGAATTATAGAATAAAGAAAGAGAAGTATACGTAGTTTCCCTATTAACCAAGCCGCATGTACACGCGGGTTAGCTGACCAAAAGGCACATATAATATACACACGCACTTTCACAAAAGGAAAAGCACATACATGTTGGAAAACTAAGTTTTTGTCCGTGGTATTTGGTCCATGGTATTTTGATCCATGGTATTGGTGGTGAGCTCCTGTATTGCAGCAATGATGCTAAAACTCCTAGGACTCCCTAATTTACTTTTATCAACCCGGTAGTTCGTAACAAACTTGGAAGCGACGGTGCTATATGCACAAGTACTAGCTCTTACTGCAGACTGTCACTTAATCAGCTGGCACAAGTTTGCTAGGAGATTAAGCCAACTTCTATGAGTTCTGAGAAGAAGCTTTTAATTGTGATGGATGAAAGCTAACTCAAAAGAGGCTAGTCTACTTGCAGAAAGAAGACGAAAGCTGAAAGGAAACGCAAACCCTAACAAACCCTAGTTTTATCGACTAACCCTACTTGTGTAATAAAAGAGATGTAAACTACTGAACTGGATGCCATTAACTCTTGAAAAGGTAAAATGCATGTGTTTAAGCTACTTCTGAAGGAAAATATGGAAAAATCATGTTTTTTGTGTTTCTGAGCAATTTTATGCAGAATTATTATGCATGTGCTTTAACTATTTTTGAATGTGCGTAGGTTTATTGGCGAAAGAAAATGGAGTGGGCATTTGCAGGAGGTTGGGAAGGTGTGGAGAGGACCTAAGGGGTCCCTAGTACCCTTCTAGAGATTTCCACCACACTCAGATCTTTAAAAATTGCTCGTGTGAACTTCTACAGGAGGCTGCAGGGGATCTACAAGAAATTCTACAGGAAGTTCTACAAGAACAGGCCGAAAGTCGTTTTTAGAGGGTTGATGGTGGAAAAATGGTGGGAAAGTGGAAATGAAGGGTGGATAGGGGATCTAGGACCTGGTAAATGAAGCTCAAGAGTGACGAAGATGGTTGGATTTGTTCAAGTATGAAGAAAGCAATGTTGCACAAAAACGTAGAAATTAGGACAAGTTGGGAAACTGTGGCGAATGAGGGAAAAAAATCTTGAGCGAGGGACTGGAGCAGGTTGTATGATGGAGGAAGGACAGATTGGAGTGTCTTACAGGTGTTCTCCACACTACTTTCCAAAACTGATCCAAGCAAAGACTAAAATAACAGAGATTTATCTACTTGGACCTAATCTGACCTAAAAACCAAAAACGTGATGAACGAAATTTTATAGACAGGAAATCATGCAAGAAAGCTATGGAAACTAAGCAAGAACAAATCTAATCATGAAAACACAACTGATATCGACTTTTCCAACTCAAAATCTAACACTAGCAATTGCATTGGAAGGCAAAAACAATGTCTTTGTGGCAACAAGTGTGCCTTGGTCTCAATTCATGGTCCCAAGGAGGGAGAAGGAGATCAAGTACTTCTTGGTAGCGTTTTTGTGGATCTTTTTTTTTATCAAACTATCAAATCAACCTAAAGCATGAACAATTATCTTAATCATAAAAAACAACCTAAGTAACAAAGCAAGATTTAACCTATATAATAGAAATTATTCTATGAATGCAGTAAAAACACATAAAAGTACACAAAGGAGGTACTGGGCACTTGGGTTGGGCCCAACCCCAAGAGCTACAACCTCCTAAGAAAGCTCAGAGCTGGTTCAAAGCTGGATTCATCTTCATTGATCAAAAAATAATAGTTACATCACAAAAACTGTCTGCAAGAAGAAGCTCGAAAATGTGTTGATTACAGGGCTGCACTAAAGTGAGAAAATAGACTATCAAATAGCTAAAATCTAACTAAAAAAACTAAGGCCCTAAGCCTTCTTATTTATAAAAATGGGGACCTCCAACAGTCCTCCTAAAATCAAGGAACTTGGCTTCCTGGAACTGAAGATAACAACAGTCCTACTTAACTTGCTTGGCTGCCCCTTGGCTTTGTGCTCCAAGTTTTTGATGCAGAGTTTGAGGTAAGGGCTCATAAATGAAGGGGAAACCCTCCTACAAATCCTCTCCCTTGTTCTTCCATGAATTTGGCTGCCAAATTCTTATTAAACCCTTGACTTTGTCTCAAAATTGACCAAAAATATGCGTAGAGCACACATTAGACCTTTTGGCATAATGACTAACCCAATTCACTCTATTAGCATAAATATATTAAAAAACATGCAATAAACTAATGAGAATGGTGGATTAAGTCGAATTAAGAGGTAAAATGAGCCTATATAATTACCCATTTCTGGGGCTCATCATCACCCCCCTATTGAAGGTGTTGCTCATCCTCTGAGCAACTAATCTATCTCTTCATCTTTGATGGCCCTGGTGGCCTCCCTATCATCCCAAGCTTCTGATGTGGTCTACTCATGTGTGCCATAAAATTCTACCTTCTTGTCCATGTCCTTCCACTGCTCCTCCTATTCTGCTTGTTTGAATTCTTGTGCTTTTCCTAGCCTTGAAATACATGGAGGCCTGCCTTTTTCTCTTCTCTGTTTTTCCTTCTGTTTGAATGTCTGGTGCTTCCTCATTACTATTCTTCTCAAGTTCTTCAGTTTGCTCCTCCTCTTCACTACTGGTTTGCTTCTACATTGCAAGGCTTCTATTGCCCAGCTGGCCATGCAGGCCATTTGGGCTTCTTTTTCCTGTAACTGCTATTTTAAAATCTGCACTTCATCTGTTGCCTGAGACTCTTTTTCTTGCAGCAGTTTCATTAGCATTTCAACATCAGCTTGTGGCTCTCCCTCTTGCTATTGTTTCTCTATTGCTTCATTGTCTGTTAGGGGACCTTCTTGCTGTTGCTACCCTCCCAAGATGGACAACCTATCTCCCTTATGAATTTCTTGCTGTTATAACTGCTTTTTCAGCAGTTCATTTTCTTCCTATAGCTGGGCTCTTTTACTGCTCTCTATGTGCCTTACCATGGCCAACTCTCCTCTTAATTCCTTTAGCTTTTCCTCCAAGTGGTGTTGAGTGTTTTTTTTCTTTTTTTTTAAACAAAATGCTCAGGTGAGAAAGCAGGCAGCACTGAAAACAAAGGGATAACTGAATTTTCATCTTTTTTTGAAACCAAATAAGGAATTTCCTGCGTGCTTCTCCTTACAACATCAAATTGCAGTATTTCCCTTTGTTTTAAACTAGTTTGATCCTGAATTCGACTCTCTGCTTTTGAAAAGAAAAAAGAAAAAAAAATGACAAATTAAAGGATAAATAACACAGGTTCTTTTCAGAGAGTAGGCAGATATGCAAATTTGTTTTTTTTTTTCACACAGGCTGGTTTCCATGGTTGCATGTATTTTCTTTACAGTGGAATTTGAGAAAGGAGACAGACTTCGAATGCAGAGAAGAAAACAGAGAACTGTGTAGAACTCAGGGAAAATATGCAGGCAGACTTTTAAGCTTCACTCTCTTTTTTCAATCCACTACTGTGTTTTTAATCCTCCACCTTATATAAATATATCATATGCAAATTGGTTTCCAGAGCCTACCTCATTTGAAGATCGAAATTTGACAAAAATCTCAGATTTTTCTTCTGCAAAGCTGCTCTCTGCCCTTCCTATAGAAATCTTCCTGTAGACGGTGTTCCTACTCCTGTAGAACTGTTACAACTTCTTGTAGAAGCCGATAAGCAGGAGGGTTTTGAACAATGGTAGAGAATGACTGGTTCGCTGCTATGGAGGTGGTATAGAGCTTGTTGCAGCTGCGGGGACGATGGTAAAATGGAAACAAAGGTGGTGAGAGTATTTCAAAGATGAGTTCTTACGGCTGTTTATGGAGACTTCCGGTGATGGAGGGTGAGCTGGCCAAGTTTACATTGGCCCCATGCAGACCATTGGTCCCCACTACAGTGCTATTATGAAACTTCATGTTTTCTTCCTGTTAATCACTTGACATCATTTGCGCTAGAGTTCAAAACATCTACCACTACCTGTTTTTTAAATTTCCCGTGAGTTGACTATACACGTGTGCTGTGTGATCTCCGGATGAGTGTAATCGAACTAGCTGAGGGTGTCCAGTTAATTGGCCACCTTTCTGGCTTAATCCAACCATTTCATTCATTTATGAAGTTTCAATTCATACAGATGAAAATATAGGTACTTGTTTAGACACTTAACTGTAAGTCGAAATGTGCGTGTTGCTTGGTTCTTTTGCTGCTGCATGGTCATATTCAATTGCTGCATGCCTGGATCCCTTCTGCTATATGCTTTTTGTTGTCTGATGTGTGGCTATTTTTCTTGTGCAGGTATCCATGCAAAAGCATCCAAATGGCTGTTCAATAAGCTACACAGTTGTTTATCCTGAGAGGGGGATAGGGATGAGTTGATCTTCAAGGTTCTTTCAGGGCCAAATTCCACATTCTTAACTTGGAGAGAGGTCGAATCAGCCACACAGAGATCAACTAAAGCATTGGCTTGGGTTTCTCCCACCAACTCTTTTAATGGAAGCACACTGGGGAGTGGATTTTGAATCAAACTATCAATAAGATCATCCTCGGTTTGAGGACCTCCCCTAGTGGTTTCCACTGTGCACAATGGTGCAGAGTAGACTTCATCCTCATCTTCCTCCTCCAACCAAAGAGGTAAGTCATGTTCTAGCAAAGGATGGGCAGGAGGATATAGGACTAGCTGTTTGGACATATGCCCATTCTTGATGGTCATGCTCCCATCTTGACAACTGATGTAAACATCTACAGTAGCTAACGAAGGCCTTCCCAAGATGAGGGAATACCCAGTGAGTTTTGCCTTTGGCTGAAGGACCAAGAAGTCAGCAAGGTACTCCCAAGAATCAATGGAGACCATGACATCTTCCACAATCCCCTCAAGAGTCACAGTGGAGCAGTCTGCCAACTGTAGTACTATTGAGGTCTTTCTTAGGGAACTCTGAAGGTTGAGTTTGAGCATAGTGTCTCTGGTCATTACGTTAATGGTAGCCCCTAGATCAATCAAGGTGTGGGGGATTATGGTGCCATTGATATGGACATCAAAAACAAGACTCCCAGGGTCCAGATATTTTGGATAGATTACCTGCCCCAACATCAGGTCAGACAGTTGTCCTATGACATTGATAGTTGGGGCATCTCTCTTGCGCCTACCTGGGTGCCTAAAACACTTCTGTTTGATCAACGTATTGTAGATTGGTACATATTTTATGGCTTGGAGAAGTGGTATTTTCACAAATAATTGTTTAAGTTCTCCTAGAAGTTCAGTTTCTTCTGGGGTTGGTTGCGTGGTTCCAGTTAGTCTCTCAGATAAGGATGGAATGGCTTTGGGTTCACTTTCCTGTTTTTCTTCCTCATCCTCCTTAGGAGGAGGTTGGCTATCCGGGAGGACCTTCCCAGATCGTAGGTTGATCTCCTAAATCTCCACAGCATAGGTAGGGCATGTTGTTTCTCCAGTATATACCTACTGGGTATGTCTGTTATTAGGGTTCGGGTTCGGTTGAGTAGGTATCTAGGGTTGTCTTGGAGGAGTAGGAGGTAATGGTTGTGGTTGAGTAGGTGCTGGAGGCAAAAGAGTGGGAGGAGAGTTGTATTGGGGCCTCCACCCCTGATGAGGTGCATTCCACTGAGGTTGTGGTTGAGTGTGAGAATGAAACGAGTGAGAAGTTGGTTGAGTATGGTATTGAGGAGGATATGACCAAGGAGGGGGTGTGGACCAGGAAGGATGAGCAGGGGGAACCAAAGAAGGCATGAAAGTGGCTTGATTAGGGTTTTAATAAGTTTGGGATGTCCCTTGCATTCCCTACTGGTAAGGTCTGGGTCCATGTGACCTCCTTTGGTTCATGAAGTAGAGTGGCTCAGTGGCTCCTTCAGCCCCTTGGCACATAGCTTTAAATCCGAGCAAGGAAGGGCACTGATTTGTAGGATGGTCTTCTTCACAAACAAAACACACTTCTATAGAGTGCAATGGACATTCGTTCTTAGGATGCTTTCTGGTGCACCTGGGACAAAAGATGGCCAAAGCCCTCTCAGCTTTCTCTTGCTTCTTTTGGATTCACAAGGTATCCATTTGCATGGAAATGGTCTGTCTCATCTCGCTTTTGAAATCTTCCATCTGATTTGAAAACTCATTTTTAAGGAATGAACTAGATAAGGGGGTATTGGCTAAGAGTTGACTTCCCCTACCTCTCTTTCTGGCTACCCTATAATGGTTTCTAAACACATTCTTTATGTCATCATAAGGTAGCTGGTAGATGTCTCCCCTGGCCAGCAAATGGAGGGTATCTATAAGGTCTTCAGGGACTCCTCTGAGCAGAACCAACTTCAGAGATTCGGGGTCAAGTGTGCACCTGGCCCTTTTATAACTGAGTTGAAACCTCTCTTCATAGTCTTCTAAAGATTCATCACTTCCCATGGTCATTCGAAAGATTTCTTATTTTGTATCCTTTGACCTACAGTAGTCCCGGTATTTGTTGTTAAAGGCTTGCTGCATCTGAGCCCAAGTTGTGATATTGTTTCCAGGTAGCCCCATGAACCAGCGTAGTGCTACATCCTTGAGCATAGAAGGAAAGAGTTTCAACTTTTTCTCATCTTCTACATAGTCATAAGTTCGACAAAGGACAACAAACTCAAACAAGAAGGTATCAAGGTCTTCAGTAGTCAATCCATGGAAGTGAGGTAAGGCTGAGGGACTTATGTTTTTCATTTTTGTGTCCCCATTGGTCTCTCGGATGGGAAAGGCACCTTCTACTCTCTCCCCATTTCCTCTACCGTTTCTGTTTTCAGCCATGGTCTCAGAAGGAATGGTTTCTTGCTCTTCTTTTGTTATAGTATCTTCGTATATCTCTAGAGGTTCACCTATAGGTTCTTCTGGATCACTGCCACCAAAGAAGAGAGAAGGATGACTCAGTGATGTGGTGGGGGTGTTGGGTAGGAATTTTCCTGAATTGTCTCTGTTCCTACGAGGCATGAAAGGAAGTCTCTTTTTTGGGTGATTTTTGTTTCTTTTTTCTGCTTGTACCTGCAAAAACTGAAATATATTGAACTGCAAATTGCAACTAACTGAAATCTATCTTGTTGAAAGGAAAATGCATAATTAAAATGAAAGCAGGAAAGGACTAATCTATGTTGCTGAAATGAAATTGCATAATTGAAATGAAAGTAGGAAATACTAATCTACGCTTGCTGAAATGAAATTTCTGAATTGAAATGAAAGCAAGAAATACTAATCTAAACTTGTTGAAATGAAATTGTGGAATTGAAATGAAAGCAAGAAATGGTCTAATCTACTTTTGCAGAATTGAAATTGCAAAATTGAAATGAAACAACTACTCTACTCTTGCTGAAATAAACTACTTAGCAGAAGGTTGCAGTAGAAAATAGAAGAAAAGCAGTAATCACAAAATAATCTGATCCTTCCCCGGCAACGATGCCAAAAATATGGTGAGCTCCAGTATTGTAGCAATGATGCTGCAACTCCTGGGACTCCCTACTTTACTTTTATCAACCCAGTAGTTCGTAACAAACTTGGAAGCGATGATGCTATATGCACAAGTACTACATTTTACTGCAAGTTGTCACTTGATCAGCTGGCACAAGTTCGCTAAGAGCTTAAGCCAACTTCTATGAGTTTTTAGAAGAAGCTTTTAACTGTGATGGATGAAAGCTAACTCAAAAGAGGCTAGTCTACTTGTAGAAAGAAGATGAAAGCTGAAAGGAAATGCAAACCCTAGCAAACCCTAGTTTTACCAACTAACCCTACTTGTGCAAGAAAAGAGATGTAAACTACTGAAATAGATGCCATTGACTCTTAAAAAGGTAAAATGCATGTGTTTAAGGTAATTTTGAAGGAAAATATGGAAAAATCATCTTTTTGTATCTTTGAGCAATTTTATGCAGAATTATTATGCATGTGGTTTAACTATTTTTGACTATGCAAAGGTTTATTAGCGAAAGGAAATGGAGTGGGCATTTGCAGGAGGTTGGGAAGGTGTGGAGAGGACCTAAGGGGTCCCTAGAACCCTTCTGGATATTTCCACCGCACTCAGATCTTGAAAAATAGCTCGTGTGAACTTCTATAGGAGGCTGCAGGGGATCTACAAGAAATTCTACAGGAAGTTCTACAAGAACAGGCCGAAAGTGGTTTTTAGAGGGTTGATGGTGGAAAAATGGTGGGAAAGTGGAAATGAAGGGTGGATAGAGATGCTAAGTGATCTAGGACCTGGTAAATGAAGCTCAGGAGTGATGAATATGGTTGGATTTGTTCAAGGATGAAGAAAGTAATGTTGCACAAAAATGTAGAAATTAGGGCAAGTTGGGAAACTGTGGCGAATGAGGGAAAGAAATCTTGAGCGAGGGACTAGAGCAAGTTGTATGATGGAGGAAGGATAGGTTGGAGTGTCTTACAAGTGTTCTGCACACTACTTTCCAAAATTGATCCAAGCAAAGACTAATAAAATAGAGATTTATCTACTTTGACCTAATCTGACCTAAAAACCAGAAACACAATGAACAGAAGTTTATAGACAAGAAATCATGCAAGAAAGATATGGAAACTAAGAAAGAACAGATCTAAGCATGAAAACACAACTGATATCAACTTTTCCAACTCAAAATCTAACACTAGCAATTGCATTGGAAGGCAAAAATAGTGTTTTTGTGGCAGCAAGTGTGCCTTGGTCTCAATTCATGGTTTCGAGGAGGGAGAAAGGAGATCAAGGACTACTTTTTATACTTTTTGTGAATCTTTTCTATTATCAAACTATAAAATCAACCTGATGCATGAACAATTATCTTAATCATCAAAAACAACCTAAGTAACAAAGAAAGATTTAACCTATATAAAAGAAAGTATTCTATGAATGTAGTAAAAACACATAAAAGTACACAAAGGAGGTACTGGGCACTTGGGTTGGGCCCAACCCCAAGAGCTACAGCCTCCTAAGAAAGCTCAGATCTGGTTCAAAGCTGGATTCATCTTCATTGATAAAAAAATAATAGTTACATCACAAAAACTGTCTGCAAGAAGAAGCCCGAAAATGTGCCGATTAGAGGGTTGCACTAAAGTGCGAAAATAGACTATCAAATGGCTAAAATATAACTAAAATCTAACTAAAAAAATTGAGGCCCTAATCCTTCTTATTTATACAAATGGGGGCCTCCAACAGTCCTCCTAAAATCAAGGAACTCGGCTTCCTGGAACTGAAGATAACAACAGTCCTACTTGACTTGCTTGGTTGCCCCTTGGCATTGTGCTCCGAGTTTTTGATGGATAATTCAGGGTAAGGGCTCATAAATGAAGGGGACAGCCTCCTACAAATCCTATCCCTTGTTCTTCCACGAATTTGGCTGCCAAATGCTCATTAAACCCTTGATTTTATCTCAAAATTGACCAAAAATCTGCATAAAGCACAAATTAGACTTTTTGGCATAATGACTAACCCAATTCACTCTTTTAGCATAAATATAATAAAAAACATGCAATAAACTAATGATAATGGTGGATTAAGTCGAATTAAGAGGTAAAATGAGCCCATATAATTACCCATTTCTGGGGCTCATCAATTGGTCCAAGGTATTGGTCCTAAGTGGTTTTGGTCCATGGTATCGAGCAAGGCCTAAGACTATAGAAGGAGGAGAAGATCATTAGGCAAAGGCACTCAAGTATTGAACATCTGATGAAGAGAAAGCTCTAATATACAGGTTATTGGGTTGTGGTGCACAACTGGATCTAAACCAAGGATGAACTTTAGCGCTTGATGAAGGATAAGATCTAATGATGGGTCAAGATCTTAAGGCTTGAAGTGAAGTATCTTTATGTGGTTTTGATCATTTATCTTTATAACTGGCGCATGCTGTAATATGTAAATATGATGATCTGGGTATAACTAAAGTCTGAATTGTTGTAAAGTTTAAATCATCATTTACAGATCTGTGTGCAGGTTCACTTTAGGAAAGGCACATATACACGCAAGTTTGACAATAGGAAGTAGCATATATCTCACAAAACATATTTTATCTACTTCTGTTTGCTGTTGCAGTGTTCTAGGTTCTAGCTTGGGTTCTGGTTGCTGTGTTTTGGTTACTGTATTCTAGTTATAGCATTCTGAAGATCTGATTGAAGGGTTGTCAAAGTGTTTGGTTGATTCAGTTTTGGTTGGTGAAAAAGGAGATTGGTTGATGCAGATGATTGAGTGATGCTATTGATGGATCCAGTCTAAAAATTTATGAAACATGGTCCCTAGAAGAAAAGAGAAGGTTGGAGCCTTCTGTAGGCCGGCACCTACATAATAGTAAACATATCATCTAGTACAAGAGCTAGGGGGTTGTAGCTCCCTTCCAGGAGAAGCTGGAGAATGAGAGAAGGTTGTAGCCTTCTACAGGTTGAAGCCTACGTATTGGTATAAGACTACACCAGTAAAAAAAATGTAAAAATAAGTTTCTAGTATAAAAAGAAGATAGAGATGATTACAGCAGGTGGTTTTCACCCACATTGGGTTTCCACCTTATATCTTGTGTTCTTGTGTGTGACTGTCTACTCTATTTTTTCTGCACCTGGTTACTGTTTATATGGTTCTGATGCACTAATTAAAGATCAACATATGAAAAATTAACTAAATCTTATGTCTGCAGGATATACGCTAGTTGCCTTAAACATAGTTGCGTGTACACGCAAGTTTCATTAACTGAAGTAGCGTATATGAATCTGATTATGGAAATGAAAAATAATTGACTTGCTAATACTGATTCACCGCCCCTCTTAGTATTATTTCCACATCTGCATGGATGAGTTTCCTTTATAGGAAAAATCCTCCAACTGATAGTACATTGTCCCTTCCTCTGATCTCAACTAGGTATCTGACTAAACTGACATGCATGAGTTATTTATGAGAGAATATTTAGTTATCTGGAGAGCAAAAGTTACATGCTTGCAAGCATTAACTAACTTAACTCATAATTAATTCAACAAACTGTTTGAATTAATCTAACTGGACTTAACTCAGTTAACTAAGCCAACTAATTACAACTCATCTTTATCTCTTTAATTAATGGATAAATTCCTCAATTAATGGAGAAACTATTGCATGTCCCCACATAGACTTCGTGTTTGATTTTCTACAACTAATTAACTCAAGATGAATTAATTAATTATTTTACAAACAGTTGCTAAGTTCAAATTCGAATTTTACTTCTCAATTTTATTTCAGGGACTAACTAAAATTGGAATCCATCCCGAAATGCTATTTATAGCAATGCTATTTTTAGCACTTCCATTTTTCATTCCTTGTTGCTATGTCCAACACTGGTACCTGAACTGCTATTTATAGCAGTGCTATTTTTAGCACTTCTATTTTTAGCATTTCTTGTTGCCATTTTCAACACTCCCTCTCAACAAGAAAGGCCTTCAACTCGAACCCGATCCTGAACCTTTGGAATGTTTAGCATGCAACACTTTTCCCAAGTATTATTGCTCCAGCAACTCTAGAAACAAAAAAACTCCCAACTGACCTCCCTGTTGGGCTAGAAACATCCTATGATGTTGAAGCTTCCTCTACCGCTGACAAGTGATCCCTCTATGACCTCTGGGCTGCTACAACACTCCATGCATCTCACACTGTTGCACACCTCTCTGTGCCATCCTACACTGGTGCAACACTCCTGTGCCTCTCACATTGTTGTAGCCAAATAGCTCTGCACTATCTTGGGATTCTTGCACTGTAGCTCTCTCTAATGCTCCATTCGCATCTGCCTCTACCCACTTAGCTAGTCCTGCTACTCCTTTTCGGGGCTCCTGTAGCAAGGTCTAATCAAAGAGATTGGGTACCTCAATGATCCTACCCCTATTCCAGCCTTCTTGGGACTGTCACTCCACATCGCCCCACCTCCTACCTGGAGGTATGGATGCATGAGCTCCCTCTGCCCACTTGGCTCGAAATTTCCCCCTACTGGAGGTCTCTACATGAGTGGATGCCTCCACTTGATCTCCTCTCGACTTCTCTAGTTGTGGCTGCTCCACAACCTCCTGAAGTTGCTTCACCAATCATGGCTCCTCCATAATCGTCTAAGACTTCTCCTATGGCTGCATGTTGAGAGGTAATGTACTCTCCCTCTCAACCACCAAGTCTCCATTAGTTGCCTTGCTCCTCAAGGCTTTGTATGAATCTTGAACCTCAAGAGCATATAGGTTCTTGACTCGTGAACCGATCTGCTTCACCTGTCTAGTGGTGATGTGTCGTAGGAAAACATTTCCCTTACTGAAGACTACATCATAGCCTTTGTCTTCCAGCATTGCGATCGACACCAAATTTCTCCTCATTCATGGTACATACTTGACATCGGTCAAGGTAATGTGAGCTCCATGCTCCCTCTGAAAAACAACTGTGCCTACACTTGAGACACTATACTTTTCATCATTACCCATCGCGATCCGCATCTAGAGATCCTTCTCCTCCAAGGTACTGAACAAACTCTTATCGCCGGTCATGTGGAATGAAGCTCCATTGTCAAGAATCCAACCACATCCCACCATGGATGAAACCATGCATCTGATGAGTGTGAAGTCCAACTTGAACTGTGAGGCTAGTGCCTCACCTTCTGATCCTTCCTTGGATCCCTTCTTGGATTTCTTCAATGGACAATTTGTAGCAAAATGGCCCACCTCAAGACAATGAAAGCACCACACTTTCGATTTGTCAAACTTCTTCCCACCATGGGAAGAACTCGATTTAGGATGAGAATCCTTCTCCTTCCCTTTCTTTGCCTTACTCACTAAGGTGCAATTTTTCTTCATCCTCCTTGAATGAAGAACCATCTCTGGTGCTTCTTCTTGTCTCCTCCTGCATCATATCTGACCAAAGTCGTTCCCAATCTAGCATTTTTTCTTTTCCATTAAATGAGTCTTAGTAGCTATGCCAGCTCTTAAGAAGACCGAGGAGTGCAAGACTCACCATGTCATCATCAGTGATCGTGATCCCTTCACTTCCAAGCTCATCCTTGCAGGTGGTGAGCTTGTTCAGGTATGTAGAGATCGTGTCGCCCTTTTCACACTTGATTTTCCGAATCTTGTCTTTCAACGCTAGTGTCCTCTGATCATTGTTGTTCTAATATATATATTTCAATTTTTTCCACATCGTAAATGATGTCTCCTTCCCATGGAGACTCGAGACTATGTGGTCTCGAACTCCCTCCAGAAGGATTCTCCTTGCTCTAGCCACACATTTCTTCCATTCCGCCAGTTGAGTAGCATCAGTCGGCTTGGGGACTTCTTGATCAATGAAGTCCTTTAGACCATTATCATCTAATACTACTTCCATGTGATCCTTCCAGGTTATATAATTCAAGCTTCCATCAAGGGCATACTCGAGTCTTAAACCACTGAATTCCATTGGTGAAATTGAGATGTTATAAGAACTCGATTTCTATATTCAAGAACCGCAAACTTTGAACTTCTCCCTTCTTGTATACTATTCTTCTCCTTTGATTACCTTTTCTCTGATACCATGTAGAAATTTCCACTGTATATCAACATATTATGCAATATACTAAAGAAAAAAACAAGATCTACTTCTACAACAAACTTTGTGGAAGCTTAATCGAATATGAGAAATATCAATGAGAACACATATAACTAAGAATGAGAAATAAATCACACATAACACAGAATAATAACCCAGGGGAAGCCTCAGCCTAAAACCCCAATCTCTGTATTATCATACAAGTGGAAATATGTTCAGTATTACAAAGAGAATCAGCTCTCAAGCTATCCTGCTCTCTCTGCAATCCAACTGTTGCTCATAGACATCAAAGGCTTCTCACAAACCTTCTCCTCTATCCTCCAAGCCTCCTATTTCCTTGTGCAGTTTTCCTTGGGGTCCAATGCTACCACCTGTGTGAATTGGCCTCTTCACACACTCACTAACCTCTGATCTAATTGTGCAATCATGAAGGAGATAAATCCTTCTGCATGGATGAGTTTCCTTTATAGGAAAAATCCTCCAAATGATAGTACATTGTCCCTTCCTCTGATCTCAACTGGGTCTCTGATTGAACTGACATGCATGAGTTATTTATGAGAGAATATTCAGTTATCTGAAGAGCAGCAGTTACACGCATGCAAGCATTAACTAACTGAACTCACAATTAATTCAACAAACTATTTGAATTAATCTAACTAGACTTGACTCGGTTAACTAAGCTAACTAATTACAACTCAATATTACAACTCATCCTTATCTCTTTAACTGATGGATAAATTCCTCAATTAATGGAGAAACTATTTCATGTCCCCACATAGACTTCATGTTTGATTTTCTACAACTAATTAACTTAAGATGAATTAATTAATTATTTTGCAAACAACTGCTAAGACCAAATTTGAATTTTACTTCTCAATTTTAGTTCAGGGAGAAACTAAAATTGGAATCCATCACGAAATGCTATTTATAGAAATGCTATTTTTAGCACTTCCATTTTTCATTCGTTGTTGATATGTCCAACACTGGTACCCGAACTTCTATTTATAGCAGTGTTATTTTTAGCATTTCTTGTTGCCATTTTCAACAACAACCATTTAAGTCAAACCTACAACAAGAAATCATTAATACTAAATGTCGAAATATAAAGAAATAAAAACTAGAGATGCATGTGAATAAGCAATGAAAAGAAGGAAAGAAAATGATACAAAAGGACTCTGAGGCTCCTAGGATGGCCAAGCCCAAGGAAACTCATAGACCTATGGAGGATAACAAGATTTAGAAGCTAAACATGACACCAATCTTCATTATTTTCATCAATAGAACTACATCCCTGCAAGAAAATACAATGGAGCTGCAAAAATACAAGCTCTCTCCACAATAATACTAATGAAAATCCCTCCCTAGAGGCAAATTCGACTTGGTACTTATACAAAATGATTAAGAATCATTCCCCATGAATGGAGGAAGCTTTCCCCACCGAAATCCCTTGATTAGTGGATCTTCTCCCTTGATTAGTGGAACACATTTATAGATTTCTCAATCATTGGAGTTCCACAATTTGTCCCATAATTCCATAATATCTTGTTGACTTATTATTTATTATTGATCCTTCAGTAGTAGGGAACAAGTCCCTAAATTATCTCCTCCTCCAACTCTTCATAATCTACTCAATATTCTTATAATATTCCACAAAAATAATAATATTAGGCACAAATATTCAATTATTCATAAACCTTCCCAATGAATATATTAAAGTTAAAAATAAATTATCTAATGCAAAAAGAGAGGTTTAATGTGTTGAAGGATGGTCATAGGCCTTAATTTATGTTTTAAATTAGAGGCATGGGCCTTAATTTATGTCTAATTTAGAGGCCCATCATACCCCCTGCTGAAAGTGTTTCTCATCCTCTGAACAACTCAGTGACCTCATTGTGCCTCATCCATGGCCCTAGTGGCCTCTCTCTTGTGCATTAAGAATCTTGGTTGTAAGCTTTGCAAGGACAAGCCCAAAAACATATTTGTTCAAAGAAAAATAATTGTTTATTAAGACCATTAGCTTTCTTTCTTGCCCTTATTCAAGATGAGTTATTGAATATTTTTTTAGTTTGGCAAGATCTTCCACACCCTTTTCAACCTTCTCCTACCGTGTTCCTCCATTTGGACACCTCTAACACCTTCAAAATGCATTTAGACTGATTTTTATTATTATTATTATTATTATTATTTTTAAACTGATTTTGTTTTTAAGAGTGAATGCAGAGGTGATGATGGTGGACAAGGTATGGTGATGGAATGATGAAGGGGTGCATTTTTTGGCATGGCAAGTCATTTATTTGCCTTAGGACTGCCTCTTGTAGGATTTCTGGGTCACTGTAATTCCTACAGGATCAACCTATAGAAAACATAGTCCCTTTGTAAACTGAAGTAAAGGAGTGGAAAAAATGAAAAAAATGGTGGAAGAATGAATGGTAATGAGTGATAAAATAAAAATGTGAGTGATTGGGGTCTCTTTGTGATCCTCTGCTTTTTGACCATCCTTCTTATTGACCTGCAAATGGAAATTTCATGAAAATGGAGAGGATTATCTCTGTGTTTTTTTTTCAAGAATGAAATGGGATGGATGAATGATGAATAGATAGTGTTGTGGTGACCTTGGCCTTTACAAAATTTTCTTCTTTTAACTGCTCTCCTCATTCCTTGAAATCATCACCCTTCATAATTGGACTTTTCAACATTGCATGAGTGAAGGAGTGTTGTTGGGAAAAGTATCTATTCAGAATGCCCCTATCCCACTCTAAGGTGTGATAGTGCCTTAGCAACAAACAAGGAAAACTACTTGAGTATTCTTCTTTATGAAATGTAAATGAAGAGGAAGGATCTAACTAACCTGTGTATTTCGCTAGTTTTTTGATCCAATCGCTCCTCTTTTCAATAGCTCCCAGCTCCCAGCTTCCTTACCGACCCAGCTTCACCGAATTCCTGCAAGATCACAAGAGAGAGAAACTACACGAAGATATAGATATACATTCATAAAAAGCTCAGGATCAGATTAAGCTAAACATGCAAATATAACAAAACATCATTGATACACAGCATGTAGGAGAAACTCAAATAATTTTATTGATATGATAAGAAAGTCCAAGAGGAGATACAACCAAGTGAGTCTCGATCCAGCATCTACCTCCCAACAAAGGAATCCCTTCCTCTCCTCCAACAAAGCATAAATCACCCAATGTACTAATCTCAATCTCAAACCAACAACAATTCTCTGCAAAGTACAAAATTCCAGCCTCTGGATCTCTGGGATGAGGGACCCATATATAAATGTGAGCAGAGAGGATGAGTTAGCTTATGTTCTGACTTGTGGCTTCTCTCTGTCAGTTCTTGCTTCCACTTGGAGACTGAGAGCCTCTTACTCATCACTTGGTCGAATTCAGTGAGGCAAGTGTCATTGGAGAAGATTCTGGAAGCTTCCATGGTCTTTCCACCTCGTTGAATGACTCTGCCACTTGTCATTTCCCGCTCAACGCACCTGGGTAGTGCATTCAAGTGCATTGCAACGCACCTAGCCAGTGTATTTGGGTGCTTTGCAATGCAGGCAGCTAGTGGAGCTTCTGAATTGATCCTGATTTGACTAGTTCTGAGTGGTTTTTGGCGGAGAACTTCTGGGAGAAGCTGTCATTGGTTTACCTTGTTCCTTTAGGATCTGTAACAACATCTTTAGGGACTTTGGATCCCTTGGATTATGGACATTTCATGCTCAAAGTTGTAAGACACAAAAATGTCTATAACAGTTGCCCCCTAAAGTATGAGGCCGTTTATTGGGTGAAATGCTTTATTAGGAGGATCTGAAGTTCATTCAATGCTGGGAGGAGACCTGTAATAAGATACAATACAATAAATTATTTTTCATACTGTTTTCATGATCTAGCTGAGGCGGGCATTCCCATGCTCAGCTTTATAAATTCATTTTTATGTACATAGGACAGACAATCGTCTGCTGGTAGACTGATGATTCTGATGAAATCATCATCCTTTTGGTAGGATGATCATCTGTTCTGCAATGCTGTACATGTCAATGTCTTTATTTTTCTTGAATATATATCGCAGCCCGGATGGATGAAACTAGATCCGGGGTCTTCAATCTCATCCGGTCTTCACTCTAAGTACAAGTCGATCCATGTGAAAAATGTTTTGATGTCGAACATGGAAAGACATCGCTTGATTACCACTCAATGATGTAAACTGTTAACAAGCGCGAGAGGAACCACCGATAAGGATGATGACCCTCAAGGTACTGCAGTACAATTCACGTGGTGTGAATAAAGGACTTGGCGTCGAACACCACGCAAAGTCTTTCGATCGAAGGTCATTGATGTATACCTGTCGCCGGAAGTGAGAAACTTGCCATTGAGGCATGCAAGCTTCAAAGTACTGAAGGGGGTGTTCCTAGATCAACTTCTTGGATAATGAGCTGATGTCGACAAGAAGCGATCCGTCAAAGGAGGGCCTTGATGTATCCCACATCAGTGACACAGAATGGAGCAAATGATTTTGATGGAGGTGAAAATGATCTGATGATATATGGTTCAGGGTGGTGGTCATGAAAGAATGAAGTATAATGTATGGTAGTGGATGGGACACGACTGACTTCTCTTGAACATATCGGCGACACTTATATGATGGATTGGTAGCATTTACCCCAAAGGTGGATGGTATGGCGAGACCATGGTGATGTGACCGGTGAATGAAACAACCCAACCCGACTCAGGCACGGAGTGGAAGTGTCATGTTCAAGAGCGACTTGCTACCAATAAAGGTTCTTTGAGTTTCTTCCCAATTTTTCCCCAGTCATTGCTAACCAGTACCTCTTTATTTTTGTCAAGCTTGAGGAGGATAACATATGTTTGTTCTATAACTTGCCCTTCGGGCAAACCCATCACTATGTTTTAACGAGCCTAGCGATAGTGAAACTCGTTCTCGTCTAAAGACAAGTTTGTCGCTATTAATCTTTTTAACGAGTCTAATGACAAAGATAACTCGGTTCTTTTCATTTTTAGAGAGTCTGAAAAGGTACGTAAAGTTAACTCCAAAAGTCCTTTTTCATCATCTAATCCCTTAAGTTTGAAAAAGTATAAAACAATACAGAAGGGATGAATTTTCGATAGTTTTAACGAGCCAAACAAAACAAGCGCTCGATCTTTTTGTGCAATAATCCCCCAGGTCCAAAAATATTAAAATCTAGAGGAGGGATAGCTCTTCCGGTCGCTTTAACGAGTTGGAAGGCCAAAACTCGGCAATCTTTTCATATTTTATGAGTCAAATGAAAAGAGCTTAAAGAAGACTCGTATTTTGAGGAACGAGTGATAAAATGGGTAGCAACTGATTCCAGGTAAGGGTTGAAATTTTCCAAGCACGGCAGTGTCACAAGGATGGCTAGTGAAATCACTCTTCGTAGCTGTTCCTCAAAATGGGTAAACAATCAAATGGAGGTGAATGATCGGCCAATGGAAAAGTGGAGGTGACGGTGCAAACACGACCAAGGCTTTAATGGCTGATAATGCTACATTCACGGTGGTTATTTACCGGAGGATAGTTCATTTTTTAACGAGCTTAAACGCAGATTGAAACACTTGCTCGATCTTATGTTTATTTTTTAACGAGCATGAACTATGTGCTAAAACTGCTCGATGTGAGTTTATTATTTAACGAGCTTGAACCCTACAGTAACACTGCTCGTGATAAGTTTGCATGCCCCCAGCATAATAACGCAAATCAAGGTGCATGCCCCCCAAGCTTCATTGCATTCAACTTGGTGGTTGGAATGAAGGTTTACCTTTGAGATTTGGAAAGGGGATTTGTTTCATTTTTTAATGAGGTTGACACAAGATAAGAACCATCCTCGAAGCCCACTGTATTTACATTATTTGATAGAAAATCGAAAGCTGAAGGATGATAAAGGTCATCTTGAGTATCTTCTACACATTCCATGAGAAGGGAACGACGGTGGGAATCATTCCATGGTGCCCCGTCAATTACCATTGATTGGACAATTCCTTCGTCGGTGACATGCACTTGCGACCAAGGATCTGAAGGGGTACCATATTCTTTAGATCTATCTATCCAAACGCTTGATGAGCGTTGATTTGGGGTTGCCCCCCAGGCCAAGAAAATTGATTGCTACAATATTTCTAAAATGGTGATGATCCATGCTGACAAAATGTTCAGGAATCTTTGGAATCCATTAGATATAGAAGATTTCATATTTTAGGTTTCCACTGTGGCCACTTCCGCCAGATTACTCGGAGGTGGTAGGGCAAAAGTACCCATTAAGGCAGGGTCTTTTAGGAGACCTACTCCAATATTTTGATGCGAATGATTGCTTCCATGGATCATTGGAATGCTTCCCGTAACTTGTGAACTGTCGGGGAGGAAAGTTTGTTGGTCGACGACTGTAATTCCTCCTTGAAAGGGAAATGCAATCTTCCTGAAGTAGGTCGACACAACTGCGGCCATGGCATATATCCAGGGCCTTCCCAGTAGGATGTTGTAATCGAGGTTTCCATCAATTACTTCAACATCAATTCCTATTGTTTTGCCCCCTAGTTCAACTTGCAAGTTACTTAAAATCTCGTATGGAGTCTATGATCGTCCATCAAATGCTTTTAACATTGTTGACGATCTCGACAAGGGTGGTGAGCCTAAATTTTTCCAGCAACTCATCGACATAATACACGTAGATGCCCCCTCATCAATAATTGTTCGATGAACAGTTTTGTTGAGGGCTTTCACTTGAATAAGGAAAGCTAGTTGAGCTGGTAACTGAGGGTCATATCCTTTATGATCAAAGGCCACAAGATTGGAATCCATTGGGCCAATCCCACCTATTGCTGATAATAAAGCTTGCTCTTGGGAGGGGCAATTTTGCGGTACCTCAAGTGTCGACATAGCGGACGACGATTGGGCCAGGTCCTCTATTATATTATAATTCTGTGCTATTTTTGCATGAGGATTAAATGTCAATTTTTGTACTACTCCCTTTGGCGACTTTATCATTTGTTCAGGAATGATGGGTGGCACAACTTTGGTCAAAGTTGTCGTCGAACTACTAGGTTGTTCATTAGCCTTGTTATTCGACAACTGTGGATTCCCGTAATCTTTATTCCTTGTCAAAGCATCATTTTGCTGCTTTGAGATAGACAACATAAGCACTTGGGATCGGGAAGCATTTTGATTAGCAACCAGTTTGGTTCCCGGGTTTGGAAACGGATCAGTCAATACTACTGAGGGTTTTGAACTCTTAAAGAGTTTCTTAACTTCAGCTTTATGTGGACAATCTCTCGTCTGATGATCCTCATCGCATATATGACACCCCGTAGGGGGTTTCCTTTGCCTAGAAGGGTTTGCAGAAGGTTTTCCAGGAGATTTTCTTTTTCTTCTTGCACCCTGGTTGCTTCAGTTGTTTGCCCTTATCAGTCGACACGGCATTTACTTCCGAGGCAAGAAGTTCCTCATTTGCATTTTGACTAGAAATCTTACGGGCCTTTTTAGATGTAGCCTTTGTCGATTTCGTGTCTGTTGTGCCAATCACACCATCGCGGGCATGAGAGTCATTGTTTGATTTAGGAGGAGGAGGAATTGAGAATTCTGGTCTAGGGGCGTCAGGTATTTTGTCGTAGAGCGTGCCAGACTGAGTATATATCAAGTCCAGATATTGTGCACGAGCGATAACTTGCTCTTCCGTTACGACTCTCCCCTTTGCCACATCTTCCGTGATGGAAGGTAGTAATGACTTGATAAACCATTCAGCTAATAGTTAATCGGGGATGTATGTTTTTACCATCCTACGACGATGTCGCCACTCATGTATATGATCAGATATGTGGGTGGCCGTCGTCTGTTTGAAGTTGGTAAGGAATTTTGTTCCCGTTTCATACCTTATCGGTAATTGAAAATGGGTTAAAAGGGTTGTGGCTAAGGTACTGAAGTTGTCGAACGAGGCTGTAGGCAATTCAATGTACCATTTTGCCGCTGGACCCGTTAACATCCTCTGAAAGAGGCGAAGTCTTATCGAATCATCATTTAGGGTGTTTGATGAACACCATAGATGAAATGTCATCACGTGATTCGATGGATCTTCACCCGGATTTCCATTAAATTTAGGAATATCTGATGGAAGTTTATGTGGAATCGTCGGCCACCAAGGGGCATAAGCCATTGGATCATTCGTCAGCCGGTTTAGATCTGGTAATTCTAGAGTTGCTATAAAGGGAAATTTTTGATTTAGGTTAGGCGAAGCATACCCAGGATAAGATGGAATCGCCTGAGCAGTGGGTCTTTGCATACCAGCACAATGCTGGTAACTTTGACAAGGTTGATGGGCATAACCATTATAGTATGGTTCCCATTACTTACAAAGACTTGTTGCTCAGGTCCTTGATATGATTGCTGGAATGGCGGTTATTGAGATTGAACCAGCCATGGTTGTTGGACCATTTACTGATGCCCAATACTGGACGATTGACCAAGATGAGGAGTCATAGTACTTGTTTGAGCCTGAGTCGCTCCAGATAAGGAGGCACTAACCTGAGGTTGTCATTGAGTCATTGAGACAAGAGGTTGTTGTATTGCAACCTGAGGCTGTTGGGGTTGACATACAACATGTAGCGCTTGTACTTGCGACGCAGTCACCATAGCAGGTATAGTAGGAATATTCGACACAGGGTGGACTGGTTGCATTGAATATACAACCCTTGGTTGCTGAGGCAGTATTGGTACCCAACCGCTGGATGTAATTCCAGTTTGACCTGAACTTTGTTGTAAACTCTCATATGGTTGTTCTCTGGGCGGGAACAATGAAAGGGCATACTGCCCTCCATATGGTGGAAATCCAGTACTTAAAGGGTAGATTTTCCTTTGAAGACACATTGGATCAATTTGTTGAGTTTCAACATAAGAAATACCAGATGATGATCCGGATGAAGAAATAGGAACTAACCATGTCGTCGTCCCTGATTGGACTCCGGCTTGTCGTTGATAACTTTCCGGGACAGATGGTATACCGGCGAACATTGTTGGAGTAGCAGCAGGAGGTTCTGCTGCTGCTGTGTCGGATGACACATTCCTAGATGTCAACGGTTGTTCAGACATATCTAGTCTATCCAAAAGATTTTCTAGTAATTCTACAAGAACTTTGCGATGAAGGGAGACTAACTTCTAAGATTAGCGAGGGAACAGTGACATTATTCCAATTAAAATAGATTTTAGATGCTTTAGACACAACTTGTTTTTTCAGTTTTAAAGAGTCGAGAAAAAAACAAAAGATGACTCTAGTCGCCTTCGATTTTTAATGAGCCTGAAGTGACAAGTGCTCAGAAGGACCTTTTCCGTTAAGGAGTCTGAAAAGGAAGGAAAGGGACTGCTCTGGAGTTCTAGGTAGAGGGTGTGCTAAACCAATCACAAAACCACAAAATACTTTTTAAGGTACGGGCGGTCAATCTTCCCGAATGCTGTGTTCAGTGCATTACGATCAGTAGGGCGTCCGACACGGTTTCCTATGGATAAAGGTTTTATGCCTATAGGGGTCTCCCAATATATACTCGACGGTACATGGGAGCACAATCCGTACTGGCACTTATCGTCTCTCAGGAGGAATCACCCAACCATCAGTGAGGCCAACAGTCACTAGGTTTTACGACGCCGGAACACGTCTCTAGCCTAGACCTCTATGTTGTGCGTTAAGTTACAAAGCTTTGTTAAGTTCATTCAATTTATTTTAGGTTGATCTTTCTTAGAAGTTTGCCTTTTTGGATCACCACGAGATGTAGATACAATTCCTAAATGCAGTCTAAAGATGATAAGCAAGCTTTTATCTCTTTTCAACAATGAAAATCCTAGCTACAAGGGGAAAAGAAAGACACAATCTTTTCTCAAAGAGCATAGAGCACACTGTAAATGCACTTTTCCTAAATCAAACCATACAAACTATCAATATGAAAATGCACAAATGCATGTATTTGTTATCACTTTCTTAATATTGATGCCTAAAAAGAAAGTTGTTGTACAAATTTGAATTCGATTTCAACTGAAAAACACAAACAAGCCTCTTTTCGAAATCAAAAAGATGATTACGACACTTTATTACTTTGAAGTAAACACTTGTTTCGACACTAGAAATTCACAAATTCAAACCAAAAGACAAAATTAAAAGCGCAATTAACTGTCAACAGCAAACACACTTACTCCTAAGATCAAAACGACACTTACGACAGGTCTAGATCTAAGGGCGACAACATGACTAGTTTACTTTTGTAATGGGAAACTGCAAATGATGTAACAAACACACAAAAACAAATACAGTTTCTTTTGTACAACTGAGGCGGAATTAAGGCAAAGAAAAGGGGTTTTCAGATAGGTACACACACTGATAACAGGCTGCAAAAACAGAGATAAAACTGAACACAAGGATGCAAAGAACCACAGCTGCACAGGGCAAAGGCTGATCAGCGCACCTGTTGCACAGAGAAACTGAATTGCAGCGCAGGTAGCCCTCTCGGGACCTGTGTTGAAATGCAGAACCTCTTCACAGAGCCTGCACTGAAGCAGAAACGAGAGTTTCCTCCGGGTTCTGGGTCACGGTTTACAGTTTAATCTATGGATTTTGGTCGGATAAAAGCTATCAATAAGGTACAATTAGAAGGATGATTTAAAGGAGGACTAAGAGCTATCACAAAGGGTTGTTAGAGTATTTGTGGATCAGCTGTTTAGATCATAAACAGGCCCAATGAATGGACTAGAGTAGCATATCTCTACTTTGCATTTGTAAATGGCAAATGCAGTTCGATTCGCCACTCCTAAGTTTATGAGAAGAACAACAATAGAAACACAAATAAACTAACTAGATACGGTCCCCAGCGGAGTCGCCAATTTGTTGTTGGGAAAAGTATCTATTCAGAATGCCCCTATCCCACTCTAAGGTGTGATAGTGCCTTAGCAACAAACAAGGAAAACTACTTGAGTATTCTTCTTTATGAAATGTAAATGAAGAGGAAGGATCTAACTAACCTGTGTCTTTCGCTAGTTTGTTGATCCAATCGCTCCTCTGTTCAATAGCTCCCAGCTCCCTGCTTCCTTACCGGCCCAGCTTCACCGAATTCCTGTAAGATCACAAGAGAGAGAAACTACACGAAGATATAGATATACATTCATAAAATGCTCAGGATCAGATTAAGCTAAACATGCAAATATAACAAAACATCATTGATACACAGCATGTAGGAGAAACTCAAATAATTTTATTGATATGGTAAGAAAGTCCAAGATGAGATACAACCAAGCGAGTCCCGATCCAGCATCTACCTCCCAGCAAAGGAATCCCTTCCTCTCCTCCAACAAAGCATAAATCACCCAACGTACTAATCTCAATCTCAAACCAACAACAATTCTCTGCAAAGTACAAAATTCCAGCCTCTGGATCTCTGGGATGAGGGATCCATATATAGATGTGAGCAGAGAGGATGAGTCAGCTTATGTTCTGACTTGTGGCTTCTCTCTGTCAGTTCTTGCTTCCACTTGGAGACTGAGAGCCTCTTACTCATCACTTGGTCGAATTCAGTGAGGCAAGTGTCATTGGAGAAGATTCTGGAAGCTTCCATGGTCTTTCCACCTCGTTGAATGACTCTGCCACTTGTCATTTCCCACTCAACACACCTGGGTAGTGCATTCAAGTGCGTTGCAATGCACCTAGCCAGTGTATTTGGGTGCTTTGCAACGCAGGCAGCTAGTGGAGCTTCTGAATTGATCCTGATTTGACTAGTTCTGAGTGGTTTTTGGTGGAGAACTTTTGGGAGAAGCTGTCATTGGTTGACCTTGTTCCTTTAGGATCTGTAACAACATCTTTAGGGACTTTGGATCCCTTGGATTATGTACATTTCATGCTCAAAGCTGTAAGGCACAAAAATGTCTATAACAAGGAGTGAGTTGAAATTGAAGTATGTTGAGACTACTGACCAATCCTTAGCTTATAAAACCTCATATCTCATGCATTGACAACAAATTTCTAACTATAATATGCTCAACAGAAGAGGTTAAGAATATTGCATACTTGTACCTACCTGATGGTTGTTGGAGAGACATACATGCTATTGCTGAGTTGATGTTGATGTGAAGGTGTTGGATGGTGATGATGATGATCCTGATGCTGCTAAAAAGCTCTGGAGGAGCTTCTTTGACCTTTGGATCTCCATTAAAACTGCTCACTGCCAATCCTATAGGTGATGTTCTGTGTCCTATAGATTCACAGTACAGCGACTTGTTTTTTCCATATATCCCAAACAGTAGACTGGATTGAGCTGAAAATTTTTGAGCATGTTGCCATCATCATTACGCACCTCCCAATAGAAACATTTTGGTCAATGGATGAATGGATCTCGAGAAAAAATAAAAATGGCTGAAGGTGATGGAGATCGATTTCTTGGAAACCATGCACTGGAATTTGCTGAAATTTCTTGGGCATGTTACCATCATCCATATGGATCTCCCCATGAAACAACGTTTTTAATGGATGCATGGATATCGAGAAAATGCAAAACTGGCTGAAGGTGATGGAGGCTGATTTCTTGGAAACCGTTCACTAAAATTTGTTGAAATTGCTTAAGCATGTTACCATCATCCATATGCATCTCCCCCTGAAATAGCTTGGCAAATGGATGCATGGTTTTCAAGTTATGGCAAAAACAATTTTCTGCTCTATGTATTTTTTTACCCTGTAGTAAAACAAAGCATCCTGTAGTTGTTTAGGACAACAAGGAAAATGAGTGGTAGAAGCTTGAGAATGATGGGTGGATGGTGAAAATAGATGAGTGTGATGGATTGACATGGCCTTGGCCTTGTTGGAGAATTTGAGTGAAGTAGGAGAAAGTCAAAATTTGACTTCTTTTGATTACGCTTGGCCAATTTTCCTTTTGGTACCAACTTGTAGATGTTGGAGAGTACATGCATGCATGGAGCAACGATTCTTTTATTTTTTCTTTTTTTCTTCTTCTAGGCCTACTAGCCACCTCAATGAGGTTTTCAACTAGTAGGTCTACCTAGGCAACTCAAAGGAGGTTTTCACCTAGGATCTTCTTTTTTTCTCTCTTTTTTTTTTTTTTCAACCCATTGACCGCCTCATGGAGGTTTTCAATCAATGAGCCAATCTGAGGCGCCTCTAAGGAGGTTTTCACCTTATATTTTTTTTTTTTCTCTTATTCTTCGATTTTTTTTTCTTACCCTACCCTACTTGAAAAACAAAATCTCTTTCAAGTATAAGAATACTTCCAATGGAGCCATGTGCACATCAAAATGATAGAAAAAATGATCTGGAGGCTTGAAATGTATGCTTTCACATGTACCTGGATTTGAGTGATCAAATGCTTTGACTTTGAAAGGATCAAACATAGTTTAGGAAGAGAGTGATGCTGCAACTTAGTGACTGTCTGGAACCATATTTCAATATAGTTGTGATGTCCCTGGTCCTTTTATTGATTTGGATCATTCTTCATGTATTCTTCTATCATGACCTTCAAATCTTCCTCTTTTTGCTGATTTTTCTCTTGAATACATGGAGGATTTGATCATAACCATGAGGGAGCTCTCCCGATCTCTGATTTTGATGTCTTCTCTTCATCTAGTGCAGCCTATGATTCTTTGATCTTCTCTTTCAAATCTTCTTTCTCTTCATGTTGTCCCTCAATGGCATCAACAGAATAATTTTTTTTTAATAATCTTCCTGAGCTATGGTGAATACCATTGAGCTCAAGAGGATATGTTTGGAAGTGTTGCACCTCACCATTGTAAGTGGGCTGAGCTACTTCAATGTGTGGGTTTGCAAATAGTGGTATAGGTAGTTGAGTGGGACTGTATATTTGAGATGGATGTGGATGGGGTTGTGGTTGTGGTGGAGGTGAATGGTAGGGATAACATGGAGTTGGGTGTGGAGGATATTGAGGAAAATATTGAGGATATTGTGGCGCCCATACGTTCGTTGCCAACCTTGTTGCCAAGATTGGTTTTGGGGTTGAGATGGCCAATGTTGCCAAGGAAAAGGTGTGTTCCAATTACTTTGAGGTGGATATGCATAACCTTGAAATTGAGAATTAGGCTCTTGCATCATATCAGGTTGAATAGACTGCCATGGTCCTCTTGGAGCTACATAACATTGTTGCATTGGCAATTGACTTGCTCCATTGTTCTCTTGGTGAATTTCCTTCAACCTTGGTAATGATGGACAATGTTTGACATCATGTGACTCTGCAAAACAAATATTAGAATTTTATTTTCCTTCATCTTGCATTCTTAACATCTCTACTTGTTTTGTTAGATTGCTAAGAATTTCTATTTTAAAATCATCAAACAAATTTCGAAGTTTAGCTTGACTTACCGATCTTGATGTTGATTTACCTACCCTTTCTTTTCCACTTGATATGTGTTTGCATGTTTCACAAATTTCCTCAAATGATAACTGATATACATCACCTCTACTCATGAGATTAATAAGATCAATCAATTCATCCCTAATTGTTCTAAGTAAGAGGGTTTTTAGTGTGTTGGATCCTAAAAGATGTAGTTTTCCCCTCTTAACATTATACATGAACCTCTCTATTAGATCCTCTAGACTCTCATCTTCTCTTTGATTCATTCTAAAGATTTCTTCTTTAAGATCATGATATTTATATTTTTCTATAAATATCTTTTGCATATCATTCAATGATCTTATTGAATTAGTCCTTAAACTCATGAACAATTTAAGAGCTCTATCCTTCAATGTTGCCAGAAAAAATCTCAATTTTTGAGTTTTTAATAAGTAACCATAAGATCTACAAACAATTTCAAATTCAAAGAGCAGGGCTTCCAGATCCTCTGACCTTAAACCATGAAATTTTGGAAGAAAATATGGAGGGATGTTCTTCATGTGCATACTACCACCAGTATCCTAAATGGGAAATTCGAGAGGATCTTCCTCATTGTCATTATCTCCATCCATTTCTTCTACATTCTTTGCCATTTTCTTCTTCTACTTGCAAAAGTGAATGGTGATGTAGCTCTTACTGCACCATGTGATCGAATGGGAGGGTGGGTTGGTGTTGGAGATTTTTTTGTTGTTGTTATGATTGAATGAAAACACTAATGCAATGCACTTTTCTATTTTTGAAATGAAATATGCCTAATGCAATTATTTTTTGTGTTTCTACAAAAATTAAAAAGAAATGAATCAACTAGGGAAGAAAAAAATGCATACTTTGACACCTCCCTGGCAACGGTGCCAAAAAGTGATGAGCCTCGGTATTGCAACAACAATGTTGCAACTCCCAAGGCTACCGACTTTAATTATCAACCCAAGGTTCATACAAACTTAAGAGGTTCCGGCATTATATGTGCGACATACAATGTGTCCTTACTCTGTTGTCATGATGTAATAGAATGCATGCACTGAAGTCAAATCCTAAACTAATTGCATAAAATGAAATGTTCGAAATGGAACCTTAACCTATTGCAAGAAAGAAAGTACAAGGAAAGAGACGAAAATTCAATATTAAATCACACAATTTCCTAATTAACTGCCAAGAAACTATGCTTTGAAATAATATTAAATTATCATGGACCAAATGCTACTATCTAAGCATTGAAGTAAGAAGCATCAAACATCACTAATGTGCAAGTAAAGTAACTAAAATAAATCTATTTTTGTCTTTTTGTCTTTTTGTCTTTTCATGCAAAATCAAGTATGCAAACTAATTTCCTTTGGTGATGTGGCAAGTGAATTAAGGATGTTGGAGGTTGGATGGAAGGGTTAGAATATGGTTGGATGGTGTAGGAGACTCTTGGGAGGCTTTTGGTGACTTCCTAGAGTTTTTCTGTCAATTCGGCCTCAAAACAAACCATTCCAGGAAAACCTGCAAGATGTACTAGAAACCTACAAGATGTTCATGTAGGAATTACAGTGAACCTACAGGATACAACCGAGAGAAAAATGTGAGATGTTGGAGGTGATGGGAGGCCTAGGAAAGGTGTGTGATGGGTGGAATGGAGTGGGAGAATGCCTAGGATACTCAGAACTCAAAACCAAAGTTGGGATATGGATGGATTTGCTCAAAAAGCTTGGAGAAGTTTCCTATAGGATGTACCAATTCACTATAATTCATCGAATGACCAAGAAAATAAAATCCAAATTGGATGGGACAAATTTTTTTATTAACTACAATGCCTTAGGTACCCATTCTAAGTTGAATCACTCAAAAATACCTTTTTTAATCCATTATAAAAAAATAAAAAACATTGCTAGTCGAAAATCTAGAAATTCGAGAACTAGTGAGCTAGTAAATCTTTAAAAATGCCTAACCAAATAAAGTGCAAATGCAATGGGGTAATTTTTGTTATGAACTAGAATAATTTTTTGATCTAATGTAAGTGGAATCAAGTCGATTGAAGCTCGTTAACATGTTCTAAAAAATAGAAGAAATTTAATGTTATTTGCTAAAAAGGAGGTCCAACAATCTAGATTTGGGAATAAGAAGACTAATCCAAGCAACTAAATTATTATTATGAACTTCAAAATATTTTCCAAGGATGAAATAATCCTTGTGATCCTGCAAAATAACTTACATCAACCATTTAACTCAATCCTACAACAAGAAATCATTAATACTAAATGTAGAAATAGAAAGAAATAAAAACCAAAGATGCATGTGAATAAGCAATGAAAAGAAGGAAAGAAAATGATACAAAAGGGCTCTGAGGCTCCTGGGATGGCCAAGCCCAAGGAAAATCAGAGAGCTATGGAGGAGAACAAGATTTAGAAGCTGAACTACACACCAATCTTCATTATTTTCATCAATAGAATTACATCCCCGCAAGAAAATACAATGGAGCTGCAAAAATACAAGCTCTCTCCACAATAATACTAATTAAACTCCCTCCCTAGAGGTAAATTAGACTTGGTACTTATATAAAATGATTAAGAATCATTCCCCATGAATGGAGGAAGCTTTCCCCACCGAAATCCCTTGATTAGTGGATCTGCTCCCTTGATTAGTGGAACACATTCCTAGATTTTCTCAACCACTGGAGTTCCACAATTTGTGCCATAATTACATAATATCTTTTTGAATTATTATTTATTATTGATTGTCCAGTAGTAGGGAACAAGTCTCTAAATTATCTCCTCCTCTAACGCTTTATAATCTACCCAATATTCTCATAATATTCCACAAAAAATAAATAATATTATGCACAAATATGCAATTATTCATAAACCTTCCTAATGAATATAGTAAAGTTAAAAATAAATTATCTAATGCAAAAAGAGAGTTTTAATGTGCTGAAGGATGGTCTTACGCCTTAATTTATGTTTTAAATTAGAGGCATGGGACTTAAGGCATGTCTAATTTAGAGGCCCATCATAGATTGTCACATAGGTTTCTAGTCCCACTCATTGGGCTAGAGGGATTGTCTCTGTCCGTAGAGATGATTTACCTAGAAAATAGACCTATAGTAATTCATGTACTTCTCATTAAAGGCTTGCTACATTTGTGCCCAGGTAGTGATATTTCCCCCAGTTAAGCTCATAAACTAGCGCAAGCTTGCATATTTGAGGGTGCATGGAAACAATTTAAACTTTTGTTCATCAAAGGTATGGCCATAGGTCCTATAGACAACAAAAAATTTAAACATGAAGATGTCAGGGTCCTCAAAGGTTAGGCCATGGAAGTGTGTAAGGGAAGCAAGGCTTATATTCTTCATTTTGGCCTCCCCATTGGTTTCTCAGATACGAAAGAACCCATTTTGTTTTTTTTTAAGCCATTATTTTGGTAGGTAAGATGAGCATAGGGTCCTCAAAATTTTCAAGTTCCTCACCTAGAGGGTTTTCTAACTCTTCTATATTTAGAGAAGGATGTTTAGAGTAACCAAAGAAGAATGATAGTTGTCTACTTGAAGGGGTGGGGGGTTTTGGTAGGAATCCCCCTTGACTATCCCTACTCCTACGAGGCATGAAAGAACTAACTTTGTTTTTTTTTTAATTTCTCTTTTTTGTGAAGCTTTCAAATCAATAGTACTGATGCAAAAAAAGAAAAGAAAAAACAAGCAACTTCTAAGTAGAAACAACACCTACTTGGACACCTCCTGAGCAACAAAACAAAAAATTGATGAGCCTTGGTATTGCATCAAGGATGTTACAACTCCCAAGACCTTCAACTTTAATTATCAACCCAGGGTTCGTACAAACTTAGAGGTGAAAGTGTTGTATGCACATTAGTTCAAGCCCTACTCATGTCACCCTGAGTCATTGAATCAGATCAAGATATGAAGAGACTGATCCTTCAGCTAACTACAAAGGTATTTGTATGAAAATAAAAAAGCCTTCCCTAATTGCAAGTAAATGAACATTACCCTAATTGCAGAAATCAAATTTCCATTCATTAGATTGAAAGGCTAATTGTAACTGTAAGAAGGGAAAATACTACACTAGTTGGAGAAATGAACCATGTTATTCTACTTGTAAACCAATCAAATCAATACTCTACTTGCAGAATGTAAATCATTAATATAATTGCAAATTTCTTTGAAAGAGGAAATTTAGTCTACAACACATAACTAGGAAATCCAAGAATGTAACTTTTAAGAACTAATTCTAATCTATTTGTATTGAGAAGTTTTCCTTCGTATTACTAAATGTAATATGGTTTTATCGTTAATAGTATGATCCTTACTCATTGCATGAAAGAATATTCAATGTGATTCAAATTGGAAAATTTGCTTCCTAATTCTAATTGTTCTCTTGTACTTGTAATAAAGAAAGGAAGGGTCTAGAGTGGTCCTTGGGTCTCTTGAATCATGGATTCAATGCCTGGAGGTCATTATTCCATCCCAAATTGAAAAAATAAATATCTTAGAGAAAATTTGGTTGATTTTAGTTAGTTCTACAAGATTGCTATAGGATGATACAAGATCCAAGTGGCTCCAGACATGCTCAGAATTTAGCAGTGGTTATGGATAAGCTCAAAAATAAAATTCCTCGTATTGAAGTGAAACAAAATCCATATCGTAGTTCTCGTTGCCCTGATTTCAATGGTGTGAACGACACTCAAATCCGAGTTCGTCTGCTCAAGTTATAGTTGGTCAAAACTCTGGTCAAACTTGGCCAAGTAGTAGCCTTAATGAGGCAACAATTTAGTAGTGACCCGAAGCACGAAATCCGGCCATCGAAGCAGGTGAATCTGTTGCCTACTTGATTTTTCCAGTGACCCTTAAAAATCGGTCAACGAAAAATGATGCCTTAGTTTATTAAAAAACAAAAAAAAATATTAAAATAGGGGTGGTTGGTTTCCACCCCCGCCACCCCTGCATTGTATTGTTATATATGTTATAACCAAAACCCAAATGGGGTGGCGGGTCATAACCCCCACCACACCTCAAGGTCAAACCACATATATATGTATCATATTCGGTGGGCGGACCTGCCACCTGTTGAGTGATAAAAGGTGTCTTTTTAATTCCTAATTATCTTCACATTAGTTTATCAATCTGGGCAAGTCTTTCTATTGTAAGAGTGTACACAGTATGTGGTGGGTATTTATCTCAGAGATTAATGCTTCTAAAGTGCAGTATATTTCTTTCAAGTACAAGGGAAAATGGATGCATTAGGTAATATTCTAATAGCAATGAAAGGAAAACTCAATCTTTTGATGAAACTAACTCAAACATGCATCAAAGTAACAACAATCATCAATTCAAGAATACAACACTAACTTATTCTGCTTTTAACTATTTTATTCTAAATCAGATACAATCCTTACTATAAACAATAAATTATCTCAATCTCAGAGCTTCGACAATGGTAGTAAATACTCTTTACAGTTGATGATCTCAAACGGAATATGTAATCAAATAATTGAATCTGAAATAACAGTAAACGGAATCAGCAACACTACTGCAGATTATACAAAGCAGAATGATTCTATTAAGATTGGAAAACAACAAATCGATATAATTGCATAAAGTAAGAATTCAACCAAACCATCACATTGCAAAAACCACAATGCATGATACAGGAACAACAAGTGAATCCACAAGGGTTGGGCCCTTAGCCACTAGTGAACACCACCGAATTACTTCAGGATATATGAAGGAACATTAACTTTCTTATATATTAATCATGAAATTGTGAGATCGTTACAATGTATTTGCGTCTTACAGCAAAGCCCTGTAATCAATAATTACAATCATAATACCACCTTCGTCCCCTTCTGCTTATAATTATCGCTTGTATAATACAAGAAGGGTAAAAGATAGTAAAAGATAACATGTAAAAGCGATCCCTCAGGATCTTGTGATCTTGAGGGATTCACATCCTTTTTCTATCCTCGGCCATATTTTCCATCTCTGGCTGATCCTTCTAATCCCTTCCGGCTTCCTTTGTAACCATCGCATTGTTTCTTCAGCCGGATACCTTTCTGTTGTTCCTTAGTTAAGGAACAACAGTTGCTCCATTTTGTCTTTTTCTACATAAAGAGATATCATTGTTAGTTAAATTGTTACTATGGATCCTTCCTTCACTCTTACCCTAATGATGTGATAAATTGACATATTAGGATGTAGAAGCGCTAGAAATAAAATAAAAATATGGTAAAATAAATATCATAAACATACCTTTTCCATGCCTAACATACTCCCCTACTTACCCTTTTTTATGTCCTCATGAAAACCATGTAGTTTGTGTGCAGAGAAGTCAATGAATAGGCTAGAGAAGGAATGTCATCAAGTGGGCTGAATCCATGATTTTTGGCCAAGAATTCAAGAATAGGTCCTGTCTACCCTTCAGGTAATTCATATATGGCCTTGTAACCTTCGGCTGGATACCAGACAATAGGACGGCGGAACCTACAACCCAACTAGTATGGACCTTCCCTTAAGATTAGATTACTATAAGGGACAAATCATTCTGTAGCAAGCTTGAAATTTTTATAATTGAAAGGTTCCCTGTTTTTCACATTGCTGGAGGAAACTATCCATCTAAGTTTGGCTACTGCTAATGAACTCTCCTGAATGGAGTGGAAGTACTCTACTCCTTTTTGGACAGTCTCTTTGTGAATGGGCCCCAATATTTGGATTACTCCTTCCTTCTTCATCAGGGTTTTGTGTCTGGCCAACATTTGTAATGGGTGCTTTGGCTCACCTCTGACCCACAGGTCTAATCCATTTTCCTGCCTCTGGAAAGTGTTATGGGCCTTGAACCATTTTAATTAATTAACAGCGAATGAAATTAAAGCCTAGAACTACACATCTCCTAAAAAAGGACTGGGATTCTTTTCAATTTCTTCTTCTAATATAAAATTGTGTAAATAAAATTCACACCACAACCTTTGTACTTTGATCCCATGATGCTTACAACAATTTATGAAATCATCAATTGTTTTCAACTCTATTGATTTTCCAGCCTTGACAACTTTGAGTTTTAGTTGTAAGTACCTTTCCATCAAAAACAGGGCACAATTATTGGCAGGAGATCTGCATGCCAATATGTCAGTATATAAGAAGCAAATAGAATCCATTTGACTCCTGGCCTCTTCCAATCTGAGTTTTATTCTTTTAGTTCTTTCTTCAGCCTTTTGACATTTCTCATATGCCTCACTTTCTGATATGTTCATATTCCGAAGCTGCTTTTGTAGTTCCTGGTATTTCTGCTGTGGGACTATTTCTAGTTGCAGGTGCTCTATGGTAAGCCGAGCCTGTGCCAATTTTTCTTGAAGATTTGCTATGCTAGGGTTATTGCTTATCATATTTCCTTCGGATTGAGCATCTATTTGCGTATTCTTGCTGTGAGAGTGGATTTTTATTGTCTGCATGTTCTTATCATGGTATTGAATGCTGATAGTCTGTACATTTTTATTATGGACATTCTGTCTTTCTATTTGGGTGGCCGCGTTGTTGGAGGGTACCACTTCCGTTTGGACAGCTAGGTTACAAAAATGTACACTCTCTGTTTGGGCAGCTGCTTCTGCAACAGTCGTGTGTTGTTCCTTCTCCATCTGAATGATTATGGACTCAGTTTGAGTCCCAGTCTCCTTTGTATCAGGAAAATCAGTTTGAATGGCTGCCTCTATTATTCCCAGGGTTCTGTGTGAACCTTTCCTTCTTGTTAATGTCCTTATCTGTTGCCTGAGTCTTTTTACTAATTTTTGCAGCCTCTGCTGTTCCTTTTGGAGCTTTTTAATTATGTTCTTCTTTTCTTTGGAAGGAACAACTATTGCACTAGTAGTTTCTTCTCTTGGTTGCTCTTCCAGGTTTTGTTTTTCAAGGGTTGTTTCCTTACCCTGACCTGCTCCTATTTCCTCTGTTTGTCCCCCATCTTATGTATTTAAACTGACCTGACTGGGCTCTTCTGGGGCTGAATTACTAGTCTGGTATGCCTTTTCTCGAGTGAATTCTATCCTATTTTCTTCTTCACCGATCATATTTTCTGATATGCTTTTATTGGGGGCGGAGTTTTCCTTCGACTGTGTTGTTTCAATATTAAGGTTAAGCGGTCTCTCTGGCTGTATAAATTCATTCATATTGGACAAAATCTGGGCCAATTCAATGTCAAATAAGTCTTGCGGAGGACTAGTGTTGGGTGTTAAGGGGAGTTTTGTTTCATTCCTCTCCTCATCACTAGAGTGTTCTGTCTCCTCATCAAGTTCTGATTCCCGGTCATCTCGGACTTCTATCTGTAAATGCTATTCATTTTCTAGACTGGATAGTCCTATGGGTTGGCTACTGCTACCCAGGGGTTTTTCAGCTGTTCCCAAGCCTATGTCTAATCTGGAAGAGCGTATGCGTTTTCATGGAGCGTTTGCTGTGCTACCAATCCTTTTTCTTTTTGGAGCAGGTAAAGCTAACCCCCCCTCTGTGGTAAATACTAATTCCTCCCAACTAGTTTGTTGTTGGGAAAGGCTATGTCTTATTATCAGTGTAATTAAGTAATGATGGCTCACGACAGTTTCTTTATGCCAATATTTTTGTATGCTTCTAGCAGCGTCATGCAATAAGAAATTCAAATATGAAGGCAAGTTTACAAAACATTTCTGTTTCAGAACTGCTAATAATTTAAGGTGGTGTGGTCTTACCACATCCTTCCTTCCATCGCATGTGATATAGCTCTGAACAATTATGGCTAATTCTGTCCATGGTTCTCCAAGGGAGGAAGGTTTAACTCCTTTGCCTTTGAAAATCAGGTTCCGTCCTTCATCCTAAAAGAGTGCAATAACGTCCTGTAACCTCAATTTCTTATGAGTCCATATGGGTCCGACTGCTGGTAATCCAGACACTTTAGCTATTACTGCATCTGTCATTGTAATTTGCCTTCCTCTTATCGTAGAATGTTCATTCTATAAAAATTTTAAGAATTCGATAGTAATGGCTTCATTGGGTTGTTGGAGTCATGTGAAGCATGCAACCCATTCAGCTCTAACTAGAATTTCCCTTGTAGCATCTGAAATTGCAGCGTCAATGGCTCCCTGTGCACTGATCTTCCTCCCATTTTGCCTGAATTCTGCACACCGTTAGCTTAGCACAAGTAACACAGCAATGGAACATCAAGTTGTTAAAATTAGATGAAACTTTTTAGCATAGATACCATTATAGACTTGCTATTATGGAATGTCCTATACTATGATATAACCAAATAAGAGACTGAAACGCATGCATGAGTGCTTTGGGAGTCACCCTCGCCCCCTTTAAAATGATAGGTCACCTTCAACCGGTTAAATGGAGGAATGATGTACTTGGCAGCAAAGTATAGAGTGGTAAAAATTGCAAGGTGTACATATTTATGATAAGATCTCAAAATATCAGGGTACTGAATTCGATGCAACAACGAAAATTATGAATAAATATGGAGATGATGTGGAGTGATCCAAAAGGGAGAAATGACATCTTATGTGGGAAAGATGCTTTGCGGTCATTATTTCACTTAAATCACTATGATTGACTTCTTAAAAGATATCTCATGCTTTTAAAGGTTCAAAATTGAGTTAGGAACATAATCTCTTTGTAATAAAGATAAAGAATAAGAAAAGGGAGTTATAGTCACTACTGATGTTTGAAAATATGAGTCCAATACCATCAGCAGAGCTTCTGTTGCCCACAGGTGTTTATAACCTTGACAGAGTTTCTTTTTCACCCTTTGGAACCATGATCCTTTATGTATAATTAGGAAAGTGCTTTGTGATGTCAGAATGGAGGCCATTGTACTAGCTTGGAGACCAGATAAATTACAATGTCATTCACTGGGGAGAAGCGAAAAGTGGGCAAGCCGGCTCGTGATGAGACCTCCTATTCCAAGGACTTTATTTTTTGATGCATCCATTGGATCATATCCCTGGTGTGGTGGCCATAGTGGGAATGACACTTTGCTGCTTCCTTATGATCATGGTAGGTTGGCTCATGATGAGACCCCCTATCCTCCATCTGAAAAATCATAAAATTGTTAGCAAACATATGTATATATTTCTTTTTTTTTTTTCTTTTTTTTTTTTAGATAACACTTCCTATTTATATATAGAGGGTGGCTCAACACTCCTTAAGAGTAGGGATGGTGGAAGAAGTCTAAACATAGTAATAGGAAAAAAACATGCCCTTATTCTTATTCAATGATAATGAACAGAGAGAATTATATGGGTTAAGGAAGAACCAGCATGGTACAAATGATCAATCAATTGGATTTATAGTGAAAATAGGGACAGCGAAGTGATATAGATGGTTGTGTCCTTCCCTCTTTTAATCAATATGAAACAATCTCATTAAAGATGATAATATTCGATTTGCTTGTTTTAGTAACCTTCAAATTTGTATCCTTAAATATATGTCTGTATTCTTGCCCCATAAAGGATGATAGAGAGTGAAAATGATATTCACAAGGTGCTTATTTTCTATGGAAAATCTTTCATAAAAAGTGTTGTTTCTTGGAGGGAACAACAAGAAGAAAAAAACACACAAAAAGGTGTTGTTCCACCAAGGGAACCGCAGCTATTCCATAGGAAGAACAAAAAAAAGATACAAAATTGCACACCAAAACTATTGTTCCTTAGACGGAATAGCAAAAAGGAACACAATTGCATACCGAAACTGTTGTTCCTCAGAAGGAACAACAACTGTTTCTTAAATGGAATAGCAACGGTTCCTTAAATAGAACAGCAGAAAAAACAGATGTAAACGAAACTGTTGTTCCTTAGAGGGAACAACAACTGTTCCTTTAGAGGAACAACAACTGTTATTTAAAGGTAACAGCAAAAAAATCAAGCACACATGAAACTTTTGTTCCTTGGCGGGAACAATTGCTATTCCTTTAAAGGGAACAACAATTGTTCCTTAAATGGAACAACAAAAACAATCGCAAACAAAATTGTTATTCCTTAGAGGGAATGGCTGCTATTCCTTAAAGGAAACAACAAAAACAAGCGGATGCGAAACTGTTGTTCCTTAGAGGGAACAGCTGATGTTCCTTAAAGGGAACAGAAGCTATTCCTTAAAGGGAACAACAAAGCAAATGCAAACAAAAATTTTGTTCCTTAAAGGGAACAACAAAAACAAGCGGACACGAAACTGTTGTTCCTTAGAGGGAACGGCTATTGTTCCTTAAAGGGAACAACAACTATTCTTTAAAGGGAACAGGAAAGCAAACGCAAACAAAATTTTTGTTCCTTAAAGGGAACAAAAATTATTCCTTAAATGGAATAGCAATTGTTCCTTAGATGGAACAACACAGAAATCGAATATACAGGGTATTGTTTTCCCTTAGATGGAACAACAACTATTCCTTAAAGGGGACAGCAGTTGTTCCTTAAATGGAACAACAAAAAGAAGTACAAACGAATTTGTTGTTCCTTAGAGGGAACAACAGTTGTTCCTAAATGGAAGAGCAAATGATAAACGTACATGAAACTGTTGTTCCTTAGAGGGGACGGCTGTTGTTCCTTAAAGGGAATAGCACAAAAATATGTATACAAAATTGATGTTCCTTAAAGGGAACAACAAAAGAAAGAAAAACAAGAGCTTATTTATAGCAAATTCAATCAAAATAGAAAGAATATTTATGTACACAATTCACAAACAAATTAATTTATTCACTGGGTCAATGCTGAGGATCAGTTGTCCTTCTCAGCAAGAATCTGTATGGTGGAATCTTCGCATAATTGTTGGCAAAAGGACTCTGTGGTAAGCGGTTTGTGATAAAGTCGTACTTGATGTCCATTCGCTTTAAAAGAATAGCCAGATCCATCAATGGTGGCTAGTGTTATGGTGCCATTATCATGCACTTTTTTTATCTCATAAGGTCCTAACCATCTGGTCTGGAGTTTTCCATGGAAATCCTAGAACCTATAATCATATAGGAGTGCCCAATTTCCTTCGTGGAAGAGTTTCTTTTTAATAAGGACATCATGTCATTTCGCTCTTTGCTATTGGATTAGTGCAGTGTGCTGAAGAGCTGATAGCCGAATTTCGTCCAATTCATTGATTTGATGTAGCCTATTAATCTATGCCTCATTTAAGTCCAAGCCTACCTCATGTGCTATCCTCAATGTTTGGATTTCAAATTCAATTTGGAATATAGGTTCTTTTCCAAACACTAATTGGTATGGGGAATATCCTGCGGTATTTCTCCATGTTGTGTGGTATGCCCACAGGGCTTCTGGAAATCGAGTAGCCCAATCACGTCTATGTGATGCAACTGTCTTCGTGAGTATTGCCTCGATCACCTTATTTGTGCTTTCTACCAGGCCATTTGTCTGTGGGTGGTATGGAGTCGTGATCTTGTGCGTGATATGATAATTCCTTAGTGTTGCAGTGAACTTATGGCCTATGAATTATGGACCTCCATCCATAATTACCTCTCTACGCAAACCATAGTGCACGAATAGTTGGAAAAGAAAGTGGATGACCGAATCCTTTGTTGCCCTGGGTAGTGCCTTTGCCTCCACCAATTTAGTCACATACTCTATTGCAACTAATATATATGTATTTTGGTTAGAGGATGGGGTTTATTGGTCCAACGAACTCTAACACCTATCGCTCAAAGGGTTTAATGACTATCTGTGGGTGTAGGGTCATCTCATCCGACTGCCCGAGGCGTCCCATTCTCGGGCAACTATCACATGCCTGGACGAACTTCTTGGCATGTTTAAAAATGGTGGGCCAATAATAGCCCATCTGTAAAACTTTGTGACTAGTTCTGCGATCTACGAAATGTCCACCACACGGCCCATCATGGCATGCTTTCAGAATGTCGAAAAATTCATCTTCCCTGACGCATCTTCTAATGTGCATATCAGCTCTTGTATGAAATAAATAGCCCCCGATCCAAGAAAATCGTGTGCTGCACTATACTATTTGTTTTCTTTCATTAGGTATCAGGTGCTTGGGTAATTTGCCCATTGCTAAATAATTTCCGACATCCGCGTACCACGGTGTTTTTACTGTTACATCAAATAAATGTTCGTCTGGAAATTGTTCTTCTATTGTTGTTGATTCATTGGTCTTTGGCATTCGTGAAAGGAAGTTTGCTACTGGATTTTCTTTTCCTGGTCAATCTTTGATTGTTATATCGAATTCTTGCAAAAGAATCAACCATCTTGTCACTCTTCCATTTGTAACTAGTTTATTGGCTAGATATTTAATAACAGAGTGATCAGTGTACAAAACCATAATGTATCATGTTATATAATGTCTGAATTTATTGATAGCATATATTACAGCCAAGAATTCTTTTTCAGTAACAGTATAATTTAATTCAGCAAGAGATAGATTTTTTCTAATATAGTATACTGCATATGGCTTTTTCTCTTCTTCCTGGCCAAGAATTGTTCCTATGGCTGTGTCTGAAGCGTCGGATGAAATCTGGAATGGGAAATCCCATTTTGGGCCCCTTAATACCGGGGCTGTTGATACAAGTTGTTTTAAGTCTTCAAAAGCGTTGTCACATTTATCCATCCAAATGAAATCAATATTTCTTGTTAGTGCATGTAAGGGTGCAGTAATCTGAGAAAAATTCTTTATAAATCTTCTATAATAACCAGAAAAACCCAAGAAACTGCGTACCTCAGTTTGTGTAGTAGGAGTGGGTATTAAAAGAATTATCTGAATTTTGGCCAGATATACCTGGATTCCAACAGCTGAGATATAGTGACCCAAGATGAGACCCTCGATCATCATCATGTGGCATTTTTCATTTCTTAAACAAATTCTGGTGGCAATGCATCTTTGCTGAACTTTCTCGAGCGTTTGTAATGCTGGCTCGAAGTCATCTTCGTAAGGTGTAAAGTCATCCATATACACCTCGAGCCCTTCATTTATTAAATCTAAAAAAATGTTGAGTACAACCCTCTGAAATGTGGCAGGTGCATTGCATAATCCAAAAGGTAAAACCTTGTAGGCAAATGTTCCCCAAGGGTAGGTAAAGGTGGTCTTATCCTGATCTTCAGGGGTAATCTGAATTTGATTATATCCGCTGAAGCCATCTAAGAAAGAAAAGAATTTCTTTCCTACCAATGTGTCCAAAACCTGGGAAATGAATGGGAGGGGAAAATGATCTTTTTGGGTTGCCTTATTAAGCTCTCTATAGTCCACACATATATGCCACTTTCCATTCTTTTTAGGCACCACTACTAATGGGGAGACCCACTTGCTATCAGATATGGGGTAGATAAAGTTTACATCTAGCAGTTTTTGTAGTTCATTTGTCATAATATCTTTAAGATGGGGGTTTAATCTCAATCGAGGTTGTTTAATGGGCCTTGCATCTTTCTCTGTATAGATGTAGTGCATGCAAAGCTGGGGATCAATCCCTTTCATGTCCGGGTAATCCCAAGCGAAGGCTTCTTTATATTTTCTCAAAAGTGAAACAAGCCTCTGCTCCTGGTCTGCAGTCAGGTTTTTATTGATGTTTAAAGTTTTTCCTAGCTCAATTTCTATGGTTTTGCTATTATATACAGAAGTTGTTGGGATATGCTGGTCATTAATATCTTTTAGGGGCTCCTCTTCGATTTCATTATCCAAGGCTGCTTCTATCATGTGACATTTTTCATGGGGTATGGCATCTGGTTGGTTAATATAAGTGTTAATGATGTCATCTTCAGTTTGATCCTTGAATTCAAGAGCATCTTCTATAGTTAGTGGTGATCTAATGTTTTCAGTTAGATATGATAAATGTTGTTTTCTGGTTTTGATTATTGTTAAAATTGGCTGAGCAGGAGGATATAAGGCTAAATTCTTTACATTGCTTCCTCGTGCTATAGTCATGCTACTTTTTCGACAGCTTATGTAAGCGTCCGCAGTTGCTAGCCAAGGTCTACCTAGAAATAAGGGATGTCCATTGAGTTGTTTTCTAAGATTGATGATGAGAAAGTTTGCAGGGTATTCCCAAGAATCTACAGACACCATTACATCCTGTAATGTGCCTTCTGGTTTGACTACCAATCGGTCAGCCAATTCCAACAGGGTTGTGGTCGGGTCCAAGGATGTAATGCCAAGCTTTTGACAAGTTGTGGTCATAAGAATATTGATTGCTGCTCCTAAATCAACTAAGGCATTGGAGAAGGAGCATCCATTTATTTTCACCATGACTATAGGATTGCTTGGGTCCTCATATTTTACAGGTGTTTCTATTCCTGATAGTAAATCAGATAAGGTACCAACTACCTGGACAGTTGGGTTTGTTTTTATTTTCCTTGCTAGCTTTTTCATAAACTCCTTAATAGTTTTTGCATAAATTGGGATGTCTTGAATAGCTTGGAGGAGTGGTATTTTTATACACAAATTTTTCAATTCTCCCAGAAGATCAAAATTAGGATGCTCAATTGGGCGAGGTATGATTAATAACTTTGGGAAAGGTGGAGAAGAGGTGGTTGCTTTATCATGAGTTTTTTGTCTAACCATATTCTCTTCTTGTGGTATTTGTTCTGCTGGTAATGGATTTTCAATTTGAACATTTTTATCCCCCTCTAATTCTATTATTTTCCCAAATATTAATTGAAGGTCATTGCACTCCCTTAACTCGGTTTCTGGTTCTAGTCCTTCAATAATTTGCATAGATTGAACCAGTTTGTTTTTGGGATTCGGGTTGGGTTGGGCTAGGAGCTGTGGTCGTAAGTTGGTCTGGGGGTTTTGTTGCAATGTGTAGGGTACTGGCAATGTGGGTTGGGGTAGGGGGATTTTTGTAGGTCTCTGCCAGCTTGAATACCAGTTTTGATTTTGTGAAGTTGAGGGTGGCCATTGAGATTGATATACATTATTTTTCCAAAATGGTGGGAAATGAGAGGGATTTGGCCAATTGTTATTTTGATTTGATTGGTTGGGCCAAGGTGGCATAAGGAATGTCTATTGTGACCAGTTGGAAAAATGTGGGTGATTCTGCCACATGGTTCTCGGGTATGTTGTGAATTATATTGCGGCATTTGAAAGAAAGAGGATGGATCAGTCGACATACCTGTTTGTCGTGGTTGCCATTCGCGATGATGATTTAGCAGGTAGATTGGTTCTGTTTCTTCTTCTGCCTCTTTATAGACTACTTTCAATCCTGGGAGTAATGGGCAGCTTTCTGTAGCGTGATCTTTTGTACATATAGTGCAGGTTTGCACCATATCCAGTGAGCATTCTTTGTGACTATGCTTCTTTCTGCATCTAGGGCAGAATATTACCAAGTTTTGCTTTGCTTCTACCTTGTTTTTTTTGGCTTGCATAATGTTCGGTTGCGTTGTCAGATTCCCTAAAATAGCAGTCTTGAAATCCTCTAGTAGATTGCCAATTTTTGTGCGAGTTATGCTTCCATCAGAGATTTTATGGTCCCTTGTGGTCATATCTCGTTCCGCTGGCTTCAATCTCATACTACCTCTTGAACACCTGATACACAAATTAATAATGTCAGCATAATTCTCCTGATATATATCTCCTTTACCCATAATATTTAACGTTTCTACCCATTGTTCTTTCATCCCTTTCATTAGTGTAGTTTTCAGCACCTGATCAGGTAAAGGCAAATTTGCATAGGGAGACCACTGGAGGTTATATTGAAATCGTTCCACATATTCTTCTAGTGTCTCACTTGGTCTTGCTACCATCTGAAATATTTCATCTTTCAACTCTCTAGACCTACAATAGTCCTGATACTTTTTTAGGAAGGCACCTTTCATTTGTTCCCAATCATTTATTGTGCCTCCACCCAATCCCATAAACCATCGCAAGGCTGCTCCTTTCAATGTAGAGGGAAACAATTTTAATTTTTGGGGGTCGGTGGTATAATCATACCCCTGACACAATACATCAAACTCAAACAAGAATGTGTCTGGATCCTTTGATGTCAGCCCATGAAAGGTAGGAATATTTTGGAGAGGGACGACTTTCATAGGTGCGTTGACTGCTATGTCAACGATGGGATACTGCAAGGTGGAGGTCTGAGGTACTTGTTGGTTGTTGGCCATTTGATCAAATATGTGCCAATACCCTTTTGGTATCTCCAGGGAGTTATTTCTAGGATGGCTTGAAGGTGTGGGAGATCTTGGCTCCTCTTAACTACTACCTGGGGAGATCTTGGCTCCTTTGTTTCCTCTGCTTCTTTCTGAATGAATTTAATAGCACTCCCCTTATCTGGGGCATTGAGCATTTTTGGGTGGATTATTACTTGAGGGGATCATGGTTCCTCTGTTTCCCCAGTTTCTCCTCCTCCTTCGTGGAGATTACTAGAGTTCCATCCTTGTAAAGAAATTGGGCGAGAGTTTTCAATTTCTTGATAATTCTGTTCACTCTCTTCTGTTTTGCTATGGACCTCAGCAAAGGCTACAGATGGTGAACTTGTGGCCTAAAGGGAGACAGTAGGTTACCTGGAAGAAACTTTTCTAGGACATACTGATGGCTGAGATTCGGCTTTCTTTAGGATGTCGTCTATAAAAGTGTATCGTCAAAGGGTCACTAGTCCCTTAGATTTGTCGGGTTTGGGTAAGGGAATTGAAATATTTTCAAGTTTTTTCTTCTTAGTCATACACACAATTCAAATATTTACCTCTACCATAAATTCTTAACAATTCTGTTGGAAAGCGGGTGGGGGAGCAGGCATTTTACGTGCTCCTTATGCAGGTTCTTACCTTTCGTTTTTAATACCCAATTCTCTCCTAATAGACAAGAAGTAAATACCTATTTCAGGTTTCTGTAATTTTGCTAAAAAAGTGGACGGGGGAGCAAGAACTTTACTTGCTCGTTACGTAGGTTCTTACCTTGCGTTTTCAAAACCTAATTCTTCTTTAACAACAATCATCAGATGCACACTACTCCTTAGAAATGGCTACACTCTCCCTGGCAACGGCGCCAAAATGTTGAGTGATAAAAGGTGTCTTTTTAATTCCTAATTATCTTCACATTAGTTTATCAATCCAGGAAAGTCTTTCTATTGCAAGAATGTACACAGTATGTGGCGGCTATTTATCTCAGAGGGTAATTCTTCTAAAATGCAGTATAGTTCTTTCAAGTACAAGGGAAAATGGATGCAGTAGGTAATCTTCTAATTGCAATGAAAGGAAAACTCAATATTTTGATGAAACTAACTCAAACATGCATCAAAGTAGCAACAATCATCAATTCAAGAATACAACACTAACTTATTCTGCTTTTAACTATTTTATTCTAAATCAGATACAATCCCTACTATAAATAGTAAATGATCTCAATCTGAGAGCTTCGACAATGATAGTCAATACTCTTTATAGTTGATGATCTCAAATAATCAAATAATTGAATCTGAAATAACAGTAATCGGAATCAACAACACTACTGCGAATTATACAAAGTAGAATGATTCTGTTAAGATTGGAAAACAACAAATCGATATAATTTCAGAAAGTAAGAATTCAATCAAACCATCATTATTACAGATTATACAAAGCAAAGTAACTATGTTACAATAAGAAAATAAGAAACAGCAAGGCGATATAATTGTAGGAAGTAAGAATTCAATCAAATCATCACACTGCAGAAACCACAACGCATGATACAGGAACAACAAGTGAATCCACCAGGGCTGGGCCCTTAGCCACTAGTGAACACCGCTAGATTACTTCAGGATATACGAAGGAACAAAAACTTTCATATATATTAATCATGAAACTATGAGATCATTACAATGTATTTGCTTCTTACAGCAAAGTCTGTAATCAATAATTACAATCATAATACCACCGTCGTCCCCTTCTGCTTATAATTATCACTTTTTATAATGTGAGAAGGGTAAAAGATAGTAAAAGATAACATGTAAAAGCGATCCCTCGGGATCTTGCGATCCTGAGGGATTCACATCCTTTTTCTATCCTCGGCCATTGTTTCCATCTCTGGCTGATCCTTCTAATCCCTTTCGGCTTCCTTTGTAACCATCGCATTATTTCTTTAGCCAGCTACCTTTCCGTTGTTTCTTAGTTAAGGAACAACAGTTGCTCCATTTTGTCTTTTTCTGCATAAAGAAAGATAATTGTTATTTAAATTGTTACTATGGATCATTCCTTCACTCTTACCCTAATGTTGTGATAAATTGACATATTAGGATGTAGAAGGGCAAGAAATAAAGGAAAAGGATGGTAAAATAAATATCATAAACATACCTTTTCCATGACCGCACACCACTTGTCACAAAGACCAGAGTGGTAGGGCTTCAACTCGCTCGGCCAGCCTGGTTGGTCCGCCTCACGAGCACCTCCAAAAACAAAACACTTAAGTTTAACCTTGGTTAAACACCAATGCGCCGAATGGGGGGGGCGTGGTGAGGTTGAAACCCTCGACCTAGCCACACCTAACATGGCACTTTAACCAACGGGCCAACGATCCACCTAGTAAATTCAACCAAAGAAATTATTTAAGAACTCAAATTGCTCATTCGACCAAGAAGGCCAACAGAGGAGCGGTGGAACCCTAAGTAGAGGAGGCAGTGGAACCATAAGTAGGGAATATGAGAGATGCAAAAAATATTCCCTTAGAGGGTCATAGATTCCAGTGTTAGAATTTGACAAGTCGATAGTCATTTTTGAACGTTTTCTTTCCAGAAGTCCATATGTTTCTCCATCTGAGTAGCAAAAATTCAGGTGTCCAGCAGCGAGGAATATTGGTAGAATCTTGAGGAATCTAAAGATTCTCTTGGAGGTTGATTTTTTATAGACTCAGATTGATGCTAACTTTAAAGTCATTTTTCACAGAATTTCACAGGGAGCATAGTGGTGTGCTAGGAATATTTATCCAAGAAGCGAATTTTTTGGCCATCTTCAGGAAGGAATATTTGGGGGGAATCTTTGAGATTCCCAAGGTTCCAGAATTTTATGCTATAGATTGTAGTCGTTTGACACAATTTTGTGGCACAAATTCAAAGGTTTAGCCCATTTCTTCATCTGAGCTTTGCATTTTTTAGCGATCCTCGAGAGTGGAGGTAAATGATGCATTTATGTCATGTATTTCTTCTAATTTGTTGAGATGATTTTTTTGTTGTTGATATCCCTAATTACCATTATCTTAAGGGATACTTGTATGCCACATATTGTGAGAAATGATTATCTTGTCATATGATGAGCACCAGTATTGCAGCAATAATTTCGCAAATCCTAAGGCTACCAACTTTACTTCATCAACTCGGGGTTTGTACAAACTTGGAGGTGACAGTGTTGTATACACAAATAGATGTAATGGTCTACTCTTGTCACTGTTCAACTAGGGCGATAGACCACTAGGGTTTCTCAAACCAGTCTTCTATTGACTAGAAGAAGTCTGACTACCAATTGGAGAAGGGAAAATTATCCTAAATGAAAGAAAAGAAATGTTGCCTATTTTAAAGAATGAAAGACTGAATTGGAAGATGCTTGTAAAGTAACATGAAATCCTCTATCTACTCATTGACACATTTTTCTTGCAAAAGAAACCTATATTAACCCTATTTATCACATGTGATGATTCAAACTACTGAGCATGGAATCTGATCTAGGGAATATTAACTGCTGCATGCATGTGCTAATTAAGAAATAAAAGAACTCTTTTTCTTTATCTTTCTACTTTATGAATGTAAATGCTAATCTTCACTTGTTCTTTGGCAGGGGAGACATGTATGGAAGAAGAGGATTACAATGGTCCTAATGGTATGGAGGTCAAGTAGAGGCCTAATCCCAGATTCAGTGATGATTTTACTAAATTTGGGCTCAAAATAGGCTGCTATAGGATTTCCTACAGGAAAACTATAGGATGTCCTCGTTCTCTACAGGATCCCCTGTTTTAGTACAGGGACAAGCCGAAAGCGTAGGAAGTGGTTTAGAAGGTGGAATGAAGATTGGGAAATGTAGAGAATGGGAGAATAAGTCATGGAGGGGGTGAACACTATCTAGAGCTCAATCAAGTGCTTCAAGATGGTTGGATTTGCTCAATGGAAATGGCAATTTTCGCTTATAAAACAAGAATTTAGATTGAGATTTTAGTGGATTTTGGTGACATGGGTGGATAAGGCTTGGATGAGGCAAATGAGATGAGGTATCCCTGCAATTTAGAAGCTCCTGCAACAACACACATTATTGTTTGCATCTATACACAAATTCATCTATAGATAGGAAAGATTTATTATTGTAAGAAAACAAAGCTATTACCGTCTAATGGATAAGTGCATGAATGGAAGTGCTTTGAAATCAATACAAGACCTAAGAGATCAGAAATGACAATTGAAACTTATCCTAAGAAACTTAAAGATAATGACCTACTCATCAAGAAACCCTAGATTATGCAGCAAAGCAAGAATTATGTTTTTGGGCTGTATGAAAGTGTCCCTCAAGTCATGATCCCAAAAGAGAGATGAGGTGAAAACCACTATCACCAACTTTTTTGAAATGTCTTCTATCACTATGATACCACTATTCTAACTATCCACAAATGGAAGAAAACTAATTAATCATACCAATACTTGCAAACTAACAACACCAAAATCAGTTCAACAGCTAACTATGAATGTAATCTAAGCATACATCTACAAAGCAAGGAGCCCCTATTGCTAGGGTTGGACCCTAACCCAAGAGATTCAGCCCTATGAGTCAACTTAGTACTGGATCAAGGGAATTCTTCTCATTTTCATTAAAATATCAAAAATACACAAGAGTGATTAGTCACAATGTTCCAACTCGAAAATGCTTCTTGGCTACAATGAACAAAAATCTGAATCCTAATGAGGCTCTAGGCCTTCTTATTTATACAACTAAAGTTACCAACAACTTCCTTAAATTTAGGGAGGCTTGGATCCCAATCTCGAGATCAACTAGTCTTCAACTATCACTAGCTTGGCTGCCAATGATCTTAATGGATCAGCTGCTTGCAACTCCGAGCTGATGAGATTTGATGGAGGAATCTTCAAGTGAGTGAGGAGTTAAGGAGCGATATCCCATCTCCTAAAATCCCTCTTTCTTTTCTCCTTCGAGTTCCTGCACTTTAATTTGCCAAAATTTTCTCCAAAACCTGCAATCAACGCACATCAGACCACTAGACATGACATCTCATCTTTACCCTTCTCATTAAGAAAAATATAAGAAAACATGTAAAGAATTATGAGAAAAGTTGGTTTTAGTAAGTTTAAGCATTGTATTAAGGTCCATATAATTTACCCATTGATGAGCCTCATCATCACCCCCCTACTGAAAGTGTTTCTCATCCTCTGAGAAACTCAATCTATGTCCATGTCTTTTGTTGCTTTGGTGGCCTCCCTTACATCCCAGGCCTCTACTGTAGTCTCCTCCTCTTATGGATAACATCTTGCACGCTTCTCTATCTCCTTCCACTGCTTTCTTTCTTCTTCCTCCTTTCTCCCTTCTAACATACCCAAAAGCAATGGTGGACTAAGTTTCAAGCCAATCCATTTGACTTTGAGCCTCTGCAATACTTGCTTATACATTGGGGTCCTTTCTAGTGGATCCATCATTTTGTCAAGAGAATGATACTCCCTGATCTTTAGGTTGTAGGGAAAGGTTTTCCACCTCCTTTCGTAGGCTTGTTAGCTTTCATCCCCTAGCAATCACAACATGTCCTCAAAAAGAGTGACCTCTTTCTTTTGTGCAACTAGGTATATTGGTGCAAGCTGGGGATCATTGCCAATGAGGTTTTGGGTGCTAATGACATCCATGGAGTTGGATTTTTCTCCTCTGATGAAAAGGGGTTATGTTTCTTCTCTCGCTAATACCCTTTTTGCTTCTGTAGCCCTGGCCTCCTCATGATTCATCCATGGTGCCAAGGCCATGAGTTGTAAGTACCCTAGCTTTAGATTCAGGTCCCACACATTCAAATTTGTTAGGGCTAGGTTATGTAGGTAGAATTCAGATATATTGGCCCTGTCCTCCAGGGTGCTTTGCTCACAGAGGTCAATGAACTGCCTATAGTCTTGGAAAGGCATAGTTCCTCTTTGTGTAAGGATTTTTATCTAAAACTGCAGCCATTGTTCTTTGAGGTATAAGGCATAGGATTTTGCTAGCATCCTGCATTAGAATGCCTCCATGGATAGACTTGTCATAGTTTCCAATTGGCCCTCCTTCTCTTGTAGTTTCCTTCTTAGCCATGTGTTCTTGGCCTCTAGTTGAGATTTCATCATTCTTTCCCTGTCTTTTATGCTACTCAAATCTCTTCCCATTTCTAGCATATTTTCTTCCGTATTGCTTACATCCTCTACACTTTTTGATTTAGCAATTTGCATCCAATGTTGTGTCCTTGCTCTCTCCTTTTCAAGCTCAAAGAATAGAGGGATGGAAAATTTTTGTGGTATTAGTTTGCCCCCCTCAATGAATCTGTAATAGGAGTTGAGGTTTGGCCGTGGGCTAGGTTCCTTTAGCTCCTGAGACTCTCCCTTTATTGTTTCTTTAGTATTTGCTACCTTTTTTCCTTCCCTTTTCCCTCGTAGTCCTCCCTGATCTTGTTTCTGCGTTTCCTGTAGTTTTGACAAGGTTTCCTGTAGGAGTGTTTTGCTTCCTATAGGCTGTTTGTGTTTCCTATAGGAGACCTTTCCATTTTTGAAAATGGGTCAAAGGTTCTTAAACTTGTTTTGCTAAGGTTGACCTAGTGACAAGCCTCCTAACATAGGTGATTGGTGACCTTGGGGAAGCTTTTTGTTGTTATGCTCTTAACCTGCAAAATGATACCCAAATACAGAATATGCGAAGAAAAGATACCCAGAACACAGAATAGCAATGATTTTATTATTCAGAGAGTAATGTTCACTTGCCTCTTCGAGGGGGCAACCTCCAATAGAGTAGAGCTCGATTACAAAATAAGACACGATGCTCCTCGCAGGGAGTCTCTATCCTTTATATATGACTCATACATGCAATACCACGGACCAATACCGTGGGTTTTATTAATACCATCTATCTAATACTACGACCCATTTGCAACTAACTGTGGTCCCGTCATTAATTGCGGATTAACCACTTACAATTATTAATATGGGCTTTATTGACTCTTGACTATGAGGTGATCCCATTACATAAATAAGGGGGTTAGGGTGGGACCCTAACATGCCCTCCCCCTTAAGACTAGCCTTGTCCTCAAGGCTGAAGCTGCGGAAATTGTTGAAGAATAGTGGTTGGTTCCCAAGTTGCATCTTCCGGAGAGGTGTCTTTCCATTTGACGAGGACTTCCTTAATCATGCGGCTGCGCAGTTGCTTGTCTCGTGTGTCTAGGACCTGTTCGGGTTGAAGCCAGATGGACCCTTATTCGTCCAATTCAGGTAGACTGGTCTGAATTCTGCAATTGTTCCCAATCACTTTCTTGAGGCATGAGACATGGAAAACTGGATGGATTTTTGAAGTAGGTGGCAAGGCCAACTTGTAAGCCACTTCTCCAATGCGCTGAAGTACTTGATATGGTCCGTAGAATTTAGGAGATAGTTTCTGACACCCCTTGCCTTTGAGTGATGTTTGCTTATATGGTTGTAGCCGTAAGAGGACCTAATCCCCTTCTTGAAATTGGCGCTCTGAGCGATGCTGGTCTACCTATTGCTTCATGTGGTTCTGAGCTTGATGAATATTCTCTCGAAGATGGGCGAGCAGGGTTGTGTGGTGTTGTAGGAGTTGATCCACTGCTTGTACTTTTGAGCACCGCTTGAGATACGAAGTAGGTGAAGGCGGTAGTTGACCATATACTGCTTCATAGGGAGTCATTTTGGTGGTGGCATGATAGTTGGTGTTATACCACCATTCAGCCAGAGGTAACCACTGTACCCAAAGGTGTTGCTTTTCTGAAGTGAAACACCTAAGGTAGGTTTCTAGACATTTGTTGACGGCTTCGGTTTGACAATCTGTTTGCGGATGATAGGAAGTAATGAGTTTTAGTTGAGTGCCTTGTATTCTGAAGAGTTCCTGCCAAAAATTACTGGTGAAGATCGGGTCGCGGACGGACACAACAGAAGTGGGCATGCTATGCAATTTGAAAATCTGATCCATGAAAGATTGAGCGACCAAAGTTGGTGTAAACGGGTGGGGTAGGGAGCAGAAATGAGCATACTTCGACAGTCGGTCCACAACCACCTTGATGACTGACTTGTTTCCTGACTTTGGAAGACCTGTAATGAAATCAATAGAAACCTCCGTCCAAATTGATGCCGGAATGGGCAATGGTTGTAATGTGCCTGGTGTGTTGACAGTTTCCCCTTTGTGGCGTTGACAGACATCGCATTCTGCTATGAAAGTAAGGATGTCCTTTTTCATGCCTGTCCAAAAAAATGATCTTCTGGTGCGAGCATACGTCTTCTGAAAGCCCGAATGTCCTGCAATGGGAGATGAGTGCAATTCTACCAAAATGCGACTTTTGAGGGTGGATGTTGGTGATATGACGACTCTGTCCTTGTAGCGAAGAATATCATCCTGCCACGAGTAGCCCTTGGTGGAATTTGGATCTACCTGCAATTGAGAAATGAGTTGGGAGAGCCCGAGATGTGAAAACCATTCCCTGTGAGCCTCTTCAATCCATTCTGGAATGGGGAGGGAAATTGCTAGCAGAGTACTTTCCTCCTCAAATTGGCGAGATAATGCATCTGCTACACTATTGTCTTTCCATTTCTTGTAAATGATCTCATAATCATATCCCAGCATTTTGGCAAGCCATTTATTTTGTTGTGGGGAGGATAGGCGTTGCTCCAAAAAATATTTAAGACTGTGATGATCTGTGCGGATTTGGAAACGTCGCCCTAATAAGTAAGGTCGCCAGGTCTCGACTGCATGTAAGATGGCCATCATTTCCTTCTCGTAGGTAGATTGGCCCAGATTCCTCCCACTTATTTGTTGACTTGTGAAGGCCAAAGTTTGCCCTTCTTGCATTAAGACTGCCCCAATACCTGTACCCGAAGCATCACATTCAATGACAAAATATTTGGTGAAGTTAGGTAGTGCTAAGACTGGAGTGGAACACATGGCATTTTTTAGAGCTGTAGAGGCCTGTTGTGCTTCCTCATTCTAGAAGAATGAATTTTTCTTTAGGATTTGGGTGAGGGGCTTCGCTATGCGACCATAGTTGTGGACAAATTTACGATAATAACCTGTGAGACCCAAAAATCCTCTCAAGCTCTTCAAGGTCTTAGGTTGAGGCCATTCCTGCATTGCCTGGATCTTTTTGGGGTCCACCTTAACACCTTCACGCCCCACAATGTGGCCCAAATACTCTACTTCTGCCATGCCAAACGAACACTTGGACATCTTGACAAATAATTTATGCTTGCGGAGCAGTTGCAAGAGTAGATCTACATGCTGAAGATGTGCGTCCCAAGTGCAACTATAGATGAGGATGTCATCGAAGAAGACAAGGACAAATTTCCTCAGATATGGTTTGAGAATGTGGTTCATAAGGTTCTTAAAAGTAGAGGGGGCATTACAAAGACCAAATGGCATGACCAGGAATTCATAATGGCCTTCATGAGTTCTGAAAGCAGTCTTGGGAATGTCGACTTCCTTCATGCAAATTTGGTGGTAGCCTGAGTGAATATCCAGCTTAGTGAAGAATTGAGCCCCATTGAGTTCATCGAGCAAATCGTCAACCACCGGGATGGGAAATTTATCTTTGACTGTCAACTTATTGAGGGCCCTGAAGTCGGGACACATCCTCCACTCCCCATCTTTCTTGAGCACCATGACCACTGGGGATGAATAAGGACTAATGTTGGGATGAATGACACCTGCTTCCAAAAGTTCCTTGATTATTTTTTCAATTTCATTCTTTTGGGTGAACGGATATCGGTATGGGCGCACATTTGGGGGTTGGGCCCCTGGAACCAAGGTGATGCTATGATCATGTTCCCCTCGTGAGGGTGGAAGCTCATGAGGCTTGTCAAAGACCGGCAGATGGTTATTTAAAATCTGTTGCATCTCAGGATGAATTGGCAGAGGCTTGGTTTCGACTGCCTGGATGGCATTAAATTGAGCTACAACTCCATGATTCCCCTTTTTTAACAATTTTTCCATCCTATGCGAGCTGATGATAGAGGGGGCTCCCACCTGGAATCCACGGAGGGTATGTGTGTAGTTGTTATGCTTAAAACTCATATATAACTCCTGGAAATCCATTGTGATTGGCCCAAGAGTGCGGAGCCATTCAGCGCCGAGGACAATGTCGCAACCCCCCATGTGGATGGAAAACATGTGGGTTTTCAACTGATAATCCCCCATTTGATGTTTGACATTTTCACAGCGGCCTTCACATTTCATTGTGCCTCCATCCGCAATTTGAACTTGGAAGTTAGAAACTGCTGTACAAAACAATGCACTGCTTCTGCGACTTTTTGATGGATGAAATTATGTGTACTTCCACTATCAATCAAGACTACTACTGGGCGATGTTTAATGAAACCTCTGATTTTGAGAGTTTGAGGGGAAGAAATCCCTACCAAAGCATGCAACGAAATAACTGGTTCGTCAGAGACATTGTCCTTTTGGTTGTCTTCTTCTAGCGGCTCAGGTTCCTCAAGTGGTGGATCTTCCTCTGTTGAGCTGTAGTCAGTGGCATCAATTTGAAAAAATTTGGGCTCCTTGCATTTATGACCTAGGGAGTATTTTTCATCACAGTAGTAACATAGGCCTTGCTTTCTTCTTTCGGCCATTTCCACAGGTGACACCTTTTGGACCTTAAGTGTTTGAGTCGTGTTGTGAGCCTGTGGGGGGCGACCTTTAGCGGAGAAATTTGGGCGACTGTATTGGGCTGCTAATGCACGTTCCACGTTACGAGCTACCTTGCAAGCCTCCATCCATGTGGGAGGGTGGTGCAGTAGGACTTGGGCTTTGATAGCTTCTTTAAGACCGCTGATAAAACATTCCGTGTAGAACAAATCTGAGAGACCCCAAGTGCGGAAGGCTAAGGCTTCAAAAGATGTAATATATTCATCCACTGTACCAGTCTGTCGGAGCTTAGTAAGACGACCCAAAAAATATGATTCCTGGTCAAAGCGGTCTTGAAGAGCTTTGGTGAATTTGGTCCAAGTCCTAAAAGGTCCAATGCAACGTTGATACCATTCCCACCATTGCCACCTCTCATTTTCCAAGTACATGCTCCCCAACATAAGCTGAGTCTCATCATCTAAGATGTGATTTAGTTTGAAATACTGCTCCATTTGTGCTATCCATGCCAACGGGTGAGAACCGTCAAATTTATGCATATCCAACTTGGGAGGTCGGTGACTGGGTTGTTGGTGGGTGTGCCAGACGTGAGGTATAGCTCTGGGCGACGGAATAGACTACTGTTGCGGATCTAATGGATCTAATAGATCGGAATGGCTGATCTGTAAACTCGAGACCGCGGGACTGATGTCTGCTGCTGTTGCACCCCTTTTCACAAGCGGATCTGGAAGAAATGATGTGTGATCCCCCGATAGAAAATGGAACTATGGTCTTGAGGAGTGTCAGGTGCTACAGATCGCAATATACATAAGGGTCTGGCAATAGTACTTGGCCCAATGTTTCAGGTCTCTAACTAAGGAGGATCGACCGTACCCTTAGCCATACAACCTGACTACCCTATCGTATGGGCGAATAATCTCTCCGAGTGCTGTTGTCGGTGTACTGTAGCCGCAAGACGACCGACGGTTTATCTATGGCGAGGTTTCAAGGGAGCCTAGGGGGCTTCCTATATACCCAGAGGGTACGTGGAAGACAGTCTGTGCACAGTTCTGTCTAATGCGCTACTACTCGAAGGGGTACCCATAGGGGTTACAAGGGAGTCCAACAGACGTGACCACCTCTTGTATTTCCTGTATGCATGCCTCCCCAAATCCACAGGTTTATGCGCTCAACGACAGATCCCGTGGTTTAAAGACGCTGGAACACGTCTCTAGCCAAAAAAAAAAACAATTGCTAAGAAATGGAGATCCCACCGGCCCTGGAAAGTGCTCTAATACCACTTGTTATGCTCTTAACCTGCAAAATGATACCCAAATACAGAATATGCGAAGAAAAGATACCTAGAACATAGAATAGCAATGATTTTATTATTCAGAGAGTAATGTTCACTTGCCTCTTCGAGGGGGCAACCTCCAATAGAGCAGAGCTCGATTACAAAATAAGACACGATGCTCCTCGCAGGGAGTCTCTATCCTTTATATATGACTCATACATGCAATACCATGGACCAATACTGTGGGTTTTATTAATACCATCTATATAATACTACAGCCCATTTGCAACTAACTGTGGTCTCGTCATTAATTGCGGATTAACCACTTACAATTATTAATATGGGATTTATTGACTCTTGACTATGACGTGATCCCATTACATAAATAAGGGGTTTAGGGTGGGACCCTAACAGTTGTGATGTGCCTTCTTCACCTCTCTTTCCTACAAGGACTAACTTCTCTTCTTCTTTTAGTGAGTCCTCTATGATAATGGGAATCTTGGTAGGGGTTTGAGGTATCCCTTGTTTTATCCTGGTACTCTTCCTTGTTCTGAAGTATAGGGGAGTCTGCCTTTGCCTCTTTCCTTTTGATTTTATAGGTGTACTAAGTGTAGTTAAGGCATCAGTGTCCTCCTTCTTTGTGGTCTCCAGAGACACCCTTGGAGATTCCTCTTCTTCCTTTATTTTTACTTCAGGACTTGGCTCATCCTTTTGTGCTTCTTCGCTATTGTATTTTTCATCCTTTGTGTCATCTAGTTATGCCTCCTCTTCTTCAGGCTCTTCTTCCTCTTCTTCAGGTTCATGTTCCTCTTCTTCATGTTCCACTTCTTCATGTTATTCTTCTTTAGGCTCTTCTTCTTCTTCTTTATCACTAGAATTAGGGACTCTGTCATACTCATTGGCTTGAATTTCATCTTCTTCATTCATGTCTGCAAATGTTGACCACATAATAGGGATTCTCAAGTTGCGTAGGACATCTTCTAGTATGAGTTTGATCAATCCATGATGTCTCGGCTGCTGATGCTTCCTTTCTTATACTTTGATGCTCATGTATATCAATGATTGTAACAAAAATTAAGGCACACTAAGTCTTCTATGAGGAGGTATCTCTTCTCTAAATCTTAGCTCATGGAGGAGTCTAAATTTGTACCCATAAACTATATTGAGTCTACCCTCACAGGAAATATACTTGATGATGTGATAGCTTACTTCATTCCAAAGATATGGAATTCTTTCCCTTCTAACCCCATTTTTATCTTCAATTGGTTCTTCTCCTTCCAAGAAAAATCTCTTCTTGGAAAGAGTGATGCTAGTTTTGTCCTCTTTCCTCCATTGTAACCCTAGAGGAAGTGCAGTGATCTTGGTAATGCTCTCAAGGGTAATTGTTTCTGACATACCCCTCACTACATAAGTGGCACTAGCTCTAGCTAGAGGTACGAGTGACATTACAAATTCCCTAGCTACATGATCATCATATCCCCTCAGTAGCTTGAAGAATCCCAACCATTAATGCATTGTAAATATTTCAACCATAGGAGGGTGTTGGTGTATTCTGGTTGTTCTGGTGGGCTCCCTTTTGTTGAAACCCCCTGTCATATTTTCTCTTTGTCAATCTATTTGTATGAGGTTTGGGTGGCTATAGCTTAAGAGCTTCTCTAGGTGATGAAGGTCTAGAGTTTACTCTACACAATCTCCCACATAATCCTGTCTATCTCTATGCACACTGTAAATACTTGAAAGAAATGACAATTTATTTCCTTTTCCTCTTTACAAATGAAAACACAGAGGATGTGGCACCTACCTTTTTCTGCAATGATTTGGTGATGAGAATTCTTGAATTGCTGGCCCTAGGCACCCACTTACAACATCTGTGACAATTTTCCCCATTTCCTATAGCTTTCCTGTAGTTTCTTGTAGGTGTTCAATGTAGGTAGGCTGAGACTAACTTTTCCTTTCGATGGCTCCTCGAGGTTATCTCCACTCTCAAAATCTCGAAATGAACAATACTTTGCATGAAATTCAGGTAATATTTATATTTATGGATGATTTCGTTGAGTGATGTGTTAGTTGGCCAAGTACGTATTTCTCCTTTTGGACCGTTGGTCCCACTACTAGTTAACATGCAACCCTTCCTCGTAATCATTACCCACTTATGTTCACCATAATTTGACCACCTTTTTTATTTATTCCCCTTGATGTGACCTTCCCACATGTCCATTTGACTAACACTTTACTTGTCATTATCAGACTGAGGGTGGCCAAGTTAACTGGCTACCTTCGCTTATAAAATCAACTCTCTACATATTCCTATTGTTGGCCCTCGTTTTTTATCCAATTTGGATTAATTAAATACACTTAATTTCCATGGTTATCCATCCATTTACCATCATATACACCTCATTTTGACCAATTTATGCATATTCAAGTGTATAAATTAAGTTTTTCAATTTTTAGATGTTTTTATAAAAAATGGATTTTAAGTGCATTTTTAGACAGGGCCAGAAATTCCCTTAATGGCTTCATTGATGTCATACTTGCAGGACATCTGGGCACAAGATGAGCACACTTATAGAAAGCTTGCGAACTAAGATTGAACATGTTCCTATTGGTTCGGTCAAATCAAGCTTAAACAAGCCCAGTGAAAGCTGGTCAAACAGGACCAGTCATTTAGGAAATCCCTAGGAAATATGCCAAATTTAGGATTTCACGGGATTTTCCATATTTTGAGTGATTGGATGGATGAGTTCAACCTGGATAGATAGGATAAGGATAGAAATATCTGTTAGAGATATTTTATATCAGTTTGTTTTATATTTCTCTATTTAACCCAAAACTTTGAAGGCATGAATATGTAGAATTTGTATAATTTCATATTAAGACTTCTGAATATTTTGAGTTAATTTGAGGAACTTGTTCTATCTTCTTTTTTATGTTCAATGTTGTGGATGATTGACTGAGTTTGCAGTAGCTGATAATCTCTTCAAGTGTGCAAGGCAAGGGTGGAGGGCCACCACACCAAGCTAAGTACACTTTATGGTTAATTTAGCTTCATTTTCATAAACTAGTTTTGCTTCAGATTTGTTTATTTAATTAGATGTATGATGATTTATTATGTTTGTTGGGGAATCTTGGTTTACTTCTAATCTATATATGAAGGGAGAAACTAGTGTTTAAGTTAAACTCTCCTTCTATATGATCAATTAATATAAACTAAAATTCATCTTTCTTTCTCTCAAGTGATTTTATGAATTTCCGGTTTTCTAACAATGGCATTATTGATGAATGAATTGGTAATGAAGAACAGTAAGGACCTCCTTAGTTAGGGGCCTCTTTTATTATTATTTTATGTATCTTAAGCTATTTTTCATTAGTGGTTTTTGATTTCTGTTCATAAAGTAGTATTGTAGAAGAAGGATAATATGTTCTCCTAAGTTAGCAGCCACTTCTCCTGCTTATTACATATTGAATTAGAAATTACTTAGTTGAATTTTATATTTGTACTATGCACTTCTAATTAGTTTATAATTACATTTCCTTCAGTTTCCATAACTTATCTTCTAAAATTGATTATAGTTGATATCCATACATTTTGAACATGCTTTTAAGTTCTACAACCTGGATTGATATTTAAAATACTTGTGTTAATTTACTCAATAAATTGACCCAACATTTTGGCGCTGTTTCCGAGGAATAATTCATCAACATAGTCAATTAGAGGATAAAAACAAAATATAAAAAATACAAACAAAAATTTAGTTTTTCTTTTAGTTATGTTTCTTTATGCCTAGAGATAGAATCAGCAAGGCTGATTTATTAAGCAAAACCCCCCATCCATAGAGGCAGACCATCAGGACTAACTACACCGGTTGTTGGTAAACCAACTCTAGAGGAATTAGAAGAAAACCAAAGATCAAGAAAAATATTGACTAACTACACTGGTTGCTAATAAACCCCAAAAAGCAACACCAACTGTAGAAAAACAAAAGGAAACAAGGAAAATTGTTAAAAAAATAGACCAGTCCATTCTTGAACCAATAGATCAACCTATTTTTGAAAACAAACAACAAGTTGAATCTCAAATTGCTATAGAAATTTTTGAAACTATGACAGAAGAAGGGCGAGGATCCACTATTGTCAATCCAGAAAAAATACTTCAATATGAAAAACAATAGAAAGAATGGAAAAGACAAAGAGAGGAAGAGCCAAAGAGAGAAGCGGAAAGAAAAAGAGAAGAAGAGAGAAAAACAGAGTATGATAACAAAATAATACGTGATAAGGAACAAGAAAATAATGATGATCAGGAAGCTACTTTTGCCTTTCCAATATTAGATACAAGAGAAATATTAGGAGAAGAAGTGAAAATGAAAAAAATTCCACCTTTTGTGTTGCCGAACTTTTATGGAATTTCAACAGAAGATCCTGACTCATTTATGTTCAAATTCGATATCTTGGGTAGAACTTATGGATACATAGATGAAACACACAAGCTTCATCTCTTTCCTGCTACTTTGAAAGCAACAACATTAAAATGGTTCATGGGTTTAGGAGAACATATAATTATTTCTTCGGATGACATGAAGAAAATATTTCTTAAAAAGTATTAAGCTTATTGCATGCCTAGAGACTCGGAAGACGATGTTTCTAGAATGACACAGCAAGAAGATGAAAGTTTAGAAGAGTATTTGGAAAGATTTCTCTACAATTTTCAAAAATCTAAACAACACCCTCTGAACCCTAATACCATACGTACAAACTTTATTAAACGTATAAGAGATGAATATCTTGACATTCTTAATGTAATTGGCAAGGGAGATATTTTAAAGTTTCCATTTAATGAAAACCCAGAACTATGTCAAAAATATTCTAGAGGAAGATCAAAAACTAGAAGGAGAGATATTAGTTCAAAAGCTTCAAAGTCAGCAGCAGCAGGAGTAAAAAGAGCGGAAATAGGGAGCTTGCTGGAAAAATTTAAAACTGGTCTTCTAAGCACTTTAGGGACATAGGTATGGTCACGGTCCTTAAGGCCTCCTTTGATTAATGTAGCAGAGTTGTTCAGTCACCCCTTCGGTTCCCTGATACACAACCTTTAATCCAGGCAGGGAAGGGCACTTGTCTGAGGAGTGGTTTTCCTCACAGAGCAAGCATATTTCGATAAGATTCAATGGACATTCATTCCTAGGGTTCCTCCTAGTGCATCTATGGTAGAACATAGCTAAGTATCTCTTTTCTTCCTCTTTTCTTCCTCTTGATCTGCATGGTGTCCATTTGCAGAGCAAGGGTATGCAACATTTCACTCTTAAAGTCTTCCAACATGTTACCAATTTCACCTTTTATGGATGTGTTGGAAGAGGACGAACTGGTCACAGCTTGACTAGCCCTACCCTTCTTTCTACTTGCCCTAGAATGATTCTTGAAAATTGTCCTGATATCATCATATGGTAACTCGTAGATGTTCCCTCTTGATAGCAAGCTTAGGGTTTCTAATACATCTTCCTTGATCCCCCTAAGAAGGACTAACTTAAGTGGTTCAGGATCAAGGGTGCACATTTTTGAGCCGTTAATATGTCATTATTATTATCACTTTTGAACGCCTATTCCACCCATTTTTACCATTCTTCATCACGTTATTTATCATAATTTATCATATAATTCTATCTTATAATGATTTATGCTCTTATGGAAAAATATTATTTATTCTCCTCTATTTTTAATAAATTGATGATTATGTATGATTTTATCAATGATAGTTTATTAATAAATTGATTATAACATTACTCAACATTTTTAGCCTCCAAGATACTTGCCAGATTATAGATTTGATCTCCAAATCATCATCAAATATTCCAACTCAGAAATTCGCAAGAATAAGAAGCGATAGTTTTGCGGTTGAGATTATGGGCAAATGAAGAAGAATATGGAAAATCTGGAACATGGGTTTTGTCCAGAACGGACCAAATTAACTTTATAAGAAAATGGTTTGCAAAAATTCGGCTTGTATTGAGAGAAACACAGGGTTCTTTGAGCATGATTTTCTCAGATTTGTTGTGTGGCCATTTTCCAAATCTCAGCTACAAAGCCAAATTTGCCTTGCTCTTGTTGAAAGATGGATGGAAATATATTTTCTTGTTGATCAATTGGTTAGAAACAATCCAATTTTGTAATAATTATCATATTTTAATAATCACAGTTGTAACTGCTCTCTGCTCTCTGTGTATTTAAATCAGAATAGAGATCAGAGAAGGGGAATGATGGATTCAGAAGAAAGGATGGCTGAGAAATGGAGAGATTTCTTATTGAAATTATACAATTCCTCATCGACTCTGATTGATTAAACAGAGATCGATTGTTTGTAAACGCTATTATGAATGATTAATACAAGAACGTGTTGCCATTTAACTTCTTAGTTCTGTAGTAGCTCAGAGACGTTTCACCGGTGGTTGAGGGCCTGGCCCTGGTGGATCAATCCGCTGTTTGTATCTCTACCTTTTCATTATTGTTGTGATATCGTTCATATTTGCTTTTATTACAGTTTGCAAGTTAATCAGTTTGTTATTTAATTGCTTTGATATAAGTGTGTTATATTAACAAATTGGGTTGCTATTCTTTTATTATTTAACAAGAATCTCAACACTGTATAATTTATCTTGTTAATGCCCTAATAGAGCTTCGTTGTTCTATTTCAATTATGATTTCATTCCACTTGTTGTTTTGTTTAATTGATATTCCTTACAGATTATTGTTCAAAAGGATTGGTTATTCGATTCCATTAATTAGAGTTTGTTCTTCAGATTTATTAAATAGGATTCGTTGTTTAATTCTTTTAATTACAGTTTGCTGTCTGTTTACTTTGTTGTTCATTTCTGTTAATTAATTGCAAAGAGTTTGCTTTTAAAGAGTTTTCCTAGTTTACTTTCAATAGTAGCTTTAGTTCAATTTCTATTTCCTTTTAATTGCTTTAAAGCAGGACTGTCAACTATAGAGAACGTTGGTTATTGCTTCCTCGTTCCCAGATTGGTTGTCTTGTTCCAGTTTTATTTCATTTGCATGAGTTGATGGAGGAAAGAGTTATTGCTATTGCATCCTCAACTGATGATTATTTGAGTGAATGATTTAGTTGCAGAGCATTTGAGTTTCTTGCCATTACAATTAGATTTTATTTCCAGCATTTGTTTACTTTTGCATTTTAAACACTATACTATAAAACATTACTCTTGAGTAAATAACCGCCTCAGACTGAGTACACTCTTGAAATAAAAACTCGTCCGTGGGTTGACAATTAATGTGAAGATAATTAGGAGTTAAAAAGACACTTTTATCGCTCAACATTTTGGCGCCGTTGCCGGGGAGAGTGTAGCCATTTTTAAAGAGTAGTGTGCATCTGATGAGTGCCTGTTAGGAAAGAATTGGGTATTAAAAACAGAAGGTAAGAACCTGTGTACGGAGCATGTAGAAGTCCTGCTCCCTCGCCCGCTTTCCAACAGAGTTGTTAAATTTTTTTTCTTAAAGTAGAAATAAATGTTTGAATTTTTTTGTGAATGACTAAAAAAAAAAAAAATTGAAATTTTGAAAAACAAATCTCATAATTTCACTCAAGTGGTGATGTAAGCACCACCCATTTCACTAACCGATTGACAAGAACATTTGAAGAAGGAGCCTCGAAGAAACGCATGAAGAACATCTTATATTATGGTAAGAAATGGCTCACATTTCTACTTCTGAATTCCCTATCAAAGATCTAAAAGGAGTGACACAAATACACATAATTCCCCCATTTTCTTTATCAAATTTTCATGGTTTAACAAGTGAAGATCCAGATACATTCTTATTTGAGTTCAAAATACTTTGTAGAGGATATGATTATTGTACTAATGATCAAAGGTTGAAAGTGTTTCCTCTTACTCTAAAGGGAGTAGTTCTCCGATGGTTCATGAGCCTAGGTGGGAACTGCATCCAAACATGGGAGGACATGAAGGACATATTCTTGAAGAAGTACCAAGACTATTACAAGGTTGATGAAGATATTTTCAATATGATACAAGGGGAAGATGAAAGCTTGGAGGACTATGTAAAGCAATTTCAATGTAACCTTCAAAAATCAAAATATAAGCATTTGGAAAAAGAGATCTTAAAAACACTCCTACTCAAAGGAATCAAATATGAATTTTTAGAACTCTTAAATCTGATAGGAAAAGGTGATGTTTTTCTGTGGTCATATGACGATGTTTTTGAATTGTGCATAAGGTATTCAAGAGGAATCTCCAAGACTGGTAAGAATTTTAGAGATGTTTGTTCTTTTTTTTCCAAATCTGCTACAAGAACAGGAGACATAAGAGCTGAAATTAATGATTTATTTGAACATTTTAAAATTGATCTTATTAGCTCTCTAAATTCACAATTGGATGTTTTGCAGGTTCAGAAAAATCAAGAATTTGATGAAGTGTTTTGCCCTCATTATTAGAAGGAGCATCCCGTAGATATTTGTTCTTCCTTATCTAGGATGGAATATCATTTCAAAGAGATGAGGAAGCTGCAACAAGGTAAAAACCATGGCCTACAGGTATGGTTCAAGACACTTCTTCTCCATTCTCTTACTTGCATAATCCATTATGGAATACTAATGTGTTAGGGCAGCCATGTCAATCTCAAGATAACCACCACCAATCTTGTCAAAAAATTTGGCATGGTTCACCTTATGATTGTATGACTACTCTCCCTCATCTTGTAGCATAAACACATTATCCATGTTCTTCACCAGCTCTTCCACAAAATCCTGCTTGCATATCAAAATCATCCACTCAATCCAATCATCTACATCATCAAAATGCTCCATTCCGTACACAATTTCCTACTCAACTAATTCCACACCCTCACCACAATAAACCAGTACAACATGCTTACAGTGTTGAACTACAAAATTTACCCACCCATCCCACCCATTCTATCTCACATGCACCATTAGAGAAAACTTACCATGAGATTCAGAATGTTTCATATTCAAAAATTGTAGAAGTTATGAGAAAAAATGAGGTTTCTTTTAGTTTGCATCAACAAGCCATTTGAAAAACTCAAGAACTTCATGGTATGATGGTTATGGGAAATCAAAAAAGTAAAGGATATATTGAAGATTGGTTTCACTCCATCATTTGTTTGTAGCATCACTCCATACTTCAACAATTTTTGACACCAATTTTTCAAGGGAAGTTGGCTTCTCATACCCTAATATTCATTAATATGCATTTTTCAAATTTGGGTATGTGCATACTTGAAGCCTTATTTCGAAAATAGTTCAACTGGAAGTACTCATATACGTAGTCATATTCATTTTTCAATCAAATTAGGTTAGTGTAAAAAAATAAAATAAAAATAAAAAATAAATAAGGACATAAATAAATACATTTTATTTTTTAATGTAAAAATAGTTGTTTCTTTGTTGCAACACGATGTGAAATCAACATCGATGATAAATATTCCAATTTATGTGTATGTATATGAATTATATTGCAAATAACAATACTACAAACACTTATACTCATTTTTATCACCAATTTGAAAAATTGTTTGAATATCATATTTTTTGGCTTGTGGGCTTGATGAAATTTCTGAAAAAACAGTCGGGACAGTCATGTTTTGAGGGACCAAAAGGGAATATTTTTAAAACCTATTTCTATCATAAGTATCCCTTGATGTATACTTTCCAACCCAATTTGAATCACTCAATTTTGATTTGAAACGAAAAAGTTAGAACCAAAACATTGACAGGGTGTCTAGCGGGAAGCTCAGGAACATAGTTGGGACAGTCGGTTTTTGGAGGCCTAAATGAATGAATTTTTAAAACATTTTTCTATGGTAGATTCCCCTATGAATATAGTTTACAATTCAATTTGAATCACTCATTTTCGATATCGTATGGGGAAGTTATGATCAAAATACTGACTACCTATCGTAAATCAGCACTCTTAAAACTCTGTCTTTCTGGTTGTTCTTTAGAGTATTTGACATATCAATTATTCTTATATTTAAAACCTATTTCTATTGGAGATAAATAAATGAATCTAATTCATTTCCAATTTTAAGCATTCGAATCCAACATCAAACAAAAAATATATGCTTAAAATTTCCACTGTTGTTCTAAGTGGGGTAATCGAAAATGACTATGTTATGCAAGTTGTTCTAACTAAAATTGACATATCATATCATTGAATTTTTAAAACCTGTTTCTATTGGAGATATACCTTTGAATTATCTCTCATCTTGCTTTTGAATCACTCAATTTGGACGAAAAACAAAGAAGTTGTGATTAAAACACTGCTGGTTAGTATGGTCGACCACTGCTCTCCCGCAGGTGACAAATAAATTTTACTTTGTTATTTTCACTGTGGATTTCTTATACAGAGTAACTACTTGTTGTTTTTTGCATAATTCTTGGATTAGGAGAGCCCGATCACCTCTCTTTCTCCATGATTTTATGTTTTATTTCAGGTAGACACTCGTTTTTTACACGTCCTAGGAGAAAAAGAAGGTCAATTTATGGACAAGTGATTCTTGAAAGAAATTTTAATAAAACAAGGAAATTTCATCCAACTCATTACCCAACGGATTCATAATAGAAGAAATGAAGAATCAATTTCCATTTGAAGATTCATGTCTTGTCACTGCTGACAAAACATTTTTCAAAGAGCTCATTTTTTTTACATAATATCATAGCTATTGTAACTTAATTTATTTATTTATATACTGTTTTTAAATAAAATGTTGTTTATTTTCTGATTTCTCTTATATTTTGTGTTTTAGGTGTTGCTTCCTTCAAATTGTGACCCATACTTAGCATCAATGCAGTGAAGAGCTAATTCATTCTTTGTGTGTTTGCGTTTTGCATTTTGTTGTTCCTTTCCAAAGGAACAACGCTTCCGCACTTTCACACTTTTGTTGTTCCTTTAAAAATGAACAACACTTCTGCACTTTCATTTTTTTGCTATTCCTTTCCGAAAGGAACAACACTTCTATATTTTCACGTTTTTGCTGTTCCTTTTTAAAGGAACAGCACTTCTGCACTTTCACATTTTTGTTATTTCTTTCTAAAGGAACAACACCTCTGCACTTTCACGTTTTTGTTGTTCCTTTTGGAAAGGAACAACACTTCTGCACTTTCACGTTTTTGCTGTTCCTTTTTAAAGGAACAACACTTCTGCACTTTCACATTTTTGTTATTCCTTTCCAAAAAGAACAACACTTCTGCACTTTCACGTTTTTGCTATTCCTTTTAAAGGAACAACACTTCTGCACTTTCATTTTTTGTTGTTCATTTTTAAAGGAACAACACTTCTGCACTTTCACGTTTTATTGTTCCTTTCCGAAAGGAACAACACTTCTGCACTTTCACATTTTTGTTGTTCCTTTTTAAGAAACACTTCTACACTTTCACATTTTTCTGTTCCTTTCCGAAAGGAATAGCACTTCTGCACTTTCACGTTTTTGTTGTTCATTTTTAAAGGAACAACACTTCTGCACTTTCACGTTTTTGTTGTTCCTTTCCGAAAGGAACAACACTTCTGCACTTTCACGTTTTTGTTGTTCCTTTTTAAAAGAACAACACTTATTCACTTTCACATTTTTGCTGTTCCTTTTTAAAAGAACAGCACTTCTGCACTTTCACGTTTTTCTATTCTTTTCCGAAAGGAACAATACTTCTGCACTTTCACGTTTTGCTGTTCCTTTCCGAAAGGAACTGCATTTCTACACTTTCACATTTTTGTTGTTCCTTTCGGAAAGGAACAACACTTCTGCACTTTCACATTTTTGTTGTCCCTTTCTGAAGGAACAACACTTTTACATTTTTGTTGTTCCTTTCCAAAGGAACAACATTTTCGCATTTTTTATTGTTCCTCTTAGGGAACAACACTTTTTCACATGCATTTTTTTGCTGTGTATTTTTTGGTGTGCATTTCCTTTGCTGTTCCCTATATGGAACACCACTTTTTTTGAGTGTTTTTGTTGTTCCTTTAAAAGAGCAACACTTTGGGAGTATTTTCGAGAACAACCCTTCCTTCCTCTTGTGGGATTATTCCTAGTTCATCTCAACCACATTTTACTGATTCCCTTTCATGGCATGAAGTACACTACTTTTATGAGGACAAGAATTATGGATTATTTTGAAGCGAGTTAATATCATTCACGTTATCATCTTTAACAGGGCAACTCCTTGATGATAGATTATTTTCAAAAGGGACAATTATTTATATACTACTTTATTGCATTGTTTTCTATTGAACATGATATTGATTGATCATCTTAATACCATGTTGGTTCCACCCTTCTTGGTTATAATCTTCTCTATTTGTAATAAATGAGATTATGGGTATATTTTTTTTCGATTGACATGTTCAGCTTCTTCCACCATCCCTACTCTTAAGGAGTATTGAGCCTCCCTCTTTTTATCATAAAAATGTGTAATAACAACAAAATTTTGTTTGTAGATGGAGGATAGGGGGTCTCTTACGAGCCAGCCTACCATGTTCATAAGGTTGTAACAAAGTGACATTCCAATTATGGCCACCACACCAGGGTTATGATCCATTGGATAGCTAAATTATCCTTGGAACAGGAAGTCTCATCACGAGACGACCTGATCACTTTTGCTACATCGCAGTGAATGGCAGTGTGGTTATCTGGTTACCACGCCAGCACACTGATCTCTTCTGTAGAATAGCACTAGAACTCTCCATTTATAAATTGAGGATCCTGGATCATATGGGTTAAAAAGAAACCCTGTCGAGGCTATGGACGCCTGCTGGTAGCAGAGGCTCTGCTTATGGTATTGAAGTTATATCTTATCATCAATTATTACTATAATACCCTTTTCTTATTCTTTCTTTTTATCGGAGAAGTTATTTCCTTAATTTTTTCCCTGTTTTGAACCTTTACGCATGAGAAATTGTTTTATGATCAATCGCATCATTTTCAGCTAGAATACTATCAACAAAGCATCTTTTTGGCATATTGTTGTCCTTTCTCTTTTTCATAACTTATCATCGATCCAAAGCGTCCGATATCTTATTCATAACTATATTTATACACTCTATTCTCATTATAACCATAACTCTCGCCGTCCTATCATTGATATGCGTACTCTGCTTCATTTATTGTTGTATTGTTCATTCCCTTGCCTTGTAGTCAGCGTAACACCTTTCATATGCTTTATGGTCATGGAATTCCTTTTCCAATTGGAGGGGGGAATGTATGCATTATGAGATAGCATGTGATCTAATTACTGCACTCTCCCATAACTTGTTGATCTGAAAAAATATTAGTATTACATGTATACAAAAGTTTTTTTAATTGAAATTTTTGCATGCATCTTAATCTGTTTCTATTCAAAACTAACACTATGGATTCAAGAACATTGTATGAAAAATAGTGATTTGTTTAGAGGAGAACAAGTATGGGGGGGAACTCTATTCGCAGCATGACCACACTATTGCAACTAATAAAAGAGGATCAAGCAACTCGCGAACATGAACAATTGTTCAGACATGATGTGCTTGCCTGGATTCCACCTTTTGCATCACTTTCAACACCAACTCTGCCTACATCTGGTTCAACAAATTCTAGTACATATTTGTCATTCCACATTTTTCTTTTTGGAGGTAAAACTTGAGGTAAAATAACATAATTTTCTAATTTATTACGAATTTAAGAGAATTTCATGAAAATCCATTTTGAGCATTATTTATTATCCTTCATTCCACATCTTTACCACTTCCCATTTTTCAGAGGCATATCATCTTTCAGTTTGGGGGAGTGTTTTTTGAATTCATTTCTTTCTTATGACCATGTCATTAATATTCTTTATCATCCATTGATATTCTTATTCATTCTCAACACCTCCCTTATTCCATGTTGTTTTACACCAAGCATAGAATTCAACAGATGGTAGCAACCACCTCAATTTGTTTTTTCTAGCATTGCATGAGGGCATGCTAATTCTTCAGAGAGTGAGGAATTGCTACGCATGATGAATGTTTTCTACTTTCTTTCTCATTTAAGGCATACAATTTCATTTTTATACAGTGCAAAAATTGATTTCGATAATATTTTTAAAACTATGAACTCAATTCTTATGATCTCTGGAAAACACAGACGTATTATTAAAATACACAAACCCAGATAATTTCTTCGTAATATTTTGGAAATCATGCACTCTCACCTACAACCATTTTTCTTATATCTCATGATCCGTGCATCAAAATGATCTGATTTTTGGATCATAGAAGCATTAATATAATAGAAATCTACTTGCAAAATTTCAACAAAATCTGGTTTGTAGTTTTTGAGAAAATGGTTAATGAAGTTTGTTGTTACTTATATCATATTTTGCTACAACTTCATATACACATAACTTGAACATCAATGTAAAAATTGTTACGCCTTCATCAAGATTGCTAAAATTGAATATTCATTAATTAAGGAAGAATTCATTTGTTCTATCCATTTCATGAGCTAGGATGAACAAATTTTTTATTGCTTGGTTAACACATGGGTTTTGTCTTTGGGTTGCATGAGGACATGCAATATATTCAGTGTGGGGGTATGTTGAGCCGTTAATATGTCATTATTATTATCACTTTTGAACGCCTATTCCACCCATTTTTACCATTCTTCATCACGTTATTTATCATAATTTATCATATAATTCTATCTTATAATGATTTATGCTCTTATGGAAAAATATTATTTATTCTCCTTTATTTTTAATAAATTGATGATTATGTATGATTTTATCAATGATAGTTTATTAATAAATTGATTGTAACATTACTCGCCATTTTTAGCCTCCAAGATATTTGCCAAATTATAGATTTGATCTCCAAATCATCATCAAATATTCCAACTCAGAAATTCACTGGAATAAGAAGTGACAATTTTTCGGTTGAGATTCTGGGCAAATGAAGAAGAATCTAGAAAATCCAGAACATGGGTTTTGTCCAGAACAGACCAAATTAACTTTATTGAAAAGCGGTTTGCCCAAATTCGGTTTGTATTAAGATAAACACATGGTTATTTGAGCACGATTTTCTCAGATCTATTATGTGGCCGTTTTCCAAATCTCAGCTACAAAGCCAAATTCACCTTGCTCTTGTTGAAAGATGGATGGAAATATATTTTCTTGTTGATCAATTGGTTAGAAACAATCCAATTTTGTAATAATGATCATATTGTAATCATCACAGTTGTAACTGCTCTCTTCTCTCTGCGTATTTAAATCAGAACAGAGATTAGAGAAGGGGAATGATGGATTTAGAAGAAAGGATGGTTGAGAGATGGAGAGATTTCTTGTTGTAATTATACAATTCCTCACCAACTCTCATTGATTAAACAGAGATCGATTGTTTGTAAACGTTGTTATGCATGATTAATACAAGAACGTGTTACCATTTAACTTCTTAGTTCTGTAGTAGCTCAGCGACGTTTCACCGGTGGTTGAGGGCCCGGCCCTCGTGGATCGATCCACTGTTTGTATCTCTACCTTTTTCATTATTGTTGTGAGAGAGTTCATATTTTCTTTTATTATAGTTTGCAAGTTAATCAGTTTGTTGTTTAATTGCTTTGATATCAGTGTGTTATATTAACGAATTGTGTTGCTGTTATTTTATTATTTAACAAGAATCTCAACATTGTATAATTTATCTTGTTAATGCCTTAATAGAGCTTCGCTGTTCTATTTCAATTATGGTTTCATTCCACTTGCTGTTCCATTTGATTGATATTCATTACAGATTGTTGTTCAATAGGATTGGTTATTCGATTCGATTAATTAGAGTTTGCTATTCAGATTTATTAAATAGGATTCGTTGTTTAATTCCTTTAATTACAGTTTGCTGTCCATTTACTTTGTTGTTCATTTCTGTTGATTAATTGTAAAGAGTTTTCTTTTAAAGAGTTTTCCTAGTTTACTTTCAATAACAGTTTTAGTTCAATTTCTATTTCCTTTTAATTGCTTTAAAGCATGACTATCAACTGTAGAGAACGTTGGTTATTGCTTCCTCATTCCCAGATTGGTTGTCTTGTTCCAGTTTTATTTCATTTGCATTAGTTGACAGAGGAAAGAGTTATTGCTACTGCATCCTCGACTGATGATTATTTGAGTGAATGATTTAGTTCCAGAGAATTTGAGTTTCTTGCCATTACAATTAGATTTTGTTTCTAGCATTCATTTACTTTTGCATTTTAAACACTATACTGCAAAAAATTACTCTTGAGTAAATAGCCGCCTCAGACTGAGTACACTCTTGAAATAAAAAGTCATCCCTGGGTTGACAATTAATGTGAAGATAATTAGGAGTTAAAAAGACACCTTTTATCGCTCAACACACATCACCCTTTTGTAGCTAAGTTGGAATATTTCGTCATAATATTCTAAATATTCATCATGCCCCATGGTCATTCTAAAAATTTCCTTTTTGCTATCTTTTGGCTTGATGGGCCCTGACCCAAGTTCAGCATTAGTCAGCCAAGAAAATCCCTACACTACTGGCCCTTTCGGTATCAACCCGTGGAGTGTAGACTGAAGTCTCACCCAAAGCAGTATGGGGGAGTGCAGGAACAAAGTTTCCGCACCTTGAGATGGTCGTGATATCGTTCTATACTTCCTGATCCTGCCTTCTTGCAGATCGATAAGCCTTTAGGGCTTATCAATGTTCCTTCTCTTCCATCCTTTAGCACCTCTGTGAAGGTACTCGACTGATCTTCACACAACCCTAAACCGAGGTCCAGGCACTTATGCACCTTCGTGACTACGTTACTGTATAACTTCACAAGTTATCTTAAGCATTACCTAATCTACCATGGATTTATAGTTACCTTCGCATAATCCTTTACTCTTGCTTGCATTCAATTAATAGATATAATAAAATACATCCACGCATCAAATAAGCATTATAATGTAAACCCAGATCGTAACATAATATAATCAGATGCATTAAAAAGACATAAAATACACAGTGATTGTAGAATAATTCTCTTTATTGATATCTCAAGTTTAGTACAGACTCTAACTGCCTTGTGCACACAACTGCAAGGGTCCACGCACTCATCTGCGGACTTCCACCCTAGGCCTCTGCACACTCATCTGCAGAGCCTTTACCTATGCTAAGACTCAAGAACACTTAGAACTTCTTACCCAAAATCCTTTTATTGTCACTATTTTCCTCTGTTATAATAGTCACACGCTGCTCCTTAACTTCCGGTGGGGTTGAAGATTGGGCCCTCAACTACAATTCTACAATTTGAAGGTTCAGCTCCAACTGAACCTTTCCCAATTCTATGCGGCCGTCATGCACCCTATTGGCTTGAGGGGGCCTGACCCAGGTTCAGAGTTAATTAGCTAAACAAATCCCTGTACTACCAGCCCTTTCGGAAACATCCCATGGAGCGTGGACTGAGGTCTCACCTGAAGCAGTATGGGGGGATGCTGGAACCAAGTTTCCACACCCTTGAGATGTTCGAGGGGTTAGTTTAGTCCAACTGTGAATACCTTCGTGCAGGTCACTTCGCGCACTCTCTTGTCCTGTGAGGCCTTCACGCTCTGTTATGATCGCCTTCGCGCAGCCCTAATCAGGGGCTAACGTGATTTCGTGCTGCTAAGGCAGTGATTTGCGCTATTTCCCTAAGTTACACTATGGATCTTACTTATCTTCTTATAACTGTTAGTTAACTTCATGTAAACAAATACTTATCTTATATTCACTTATTCAACACATTCATATAAGTTTGCGCAGCAAATAAACAGTAAACTTGCAATTCATACCCAATATACTTCAATGCATAAAACAGGAAAAAGACACACAGAATGATAAGAAACTTCTCTTTATTATTTTCTCCAATGGTTACAGACTCGACTCACCCTGTGCACTCAGCTGTAGGGGTCTGCGCACTCAGCTGCAGAGCCTTCTCCTACTCTACAACCCAAAGACTCGACTTTACACTTCAACTTAGACTCAATGCTTCATCTTCTCTTAGATTAATCAATGTCTCTTTTACAATTAGAGCCTCGCTCTATTTATACAATCCCATGGTCCACGAACCATGGGTAGAACTCTCAAGCCGACACTACATTACAAAATTAAGGGCGGACAACCCTATGACTCAATTACAACTTCATGCTTTGTGCCCACAAATCACGGAGTCTTTACATTGGACTTTGTCAAAGCATGGGCTTTAAGCCCCAAAACTTTCCTTAGGGGATTCCGCGCCCAACAGGCAGCCTAGTAGTCTGCAACTAAGTGTGTGGCCTTTGCAGCTGAGTGTGCAGGGTAGGTTAAATCTGTAACCTATTGAAACATTAATAATGAGAAGTTTTACAACATTTCTGTGTATTTTTATCCCATTTTGTCCATTATATGTGTCAGATATAAATTGAATTTCTATTGTCTCTATGATACGCGAACTTATATGACTGTGTTGATAAAGGGAAGATAAGATAAAGTAATTGTTTACGCAAAGATAACTAACTGTTATAAGAAGATAGGTAAGATCCACAGTGTAACTTGGGGAAATAGCGCAGATCGCTGCTTTAGCAGTGTGAAAGCACCTCAACCCCTGGTTAGGGTTGCACGAAGGTGATTATTGGCTTGTCAGGGCCTAACCTAGGTTCAGAGTTAGTTACCCAAACAAATCCTAGTACTACTGGCCCTTTCGGCAATAGTCCGCAGAGCGCGGACTGAGGTCTCACCCGAAGTAGTATGGGAGGGTGCTAGAACTAGGTTTCTGCACCCTGGAGATGTCTGATGAATTCGACTGGTCCGCGATTTCTCCTTCCGCACAGGTTGCTTCGCACACCTTCCCGTTCCTCATGACCTGATACATTGCCTTCTCACAGCCCTATCCAAGGGTTGTGCCATGTTTTGAACTATTACCCAAGACCTTGCTCACATTCCACTATTAGTTAATTATCTTTGTTTACTTGAGTGCTTTGAGTTATAATTAACAACATAAAACATTCATACAGGTGCACGCAGTAAATAAACTGTATATTTGCAAGTTATATCAATCATGTATTAACCCAAGAACAGATACACATAATTATAACCAAAACTTCTCTTTATTGATTCTTTCCACGGTTATAGACTCGACTCACCCTGCACACTCAACTGCAGGGATCCACGCACTCAGCTACAAAGCCTTCTCCTACTCTACGACCTAAAGACACACTTCACACTGTGATTCAATCACTTAGACTTCCTTATTCCTCTCTCTATTATTTACACTTAGAGCCTTGCTCTATTTATACAATCCCATGGTCCGTAGACCATGGGTAGGTCTATCTAGCTGACATTACATTACAGAACTAGGATGGACAACCCTGTGACTCTATCATCCTTTCGTGCCCCGCACCCACAATTCATGGAGCTTTACAACAAGATTCAGTCAAAACCTGGGCTTTGAGCCCCAAAACATGCCTTGGGGGGATTCCATGCCAACAAACCCCCAACACAAACATCGTGACTCGCCCTCGAGTCACTCTGTCGGCATGACGATCTTTGTGTGGAAGTCAACAATGCACTGAGTTGCTGCTTGTTGGATCTGCTACAGACGTTGTTACAAGACTCTTGTGTCGAGAGTGCTTCTCTGCATCAATGTGTGCATCCCCTGCATGTGTGCAAGCTTGCCTTCAATTTCTGCTGTGATGGTGAAGGCCTCATCAATCCAAGGCTAAACGCGTGCCTTCAAGACTGCTTCCTTATGTCGTGCCATGTCCACTTGCTCCTTTAGTGCTTTAGCCTACTGCATCTGTGCAAGCCTCTGAGTGAGGACCACCATCTGCGCAGTTCCTCGGACACTATCATATTGTTGTTGGAGTTCTCGCACCTCTGTCTCTAAGCACTGAATGTTGGGGTCCTCCTGCAAATTTGAGAGGACCTCAAGTGATTCTTCCAACATACTGGTGCAGTCTCGCACTGCACCTCCAATTTCCTCCGACTCCGTTGTGATATCTCTAGCACGCTGTTCTCTGACTTCCAGGGGAGTGGATGGTTGTGCCTTTAACCATAGCTCAACAGTCTGAAGATTCAGCTCTAGCCAAACCTTTGTCATTTCCTCCCTGGCCTCACGGACCCCTACTACTAACCTATGGATCCGCAACTCCACTGGTATGTCTGCGGGGATGGCCAGGTCCGGGACGCTTTGGCAAGTGTCATCTATCACCTAAACCAACTGTTGATTTTGCGACACCAATTCGTCACGCTGCAAGATTAGTTGTTCCATATTTATTTTCTTCTCACTAAGGACTTGGAGCGCGCGGCTCTCCCTAGCTCGCAGCTCTGCAGTTATCCCATCCTGCAACACATATAAGGTCTCGTGCGGGAGTGCAGCTAGATTAATACTGAGACCTTTCAGCATGCTAACCGAAGGCCTATCGGCCTCATTTGATGTCACTAGTGCCCCTTCTGGCAGTACTATGGTGTTCATCATCCGGACACGCAACATCTGCTCTGTTGTCGTGGATCTGATTACGAGGTTCGTCAAAAGGGTACCAACCTGAGGGGGCCGCGCCTATAATTCCTGCAACTGCGCTTTGAGGGCCCCCAACACAATCTGGTTCTCCTGTATGAAATCTTGGAGAGCCTCAGAGGTGACATCACGCACAGTTTCTCCAATGTCATGCAGATCACCCTCGGTTAGGGTGATCGGGTCAATGGACAACTTTGATGCCTTGACCTTCTTATGCGACCCTGCCCACTCTGTTGGGTGCTAGCACTTTAGCTGGGTCGATGCGGTTTGTGGGTCCGTGCCTCCTTCTTCTATCTTTTCTCCCTCTAATTCCTGCCCCTGTGTCATGTGGCCCTCGCCCGCCTTCATGGCTGCCTCCTGTGCTGCTGCTGTTGCTGCAGCCTTTTCCTGCTCAGCAGCTTTTTGTGCCGCATCTTGTGCCGCCCATACTTCTGTTGCCATGGCTTCCTTCCTTCTCTTTTCGGCCAACTCTGTGATGTGCAACTTGGCCTTGTCTTTCTTCTTTTGCGCCGTAGACTTCTCGATCTCTGCGATGTCTAGGGCGCGCCACTCCGATGGCCATGCCTTCATTACATTGAAAATGATGTCATCGGTGACAAAAAGGGTAGCTTTGTCCACTATTTAGTCGGGTCCTTGTGTGCCCTAATATAGATGTTATGCATGTCTACTTTAAATTCTGCAAAACTCTGGAGACTATTGTACACAATGGGTGACAACCGCGACTTATGGTTGATCCCCATTCTGGGGTTCATCTCCATGAACGCCCAGAAGATTTTGTTGTCGTGTATCCTTTTAGCATCCTTTGTGGCCCAGAGCAAAGCGTACTTCACGGCCTCCAGTAAATCTCTGTGAATTATGGGGAATTGATTGTCCTCCAGCAATTCCCCAGCCATGAGCACTATGGATAGCAACAACCATGCATAGTGGAACATCTTGCCTTGTTCCTGGGATTTGTGGCAATTTTCTAGGAACTCCTAGCAAAGGAATTCAGACCAGTTAAACTAGACCCCCTCCACACACTGCTCAGCCAGTCCTACCACTAGTGCAGGTACTCCGTCTGCGCAGCACTTGCGCATGACCTTTCCTGCCAAGATTTGGGTCACCATGTGCACTGCTTTCTCCTTGATGCTAGAGATGGCATAGCCCCTTTTCTTCTTTTCCATCTTGTACTTTTTCTTCATGGCCTCCGCGATGGCCAAGTCACTGCCCTTCCCTTTCGATATGTCTGCGGGGTCCTCTCCTTTGCATGGAAGCTGGGAGATGTGGTGAATTAGGTCTGCCATGATGAGGATGGGCTCCTCTAGCCACAAACACCCATCATGCACCAAGAAGAGTAGCTACCTGATGACAAAAATGGTTATTGGTGTGTGGTGGAAGCGCCGCACCCAAAGAAAATTCAGTAGTCCAACCTTCTCCACTCCGCACAACCACTTCCGCAACTCTAGCTCTATAACCCTTGTCGCGGTGTTCTGCTTGGGCTTCATGAGGTTCCTTGTCTCTAGGTGAGAAAACTTCTCGTGGTCATCAAGGTCCCAATCTTCAAATTTCAAGTTCGACACACATCCTAGTGTGTACCTTCAAACATAATATTATCTGGGAGGAGCAGGGTCTGGAGCGAGCTCTTGGTCTTGTCCAGGTCCTTGCGCACTTTCGCCTTCCCTTTTTGTAGGGGGGCATAGGTGGGCAATTTTTTCGTGTGGTGCATAGGCTAAGTGTCCTCCTCCATGCTTCCATCCTCTTCCTCTGAGATGATAAGATCCTCCATATCTTCTTCGTCTTCATCTGTCTCTATGGTGACGACTTTCCCCTTCTCCTCCATTAATAGTTTGGTGCGCAGTGGGTTCCGCAGGGACACACGTATGGGTACCATTGCTTGTTTTTCCTTCTTGGGTCTTGGCATGTGCGGTGATTTTGGGATTTCTACCATAATCCCGACACCTTCTAGAACAACCCCCATAGTTAGGGCCTGTACGGCCTCCTCGGCGATTATTTCTATTATGTCCATAACATCCTGAGCAGTTTCCATCATACTCGTCCAGAAATCTAGCACTCACAAACTCATGGGCTCAATCAACGCTCAACTCACAACACTCAGGGCTCTGCTCAATTTCTCAATTCACAAATGACCAAGTGTTGTTTGTTGGGCAACCCTTTTTATTTTATAGCGCTTTTTGAATTCAAATTCAACCATTCCCCCCAATTCCAGTCCATTAATTCTTTCTTGGCAGCAGAATTTCCCAAATCTTGCCCATAAATCGCGTCTTAAATGCATGTCACCTGCTCCATTTGGCCTCAAGTTGAGCATCCCATCGTAAATAGTGACTCCAATGGTCACTTTCTGACCAACCTATGCGGCAGTGCAACCCCTTGTGCGCTGTTGTGGACCTTGTGACTTTTTGTTTTTGCGCACAGCTCCAACCCCGCGCGGCCTCCGGGCAGAGTAGTTTATAGTCCCACGCTTCCTTTCAACTGCTTGGAGTGCTAAGACTGTATTTACTTCGGCTAGTTAGGTGACTGCACCACCTGTGTAATGTTCCATCCTGTCCTCTATCATGGTTCCTAGAGAATCCCCAACTTTTTTTGTTATGGTCGGCATCGCACACTTCACCATTTGCAACGCGCTACCCTGGTCACTATGTTTAGAAATACGTGGTCCAAGCCAAGGCATCAAACTAATCAATTCATGACGATAGTGCTCAAACCTGTCAGCATGATCGTACACACCCTACCTTACCATCCTAGTTTTTTCGGTGAGAAAATATTCCTTTATCTTGTCCTCCAGCTTCTTAACTTTCGCGTTCACCAGAGCGCTTTTCTTCCTTAACAGTACCCTTTCTTCTTCAATTTCTTGGAGTCTAAGGTTTCCCTGTTGGATCTCCGCTTCCAAGGTTCTGTGAATCGTCGTCCCTACCAGTGTTGTATTAGGCTTTTCAAGTTCTAAAGGACTTACAATGTTCGTCTCATCTTCTAGCCTTGGAAGTGCCTACATGGTCAGGTTCTTGCATGTGGTCCTATACGCCCATAGAAATGTTGGCACGTGCAAGTCCCATTCAGTCCATTTTGCATTTTGGACCTTGTTCAGTACTTCACACACCATTTCAAAGGCTTCCACGTGGATAACCTTCTGCGCGCTCAGTCTTACCATACCTCCTGGTCCCAAACAGAGGGGTTGTTCGCGCCATTGTCTTTCTTGCTCCTGTTTATCGATTGTGTTTCTTACCATGTGGATGGTGTGCCTTTGTGTAGGTTGCACACCATATGCATGTATCCATCTTGGAAGGTGGGCACGCGGTCTATTATATCCGTCATACTTGGCTTTTATCCACATCTGAGGCTTCCCAAATCGTAGGCACATCATCCTTCTGCATTCACGCCAGTCCTCAAAATTCTGTTGATGCGTACTCCACCACCTTGTAGGTGTAGCGCGTAGTACCCATTGCAGAGCGTTGAAACCCTGTTGTTCTGGCACTTCTTTTTCATATTCGTTTAGGAACTCCTCCACCTCTCTTAACCCGTCATACGTCGACAGGTCTCTTGTCTCCATTGCTACGCAGCGCAGTGACCTTATCATCATGTTACAATTGAGTGTGGTCACCTCATGTAACAGGTTGTGCCATCGTTCTAACTCTTCATCAGAATCTGATGTGCAGGAGATTTCGCACTCCCACGATATTCAGCCATCCGCAGTGGGATTTACCCAGTCTTGCTCCTGCACGATTATCTTGTATATGCAGTCCAGATCGTCGTCGTTGTCATTGTTGCACACTATTCTATGTAGCGCAATCCTTCTACTGAGTCTATAGGTACCACTATGTGCAGTGTTTCTTTCTCAAAAATCATCTTGCGCTTCTTTAGATTTATCATTCCATTCATGTCAGTGGTCAAATCTATTCCTAGTAACGTGGGATAGGGATTGTTGTCATCAATAATCTCTATCACTTCGAAATCTGCTAGTGTGCTTTCTCTTTCGATATCTACTGTGATTCCTTGTAATCTCCCCATAGGAAAGATCTTTTGCTGGTTTTCCATTCACAGTTGGATAGGAGACCATTGCAACGCAGGCCTGCCCATGTGCTCCCATTTCTTCTTTGGTAGGACGTTCGCGTCCGATCCTAGATCCAGAATCCCTTGATCCATCTCATACTCCCCAATCTGCGCGGTCAATCCCATCTCCCTTCCTGTTCGCATCGTGTGATTTCCGAGCTTTTGGACTACGTGCAGTTCTCCTAGCGCAGTCCCAGCACATCTAGTTATGAGTTCTTACAGCCCCTTCACAGCCTTACTATCACATAGTAGCTTCATGCATGTCTCTAAGAATGTAGTGAGCATTGATGGGTCCATTTCTAGTTCCAATCTGTTTTTACTTCCAGAAGTGGAGGCATCCACGAAGCTCCTCTTAGCTTCCATGAATATCTCTTTAGCACGCTCCGGATCAAATTCAGGTTCCTTCGTCAAAGCCTTGTGAACCCAGGTACTTTCTTCGAGCTGCTTGCCCTTTTCATCCCTCGTCATAATACCACTTCAGAGCACAATATTTACATTATGTTCTTCCTCGCACAGCTTAGATCTCATCATTTGTAGGTTCTGAGTTGGGGGAGTTTGGAGTGCTCCTTTATCGCGCAGCCTCACTATAAGTGTTGGACAGTCCTCTATCTCATGATCAAATAATGTACAATACAAGCACAATGGTTGCGTTGGATTCATACAGTCGCAGGCATAATGTCCTAGCCCTTCCCAATTGTAACATATTAGTTGGTCGTGACCTCTTCCTGGTCCCATTCCTCCACGGCCTCACCCGCGTCCCTGAAATCCGTTGTGCGCCATTCCTATGTTTTGATCAAGGGCCCGTGTTTCAGCCTGAACTCTATAGGTCAGAGTCTGATCCATCATCAGTTCATAACTTCTACAGGTGCACTCGTCATGTCCCACCGATCTACAGAAATTACAGAACAACTATTGGGAAGTCTATGTATACTTCTGTAATAGATGGCAGTTATTTGTAGCATGCTTCCCTCTTATCTAAAAAATCACGCACCATAATGCAGGCACCGCAATTGGCCCTACTTGTGCCTCCGGTCTCAATGGCATTGGTCCTCCTCCCTCAAGGTAATTTTCGAACACCGGGAAGTGGTCCTTGTCGTGCCCCTGGCCCTTTCATTTTATGCACCATACCTCGTCGTGCACTTTTGGACGAGCCGTCCTGTCTTGTTTCAAACTCTGCATCTCAAGGCACAAGTTTTTCAGCTTCTCGTGAATCTGCTAGATTCCCAAGTTTGGATCTTGTATCAGAGTCTCGTGCAATCTCATCACGACCTCCAAAGCTTCAACTTCACCTGTTAGCCTTTGTTGCGACAACGTATTTCATAAATGCGGTGTTAACAATGCTACAAACCATTCGCAATGTTGCCCATCTGTTAGTGTCATGTTCACTTCGCGAATTGTGCACTTCAATCTTTGATCCAGCTCCCATGGGATTTCTCCTGCTAGCATGGTGATTTCCTTGAATCCAATGATCGATTGTGCCTCCAATTTTGGTCTACTAAATTCCTTGTTTAGCACAACTTGGATATCCATTATTCCCCCATTCAGATTGTCATTGGAATGCTCAATGTACCAGGTTAGCACATGATCCTGCAGAGCACTGACCAATGTTGTCTTCTTTATATTGTTGTCCATGACACCCTGTGCTTCCCATACCGCTTTTACCATGAACCAAAATTGTTCCGGATCTTCATTCCCTACTCCCTTGAACACTGGTAGCTTTATCGCGTTGGCCATACTGCTTCACGGTGGTGGTGGAGGTGGTATGGGCGAATTCGGGGGTGACTATGGTGAAACTGGTGGTGGTGTGCGAGCGGGTGGTATGCACAGAATCCTCTTCTTTATCAGATTGATCACACTTCTTGGTGAAACCTTCGTGAGTTCTTCTTCACCTCCGTGTGGAGGAGAAATCAAGGGCTAGTTTCTAGTTTTGTGCTTCCTTCATTTCTATAGATCCTCCCACTCCACGTAGCCCCAAACATCAGTCTATTCGCATAACCCACTTTTCACATAATAGCATTTTAATCCAGGTGTTCAAATACTTAACGTACTTACCTCGTAGTCCCTTGAGGAAGCGTTGTTCTGCCTCGCTATAGCTGACTGAAGTATCTACCGCGAATTCAGTGATGAATCCTCCAATGATTCAATCCAGCTAACGATCGACAACGTGCGTGATCATATCTTCTAATGCTTCAAGTATGCGCACCAACTCTGGAGTCCACACAATAGGCTTGTTGAGTTTACACCTTCCTTGGTTATTTGCTAGCTTCGCAATCCACTCATACAAGTAAATGGGGAAGGATGCAAAGAAATTTTTTTGGATATCCGTGTACAAGTAGAAATCTAACCACTCTCGCTTTGATAATCATGGATTCCTATTTTCCTACGCCGCAAACTCGTGAATCTTTCTGTCCAACCACTCCTGAATTCCTTTCTTTGTCGGATTCCAGTGGTACGACATCAGACATTTTTATGCAGATCCCAGTCCCGGCAACAAAACCATTTGTTGGCTTGTTGGGGCCTAACCCAAGTTCAGAGTTAGTTATCCAAACAAATCCTGGTACTACTGGCCCTTTTGGCAATAGTCTGTGGAGTGCAGACTGAGTCTCAGCCAAAGTAGTATGGGAGGGTGCTAGAACTAGATTTATGCACCCTGGAGATGTTTGATGAGTTTGACTGGTCTGCGGTTTCTCCTTGCGCGTAGGTTTCTTCAAGCACCTTCCCATTCCTCGTGACCTGATACACTGCCTTCGCGCAGCCCTATCCAGGGGTTGTGCCACATTTTGCACTATTACCCAAGACCTTGCTTACATTCCACTGTTAGTTAATTATCTTTGTCTACTTGAGTGCTTTGAGTTATAATTAAAAACATAAAACATACATACAGGTGCGCGCAGTAAATAAACAGTATATTTGCAAGCTATATCAATCATGTATTAACCCATGAATAGATACATAGAATTATAACCAAAACTTCTCTTTATGGATTCTTTCCACAGTTACAGACTCGACTCACCCTGCGCACTCAGCTGCAGGGGTTCGCACACTCAGCTGAAGACTACTAGGGCTCTGTGCACTCAGCTGTAGAGCCTTCTCTGACTCTATGACACAAAGACACACTTCACACTGTGATTCAATCACTTAGACTTCTTATTCCTCTCTCTATTCTTTGCACTTAGAGCCTCACTCTATTTATAAAATCCCATGGTCCGTGGACCATGGGTAGGTCTATCCAGTTGAAATTACATTACAGAACTAGGGTGGACAACCCTATGACTCTATCATACTTTCGCGCCCCGCACCTGCAATTCGTGGAGCTTTACAACAAGATTTGGTCAAAACTTGGGCTTTGAGCCCTAAAACATGCCTTGGGGGGATTCCATGCCCAACAATGATTATTATAGATCGTGAAGGCCTTGTAGGTCAGGAAAGTGCGCAAAGTGACCTGCGCGAAGGTATTCACAGTTGTACTAAATCAACCCCTCAAACATCTCAAGGGTGCGGAAACTTGGTTCCATCATCCCCCCATATTTCTTCGGGTGAGACCTTAGTCTGCGCTCCATAGGTTGTTGCCGAAAGGGCCAGTAGTATAGGGATTTGTTTAGCTAATTAACTCCAAAGTTGGGTTAGGCCCCCTCAAGCCAACACACCCCTGTAGCGAGTTTGTGAAGGCACACATCTACCATCTCATCCACAAGAATGGCCAACTCCAAGACCATTCAGCATGCTTCATCCACGGCCTTAATCATGCACTGATTTTTGTCAGTGAGTTCCATCATGAATGCGAGGACAGAGTCTTGTTGCACACCCATATGAGTATTGTTGATATTCTACTCGCTAATCATCTGCAAAGCATGTTGTTCACAGGCCCTCAGCTCCGCGATCACCCCATCCTACAGCAGGTGGAGTGCCTTGCTAGGAAGTTCTGCCAAGTTCAGCCCTACTCCCTTGAGTGCGCTGACAGTGGGCCTGTCAGCTTCAGTCTTTATCGTCAGTGCTCCATCTAGAAGCACTATGGATTGGGAGTCCTTTACACGTAGCATCCAGCAGCTTCTGAAGTACCGATGGCCAAACTGGTGGGTGTTGCGCAGTCTGTGTTTCCTGAATATGCAACTCTCACAGATTCGCTTGAATGGCCCCCAATGCCTACTGCTGCTACTACTCAAACTGCTGCAATAGTTCCGCGGTGGCATCCCGCATTGTATCCCCAATGTCATTCAGATCCCCCTCTATTAGGGTGATCGGGTCCATGGACGTCTTGCTAGCCTTGGACTTCTTCCGCGACCCTACTTTTTCTTGTCCCCTTGGACGCTTGATACGAAATAGAGGTGTCTGTGGGTCTGCTCCTCCCTGTTCTATCAGATTGTCCTCTTCTTCCTCTTCTTCTGGGGAGGGTGACTTCTCTTTGTCGGAGCCACACTCCTCTCCTCCTATCTGTCCACCTGTCTCCTGTGTGGTAGCGCAGTCTTCCCTAGCCTTATCCTCAGCCTCCTTCCTCCTTTTCTTCGCCAAATGCTCCATCTTGAGCTTGACTTCATCTTTCTTCTGCTATGCAACTATCTTGCTGGATCCCGCCATTAAATCTGAGGTAGTGTGCCATTCTGCCGACTAGCTGTCAATAACCACTTGAATCACATCATCTGTAGCTATGTAGGGAAAGTCATGCCACTTCTGCTCAGGTTCCTTTCGTACCCTAATGATACATGGTGGAAATCAGGCTTAAAATCCACATACGACTGCAATTTGTGAAAGACAGTAGGCGATAATTGTGACTTGCAGTTGATGGCCATGTGCACATTCATCTCAATCAAGATCAAAAACATCCTATTGTCCTTGATCTACTGAGGATCCTTAGTCGCCCATAACGAAGTGTACTTTGTGGCCTTAGGCAGGTCTGGCGCGACCGAGGGAAATTGGTTGTCTTCGGGTAGCTCCCAGGCTACTAGCACGATGAAAAGTAAGAGCCACACATAGTGGAAGGTTTTGCTGAGATCCTGCGCCTCATGGCAGTTCACTAGGAACTCACTGCATAGGTAGCACGCCCAATTAAACTGAACCCCCTCTGCGCATTGGGCCACTAGAGCTACGACGAGCACCAGTACTTCATCGGATTGACACTTTCGCATGACCTTCCCTGCCAATATTTGTGTGGCCACCTTGACCCCAAGGTCATAAATACTTGGCTTCTTTACTAATCCAAACTTCTTCTTCATGGCCTCCATGAGGGCCAGTTTGCCCGCCTTTCCACCAAACATCATAGCTGGATTCTCCCCTGAATATGGAAGCCTCGTGATTCTGTGGATCAGCCTATCAGTGATGGGTATTGGCTCCTCCAGCCACAGACACCCATCATGTACCAAGCACAGCAACTGCTTGATTACCAGCAAGGTAATGGGTGTGCGATTGTAGTGTGGCACCCATAGCAGGTTGAGCAGGCCTACCTTATCCAATCCATTGAGCCACTTCCGTGGTTCCAATGTGGTCACCCCGGTGGTCTTATGGAGTACACAGTGCATCAACTGGTCTGTCACCAAGTGAGGGAATCGCTCGGTATCAGCTAAGTCAGAGTCCTCCAATTTTAACATTGGAATCTATTCCAAGCGTGATCCTTCAAAAACAATCTTGTCCGGCATCAAAGGTGTGTACAAGGTGACCTTGCTCTCATTAATGTCCTTAGGCACCTTGGCCTTGCCACTACGTGGAGGGATGTACTAAGGCAATTTAGTAATGGGGTGAGACCCCTCAACTTCAACATCCTTTCTGTCGATCCCAAGATCCTCATCATCCATTGGGATATCCCCAGTTTCTTCCTTCTCAGGTTCTAGGTTAATGGTTTTTCCCTTTTCCTTCGGCGTGTTTCTCCTAGGTGACGTGTGCACTAGTGGTGTCGCAGCCTTCTTTCCTTTCTTGCCTTTCACGCCTTCCTAGGTCTAGGTAGGCCTTGGTCTAGGAGACCATCGCGACTTGGGTATCTCTGCAACCTCTGGAGCAGTTCCCTCTGCTTCCATAGCAACTTCTCGCACAACCCCTTGTTATAGCACCATTTACCACCCTTGGTATTTTTTATGCTTGGTTTATGGCCTAGGGCAACCCCTCCTTCTAGACTTGGTCCAAATATTTTAAAACAGTGTTTTATTCCCTATACGTTACTTTTCCCTGAGATAAAAGTGTGTACACGCGGGTTAGTCAATACCCAACCCGCGTATATGTGTTAAAACACTTAAAAAAATTAAATTTCCTTAATTATGGGCGGAGTTCACGGTTTTTACCTGTTGATTACCTCTTATTTCCCATGGCCCAACTATTTCCCAACTAAAAAACTAATTGGGAGGAGTATAAATAGACTTCTATGGGAAGGCCTTAAGGAGGAGAAGAGATAGAGTTATTATACTGAGATTATCCCTGATTGAGTCTGAAGTATCCCTGTGCTTCAAGCACTTCCCCAAGTTTTAGGAAACCCTTGTTTCCTTGATTGTTTATATTCTCCATCTTGTTTGAGATATCATGGTATTGGTTACGGAAGGAGGCTGTTGAAGACTGGGACTAGATGAATCTGGAGGGCGGTTCCGCTTGGAGCCGGAAGAAGAAGACTCAGGTGAATTATCTCTGTGTTAGTTATAGCTTTCTACAATAAAAAGAAGCGTTGTCTTGTTCCTGAGATTAAATGTCTTTATGCATCAAATAGTGTTGTAATTCATATATGAATGTTATTTTGATGTATAACTAATCATTTTCTTATATGATACAAAGTTAATTTCCTTAAAATGCTTTATCTATATGCTACTATGTATGTTCGAATTGGTCGATTTGTAGATTCAAAGATTATTAGGAGTTTCAAAGGGTCTGAACCCTACTGGAACTACGCAAACAAAGAACATCCGGGTATGGTCGTTATCGCATAGTTTGTTTATTTAAGAATTTTTGCCTGAGTTGTATGAGTGTTTCTTACTGTAGTTTGCTCTTGCTCTGTTAGGGTTCCAACGCAAAGCCCTAGGGTACTTATTCTTGTAACAGAATTGGCGACTCCGCTGGGGATAACAATCTTGTTATTCCTAGTTTGGGTTGTTCAGTGTCAATCAGGACTCAATTCTTGGTTTGCTTGCTATGATAGTGTTATTTGGTCCAGTAGAATCTCAGACCTCAAGTCTGATCTTTTTGATCTGGCTTTGTTTTATTTTTCTTGCAAGGCTTTGTATACGCACTTTTGTCTGCTTACAGTAGTGTACGCACGCTAGTTTCTATGAAGTGAACCCATGTATACGTGATTTTCCTTTATCAAAAGCACGTTTACATGCCTTTGTGCTTGAACACAGTCATGTATACCATTTTTTGCATTGTTTTTTCAAATCTCTCTACCCAGAAAGATTTGTTTCATGGGCTATTTAGTCTCTGAGTGGTCAATTTCTGTCTTAGAATTTTATTATTCTGCGAGCTTACTGTTTTGAAGTCTCTTCCGTTTTGAAAAGATTTGGCCTAGGTTTGCTTTTGAGTGAGTTTTATGATTTGTGTTTTGGCACACAAGACTTCATACAGAGGTTCTTGGTTGTTCTGGTCATCTAGAACAACAGATTATTTTCAATCTTAGTGTCAAGCTTGGTTATTTTTCTACTTGCTTTGCTTTCCGTCATTTTGTGGCCTTATACCTTTTATTGCTTTTTGGAAGTCTTTTTTGACAAATTTGAAAGTATTTCTTTCCTGACTTCTTGGTCAATTTGTCAAGCTCTTTGCTACTGTTTGGGTCGTTTAGTACAAGTTGAAGCCTTTTTGTTCAAGTTTTCATTCGTTTTCAAATTTGTAACTTGCAAAGATTCATTGTGCTCTTCTTTCGGTCTTTGAGTCTTAGTGGCATTTAGAGTGCTTTCAAAAGGTTGTTTTGATTATTTCTTGAAAAAGAAAAGATCTTAAAAAACATTGTTTTTGTTTTCTTTTGCCAAGTTTGATTTTGGTTTCTTTTGATTTTTTGAAAGTGAATTGTAATCTTTTGGGATTTGTCCTTCTTGTTTGGAGAGGATTTTGTATTCAAAATTTGTATTATTTTCAAACACTTAAGTTGGCTTATTAATAGTTATAAACATTTTCTTTCGTTCTTTTTTAGAGTAATCTAGGATCTTGCATCTTCATTACACCTTGCGTTAGGGTAGTTTTTCATTATTAAAGCATCAATAGTCTTTTTAGTTTTTGTATGTATGAAGTGTGTTTTAAGAAAAGAAAAGAAAAAGTTTTTTGCTTTATAGAAGTTTCGTAGAACCCACGTAGAGATCTCTTTTCATCGAATAATAAATGATTGCATGCATATAAGTTAGTTTTTCGTTAATTTCTTTTGCGTCATACAAACACCATTGGTTTCATTTCCATTTATACCCTTGACTTAAAAGAAAAACCATTAAAAATCAAGCGCTTAGTAAAATAAACTAGAACTTTTGTATTGTCATCAGAATACACCAACAAGTTTAGGTTTATTAGGGCCTTGGATTAGGCGAGAGGAGAGTTAACTCTCCAAGGCCGCTCTAAATTGTAAAACATAGAAGTTTGATTAAAGAGAGAAATCCAATAGCGTTAGGGAGACCAGGAAAGCTCCGTGACTGGGAGTAAAGCACGAGGGTTAGTGAAGATAAGGATGAGAGATACCCCCTCTCTTACTTGTCGGATCCTACCTCACGACTGTTCCGCCCGGCTTCTGATATGAGTTGGTGACCATAGTTGCCTATCCTAGGAATCCACACAGGTGGCTGCGGAGGGGAATCCCATGGCACCTGAGGTTGACATTGTATCACGTTCAGCAGTACTTCTAGAGGGAACCCTTGCGAAGCTTGGGGGCTTGCACCAGCAAAGGTTGTTGTCTGGAGGTCAGCGTAACTACCTATCATACCTTTGCTAGTAGGCTTGGGGTGTAATTACCCCAGTCTATTTTCGGAAGGCCCTTATTATTAACATTCTTGTATTTTGGTGTCTTGTCCTAATCACTTGAAGTGGAAATACACGGAAGTTGTTTGATTGCTGATATCTTTAGGGACATTTTAGTGAGTGTTCTCTGCTCCTAGTCAGCCTAGATTTATAATTTTCCTGAGTCTTTCAGTAGATCTTTTAAATAGTTCAAAGTGGATGACCAACCATCTCGATAGTCTCGGAGACTTCGTGGGCTTTCACCTACGAGTCTAGAGCCTTCTCCTAGAAGGCGTAGGAGAGATTCTGCTAGTGGTGTCCAACCAGTGGCAACAAGCGCATCGGAGATTGATCCTCCACTTGGGGGAATTAGTTCACAAGATAGAACTGGTACTAGCACAGAGTTAGAGAGGAACACACCAGTTCTTTCTCGAGTACTCTTCTATTCGGAAGATAGTATTGAAGTAGAATATCTTTCAGAGTTGGTTGTAGCTCCAAATTCTCCTCTCCCTCCTAATCATCCATAAGTTTTATTATACATTGGAACTATGACTCACAGGCCTTCGAGCCCAGGTCCACATACATCTATCCATTCGATGACCACTACTGGAAGCATGACATCCATGATGAGTGTTGCAAGCATGCAGACTCCCATATCTGTACAAGGGGGAGGAACTATTTCCATCCCTTCTACCACTCCCAACACATCTATATTTGGGTCTACTTCCATTCCATCGATGAGTGGAATTTCTCAACCTAATGCATCCAGTTTTGGATTTTTCCATTTTGGAATGCCCTCTCAAGGTATTCCTTCAGTTTCTTTGAATATACCATCAACCACCTCTACATCCATGATGAGTGGATTGACTTCTTTTCAGGGTTTCCTATTTGGAAGTGTTCATATACCACATTCCAATCCGATAATAGGGTCAATGCCTTTTCCTTTTACAAGTCAAGGTAGTAACCCCTTTCATAGTTGGACAAACACTACGGTTAGTGGGATAGGAGCTGGGAATCAATTTTTTGGCCAACAAGGGAATGTGCCGTATTCTTTGGTTAATTCATTTCAAAGTTTTTCACCCTTTTCTAATGTGTGGAACCCTTATCATTGGATGTCAGCTCCTTTCAATACTTAGTTAGGGGGTAACTTCTCCGGTTATGGAGGATTTTCGGCAGGAGTTGGTCAAACTCCAAATTTTGCTGGACCACAAGGATCACCCTTTGATTCAGTAGGCTCTACAAGTTACTTCAGGCAACCTGGTGCCTTTCAAAATCCAGTTTATTCTTTTCAAACCATTGGGAACCTCGCCCATTCTGGATGGAATTCCCAAGGTCCTCCACGACATCCTTTTTTGGCCATGCTTAATTTTCTAGACTTGAATAAATTGATGAATTATCCAATTAGGTACAATCCGTCTTGGCCTCCAGACCCAACTAAACTTCCATTGGATATTCCAAAATTCGAAGGGAAGAATGGTGAAGACCTGGGAGACCATGTGACCACATTCCACTTATGGTGCTCATCCAACTCCCTGATAGATGATTCGATCAGGTTGAGATTATTTCAGCACACCCTAATCGGGAATGCAGCCAAATGGTATATAGAGTTTCCAGGGGGCACCTGTACTTCTTTCGTTGATTTGGATAATATTTTCTTGAACCATTTTCAATTTCTTGCCTGCTATGAACCGGAACTGAGCTTCTGGCAAAATTTCATCAAGACATGACAACTCACATTTTGGATCATATCTAGGAATGGAGACAGAGGAAAAATGCTTATCAAAGCCAAAATTCCACCAGAGTTTCATCTCAAATGGTTTCTCAAATCATTACAACTTGAGATCTCCAAGGATGTTTCTCTTTCCGGTGTTTATTCGGAAGAGCATGCTATTTTTCGAGCCCATCAATTAGAACTGATATATTCTTAATCTAGGACTCTTCAGAAAATTCTACCTAACACTCTGAGATCTAATGTTGATTTATCCAAACCGAAGCCAAGCCCGCACACCAATGATATAGTTGGATCAATTGATGCAAATACGGTGAACCTTTTGAACCAATTGCAACAGTTGTCTCTACAAACTGCTTCTTCTAATTGTAACAGCCTAAAATAAATATCTAATTAACTTATTAACATTAACTAAATTCAAATTAAATGAATAGTGCTTACTTGTTTACCTGTGGTCGAAGTAGGCTTACCGCAACAAGGTTTTGGGGACGACTCTCCACCCAACCGTAGGCTCAATTGTGCAACGTCTCGCTACAACTAGCCACCCCCGAGCCCTCAATCAACGTACTACTGCCAGTGACTCCTAGGTCTTAGTATACCATTCTCCCAAGAGAATGAAGACAGAATCTCGGAAAGATGGAATGCAAGAATGCCTCTCATCTTCCTCGCCATCTATTAAATAGAAGAAACATTGGAAGAGGAACCACATGCACACACTCCATGTGTCTCATGCAACTTTCTTTTGATTTCTTTCTTTTTGATAGTTTCCTTTTTTTTTTGTTTTATTTCCTTCTTTTTGATAGTTTCCTTTTCTTGTTTTATTTATATTTATTCTTATTTATAGTTTTTGTATGGTTATTACTATTTTTATTTTTATTATTTTTATTTATTTTCTTGTATATATATATATTTTTAATATCATTTATTATTTAACATTTATGATTTATTATCTTTATTATTTATTATTTATTATTAAGTGATTTATTTATTATTATTAATTATTATTTGTGCATTATTTATTATTTATTATTTATTATTTATTAACTTCATGTTGCCAACACCCTCTGTTGAACTAGTATAACCAGCAGGCATCGAAAGTCCCCAACACCCCGGGAAATCTCAAGGAATCTCTATCCTTTTTCCCACTTTCGGCACCAGGCATAAGCCTGACCCAGTCTGTATCCTAGTCCAAGGCTAGCCCTAAGGCTCGTGCCTGACTCAGACCTCATCTGCCCCAAGGCAGGCATCCGGTCCGGTACTCAATGACCTTGGGCATCTCGCAAGGCTGGCCCACTCCCTCCACAACTACTAAGGCGCAAAGCCCCAGGCATCGAAGTCCTTTACATCCCTTCCAGACTTCGTCATCCCAATCCAATACTAGGCACCTAGCCTAGAACATCAGGCACTTGGCCTCCTCAAGATGGTCTGATAGCTCTTGTAGAGCTATCCATCAAGAGCTATACACGAGACAAAGGAACCACTGGCATGTGTAGTGTTGATTGAGTTTTTCCCCAGCCCATATGGTGTTACTTATTCTCCCTTGTGCGTATGGGCTCGCACGAGACCATCAAATAAACTAACCCTCTCGGCCCATTTGTGGAGTCCTGTCAATCATCACACCTCAACATGCAACCAATGCATTAGCTATACCATCATAGTATCATAGAAAATAATCGACATGCCAAGTCTTGCATGTCATCGTGAGAACATTCATCATTATGAATAATAACGAACTGCATGCTTATGCATGTCATAAATTTGTATGAAACTATCACATGCTTCACTTCATGAAATACCATCATAAGTTATGACATCAACATATTTACATCAAAGACATATCATGACTTCACATAATAAATGAACCACATGTCACTAAACCTCATATGATAGCATCATAATTCCTATGCCACATTATACATATCATATCCATCATGAGTATTCAGCATTAAATACTTATCATCACGTAGTAAATGAATATGTCAATATACCTAGACATAACATCATAATGCCTATGCATATCATCATCATCATAAATATACATCATCACTATTGTAACAACTATATAAATATGAATCACATGAGCATGATCACCATCATACCATCATATCGTGAAACATCGTTAATTTGAGAAACATTTCAATACTTATCAAATATAGAATAATATTCTATAAGCATTCTTATCATGATTCATCAGTTTCATCTACTTGTACAAACATTGAATACCAAGTATGCACTAACATTATTCTTAATCTCTCATCACTTATTCTTCCTTCCCCAATGAAATTCATTGCTAATATGTTACCATTTGTATAATCATTTAAATCATCAATATCAAGTTAAAATTCCATGATCACTATACATATTTTTCTTATCCAAATAGCACACATACAAGAGGTCATCCTTATTTAAGTCTTATTTTATGCTTAATCTACCTGCATGAGGGCTTGTTGCCCCCTCATGATTTATTCATTAGTTGCATAATTTTCATTGTTCATCCTAAAAAGATTTGCTTTTCTCATCAAGTTTCCACTTGATCTCTATTATCGTAGATTCACCCATGTTCAAGTTGGAATAGGGATTCTTCCACTTTTTCACTCATTAAATATTCAGTTTAGACTTTGAAATGATTGGAACCACTACCACCATTATCATCTATGAATGATTTGGTATGCCCATTGTATTTTGGCAATAACTTCTTTCAATACTAATGACGCGCACTAGTAAGTTGTTTTGTATGAGGTAACAATATATGATCAATCCACTCGTGAGTGAAATTTATTCAATTGCACCCTTTATTAGTTGAATCTCACTTCTTTTGCCAATTTATATGTAATCCTTATCAAAGTCTCATTATAGAATTTCCAACTATATTTCCAACAATATTTCTTCCTACACTTCATGCTCAATGTTTTCTCATTAGTCTACATCATGTATTTCTTTTTCAAAAAGTTAAACAATTATTATCCTTGGAACATTTTCCCAGTTTACAAGTGCTTAGAACTTCCTATAATGACACTTATATAGGCCATCACTTTGACCTTACCAATCATGTTGAACAATCCACTTCGTGTCTACTAGCTTCAAAGATAGAAATATTATTAAATTGGCCTTGTTTTCTCACCTTTAGTCATACTAGTTTATTTTCCTCCTCTCTCTGAAATGTATAAAATTGTTACACTAGGAAATATTGTTACTATTTCTCCAATCACATAACTTATCTTCTCAAATTGATGAATTTTATTATGGATTCACTTCTTTAATTCAATGTTATCATACCCTTCAGGCCCTTGACAATGACCTTTTTTATTATTCAACTGCGTTAGTTGATCATTAATGTTGCTTCCACTTCTTAAGGTTGTTGTCTATATATTTTTCCATCACCTTATTCTAATAATAGGTTTTTTGTTCTCCCAAGGCTAGTATCTTGTTATCTTATGTTTATATTTATTAGTTCCCTGAAATTACACCACTATTTTCTCACACCTTCGCCAAATAGCTAGTGTCTCTTTAATTTACATATTAACTAAACTAGTTTTGCATGTATGCCACTTCATATTTAATGGTCTCTTTTACAAGTTCATTCCAAGCTTTTAATTTTACATTATCAAGTAGATAAGATGCATATTGATTTCTTTGTGGACTCATCAATACCACCATAATTTTATTATCATCTTTGTGAAAATAGGTGTGTTGCAAGGAGCATATAAAGAGGTGTCATCCTCATATGAAATTTCTTAATGTTATGAATTGCTTGTTATATCTTCTTTACCTAACCACAAAATTTCCTTCAGGCTATAGTTTATGAGATATAAAAAAGATATCAAAAGAATTGATTCCACTTTTGATTAATGCATGGAAAAGGAGATGCAACCATAACTATAAACATGCACAAAATTGGACAAGAAAAATAATCTTCACTAAGTGAAGATTCACATTAATTTCAAAGGCCACCTAATAGCAAACATAATTCTATGTTAAAACATGACTATAAGGAAAAAGGGGAAAAACATTCTAATAGAAATAAAATTAAAACAGGGTCAATATTTCAAAATAATTATACCATGAATATTTTCTTACAATTAATCACCAAAATAAAAGAAGAAAAGAGTAGACAGGTTATTACCCATTACTATTTCATGTTCTATAATTTTTTCCATTTTCATATCTAAATTCCCTTTTAATATAATGAAATCTCACTTATATAAATTCATCAACAACTTCTATTACTTTAATAGATTATACAATTTACATACAAATACTAAACATACAACTGTAACATTTCACCAATTTCATTTTTCCTAATCCATAATCATCTTTCATGATTGATTTTGAAAATATCCATGTAAAGTCTATCTCCATATAAATTTTTTTTGACTTCTATGATATTGACTATTTGTATATTGTATATTTAATTTCAACACTGAAATATGTGGAATTTAAGAAAAACCAATGTCACTGTCATTGTAAATCATTATAAAAATGGGTATTTTCAAAAATGATATTTTGAATTTTAGTTATACTTCAAACATTTTAATACAAACCTTTATACTATACATATACGTATAAGGATAATTCTTAATATTTCTCCATTTTCACTTCAAAATGCTAAATGCAAATTTCATTTTCCAATTTATTTGTTTCTCTTAAATTGTTTTAAGTTTCATAATCGTTAGCTATTCTAATTTAGTTGAGATTACAGATTTTCATTATAAAGGTAGAAATGTTTTGCAATCCTGATGAGGAAAATATTTTTCCAGATTTTGAAGAACAGGCCAACTATGATCATGTTGCTGAAAATTCTACTTTAGTCTAGAAGAACTTTTTGGTACCCTATTTTTGAAGACAAAAGACTATGGCTTGATGTTTCTTTTAGGATGGATGGGAATAGAAAAGATGACACAGTTTTGAGCTCCTGTAATGAAGAAAAATAAAATCATTTCCAGCTCAGATTTAAACGATTAGTTGCCAGTTTTAGTACGTTGATTGATGCCATTGATGACACTGGTTTGAAGCTATGTTGATTAGTACTGGGGGAGATAGGAATAAGGTTGATATTAAACTGGAGAGCATCCTTTTTGGTGGAGAAATTGGAGTAATTCTGAATTCACTGCAAGCATTGCCGGGAGTAGAGGATACAAAAGTGGATCTGCAACTAGAGAAAATAACTGTGTCATACAATCCAGATTTGACTGGACCTAGAACATTCATCGATGTGATTGAGGAGACATATCCTGGACGCTGCAAGGAAACTTTATTTCAGCCTGGAGGATGAGGAGGGCCTAACAGAAGTGAAGAGATTAAGCAATACTATAATTCTTTCCTATGGAGTTTAGTTTTTACTGTACCAGTATTTCTCTTAGCCATGGTTTTTATGTATACTCCAGGAATTAGAAGAGGTTTAGACTTAAAATTGGTGAATATTCTAAAGCTTGGAGAACTTTTAAGGTGGATCCTATCAACTCCTGTACAATTTATCATTGGATGGTGCTTTTATACTGGTGCATATAAAGCTTTACGTCATGGCTCAGCTAACATGGATGTATTAATTGAGTTGGGAACAAATGCAACTTATTTCTATTCAGTCTACACAGTGTTGAGGGCTGCAACTGATAATACTTTCAAGGGTATTGATTTTTTTTTGAGACTAGTGCCATGCTTATCTCCTTTATTCTTCTTGGAAAATATTTGGAATTTCTGGCCAAAGGGAAAACTTCAGAAGCTATTGCCAAGCTGATGTATTTGACACCAGATAAGGCCACTTTATTGACTCTTGATACCCATGAAATGTTGTATCTGAACGTACAATTAGCAGCAATGCAATGATGCAATAAAAATTTTACCAGGTGAGAAGGTCTCTTCAGATGGTTTGGTTGTTTCGGAAAAAAGTCATGTCAATGAAAGTATGGTAACAGGTGAAGCCAGGCCTGTTGCAAAGCGAATTGGTGATGGAGTACTGCATATAAGAGCTACACATGTTGGCTCAGAAAGTGCTCTTTCACAAATAGTTCGGCTTGTTGAAGCAACACAAATGGCTAAAGCACCAGTGTAGAAGTTTGCAGACAAATTTTCAAAATTCTTTGTTCCATTGGTAATTAGCAAAATTCTCATTAGTATTTTCCTGATTCGTAAGAATCGCACACACATGAAGCACAAGATGAAAACGAGCAAAGAAGTGAGAATGACATTAAGATTGAGATTGATCGCTCAATTGGAAATTCATGCAGATTTGATAAAAAAAACATAGGTCCCTCCAAGATATGCAATCCACGTTAATGAAAAAGGGCATGGCAATTGTGGAGCTCTGGAAAGGTATGTTTTTGACCAAAAATTTAGTGACTTTTCGGTAGCAATTGTAACCCTTTCTGCATAATGAACTTAAAGAGATAAAGCATTTCTAGTAGAATATGTGAGAATTAGTATGAAAGGCTTAATCACTGATAATTGCTATTTTTCTATGCAGAAAAGGGTGGAAACGAAGGATTACTGTTTAAGAGGAAAAGACAAAGGAAGAGTAACTGTTGTCCCTTTGGGAGGAAACCGGATGCGAACGAGATCAAGCAGATCGAAGCAGAACGACCCGGGAAAGAAAGAAGAATTATCGACTCGGCAAAGCAGGGAAAGGAAAATCAAGGAGTAATGGCTTGGCGAATCCCTCGGGATCTTTGATCCTGAGGGATCGCTGTCTTGCTTATTTTTGCTACCTAGATACCTCTGTCATTTCTCTTATAAAAAGGGGCAGCAGTGTTAAGCACAGGAGACCTTTTTTTCATATATGTAAATCTAAGTCTCAGTTTGAACTTTGATAATCGAGTCTCGTTAAGACTTGTTTTGATGTAGTTTTGTTGATGCATTAATACGAAAGACTTGGTGTTTTATTTCATCCCTGCGTCTGGAGTAATCTAAGGCGGTGTATCTTTGGAAGCTAAGGGCCCGGCTCCGAAGGACACTTGCTTTTGTATCATTATAATTTGGTTTCTATGTGGATTGTTTATATAGTTTGGTAATCTGATGTGTTTTTCATATGATGTTCCATGCTCTGTTACTACTAATTCATTAATGGTTTTATTCAGAAGATTTATGTAAGTAACTCTGTATCGTGTAAATGAATCTCTTCAGAGTTGATTGCATGTTCACTATTTAAGCCAACTGTTTTTGTTACAGAGCCTTCATATTAAATATTGCTATTGGATTCATCTGAACTCTTATTCGTGGGAACCCGAAAGTAATATTATTCTATCTGGAAGCAGAGTCATATTCTCTGGAAACATCAGATTGCTATAATAAGTGTGTTGTGTATATATGATAAATGTTGTTCCATAATTCATTTGTGAATATCGCCTCATAAAGTAAGGTTCATTGGAATTGCTTTTGACGATTGTTATTTGATTGCGGAATGAGAGTTCAGTTCTAACTCGCGAGATCTAGTTTATTGAGTTGCTGTTCCATTTACTGTCGTTCCATTTACTGCTGTTCCATTTCAGGTTTGATGTTCCATTTTACTTATTGCTGTTCCATTTCCTTGCATTTACTGTTTTGGTGTGAGAGGAGGTCTAAAGACTAAAGTTGAAGTGAGTCAGCAAGTTGCTGCTTAGCTCCCAGATCTTTGGTCCATACTCTATTTTCCTTCCATCAGTTTCTAGAGGGATGGGTTATCGCTTCCGCACCCTTGAATGATAAATTTCCTGGTGTGATTCCTTTCTTTTAAAAGCAAATTAGTTATAGTTTAGCATCCATTTACTCTTGTATTTTCTAGACACTGTACTATGAAACATTACTCTGACGAATAGCCTCAGATTGAGCTACTCTTTGTAATATCAAAGCATTCACGGATTGACTTATTAATGTAGCATAACTAGAGGTGAAAGAGACCCTTGTTACAGCTCTACATTTTGGCGCCGTTGCTGGGGAAAGAGTACAACCATTTGTCTTTTACAGAGTAGTGTACAAGTTTGCTAGGGGAGAGTTGGATTTTAAAAACGGAAGGTAAGAACCTGCGTACGGAGCATGTAAAATCCCTGCTCCACCGTTCACTTTCCTGGCAGAATTTTGGGTTGAATAGAATTTGGTAGTTTATAGAATGAATGACTAAGCAGAAAAAGCAAGAAAAAATTATCAAACCTCCATCCAAACCCGAAAAAGCCAAAGGGCTGGTAACCCTTGGCCGAACGAACTTCATAGACGAAATCTATAAGAAAACTGAATCTCAACCATCAGTAGGTTTCAGAAAAACCAATTCCAAACAGCCTACTGGTTCCCTTCAGGCCACAGGGTCAGCATCTGTAGCCTTCACTGAGGTGCATAGTCAGACTAATGAACAAGATTTTCAAGAAATTGAAAATTCTATTCCAGAATGACTGCAGGAAGGGAATCTAAGCAATCTTTGTGAAGGAGAAGGGGAAACAGGAGAAGTTGAAGAACCAAGATCTCCTAGGATAATCCATCCATTAGAAAGCCCAGATAAAGGGAGCGCTGTAAAAATCATTAAAGGGATTCAATCTCCTCAAGTAACAGGAGCTCCCATTATTCCGGACAAAGGAAGTACTATTAAGACAACCAAAACCGTACCTTCTCAGCCTAATAATACCCTTTTAGAAATCCCTGAAGGTTATTGGCACATATTCGATCCGATGGTGCAGAATCAGCCCAATACTCAAACTTCTACATTACAATATCCTATAGTATATTCTGCAGCAAATGCTCCTATGAAAGCAATTCTCCTTCAACATATTCCTACATTTCATGGACTGACATCAGAAGACCCAGACGCATTCTTATTTGAATTTGATGTCTTATGCAGGGGATATGATTACACCACTGACCCCCAGAAATTAAAGTTGTTCCCCTCCACTTTGAAAGGAGCAGCCTTAAGATGGTTTATGGGTTTAGGTGGTGGGGTTATAAATAACTGGGAGCAGATGAAGGAATCTTTTCTAAAGAAATATCAAGACTACTGTAGGTCTAGAGAATTGAAAGATGAAATATTCCAAATGATAGCTAGACCGAATGAAACATTAGAAGAATATGTAGAACGTTTTCAGTATAATTTACAAAGGTCACCTTATGCATCATTACCATTGCCTGATAATGTGTTAAAAACTGCATTAATCAGAGGCATGAAAGAGCAGTGGATCGAAACATTAAATATCATGGGAAAAGGGGATATTTATCAAGAAAATTTTTCTGACATCATTGATCTATGTATCAGAAGTTCGAGAGGCAGCACAAGGATAAAACCAGCAGAATATGATCGGTTTGTCAGAGATAACAAAGCACCAACAGAAGGAGTAACACGTGTATAACTTGGCAATTTATTAGAAAATTTTAAAACTGATATCCTGGGGACATTAACTACACAACTTGATATTGTGCAGGCTAAACAGAAGCAGATTGAGGCAGAATAGAATTTGGCGATCTTCTGCCCCCGATGTAGAAGAAAGCATAGCCATAAGGAATGTCTACTGGATACAGTTCAAACATGTGCCATCTGTACAAAAGATCACCTGACCGAAAGTTGCCCCTCACTTCCTGGATTGAAAGCAGTATATAAGGAAGCAGAAGAAGAACTGGAATCAGCATACTTTGTTAACCAGCGTCACCAATGGCAACCAAGGCAATCAGGTATGTTTCCAGACCCGACTTCTTCTTTTCAGCCTCCACAATATAGTATGTGGCAAAATCAATCTCAACCCCCATTTCCGAACTGGTCATCACAACCATTTCCTTCTCCAAATCCATGGATGAATTAGCTAAGCCAATTTGGTTGGCCAAATTTTCCTTACACTCCACCATATTGGAAAAATAACTCATACCCTCCACAATGGACCCCCCCTACTTCACAAAGTTCACCCTGGCAGACAAATTGGCCAAGATCGACATATCAGCCAACATGAACTATTCCACTCCCTCAACCGACTCTGCCAGCTTTGCAACAAAATCCCCAGTCTAATCTGAGACCGCAACTCCCAGCCCAACCTAATCCTAATCCCAATAATAGGCCGGTCCAGTCTCTCCAAATCATAGAATCAACAGAAATTGGACCTGAACTGAGGGAGTGCAATGATCTTCAATTAAGATCGCGACGAATAATAGAAACAGAGGGAGATAAAACAATGCACATTGAAGATCAGTTACCAATAGAACAACCGTTACAACAAGAGAGCGTAAATAAGGAGCAGACTCATCATCAAATAAATGAACCCGCTCCTCCCTTCCCAGAACGATTAGTCTTACCACGACCTGTACAGCAACCAGACTTTGACATTCTGGGGGAGTTACAAAATCTTTACATAAGAATTCCATTCCTCCAAGCCATTCAAGACATCCCTATATACGCAAAAACTATAAAAGAATTGTGCATAAAGAAATCAAGGAGGAATCCAACCACTAACCCAAGAGTCTAAGTAGTCGGTACTTTATCTGACTTGTTATCAGGAATACCCATTAAATATGAAGATCCGAGAAACCCAATAGTAACTGTTCAAATCTATGGACAGACTCTGACCAATGCTTTAGTTGATTTAGGAGCTGCAATTAATATTTTGACAACTTCTACGTGCCAAAATCTTGGGATTACATCGGTAGAACCCACTTCTACTTTGTTAGAATTGGCTAACCGATCTGTAGTGCGACCAGAAGGAACTCTATACGATGTCATGGTCTCCGTAGATTCTTGGAAATACCCGACTGACTTCCTGGTAATTAATCCAAAAACCCGACTAGATGGACACCCTCTAATTTTAGGTAGACCCTGGCTGGCCATTGCCGATGCATACATTGGTTGTCGGCAGGGGAATATGACAATAACCAGAGGACCAAATATCAAAAATCTAGTCCTATATCCTCCAGCACAGCCAAGTCTTACAACAATAAAAACTAACCAGCACCCTGTATCATACCTTACTGACAATATCAGATCACCATTGACTATACAGAAGGCTCTAGACTTTAAAGATCAAACAGAAGATGATGCCATCAATAACTTCGTTAGTCAAACGGAATCTAGACCTCATGCACAGTGTTTTATGATAGAAGCTGCATTCGAGAATGAACTGGAAGAAGACCCCTTGAAAGATACACATGACCAAACGATACCTGTGACTTCTGTTGCTAATAGTAAAGTAGTGGAAATTGAACCAGGAAAAACGCTAAACATTAATGCCAACCTTACACCGGACCAAGAAATCAAACTCATCCATTTGTTACGAAAATATCAAGAAGCATTTGCATGGGACTATCCTGATATGAAAGGGATTGATCCCCAATTGTGCACCCACCATATTTACATAGAAAAATATGCAAGACTTGTCCGTCAACCGCAAAGAAGACTCAACCCCCATCTAAAAGATGTTGTGAAAGTAGAACTTCAGAAGCTTTTAGATGTTAATTTTATTTATCCTATTTCTGATAGTAAGTGGGTCTCTCCACTTGTGGTTGTACCCAAGAAGAATGGGAAATGGAGGATTTGTGTGGATTATAGAGAGCTAAACAAAGCCACACAAAAAGACCATTTTCCCCTCCCATTCATAGACCAAGTACTGGACACGTTAGCAGGAAAGAAATTCTTTTCTTTCCTAGATGGCTTTAGTGGATGCAATCAGATTCAGATTGCCCCTGAAGACTAGGACAAAACTACCTTTACTTGTCCTTTGGGAACGTTCGCTTATAGAGTTTTACCCTTTGGCCTATGTAATGCCCCTACCACATTCCAAAGGGCCATTCTTAGCATCTTTGCAGACTTAATAAATGATGGGCTTGTAGTCTACATGGATGACTTCACACCATATGGAGATGATTTTGATCCAGCTCTAGACACTCTAGAAAAAGTCCTACAGCGCTGCATTGCTACCAAGCTTTGCTTAAGCCACGAAAAGTGTTATATGATGATGACAGAAGGGCTTATTCTAGGGCACTACGTCCCAGCAGCCGGCATTCAGGTAGATCTGGCTAAAATTCAGATTCTTTTGCTCATTCCCACCCCCACTAATCAGACGGAGGTACGCAGCTTTCTTGGATTTTCTGGGTATTACAGACGATTTATAGAACATTATTCACACATTGTTGCACCTCTATATGCACTAACAGGCAATGTTGATTTCATGTGGACAGAAAAATGTGACCGCGCTTTCCAGGATTTAAAGAAGCTTGTATCGACAGCTCCAGTCCTTCGAGGACCAAACTGGAATTTACCATTCCAAATCTCATCTGATGCTTCAGACACAGCAATCGGTGCAGTCCTTGGGCAGGAGGAGGATAAAAAACCTTATGCTATTTATTATATCAGCAAAAATTTAACCCCTGCTGAATTAAATTACACTGTCACCGAAAAAGAATTCCTTGCTGTAATACATGCTGTCAATAAATTTAGACATTATATCACAGGCTATCCCGTTGTTTTATATACAGATCATTCTGCTATTAAATATTTAGCAAATAAGCCTGTTACAAATGCCAGAGTAACAAGATGGTTGATCTTATTGCAGGAATTTGATATCACAATCAAAGATAGACCCGGCAAGGAGAACCCTGTAGCTGATTTTCTCTCACGGATACCAAAACCAATTGAAGCAGCAGTAGTAGAAGACCAATTTCTGGATGAACACCTATTTGTTGTTGCTGCCCAAACACCCTGGTACGCTGATGTTGCCAACTACTTTGCAGCAGGTAAACTACCAAAGCACTTAACCCCTAATGAACGTAAGCAGATTGTTCAGAAGAGCACTCGATTTTCATGGATTGGGGGCTATTTGTTCCACACAGGGGCAGACATGCAAATCAGGAGATGTATTCGAGAAGATGAAATTTTTGACATCTTAAAAGCCTGTCATGACGGACCTTGCGGGGGACACTTTGCAGAAAAAAGAACAACACATAAAGTACTGCAGACAGGATACTACTGGCCTACAATTTTTAAGGATGCGAAGAAATTCGTTCAAGCCTGTGACAGTTGCCAGCGAGCAAGACGACCTGGTCAAGCCGACGAGATGCCTATGAGGCCACAATTGGTCATTGAACCATTTGAACGGCGGGCTCTTGACTTCGTTGGACCCATCAACCCATCATCAAATCAGAGAACATATATCTTGGTAGCCACAGAATATGTTACCAAATGGGTTGAAGCCGAAGTGTTACCTAGAGCTACAGAAGATTCGGTAGTTCAGTTCCTATTCCATTTGTTTGTACGATATGGCCTTCCGAGAGAAATAATTACAGATGGAGGACCTCAATTTGCCGGAAACAAATTAGCTGCAACACTTAACAACTATCACGTCCAGCACAAAATTACTACCCCATATCACCCGCAGGCGAATGGGCAAGTAGAGAGCAGCAATAAGGTAATAGAATCAATTTTAACAAAAACCATTGCTTCACATAGGCGTGATTGGGCCGCCCGACTACCTGAAGCACTTTGGGCCTATAGAACCACCTGGAGAAGCACCACTGGTTATTCGCCCTATCAATTAGTGTTTGGGAAACAACCTATTTTCCCCATAGAATTCGAAATCCAAACCCTACGAACTGCACAGGAAGTTGGCCTAGATTTAAGTGAGGCACAAATCAATCGACTACAGCAGATTAATGAATTGGACGAAATAAGGCTCTCTGCATTACAAAATACAACACTTATTCAACAGCAGCGAGCTAAATGGCATGATGCACTTATCAAGAACAAAGTCTTTCACGAAGGGGACTGAGCTCTGTTATATGACTCTCGGTTTCAGGATTTCCCAGGGAAACTGCAGACTCGATGGCTGGGGCCATATGAAATCCAGAAAGTACATGATAATGGGACCCTTACTCTCATTACAATTGATGGTTCTGGATATGCATTCAAGGTAAATGGCCATCGAGTTCGTCTCTATCGCAAGCCACTCACTCGGGAATCCTTCTATGAGCAGCTACATCAAGATACTGACATGAAAATTTTAGGAGAGGAAGTAAAATCTTCCTCACCTACAATTCAGTAAGGAACTCATTCTTTTGACTTGTACATAAGTTCTTGTATATACGTTTTTTAATATTTCTTTGATCTCTCTTTCTTAAGATTGCTCTTTACAGTCAGTGTGTTTTTGGTTTTTTGCTGTTCCTTTTTCAGAAGGAACAGCAGTGGTTTGTTTTTGTGTTTTTGCTGTTCCTTTTTCAAAAGGAACAACACTTTGTGTTTTTGCTGTTCCTTTTTCAAAAGGAACAACACTTCGTGTTTTTTTTGTTCCTTTTTCAAAAGGAACAGCACTTCGTGTTTTTGCTGTTCCTTTTTCAAAAGGAACAACACTTCGTGTTTTTGCTGTTCCTTTTTCAAAAGGAACATCACTTCGTGTTTTTGCTGTTCGTTTTTCAAAAAGGAACAGCACTTCGTATTTTTGCTGTTCCTTTTTCAAAAGGAACAACAGTTCGTGTTTTTGTTGTTCCTTTTTAAAGGAACAACATTTCGAGTTTTGCAGTTTTGAGTTTTGCTGTTCCTTTTTAAAGGAACAACGTTTTGAATTTTGTTGTTTGAGTTTTGCTGTTTTGAGTTTTGCTGTTCCTTTTTAAAGGAACAACGTTTTGAGTTTTGTTGTTCCTTTCCAAAGGAACAGCAGTGGTGAGTTTTTGCTGTTCCTTTATAAAAGGGACAACATTTGCGAGTTTTTGCTGTTCCTTTCCAAAAGGAACAACAGTTGACAATTTTTAAAAAACAGCACTCATGATCTTAGGAGAACGGCATCCCAACTATTTGCTTGCATGGATTCTTCTCTTTCAAAAGGAACACCATAGTCATATCTTTGTCTCAGTGATGATTCATATTGAGGATGCTTTTTCACCCATCATCTTTCCAGTCTTTAAGATTCAGCTATACACTTATGCAATGAACATCAACTACAACACACCGAAGTCAGGATATCATAAAATCGCTATCTTTATAGAGCCTAGTATTGATAAGAGGACAAGAGGGGGGACATACTTACTTCTCATCCCCGTTGTCATTGACTTATTCCCATTGCCCTGGTTGGTTATCTTTATCATGGCGATTTCCTTAAAAAAAATTCTGATTATTACATAAGAATAAGAACAGAGGATTTATATTTTCCTGTTGGAATGATAAGACTTCTTCCGCCATTCCCACTCTTAAGGAGTGCTGAACCACCCTTATGTGTAAATATATAAGAAAAATACTGAAAAAAAAAAAAAAAAAGAGAAAAAAAAAAAAGAAAAATGATGACGAATGTGATTTATTGTCAAATGCAGGATAGGGGGTCTCATCAAGAGCCAGCCTACCATGATCATCAGGTTGGAAGCGAAGTGGCATTCCCAGCATGGCCACCATACCAGGGATATGGTCCAAAGGTACACTAACTAAGCAGACCTTGGAACAAGGGGTCTCATCACGAGCCAGCCTGCCCACGTTTCGCGCCTTCCTGGTGAATGGCATTATGGCTACTTGGTTACCAAGCCAGCATAATGGCCTGTATTTTGACAAAATATTTTTATACACATATAGGACCATGGTTCCAGGGGTGAAATAAACAACTCTGCCAAGGTTATGGACACCGGTTGGCTGCAGAGCTCTGTTAATGGTATCGAAGTCATAAATGGTTATGCCAACAGGGATAATATTAATACCTCTTTGTTTTCTTCTATCTTATGAATAATTCATATTTTATTCCCTGATTAACATATCGCATGAATACTCATTACTACCAATCATGGCAAAGGAACTGACAATGACCCCTCGGGACTTCGTACGAGTGACAGACGTCCCATCCCTCGGCCTCGCATCATATTATGAAAGCTCTTATGTAAAACGCGATCCACCTTTTTGCCTCAATTTCGGTATTTAGTTGTCTATCCAAAACATGGCGTAATTTTATATGCTGTTCTTTATGACTGGTAACACGATGGCTGCTGCTCCTCTATTTGACGGTTGGGGCAACCTATCACATCGTGGGGGGGGAAGGTAATCTCATTACTCCACAAGGTACGTGTCACCACACCATTCGGGGTAGATAGTGTACGAAGGAATGGCATGGTTTAACGGTATGATAGTTCTATTTTACGCAAAGTTGCCATCCGTAATCCATTTTTGCTGCATGCTCTGTTTTTTCGCGATGATCACCTTCCCTGCATCCCAAAACAGCTCAGACAGTTGCTGTTCCATTAAAAATTCTTAGTAGAACCATGGGAGGTAAGGCAGTCCGAAGCGAGCCCCAGGAATTGACAGCCTCTGCTGCTGCTCGGGAGATCCTGGAAAAGGCTGGATGGCTGAATTATTTCAATCACCTACAAGAACCAAACGAGACAGTGGTGTTGGAATTTCTGCAAAACTTGTAGGAAGACTACTCCACAGTAAGAGAAAGACGGATACTGGTCACTGACGATGTAATTGCAGAAGTTTCAGGCCTACCAACCACCGGACCTGTATGGACGCTGAAGAAAGAAAGACTGCAGAAGATTATAAAGATTTTTCAGGATGAAGGCCAAAGCTTGACAGTGAAAGGGAAGGGAGTTCTGCCAGCTACGTTAGGAGAACGCTGGACCGAACTAGCAAAGATAGTACAAAGCTACATTACTTGCGAAGGAAGAAAGGATGTGGTAAGACCTCGCCATCTTAAACTGTTAGTTGTTTTAAAAGAAAAATGTTCTGTAAATATGCCTGCACTTTTAAATTCGCTATTGCATGATGCGGCCCGAAGCTTGAAAATGGCCCAGCACGTAGACGCAGTTGTTAGCCACCATGGATTGATTCGATTGATAGTGAGCCATAGTCTCACTCAACAGCAGAGCAGCTGGGAAGAGCTCATTACATTAATTGAGGGGGGAGTGACTGCACCACCCCCAAAACCTGAAACCTCCTCCAGCACGCCAGAACAATCAGAGAAACGCAGAGAAGTGGTAGCTGGAAAATGCGTCGCTTCAAAACGAAAGCATTCCTCAGATACACCAGAGCGACCAGAAAAACGCAGAGAAGTGATAGCAGAAAAACTTGTTGCCTGTACACCTGAACAACCAGAAAAACCAAGAAAATCAGTTCGCCTAGCTCGAATACGAGGGAGGCTGGAAAAGATTCGGAACACCTGCCAACCAATTGAGATTACAGATCAACCTCCAGAACCAGAAGAAATACCTTCTGATGAAAATGTTAGACAATCTGAAGACGAGGCTGAACAAGCCGGAGAAAGAGGAAAGGAAGGAGAAACGCACTCTGAAGCTGAACACCCCAAGGCAGTCACTGAACAAGACAATCGGGAGGAGGAAGTAAGACAGCTAGAAAGCAGTCCGCTGCGAGACCTTGTGGGTGAAGAAGAATTGGCCGCAATCCTGGCTAGCTTGGGGGAATATGCCCAACCCTCCAGCCCAGCAGGTCCTCCCGATGGACCGCCAGAGGAAGAGATACCCGAGAATTCACATGCAGAGAACCAAGGAGAAGAAAATCCACCTGTTCATGAGGAAGAAATAAGGGATACCAGCCGGGAACAATCTGTTCCCGAAGCACCAGAAGAAATGCTCGACATAGGGGCAGATTTAAGGGATAGGCCCAAACCCTCTGCCGAGACAAGGGAAATCAAGAAATTGAGGACTAGACAGCAGAGGTTGCTGAGCACTATAGCCCGGATCCGACAGAAAATTCGCATTCTAAAAGTTAGTCTGAGGATACAAAGAACCACACAGAAGAGGAAGAGGAACGCTACAGCAGAATCCCGTCGAACAAGAAGCCGAGGGACTTACACTCGCACTATCGGTCGAAACCCGATTAGAAGACCTGCAGCTGTTCCAAATGACGCTGAGGAACAAACTGCTGTTCCAATGGCCACTGAGGGACAGACTGCTGTTCCAATTGATAATGAGGAACAAACTGTTGTTCCAATTGCTACTGAAGAACAGACTGTCGTTCCATTAGCAGAGGAACCACAACAACCTTTTGTTCATGTCAAGAAAGAAAAGGAGAATAAGGAGATCCAAACAGAGGCACCGCCCTCAGGGGTGATCCGGGTTCTGAATTCTAAGCAGCATAACAAAAAGGTTCAGGTAAAACTCCCGGCCTCTACGGCCTTATGGAAAAAGGATCCAAAAACAAGAACCTTGCATAAAATGATGAAGGAAGCTCAACAGGAAACTGAAAGATTGAAGGAACAAACAGTCCCCCAGGAGAGATATGAAGAGTTGCAGCAGCAACTTCAGAATATTAGTCAGTCCGAGAGCCAAGCCTTTGAAGGCTGGCAAAAGGAGCAGGAAAAGGTTGCAAAGGTAACTCGTCGATTAGATATTGTTGTTAGGCAGATGGACACTATGTGTTCCTTGTATAATTATGTTCTAGCCTGTAGGGCCCCTGCTAAAAACTATGCTTTATTTTTGCTTGAACGATATTTACGATTAAAGATAAAAGCTGTCAGGGCAGGTGCCCCTATACAAATCAATACTCTTAATGATTTCATAAATTGTTGCAAGCATTATGGAATTAAGGTCCAAAGATTATTATGTGAATTTTACTTACATAACCTCGTGCTAGACCAGGAAACTGATTTAAATCCTAGCCCTTTCATTGGGGACATACAATTGCAAGCCTTTGTTTCCTTCGGGGTTAATCAGCTAAAATGGCTCAGGGCTTATACCACTTTTCAAAAATAGGAGAATAACCTAGACTTGTGGGTGAGAGTCGAGCCTAGAGACCCAGTACGGCTATGGAGAGCACATAGGAACCTTATGAGAACCCCGGGTGTTATGGAGACATTAGGACCCATGCATGAGGACTTCATCAGACAAAATTTGGAATATTTTCTGACTATTAAAGACCTTGCTGCCGATGCTGCAAAATTCCGATATCAGATTTCGAACCCAAACATCCAGCTCAGGGAACCATTCAGATATGAAAATTTTGAGCTGGCAGCCAGCCATTTGAACCTTTATGGCGAGGGAATTTTGCAAGCAGGGCCATCCTGGTTAGGGTATCGATTTCGTAGTCCAATCATTTGGAACCCTGCACCCAGATACCAGGCCTTGTATGAAATGCCTGAAGGTCAAACAAATCAGTTTTTTGATGATTTGGTTGCTCATCATGGTTGTAGGCCTCCACACGAGATTCCCTCTCCGGCCTACTCTCTTACTGCTCTGCATATCAACTATAATGTTTTCATGAGGGCATGAAACAGGGTAAGCAGGGGGGTGTGTGGAGCTCTGGAAAGGTATGTTTTTGACCAACAATTTAGTGACTTTTCGGTAGCAATTGTAACCCTTTTTGCATAATGAACTTAAAGAGATAAAAAATTTCTAGTAGAATATGTGAGAATTAGTATGAAAGGCTTAATCACTGATAATTGCTATTTTTCTATGCAGAAAAGGGTGGAAACGAAGGATTACTGTTTAAGAGGAAAAGACAAAGGAAGAGTAACTGTTGTCCCTTTGGGAGGAAATCGGATGCGAACGAGATCAAGCGGATCGAAGCAGAACGACCCGGGAAAGAAAGAAGAATTATCGACTCGGCAAAGCAGGGAAAGGAAAATCAAGGAGTAACGATCGTTGTCTTGCTTATTTTTGCTACCTAGATACCTCCGCCATTTCTCTTATAAAAAGGGGCAGCAGTGTTAAGCACAGGAGACCTTTTTTTCATATATGTAAATCTAAGTCTCAGTTTGAACTTTGATCATCGAGTCTCGTTAAGACTTGTTTTGTTGTACTTTTGTTGATGCATTAATATGAAAGACTTGGTGTTTTATTTCATCCCTGCGTCTGGAGTAATCTAAGGCGGTGTATCCTTGGAAGCTAAGGGCCCAGCTCCGAAGGACACTTGCTTTTGTATCATTATAATTTGGTTTCTGTGTGGATTGTTTATATAGTTTGGTAATCTGACGTGTTTGTCATATGCTGTTCCATGCTCTGTTACTACTAATTCATTAATGGTTTTATTCAGGAGATTTATGTAAGTAACTCTGTATCGTGTAAATGAATCTCTTCAGAGTTGATTGCATGTTCACTATTTAAGCCAACTGTTTTTGTTACCGAGCCTTCATATTAAATATTTCTATTGGATTCATCTGAACTCTTATTCGTGGGAACCCAAAATTAATATTATTCTATTTGGAAGCAGAGTCATATTCTCTGGAAACATCAGATTGCTATAATAAGTGTGTTGTGTATATATGATAAATGTTGTTCCATAATTCATTTGTGAATATCGCCTCATAAAGTAAGGTTCATTGGAATTGCTTTTGATGATTGTTATTTGATTGCGGAATGAGAGTTCAGTTCTGACTCGCGAGATCTAGTTTATTGAGTTGTTGTTCCATTTACTGCCATTCCATTTACTGTTGTTCCATTTCAGGTTTGCTATTCCATTTTACTTTCTGTTGTTCCATTTCCTTGCATTTACTGTTTTGGTGTGAGAGGAGGTCTAAAGCTGTAGTGATTCAGCAAGACGCTGCTTAGCTCCCAGATCTTTGGTCCATACTCTATTTTCCTTCCATCAGTTTCTAGAGGGATGGGTTATCGCTTCGGCACCCTTGACTGATAAATTGCTTGGTGTGATTCCTTTCTTTTAAAAGCAAATTAGTTATAGTTTAGCATCCATTTACTCTTGTATTTTCTAGACACTGTACTACGAAGCATTACTCTGATGAATAGCCTCGGATTGAGCTACTCTTTTCAATAACAAAGCGTTCCCGGATTGACTTATTAATGTAGCATAACTAGAGGTGAAAGAGACCCTTGTTACAACTCTACAGCAATGTGCCATGTAATGTTTGCAGGCGGAGTAAACCCCGCTCATAACCTAGCATTCCTGGTTGGGGATCGATGATCCTAGATCTAATGACCTCAAGCTTTCCAATAACGGTTCCCACCTTCCAATATGCATCAAGAAAAAGCCTGAATTAAAGGAAAATGATGAAGATGCTAGTCTTTATGATGACAAGGCTAAAAAGGCCATATTACAAGTACACACAACTGCAATAAATTTCTCATTCCTATTAGGTAAAGCAAGACAGAGTAGAGCAGAGCAGAACATGCAGTTGAACTTACAGAGGAAGCAAATTAATGAACCGAAAGTATTAACTGATAAACACAAGTTAAACAGGATTCTTAAATTAACTACGAAATATATTAATTAAATTAGTGTTCATCTAATGGAAGAACATCAGTCATTCATAAACCTAGTTAGAAGCTATATTTAGTAAACCTAGTTAAATCACTGAGAGGAAAAGAGCTAGAGCCATCTCAGTATACCCGAAGTTGCACATTGAAATAGGGTTTGAACAAAGATGGAGCCATTTCTACATAACTGGAATTGTACATTGAAGCAGGGTTTGAAAAATACCAACAACAAATCAAACAAAATTCAAATAGCAGTTACAACTGTACCAGCAAATAAAACAGAGTTCAAGTGGCCATTGCTATTTTTATGAAAATGAATGAAATTTCAATGAAATTGTTTCCCATAACAGAGAACAGATGAAATAATAACAACAACAAATAGACAGAGTTCCAATGGCGGTTGCCATCTTCATAGCAAGGAAATTTTAATATAAAAGGTAAGAAAGTAAGTAGATAATAATTGCTTCTTAATTTTATGAAATAATTATATGTACCTGAATGTCAAGTCCAATTGCCCTGCCCTGCCTTGCCTTTGAAGATGTTTTCTCCCAGAAAAACAAAAATGATACCAATAGAGTTGCGTCTTCCTCCTCTCTCGCATAAACCCACATGACTCAAAAACACAGACAGACTTAAACACCCTACCACACAGAGAACCAATCTCGCAGACATACTAAACCAAACACCATACCACACAGAGACAACCAACCTCGCAGACATAATAGACCATGGATAGAGAAAGCACACAGAGACAGCCAACCCCGCAGACATAGCAGGCGATGAATAAAGGAGGGAGGAGGAGACATATGTTTGAAACAGTGAGATTTAATGTGCATATAGACTCTTTTTCAACAAAATGCGAGATATAATATAATGCATAAATTAAATATCTCGTAGCAACATTCTCATCCATTATGGTAACCAATTCAATTACAACCTTTAGAAATATTTGCACGATTAAAAGAACATCTAAAAATTGAATATTTGCCAGATTCAATTTAAAAATTGAATATCTGAATTCATAAAAGAGGGCGGCGGTGAAACTAATGATCGCCGGTTTAAAACTGCGGGGGAACCCACAACTGGACTAAATTATAAACATGCTGATTAGCGACGGTAGTCAAACTAACAAGTGTGGATTGAAAAGGAAAAAAATGATTTAATTTGCAGGATGCAGGAGGTTTAATGAAAAAATAAATTTAAGATAAGCATACTTAAACTGGGTTAATAAAAAGCCAAGAAATTTAATAAAAGCATGGTTAAATTGGGTTTGAATAAAAACTAAATTAAAACATATCTGTGTGCGCCTAGAGGTAGGGTTTAACCAGCGGTAACATTAGCTAGAATAGTGGAGAGCTCAAGTCATGACTATAGGAGAAAAAGCGAGAGGCCCAGAGCTTCTAATGATTTATCAGTAAAGGAGAAAGAATATGAGGGATTGGACAGCAATGAGAGAATGTATTGTCCGCCAAGGAATTCTAAGAGCAGTGTGCAGAGCGGTACTCTCATTTCTGTTCGGTTCTGGGTATGGTTTCATGGTCACATGACGGGTCACTCTAAACGCATCACGATAGTGGTCGGGGGTGTTGGCACAAGTCTGCTATTTGAATAGAATCATAATTTCTTGGATGCGCGTTTCTTGACACACTTACAGAAGAAATAAATCCTCATTCTATACAAAACATTTTTATTTCAATAATCCTCTGTGGATAGAATCATTAGGATGTGACTGTAATAAAAATAAAATAAAAAAATCATTTAGATCGAAGTTTTGTACATTAAAATGCCTATAGGTCCTAAGAGTTGAACCTAGGCTCTGATACCATATGTAACAGCCCAAAATAAATATCTAATTAACTTATTAACATTAACTAAATTCAAATTGAATGAATAGTTCTTACTTGTTTACCTGTGGTCGAAGTAGGCTTACCGCAACAAGGTTTTAGGGACGACTCTCCACCCAACCGTAGGCTCAATTGTGCAACGTCTTGCTACAACTGGCCACCCCTGAGCCCTCAATCAACGTACTACTGCCAGTGACTCCTAGGTCTTAGTATACCATTCTCCCAAGAGAATGGAGATAGAATCTCGGAAAGATGGAATGCGAAGATAGAATCTCGGAAAGATGGAATGCAAGAATGCCTCTCATCTTCCTCGCCATCTATTAAATAGAACAAACATTGGAAGAGGAACCACATGCACACACTCCATGTGTCTCATGCAACTTTCTTTTGATTTCTTTCTTTTTTATAATTTCCTTTTTCTTGTTTTATTTCCTTCTTTTTGATAGTTTCCTTTTCTTGTTTTATTTCTATTTGTTCTTATTTAGAGTTTTTGTATGGTTATTACTATTTTTATTTTTATTATTTTTATTTATTTTCTTGTATATATTTTTTAATATCATTTATTATTTAACATTTATGATTTATTATCTTTATTATTTTTATTATTTATTATTAAGTGATTTATTTATTATTATTAATTATTATTTGTGCGTTATTTATTATTTATTATTATATTATTATTTATTATTTATTATTAAGGGGAGGGATATTACACTAATCAGGCAGCACCGTCTACACCTTCGCCTTCCCAACCTACCTCTATAAATGCCATCCAGGCATCTAACCCAAAAGGAAATCAACAACCAGATGGGAAGTAGGAGGGATGAGGTAAGAAGAAGAACCATGAAGGGAAGGTTAATGCGAACAAGCCTGACAACGGTGCCAGTGAGGATAGAAAGGAGTCCAAGAAAAAGGTTAAATTTCCATGTAAGTTATGCAATGGAGATCATTTGACTCACCTCTGCCCTAAGATTCAAGATTCTCAGCGCTTGTTAGTGCAGCAAGGGTCCTCTAGCTCCCAAGCTGTCCTGACTAACCCTTTTCCCCAAGGGAAGCAATTACTTGCTGGCACGAACTCAAACACTAGTACCTCCATGGGGGCAACCAGGAAAGGGAAAATTCCTCAAATGTTTATATGATGAACTCTCATGTCGACATTGCTACACGAGCATGTGATTATGGTGAAACAAAAACATCTAAGGCTAAATCTATTCCCGAAACCACAGACCCACTTCATGTTGAGCGACTGGTGGGCTCCAGTATTGCAGTAATAATGTTGCAACTCCTAGTGCTCCCTTCCCTACTTTTATCAACCTGGTAGTTCATAACAAACTTGGAAGCGACGGTGCTATATTCACAAGTACTAGCTCTTGCCGCAGGTTGTCACTAGATCAACTAGCACAAGTCTGCTAGGAGCTTAAGCTAACTTCTATGAGCTCTTAGAAGAAGCTTTTAACTGTGATGGATGAAAGTTAACTCAAAGGAGGCTAGTCTACTTGCAGAAAGAAGCTGAAAGTGGAAAAGGAATGCAAACCCTAGTAAACCCTAGTTTTACCGACTAACCCTACTGGTGCAAGAAAAGAGATGAAAGAAGTGGAAATGGATGCCATTGACTTCTAGAGATGTAAAATGCATGTGACTAAGCTACTCTTGCAGTGAAATCTGAAAAGGAACATCTTTTTGTATTTTTGAGTAATCTTGTAGAATTATTATGCATGTGCTTAACTGTTTTGACTGTGCAGAGGTTGTTTGATGGAAGGAAATTGTGAGGGCACTTGCAGGAGTTTGGGAAGGTGAGAAGAGGGCCTAAGGGGTCCCTAACACCCTTCCAGAGAGCTTCACAGTGATCGGATCTCGAAAAGCCGCTCTTGTGACCTTCTATAGGAAGTCTGCAGGGGTTCTACAGGATGTTCCGAAAGGAGATTTTGGAGGGTTGAAGGTGGAAGAAAGGGTGAGAAGTGGAGACGGAGGTTGGATGAGGGTGTGAAGAGGTCCAAAACTTGACAAATGAAGCTGAGAAGTGATGATGATGGTTGGATTTGTTCAAGGATGGATAGAGCAATGTTGCACAAAAATATGGGAATTAGGTCAAAGTGAGAAAATGTGGCAAACGAAGGGCAAGAATCTGAGTTAGGGGATGGAACAGGTTGCACTGATGGAGGAAGGGTAGGCAGGGAGGTATCATAGGTGTTCTACACAGTACTTCTTGAAACTGACCAAACAAAGACCATGCAAACTAAATATCTAGCTATTCTAACCTAATTTGACCTACGAACCAGCAACCATGATGAACATAAATTTATTGGTAGAAAATCATGTAAAATAACTTATGAAAACCAAGCAAGAATGGATCTAAGCATGTAATCACATCTGGTATCAACTTTTGCAACTGAGAAACTAACAGTAGCAATTGCATGAAGAAGCAAGAACAGTGTTTTTGTGGTAACACGGACACCTTGGTCTCAGCTCATGGTCCCAAGGAGGGAGAGGTGAGACCCAGGGTTGCTTGATGGCCTTTCTCAAAGATCGTTTTTGTTACCAACCTATCAAATCACTCTGAAACATGAAATATTTTTCAATCATCAAAACTGACCTAGGTAACCAAGCAAGATTTTAATCTACTAACAGAAATTATTTTATGAATGCAGAAAAGACACATAAAAGTACACAAAGGAGGTATTGGCACTTGATTTGGGCCCAACCCCAAGAGCTACAGCCTCCTAAGAAAGATTAGATCTGGTGCAAAGCTAGATTCATCTTTATTGATCAAGAAATAATAGTTACATCCCAAAAATTGTCTACAAGAAAAAGCTCAAAAATGTGCTGAAATGCAGAGCTAACCTACTGACTAAAATCTGACTAAAAACTGACTAACTAAAATGAGGCCCTAAGCCTTCTTATTTATACAAATTGAGGACTCCAACAGTCCTCCTAAAATTTAGGAACTCGGCTGCCAAAACTTGCAGTTAACACCAACTTTACTAGCCCTTGCTCGGTTGCCCTTGTGATAACCGATGTGGTGGCCCTTGAACTCCGAGTTGCTAGAGGAGAATTTGAGGTAAGGGCTCATAAATGAAGGGGACACCTTCCTACAAATCCTCTCCCTTGTTCTTCCACGAATTTGGCTACCAAGTGCTCATTAAAAATTTTGATTTTGTCTCAAAATTGACCAAAAATCTGCATAAAGCACACATTAGACATTTTGGCATAATGACTATCCCAATTCACTCTATTAGCATAAATATAATCAAAAGCATGCAATAAACTAATGAGAATGGTGGATTAACTCGAATTAGGAGGCTAAATGAGCCCATATAATTACCCATTTCTGGGGCTCATCATCACCCCCCTACTGAAGGTGTTGCTCATCCTTTGAGAATCCAATCTATCTCTTCATTCTTGCTAGCTCTGGTGGCCTCCTTATCATCCCAAGCTTCTGATGTAGTCTACTCATGTGTGCCATAAAATTCTGCCTTCTTGTCCATGTCCTTCCACTGCTCCTCCTATTCTGCTTGTTTGAATTCTTGCTTTCACTGGCCTTGAAATACATGGAGGTTTGCCTTTTTCTTTTTCCTTTTTGTTTTGTAGGTGTGCTCAATGCAACAAGCACAACTACTGCCTCCCTTGCCAACATTTCAGGTGATTTCTCCTCCTGCTGTTATTTTTCCTTGCTTCCTATAGAAATCCCTGTGCCAACTGTTTCTGTGTGTGTTGCTGAGATCTCAAGGTGTGTCTTTTCCTTTTGTTTTTGTGTGCCTGCTTTGGCTGTGGCAGCCTTCATTTGGGATTTTTCGGCCTTCTCTATCCTACTCTGCATCCTCTTTTCCCTTGGTGTTTTTGTTGTTTTTTCTTCCTCTGTTTTAGGCTCAGCAATCTGGCCCATTTCCCCTTTTTATTTCTGTTCTTTCTATGCTTGAATGTCCTGTGTTCCTTCACCATTGGTTTTCTCACCTTCTTTAGTGTGTTGTCCCCTTATGAATCCTCCTGGCATGGTGAGAGTGCTCTTTTTATGTTCTAATCAGAAAAATAAATGCTCAGGAAACCAAACAGTCAATCTAAAATAGAGGATAGCTGAATTTGGTTTCCCCTGAACCCAAAAAGGAATTTCTAGTGGCAACAATTACCTTGTTTTAAGACTGTTGTCACCTAGAACTCGACTGTCTGCTTATGAAAGGAAGAATTTTGTTTTTATAGACAGAGCATACGGATCAGGTTCTCTTCTCGACACACAGATAGATATGCCAATTCAAATTTTTTTTACACACACAGGCTGGCCTCTACGACTGCATATATCTTCCCTACAGGAGAATTTAGAAGAAAATGTGGAGTAGATTTTTGATGCAGAAAAATTGGGGAAACTCAGTGCAATATGCAGGCAAATGTTTTACTTCCATTACGCAAGCAGACTTTTCCTCTGATTTTCCAATTTGATGCCGTTCAATTCATCACCTTGCACAAACATACCATGCATAGAGGAGTTTTTTAGAGCCTACCTCGTTTTGAGCTTGAAATTCGCTGAAAATTCCGGGTTTTCTTTCTGTAGGGTTGTTTTCTTCCTTTCCTGTAGAAGGCTCTCATTTCCTGTAGAACGAAACTGTGCTTCCTATAGAGCCCGATAGGCGGGAAATTTAAAAAAAAACAGGCAGAAATCTCGAAAAATTAGGCAGAAATCTTGTAGAGGACCATCAGTTAGCTACTCTGGAAGTGGTGGACGCGTACTCTAGTTGGGGACGTCGTGAAGGCACAGTGAACAAAGAGTGGTGAATGCATTAATTGAGTTGTCTTTTAACTGCTGGCATGATTCATGGTGAGGAGATGAGGTGGCAGAAATGTGCATTGGCCCCATGCAGACTAGAGTGTTGTCACGAAACTTCATGTTTTCTACCTATTAATCACTTGACATCATGTGCGCTGGAGTTCAGAACATCTGCCACTACCTGTTTTTTTAAATTTCTCGTAAGTTGACTAGACACGTGCACTGGGTGATCTCCGGATGAGTGCAACCGAACTAGGTAAGGGTGTCAGGTTAACTGGCTAGCTTTCTGTCTTAATCCAACGATTTCATTCTTTCATGCACTTTCGAATCATACAGATGCAAATAGAGGAACTGGTTTAGACAATTACCTGTAAGTCGACGTGCTGCGTAGTTCTTTTTGCTGCTGCATGCTCATATTCCATTGCTACATGTCTGGATCCCTTATGCTATATGATTTTTTCTATCTGATGTGTGGCTATTTTTCTTGTGCAGGTATCCTCTGGCTAGATCTAAGTTGCAGAAGTCTGTTTCATCCTTCATATTTGCAACCTCATGTTGCTGATGCTGGATTTTTGCAGGACAACGACTTGTTGAAAATGGCTGAAGGTGATGGAGGCTAATTTCTTGGAAACCATGCACTAGAATTGGCTGAAATTTCTCGGGCATGTTGCCATCATCCATATACAACTCCCCATAAAATAGTTCTTTAAATGGATGCATGGTTTTCAAGTTAGGGAAAAAAAAAAATTATGTTCTATGTATTTTTGTTTCAAAGCATTCTATAGTTTTTTGCACAGTAAGAAAAAATGAGCTTGGGTTGTGATGCATGCATGAAAATGATGGAAGAGGGGTTTTAAGATTGCAGGAGGATTTATGAACCCTTTATGAAGCTATCATGTTCGCCAAACTGCTTTTTAAAATCCATTTCTAGCTTTCTGTAATTTCTACAGGAACTTCCTGTAGAAAACACAGTTTTCATAAAAGAAGCACAATGAGGTGGAAAAAATGATGGAGAAGGGTGAGGGATGGAAACAGGGATGTCTACAGGCCTCATGGACAGACTCCAAGCCTTTGGGTCCTCTTCTGAGATAGATTTTGGCTTGTTTGCAGGCTCTACAAGATCTTCCTGTAGAAGACACAGAACTTCCTGTAGAAGGTGAAATCTTAGTCTGAATGAGACCAAATCTTAGGAAAGGGTAGTGGTGATGGAGGAATGGATGGTGAGGGGTGTTGGCAGCCTAGTGCTGACCTCTGTCCTTGTCTTGTTTGATCCTCCTAACCTACAATGTCCTTCCTGCAATTATTCAATAGAAATTAGGTTTCTCTTTTCTTCTTTCTTTTTCTCCTTTTTTTTTTGAAAAATAACTAGGGCGCCTCATGGAGGTTTTCACCCTAATTGCCTACCCTATGTGCCTCCAAGGGAGGTTTTCACCCAGGGATCTTATTCTCTTTTTCTTTTCTCTTCTTTCCAACCCATTGACCTCCTCATGGAGGTTTTCAATCAATGAGCCAATCTGAGGTGCCTCCTAGGAGGTTTTCACCTTAGATTTTTATTTTCCTCTTATTTTCATTTTTTCTTTTTTCTTTTTTTTTCCTACCCTACCCTACTTGAAAAACAAAATCATTTTCAAGTATAAGAATACTTCCAATGGAGCCATGTGCACATCGAGATTAGAGACAAAATGATGTGGAGGCTTGAAATGCATGCTTTGACAGCTATCCGGATTTCAGATACCAAATGATTTCACATTGAAGGGATCAAGCATAGCTGAGGAAGAGAGTCCTGCTGCAACTTAGTGACCTTCTGGAACCATATCTCAATATAGCTCTGATATCCTTGGTCCTTTTGCTGATCTGGATCATTCTTCATGTCACCTTCTACCATGACCTTCTCATCTTCATCTTTTTGCTGACTTTTCTCTTAAATACATGGAGGATTTGATGGTAACCATGAGGGAGCTCTCTCGATCTCTGATTCTATTGTCTTCTCTTTATCAAGTGGAGCCCATGGTCCTTTGATCTCCTATTTTGAATCTTCTTTTGCTGGATGTGGTCCTTCAATGATATCAAGATAATCTCTTTCTTGCAATACTCTTTCTGAGCTATGGTGAATATCATTGAGCTCAAAAGGAGTTGTTTGGAAGTGTTGTACCTCAACTTTGCAATTGGGTTGAGCTACTCCAATGTGCAGGTTTGGAAATGGTGGTATGGGTAGTTGAGTGGGGGTGTATATTTGAGATGGATGTGGATGGGGTTGTGGTTGGGCAGGTGGTGGAGGCAAAGGAGTGGGAGGAGAGTTGTATTGGGGTCTCCACCCCTGATGAAGTGCATTCCACTGAGGCTATGGCTGAGCATAGGGGTGAAATGGATGAGTAGCTGGTTGAGCATGATATTGAGATGGATACGACCAGGGAGGGGGTGTGGACCAGGAAGAATGAGCAGGGGGACCCCAAGAAGGCATGGAAGTGGCTTGGTTGCAATAAGTCTGGGATGTCCCTTGCATTCCCTCCTGGTAAGTTCTAGGTCGATGTGGCCTCCTTTGGTTCATCAAATAGAGTGGTTCAGTGGCTCCTTTGGCCCTCTGATATACAACTTTAAGTCCGGGCAAGGAAAGGCACTGATTCGTAGGATGGTATTCTTCACAGACAAAATACACTTCTAGGGAGTGCAATGGACATTTGTTCCTAGGATTCTTTCTAGTGCAACTAGGACAAAAGATGTCCAAAGCCCTCTCAGCTTCCTCTTGCTTCCTTTGGATCCGCAGGGTATCCAATTGCATGGCAAGAAACTGCCTCATATCACTCTTGAAATCTTCCAGCATATTTTCACATTCACCTTTTCCAACATAAAGGGATGAGTTGGAAGAAAAGGTATTGCTCCCAACATTTCTATTTTCAGCCATTTTCTCCAGAGGAATGTTTTCTTCTTCTTCTTCCCTTGAGGTTCTTCAAATATGTCTTGCTATCCACCTAAGGGTTATTTAATCACAACCATCGAAGAAGAGAGAAGGTTGGCTGTGTGAAGCAGTGGGGGTGTTTTCCAATCATTTTTCTGAATTATCTCTACTCCTAAAAGGCATGAAAGGAAATATTTTTGGTTGATTTTTGATTTTTTCTGCTTGTACATGAAAAACTAAAATAGATTTAACTACAACTAACTAAAATCTATCTTGTTGAAATGAAAATGCGGAATTGAAATGAAAGCAGGAAAGGACTAATCTATTTTGATGAAATGAAATTGCAGGAATGAAATGCTAATCTACGCTTGCAGAATTGAAATTGCAAAATTGAAATGCTAATCTATGCTTGTAGAAATGAAATTACGGAAATGAAATGCTAATCTATGAAAGCAGGAAATGTCTAATCTACTTTTGCGGAAATGAAATTGCAGAATGGAAATGAAACAATCTACTCTACACTTGCTGAAATAAACTACTTAGCAGAAGGTTGTAGTAGAAAATAGAAGAAAAGTAGCAATCACCAATACTCTGACGCTTCCCTGGCAATCGCGCCAAAAAGATGGTGGGCTTCAGTATTGCAGCAATAATGCTGCAACTCCTGGGGCTCCCTTCTTTACTTTTATCAACCCGGTAGTTTGTAACAAACATGGAAGCAACGGTGTTATATACACAAGTACTAGCTCTTGCCGCAGGTTGTCACTGGATCAGCTGGCATAATTCCGCTAGGAGCTTAAGCCAACTTCTATGAGCTCTGAGAAGAAACTTTTAACTATGATGGATGAAAGCTAACTCAAAGGAGGCTAGTCTACTTGCAGAAAGAAGATAAAAGTGGAAAAGGAATGCAAACCCTAGTAAACCCTAGTTTTATTGACTAATCCTACCAATGCAAGAAAAGATATGAAAGCAGTGAAAATGGATTCCATTGACTTCTAGAAATGTAAAATGCATGTAACTAAGCTACTCTTGCAGTGAAATCTGAAAAGGAACATCTTTTTGTATTTTTGAGTAATCTTGTAGAATTATTATGCATGTGCTTAACTGTTTTTACTGTGCAGAGGTTGTTTGATGGAAGGAAATGGTGACGGCACTTGCAGGAGGTTGGGAAGGTGAGAAGAGGGCCTAAGGGGTCCCTAACACCCTTCCAGAGAGCTTCACAGTGATTGGATCTCGAAAAACCGCTCTCGTGATCTTCTACAGGAAGTCTGCAGGGGTTCTACAAGATGTTCTACAGGATGTTCTGAAAGGAGATTTTGGAGGGTTGAAGGTGGAAGAAAGGGTGAGAAGTGGAGATGGAGGTTGGATGAGGGTGCGAAGAAGTCCAGAACCTGGCAAATGAAGCTGAGAAGTGACGAGGATGGTTGGATTTGTTCAAGGATGGATAGAGTAATGTTGCACAAAAATATGGGAATTAGGTCAAAGTGAGAAAATGTGGCAAACGAAGGGCAAGAATCTGAGTTAGGGGATGGAACAGGTTGCACTGATGGAGGAAGGGTAGGCAGGGAGGTATCACAGGTGTTCTGCACACTACTTCTTGAAACTGACCAAACAAAGACCATGCAAACCAAATATCTAGCTATTCTAACCTAATTTGACCTAGAAACCAGCAACCATGATGAACAGAAATTCATTGGTAGAAAATCATGTAAAATAACTTATGAAAACCAAGCAAGAATGGATCTAAGCATGTAATCACATCTGGTATCAACTTTTGCAACTGAGAAACTAACACTAGAAATTGCATGAAGAAGCAAGAACAATGTTTTTGTGGCAGCAAGGACACCTTGGTCTCAGCTCATGGTCCCGAGGAGGGAGAGGTGAGACCCAGGGTTTCTTGATGGCCTTTTTTGAAGATCTTTTCTGTTACCAACCTATCAAATTACTCTGAAACATGAAATCTTTTTCAATCATCAAAATTGACCTAGGTAACCAAGCAAGATTTTAATCTACTAACAGAAATTATTTTATGAATGCAACAAATACACATAAGAGTACACAAAGGAGGTATTGGCACTTGAGTTGAGCCCAACCCCAAGAGATATAGCCTCCTAAGAAAGATTAGAGCTGGTGCAAAGCTGGATTCATCTTTATTGATCAAGAAATAATAGTTACATCCCAAAAAATGTCTACAAGAAAAAGCTCGAAAATGTGATGAAATGTAGAGCTAACCTACTGACTAAAATCTAACTAACATCTGAATAAAAATTGATTAACTGAAATGAGGCCATTAGCGTTCTTATTTATACAAATTGAGGACCCCAACAATCCTCCTAAACTTTAGGAACTCAGCTGCCAAAACTTGCAGTTAACAGCAACTTTACTAGCCCTTGCTCAGCTGCCCTTGTGATAATTGATGTGGTGGCCCTTGAACTCCAAGCTACTGGTGGAGAATTCGAGGTAAGGGCTCATAAATGAAGGGGACACCCTCCTACAAATCCTCTCCCTTGTTCTTCCACGAATTTGGCTGCCAAGTGCTCATTAAAACCTTTGATCTTGTCTCAAAATTGACCAAAAATCTGCATAAACCACACATTAGACTTTTTGGAATAATGACTAACCTAATTCACTCTATTAGCATAAATATAATCAAAAGCATGCAATAAACTAATGAGAATGGTGGATTAAGTCGAATTAGGAGGCTAAATGAGCCCATATAATTACCCATTTCTGGGGCTCATCAACGACCCTCTGTTGAGTCTATACCTCGGATACCGAAAGGTTCCGCAAAGCGCTCGACTATTAACCCTAATGCTAGGGCAGGCCAGAACTACTCAATTGTAGAAGATCCGGCTCAAATTCCTTGTGTTATGTCTACTTTGGAGGTACTCGAGTCGTGTCCTTCTCAGAGAAGTGCTTTGCTTTCGACGATTGGGGCAGTGGATCCAAAAAATTATTTAGTGCTCACTTTTGATATGTTAAATGTCAAAAAGAGACTTCCTCACCATATGGATTTCTAGATAAAGTCAACTTACCGAAAAACCAATATTTTTGGACAGTTATAGATGAGGGAGCTTCCACATGCGTAATGTCTATGTCATGTTGGAAGGCCATTGGATCACCTTCAGTTGTTCCTTCACCGACTCTCTTAACAACATTTGATGGACATTCTCATAGGCTCATCAACGACCCTCTGTTGAGTCTATACCTCGGATACCGAAAGGTTCCGCAAAGCGCTCGACTATTAACCCTAATGCTAGGGCAGGCCAGAACTACTCAATTGTAGAAGATCCGGCTCAAATTCCTTGTGTTATGTCTACTTTGGAGGTACTCGAGTCGTGTCCTGCTCAGAGAAGTGCTTTGCTTTCGACGATTGGGGCAGTGGATCCAAAAAATTATTTAGTGCTCACTTTTGATATGTTAAATGTCAAAAAGAGACTTCCTCACCATATGGATTTCTAGATAAAGTCAACTTACCGAAAAACCAATATTTTTGGATAGTTATAGATGAGGGAGCTTCCACATGCGTAATGTCTATGTCATGTTGGAAGGCCATTGGATCACCTTCAGTTGTTCCTTCACCGACTCTCTTAACAACATTTGATGGACATTCTCATAGGCCACACAAAATTATCTCAGCCTTTCCTATATGTGTTGGAGGAAAGGTCATTAATATTGAGGTCAAAATCGTTGATTCCAACCTGGATTACAACCTCCTCTTAGGAAGGAATTGGATTTATGAGATGGATGCCATAGTTTCATCTTTATTCCGCATCCTCTGCTTTCCTCATGAGGGGAGAATTGTTGAAATTGATTAGTTATATTATTCTCCATGTGACTCTCATGCAACTTTGGATTCTACCATTCCAATGGTGGATAATCCCCGTCAACCTATAGAGAATTTAGGAGTTGGGATGTACTCTTCCTTGATGGGTATATTTGACCTTCCCCCTCCTATAGCTAGAATCAATGCAATTTCATCCTCCAAGGGGCCTTCACGGAAAGAGTTCTTTCGAACTCATTATTTTTCAGACCCTTCGACCTTACCTTCATCTACAACCACATTAGATGGAGGGCAAGTTGGTGGAATGGAATTTTCCATGTCTGCAGTAGAACTTAGCTATCAATCTATCGTTAACTCTACAGATAACCATCCCACTCCTTTCTCAGAGGAGGAGTTATATGGTGATGTGGCTCCAGCTTGAACCCTTGACTCCACTTCTACTCTGGATTGCTTAGATACAGTTCTACCATCTGAGGAAGAAATTCTAGAAGTAATGATGGGTGAAGATCGACCTTGGGAAGATTTACATCATCTTCATATTTTCTTCCTCCATTGCATGAAGTCAATTCTAGGTACTCCAATTTTCTTACTAGCGATGTTTGTACAATTTCAAACCCTTTGGCTCCAACACAATTATTTTCCGAAGGTAATATGTCGATTATCTCAAAAACTATATCTATAAACATCTCTAAGAATCCTGACATTATAGAAAATGTCTTCATTGGAGCCGATTGTTCCCCTGAAGAGATTCATATTTACACTGACCTCTTTAAAGAGTTTCGAGATGTGTTCACTTGGTCTTTTTAGTAAATGCCTGGTATTGAACCATCTATAGTCCAACATGAGATCAAGATGTACGAAAACGCAAAGCCTATTAGTCAGAAGCTTCGATTGGCCAATCCTCGAAAAGCAGCATTTATTAAATCTGAAGTTGAAAAGCTGCTTAAGGCAGGTTTCATATACCCCGTTCCTCTAACGGAGTGGGTTTCCAATCCAGTCCCGGTAGATAAAAAGCAGGGAACAATCCGAGTGTACATCAACTTTAGGGATTTGAATAAAGCTTGTCCAAAAGACAATTACCCCATGCCTTTTATTGATCAAATTGTTGATGAATGGGCGGGTAATGATTTTTTTTTGTTCATGGACGGATTCTCTAGTTATAATCAAATTTCTATCCGTCCAGAGGACCAGCATAAGACAACTTTTATTTGTCCTTGGGGCACGTTTGCATACAAAAAGATGCCTTTTGGTCTTAAAAATGCTAGAGCTACGTTTCAACAGTCCATGTCTTATGCTTTCTATGACATCAAACATGTCATCGAAGCATACTTGGATGATTTAACTGCTCGTTCTTGAAAGAGAATCAATAATCCTAGCCACCTTCAGTTAGTTTTTGAGAGATGTCGATTTTATAAAATCTGGTTGAATCTGAATAAGTGTGTTTTTGCGGTCACATATGGTCAGTTGTTAGGATTCATTGTATCAACTGAAGGGATTTGATTATATCCCTTCAAGGTTGAGGCAATAATTCAGTTGCCTCCCCTGTCTTCCATCCGTCAACTTCAAAGTCTCCAAGGAAAGGCAAATTCCTTGAGAAGATTTATAAAAAATTACACCAAGATTACCAAAGGATTTATGTGTTTGCTTAAGAAAGGAGTTCCATTTTTATGGGATGACTTTGTGCAATGATATTTTGATGCCTTGAAGAAGGCATTATTCTCTGCCCCATTGTTGAGTCCACTAGATTATGGCAAGGATTTCCTTTTGTATCTCGTGGCAGAAGAATCAACCATAGGTATGGTTCTGGTTCAGGAGGATGATGCTCTCACTGAGCATGTAATCTACTACTTGAGTCGAGGCTTATCAGGTCTTGAACTACACTATTCTCCTATTGAGAAATTGGCCTTAGCAACTGTCCATGCTGTCGAGCCGCTTCGTCATTATATTCTGCTATGAAAAATGTTTGTCTTAGCGGTTGTCAATCCTTTTCAGTTTGTCCTCAGTAGGTGAGTGATTGGGGGAAAATACAATTGATGGATTGTTATTTTGCAAGATTTTGATCTCGAGTTCTTGTCAGCCATGTCTAAGAAGTCATTGGTTTTTGCAGAATTAATTTCCGAGCTACCTTGTGAAGAAGACATTGTTTATGAGGAAAATTTCCCCGACAAACATTTATTCCTCATTTCTTCACAAGATCCCTGGTTTGGAGATATCATCATATCTCTTCAGACTTCAAAGTTCCTGCCTGCTTCCTCCAAGGATGAGACGTGAAAGTTACGTCACCTTACTAAAAACTATGTTATCATTGGTGATACATTATATCGCAGAGGAGTTGATTCAATCCTTAGGCGTTGCTTAACATTGGAAGAAGTGGAATCTATACTCAATGATTTCCATAGTGGAGCTTGTGGCGGTCATCTATCAGGGCTTGCAATAGCCCATAAAATTTTGCATGTTGGCTACTTTTGGCCTTCAATTTTCAAAGATTGTATTGAAGCGGTCAGACGTTGCCACCCTTATCAAATCTATACTTGGAAAATGCGCGCGCATGCAGCTCCACTTTTTTCGGTTATCACTATCGATCCATTTACGAAGTGGGGCATTGACTTTACTACTTGTAATCCATCGTCGGCGGTGAATCACAAGTACATCATAGTGGCCATAGACTACTTTACAAAGTGGGCTGAAGCCATGCCTACTTACAAAAATGATAGTGAAACAGTAGCCTTGTTTCTCTTCAATCAGATTATTTCACATTTTGGTATCTCGAGAGAGAATGTCACTGACCATGGCAGTCACTTCCCGAATAAAATGATGACCGAATTGGCTCTCAAGTTGGGATTCCGGTAGGAGCATTCATCTCCATATTATCCTTAGGCCAATGGGCAAGTCGAAGCCATGAATAAGTCCCTCAAGACTATCCTACAAAGGAAAATTGACAAAAATCACTCCAATTGGCACATCATGTTGTACCCAGCTCTCTGGGCATACTGAACCTCGGTGAAGACTACCATCGGTTTTACTCCTTTTCAATTAGTTTACAGGCTGGAATCTATTTTTCTTATCGAATGTGAAATTCCATCCCTTAAGCTAGCTGTAGAACTTCTTCCAAAGACGTCTAGTCTCGAAGAACGCCTCGTTCATTTGGAACATCTCGATGAGCAGCGCCAAGATGCCGCCATAATAAATGAGGCCCATAAGAAAAGGGTTAAAACTCAGTATGATAAAATTTTCTGCGCTCGAGTTTTTTCTGAAGGCAACCTTGTCTTAGTCTATGACCAAGATAAAGACGCCTTGGGGGTAGGCAAATTCAAGTCTATGTGGTATGGTCCCTTTATAGTAAAACACATTTTTGGAAAAGGGGCTTATGAATTAGTTGATTTTGAAGGGAACAAGTTGGACGAGCCCCGAAATGGGCTCTACCTTAAGAAGTATTTTGCTTAGGTTCCGGCCGAGCAATTAGTTGTTTGTATATATTGTATTTTTGTACATATTTGTCAAGCATTTTGTGATATCGACATTTTTTGATTTGCTTTGGTAGGTGTTGATGGATGACTTGATATGTTTTGGATTCGCCGATGGTGCTAGTAGGCACACTCGGAATCTTGCTTCCACAGCTTGGGTGATTTATTATCCATCTGGCCAGTTGATGGTGTCGAGGGGAGTATGTATTGGTCCTGCTTCAAATAACATTTCCGAATATACTGTCGTTATTAATTTACTATCCGAAGCAATTTATTATGGAATTCATTCGTTGGTAGTTTATCTTGACTCACAACTGGTAGTGTCAAAATTAAATAACATTTATCGAGTTCGTGATCCTTATTTATATCGCCATTTTTTTAGAGTGAGAGTGTTGCAATGATCATTTATTTATATTACATATGTTCACATTCCACGATCTGAGAATTCATTAGTAGATTCTATTGCTAATCAAGCATTAGATTGGCATATCAATCATTCATCAAATTAAACAAACATAAAAAATTTGGATCTGTATATATATCATAAAACTGCCTGTGTATAGATAAAGTGTTCAAAAAATAATATACAAAATTGGGACGAAATGCCCATAATCATGTCCAGTCTGTCTATCAACTCGGCTCAGGATGAGCAGCTAAAAAGTTAACTACTGCATTGGCTACACACCGAAGTATGCGGATCCAGTCCCGTGGTACTCCTACTATGCGGTGCTGCATCTCCTCAGGTAGATCCTCTATGGCTATCATCGGGTGAGTCAATCTCACCAAGTTTTTTTTGAATTTCATATAGGACTCTTTATGTCTTAGTTACTGCCTCTTCGGCACCTCTTCCGCGATGCTTGTGCCTCAGAAATCCATCTGGTCTCACTTAATCCACATCTGAAACATGGTCATTTTGTTAATATTTTGTCCCATCAAAAATATTTATAAATTCATTTCATATTTAAAAAAAGAAAAAAATCTTAAAAATTTACAAAAAAAACTTAAAAATTGTTACCTATGTCTCCCCATGCTGCGTTTGGTGGCAACACCAAGTCTAGATCGTCTCGGAAGTCCATACCAGTGTACGGGTAGTCATCGACTGCGATGATTTGTTGGTCCCACCAGGCGAAAAACTCATCATTGAAAGTCATCCTAGGCACGTCCCCACCTCTAAGGTGTTTCATCAAGTCAGCCCATCTACCCATCTGAGGATCTCACGGGCTACTAATGGAGATAGATACTTTGGGATGTAGCCCAGGTACCTTCTCGAAGAAGAAGGATCATAAGATAGTCCCATATCCAAAGCTCTTTGTCTGACCCTTCTAAATAGAGTTCAGTTGGCTCTTCATGTTGGTCAAAAGAGGTGTGCACTAGTCGAAAACCATGGTATGGCATTCCACTACTAGGCTCATGGAAACTCGTGAAGCCTGATGCAGTGAAGCTGATCCATTTACCCTCACAATGGTAAACAGTAGAATCCTCAGAGATAAACTATCCACGTGTTTGATTGGAATCTGACTTCCAATCTTTTCAAGGTGCCCAGGATAGTATATATGTACATAGTCTTCTACTAAAAGACTACTTCTTGTCCTACCAGTCGAATGCACAACCTTCCCTCTTTAGGAGAGACCTATAATAAATTAGATGTCTTCCACCTCAATCCGTAGAGGCATCTGATCTATCATGAAGGCATCATCCTCTACACTCCAGTAGTGGATTAGCAATTCGAGCAGGCACGTGTTAGCTTTCATGTTCGGAATTTTGAAGAATTTCAATAAGCCACAACCTCTCAATGCATCTAGTGCATTTTGGTCATTCATTACCTCATTGTCAATTGCGGTATGCTCTCTCTCTCTCTCTCCATGTGATGGTCATCATGAAAAAATTTGAGTTTTAACCGTTAGATTTTGTGTTTAAGTTTCAACTCGTGTGCACGTAGGTTCCCTTTACACACAGTCACGTGTAGGTCCATTGTATACGTGGGTTGATCACATCCAACCCGCGTGTACGTAGAGTTGGATTTTTTGGCATGAATTCCCACGGTCAAATCTTAATGAAAACTTCTAAAAACTATCACAAAACATTGCAAGCATGATTTGAGGGTTACCTGATAACTTTGATGCGATTTGAATGGTCCAATTCTTCAGAGGCAAGTTTTCTCCTTTTTGATCCACAACTCTTTTCCAAACAAAGATAATAATAAAAATGTGAGTCCAAAAGTCATTATATAGCTTTGAAATTGCAAAATATTTTTTCAAAACTTCATTTTCCGTCTCATGAATTTTTTGACTTGTGGGCTTGGATTGTCGAGAATGGATTTTTTTTTAGGATATTTTGGAGACTTCTTCAAGATTTTATTTCAGTCCCATGACCACTGACCCATCATGGCAGGTATTGTTCACTCACTGGCATATAGGTTAGGGAAAACCATTTTTTCCATTGCATCTTGCATACTAGCCTCCGTTCAACGATACATTAGCCATAGGGTCAACCCCATCATGTCTTGGTCAGCAAACCATTTTCACTCACCAATTTTTAAATCATGATGTGATGGTAAATCCATCCTTTACATGGGCATCTTAGTTAGAACCTCACTGACATTGGTTGCCCATGCTGTTATACTGAGTAGGCTCGGGAGTCCTCTTTAGTCCCGCCATGACTTGTGCGTTGAAGACACATTCTCCTTGCTTCTATGCTTATTTCTGGCCTTATACCCTAGAGGATCCTTTGTGTTGAGTTGTACTGCTGCATTGCATTTTGACTATTTGCACCTTTTGGCCTTGAGCCAGCTTCATTTGAACTCATGTTTAAGCCACTTATTTGACCATGTCTTCTACAAAATCAACCATGCAATCACTTATCTTCTGCAACTTGACACATCCTTTGACCTATGGAAGGAACATCTCTTTGAGTGTCCTTGACCAGTTTCGCCTCCCTGCATTGAGCATAGGATTGTTCCCATCCCAGGAACTAGATCATCTATTTCTCTGACACTCTTTCTTTCCACTGTACTATAGAATTCTTTTATTCTTTTTCTAGCTTAAAGAAAAAGAAAAAGAAATTATATATTACAAAAAGAGCGGGAATGGGACAACATTTCCATATATTGTTGGTAGCTAGAGTTAGTCATGTTGCCCTTGAACAAAGCACTCAAAAGAAAGTCTCTCCTTCATTTTGGGTGGGATTTAGTTTGACTTAGGTACACCTTAACCTTTTCATTGAGTTAGTTCTCCTCCGATTGGTTACCTCTTCAAATCATATGGAGAGTTCGCTCATGACCCTTGCATGCCGAACTTATACAAAGTTATCATATGCTGCCATATAGTCATCATTGAGTCGTGATTTTGTTCAAGGGAAGTAAGCCTGAGTTGGCCTCTCTGCAGTGTCTCTTGACCTATTTTTCAGTTGGCCATCCCTGGTTATCAGTGTCATGTTTTCATCACATCAGTTATATTGGTCCTTTGCTCATGCCAGTTTGAGAAGGTCTCCATTGACTTCTTGCTAGCGGGACTTGTCCTTATCGACGATGACATATTGCTCAGAGGGCAGGCCTAGAGACGCACCCTGACCCTATTTTCATTATTGATAGGTCACCTTGTGCTCAGCATTGATCAGTATCATGGGTCTTTGATTGAGTGGTTTCCCTTGTGTTCGACATTAGCTTTCATTATCACACATTGGGATTCGTGCAGTGCCTTGGTTTCCATTTGACCCTATTGGTGGATTCCTCGCCTCTGTGTTATCTTTCATTATTGGTTGGTTCAAAGGGTTTCTATCATGCGATAGCTACATCTTGTGTACACCAGAAACATGCTTCGATTGGGTTACTACATCTTTTTTGTCTGATTCCTTCCACATTATTGGCCTACAGGTTACACTCGTGCTAGATTGATGAAGGATGCCTTAATGCCTTCCTTCTAGCATATCTCTTCCTATCGACTACGGCTCATTTCTCTGGGACAAAGATCTAGAGTCCATTTGGCAGTACCTTGGGGTTTGCAGTCATCAGTGGCAGATTCCTTCGCTATCGACAGTGGGAAACCATCATTGTCCCCTGATTGATAGATTCTTCCAGGTGTTCGACTTCAGATCATTCAATTGCACTTGTTAGATTGTACTGGGTACCTTGACTTTCATTATCATTATCGATGAGTAGTCTCGCATTTGTTAACAATATACATCAATGACCGGTAATCAAATGATTTCTCACGTGGTCGACCTCAGATCATTTATTCCCATTGTGTAGAAATGTACCACAGTGATCGGTGAAGACCTCAGGTTGCATCAGCATGTTTTGGTTCACTTGTCAGTTGCTCCTATTACTGCTAGTTGATGCCATCCACCATATATGTTGCAGTTCTTCACAGTGACATCTTATATGCTAGCATCTGAGTTGTGATGTAGTATCATTTTATTCCATCATGTTCATTTGGTACTATTGGGATCAATTTTTTACATCAGTGATCAGCTTCATCTTTTAGCTTCATTGATCATCTTCTTATATGTGATATTCAGACCTGTACTTTTTTTATCACGATTAGATGATCCATTATGTACTTTCAGTTCTTTATACTTGTATACATAGTGGATCTGCTTGTACTTGATATGCAGACATGCTTTACTTTCTCTGAGCATGTGTATGCCGGCCTCAGACAACAATGTCTTTCTGATATCTTTTTGATGGCTTGGCAGGTTGAATTCTGGTGAAGTCCTTCTCAGTCTGAATAGGGTTATTTCCATATACTTAACACATTTCAGCCATCATGTACCCCTTCTAACCTCATATATTAGGGGGCATCAACACCATTTACCACCCTTGGTATTTATGATGCTTAGTTTATGGCCTAGGGAAACCCCTCCTTCCAGACTTGGTCCAAATATTTTAAAAACAGTGTTTTATTCCCTGTATGCTACTTTGCCCTAAGATAAAAGCATGTACACACGGGTTAGTCAATACCCAACCCACATATATGTGTTAAAACACTTAAAAAAATAAATATCTTTAATTATAGACGGAGTTCACGGTTTTTACCTACTGATTACCTCCTATTGCACGTGGCCCAACTGTTTCCCAAGTAAAAAACTAATTGGGAGGAGTATAAATAGACTTCTATGGGAAGGCCTTAAGGAGGAGAAGAGATAGATTTATTATATTGAGATTATCCCTGACTGAGTCTAAAGTATCCCTGCGCTTCAAGCACTTCCCCAAGTTTCAGGAAACCCTTGCTTCCTTGATTGTTGATATTCTCCCTCTTGTTTGAGATATCATGGTATTGGTTATGGAAGGAGGTTGTTGAATACTGGGACTGGACGGATCTGGAGGACGGTTATGCTTGGAGCCAGAAGAAGAAGACTCATGTGAATTATCTCCATGTTAGTTATAGCTTTCTACAATAAAAAGAAGCGTTGTCTTGTTCCTGAGATTAACTGTGTTTATGCATCAGATAGTGTTGTAATCCATATATGAATGTTATTTGGATGTATAACTAATCATTTTTTTATATGATACAAAGCTAATTTCATTAAAATGCTTTATTTATATGCTACTGTGTATGTTCGAATTGGTTGATTTGCAAATTCGAAGATCATCAAGAGTTGCAGAGGGTCTGAACCCTGCTAAAACTACCCAAACGAAGGACATCCGGGTATGGTCGCTATCGCATAGTTTGTTTATTTAAGCATTTTTTCCTGAGTTGCATAAGTGTTTCTTACTGTAGTTTTCTCTTGCTTTTTTGGGGTTCCAACCCAAAGCCCTAGGGTACTTATTCCCGTAACACCCCTTCAGTTGTGACTGCTTCCCCAATATCTACAGTTTCTGTTGGTGTCGAATCCAACAGTTCTTGGGTCTCCTTTGGTAATTTCTCAAACGTCAAACTCTCTATTAGAGCTTCAAAGAATTCCTGGTTCATACATGTCTGAGAGCTCAACAACTCAATGCTAAAAATGCTAAGTGTTCTTCATTGGGTAGCCACATGTAATTTATAGACCATTTTGAATTCAAATTGGACCGTTCCCCGCAAAATCGGTTCATTAATGCTAGATTAGCGGTATATTTTCAAGGATATCACCCATAAATTTTGTCCTAAATGCTAACCCCCACTCCATTTGGCCATTTTTCCATCATCAAATCATGAATAGTGACTTTAACGGTCACTTTCTAGTTGACCTACGTGGTTTTATCCCTGGTAACACAACCTTCTGCGCGCTCGTGTGGTCTCTGTGACATCTCCTCATTCACGGCAGTTCCTTCATCATGCAGTTCCCCAACCCAGGCAATGTATTTTATAGTCCCGTGCCTCCTTTTAGCTACCTGGAGTGCTAAGACTGTGCTTCCTTCATATAGTCACCTAGCTGGATCACCAGTGTATGGCTTCAATCGGCTACCATTCACTTTTCCTGGGAAGGGCTCCCCATTTAACTTAACCAACTAAACTGCTCCACCATCGGTAATCTCTTTGATGACATAGGGCCCCAGCCAGTGCATCCTAAATTTTCCTGGAAATTTATCAAACTTGTTGTCATATAGCAAAACCAGATCATTTACCTAGAAGGTGCACAGTTTAATGTGTTGATCATGCCATGCCTTTTCGCGCTCCTTTTGAACTTGTTGATGAAATCCAGCTAGAAATCGATCCTCTTCAAGCTCTGCTAGCTGCGTGAGCCTCTCTTCCACGCCATACACAAGTCTGAAAGGCGTTTTCCCCGTCAACTTCTTGCAAGTTGTTCTGTAGGCCCATAGCACTGTTGGTACACGCATATCCCAGTCACTTCTTTGAACATTGCAGATCTTTGTCAGTGCGTTCTCCAATATTTTATTGAATTCTTCCATCATTCCATTGGCCTGCAGGTGATAAGGCATGCTCTTCTGATGATACACATGAAATTCTTCCCTCAACATGCTGATTATTTCATTAAGGAAGTGCGTACCGCAATCGCTCATCAAGATCTTGGGACAACCAAATCTCGTCAATATGTATTCAAAAATAAACTTCACTATTGTCATGCTAGTACAGTACTTCACAGGCTACGCCTCTAACCTTCTGGTCAAGTACTCTATCGTGATGATGATGTACCGTGCATCTGTTTTCTTCCCCAGAGGCTAAATAGATCCCACAAAGTCAATTGCTCATTTCTCGAAAAATTGTAATGTCACCTGCGGTGTCAATGACAGTTCATCCCTTTGCGATCGCCTTCCAATCCTCTGACATTCGTCACAGGCCCTAAAATATGTTTTTGCGTTCTTATGCAGAGTTGTCCACTAGAATCCAGCACGTAGAACCTTCTACGTTGTTGCTTTTCCTGCATAATTTCCTCCTACAGCTCCTCCATGAGCCTCCGTGAGGATGCTACTCTACTCAAAGTCAGGTACATAGCGTCGCAATATTTCATCAGAACCCATTTTTTACAAATGTCCTACAATGACAGAAAAGTCTATTGCGCACACTACTAACTCCTTCTTCGACTAGCTTGTATACCCTTCTAGAGCAATCCTTGTTGTCAGGAATTGTATGATATCCTCAAAGTGACTGTCGGCGACATGTACCACAAAGAGCTGTGTGTTAGGCAGTCCTTCCTCCAAATTAGTGGGCTCCTCTCCCGTTTCGATGTGCAATAGATGATCGAGTCCTGCATTCAATATTCTATGCTTCACAATAACTTCAAAATCATACTCCTGAAATAATAACAACCACCTGCAGATCTTTCCTCCCATCACGGGCTTATTATCCAGGTATTTTAATGCAAAATGATTTGTATACATCTTGAAATTTCCACCCAGAAAATAGTGCCTGAACTTTTCGAGCACGTATACCATGGCTAGTCCTTCACGCTCTGTAGTGGAATAGTTCTTCTCAGGCTTGGATAGCTTCCTACTCGCGAATGTTATAGGATGGCCCAATTCCCCCTCGCTTGCCTATGTCAGAACGCTCCCCAGCATGATAGATGATGCATCCACATGCACATGAAATTCCTTCTTCCAGTCTAGAAAGACTAGGATCGGTGCAGTGACCATTTTCTCTTTTAGCACGTCCAAGCTCTTCTAGCATTCATCACTCCAACAGAACGTAGCATCCTTTTTCAACCACTTCTCCATGGGTGCGGTGACCTTCGCATAGCCCTTGATGAACTTCCTATAGTATCCAGTACGCCCCAAGGTCGTGCGCAACTGTTTCACATTCCTTGGCACCTCCAAGTTGATTATCACCACAATCTTCCCAGGGTCTACCATCAATCCCTATCTGCACACCACATGCCCTAGCAGGATCCCAAAAGGGACACAAAACATACACTTCTTCATATTGAACATGATCTGGTACTGATCTAAAAATGTGATCTTAGACTAATATTAAGGTATTGCAGACTCGTGCATGATTTTCCTATACTACTTAGTGCAACGGATCGAAAAGATTGCAAATAATATAAACAATGAAACAGTTAGAAAAACATAACAGATACATGCATAACACAGCAAATAATCAAGGAGTTCACCCAAAACTCTTCGGCTATGTCTGCTGGTCTAGATTTCAATGGTGACCTCTCTATTATGTCTTCAAGAGCGGATTTTTTACAAATGTGAGCTCAAATTGAGTCTCAACACAATCGGAATAAAACAACAGGGCTTTACTTGGATCCCCCAAGTCTTTTTTTGAGTACAAAAACTCTCCCTCTCATTCTCGGTCTTTGTTTTCTCTCTATCTTAGCACTGCCTACCTCTGTCTCTGTCATTCAGTGGCTTTTAAGCCAATCGGCACTTGTCTGTTCATTTTCCCTTTCGGGCTTTCTGGCTTCCAATCTCTATCCATTCAAATCCCCTCTGAGCGTTAACCAGTCATGGTGTAAAGTGTTCAAGTATGGCGGCCACCTGTTTTGTAACATAAGGGATGTAGGTTTTAACCTCGTACAAAAATAACCTGCATATGAATTCTAAAACACGGAAAATTAAACAATGCAAGAGCATAACACATAAAACACATATACACAGAGATTTTCCCACTGGATCCCAAAATCGGGACTGCCAGCTTGATTTTTCATTATGTTCCTTTCAATGTTACAATACATATTTATACATGCCGAATCATCCAATACCATGGACCAAAAAACCATCGCGTCCAATAACATGGACCAAAGACCATTGCGTCCAAAAACATGTGTGAAAATCATGCACAAAACCATAGGTGGGTCCGCCCATCCTAACATAGGGTCTAAAACCAAAATTTTCTGGGGCGCTGCCCTAGACCCCATAAAGTGGGGTTATGGGTGCCCCTCAAACCCCCTATTAACTACGTGGAAAGAATATAACACAACCCAACATTCTCCCACTTGTTGTTTTCTTTCCACAGGGGGCCACAAGAGAGCTTAGTCATTTTTCCAGCCCTGAAATGCCCATTGTCTCTCTACACCAAGAGAACTTCTCAGAGCTCACAGATTTTGTTAATGCATCTACAATATTCTTCAAAATGTCCACCTTTACTAGCAAAACCTTTTTGTATTCTATCATATCCCTCACAAAGTGATACTGAACATCAATGTGCTTTGTCTTTGAATGATATGCGGGGTTCTTTGCCAAGAAAATTGCACTTTGGCTATCACAATCTATCCTTATAGCTTCCTATACTAACCCCATACTTGAACACAATCTCTACAACCAAACTGCTTCCTTACTTGCATGAGTGGCTACCATGTATTCTGCCTCTGTAGTTGACAATGCCACTACAAATTGTTTCTTTCTCATCCAACTGACTGCACCTCCAAATAGGTTAAACACATACCCACTTGTAGATCTTCTCTGATCCATATCTGCAACCCAGTCTGCATCAACAAAGCCATGAATATCCAAAACTCTATCCAATCCTAGTCTTCCTTGGTAGCACAAACCATAATCACTAGTGCCACGCAAATACCTGAAAACCTGCTTCACTGTTGTCCAGTGCTCCTTCCCTGGTTTTGACATAAACCTGCTCAATACTCCCACTGCATGTGTAATGTCTGGTCTAGAATAGACCATTGCATACATCAGGTTACCGACTACACTTGCATATGGAACACGGGACATGTCCTCTTCCTCTTCTTGTGTCTTGGGAAACTGTTCAGCAGATAACCTCACACCTACAAGAATAGGAACCTTCACCGGTTTACTATCCTGCATATTAAACCTCTGCAATATTGTCTTGACTTACTTCCTCTGGTTTAACCATAGCTTCCTCTTTGCCCGATCTCTTTTAATTTCCGTGCCCAAAATATAGTTTGCAGCACCAAGATATTTCATGTCGAATTTGGACGACAATTGGGTCTTCAAATCCTAGATAACTTCTTTGTCATTTCCAACCAACAACATATCATCCACATACAAGACCAGATAAATAACACGGTCACCAATTAATTTAAAATACACATAGTGATCTGCTTTGCTTCTGGTGAAGCCAAGCCCCCGTATAAATGTATCAAATTTCTGATACCACATCCTTGGTGACTGTTTTAACCCATATAGATACTTCTTTAACTTACATACCAGTTCTTTCTTACCCTTCACCGCAAAGCCTTCAGGTTGCTTCATGTAGATCTCCTCTTCCAGATCCCCGTGAAGAAATGTTGTCTTCACATCCATCTGTTCTACCTCAAAATAAAAAGCAGAAACAATAGATAAAAGTAATCTAATAGAAGTTACCTTGGAAACAAGAGAAAATATATCACCAAAATCAATTCCCGGCACCTAGGAATAACCTTTTGCTACCAATCGAGCTTTGTATTTCTCCACTTTTCCTTCTGCATTTGTCTTCTTTTTGAACACCCATTTGTTGCCAATGGGTTTCCTCCCAGCCGGCAACTCCACCAGATCCCAAGCCTCATTTTTGTGCAAAGATGCCATTTCATCAACCATGGCCTCTTTCCGGAGTTTTTCATCCTCTGAATCTACTGCTTCCTTCACAGTTCTAGGATCATCATCAGTAATAGATAAAGAAAAATTTGAACAAAAAGAAGATGGACTATACCTTTCAGGCTACCTTCTTTCTCAAACTGATCTTCTCACAACCAGAGTTTGTGGCTCTTCATCTTCTGATTCCTCCTCTGTTGTAGAGTCTGATTCTACCTCCTTTAGCTCAAACTCTATCTTCTCAGGTTCCTTTCGTTGGACTTCATGTTTAAGAACATCTTTCACCTCTCTGAACACCATGTCTCGGCTGTACACAACCTCCGGTGTGATTGGGTTCCAAAGCTTATAACCCTTTAAACCATCCTTATACCCAATAAAGATGCACTTTTCAGATTTACTATCCAACTTTGTTCTTTTCTCCTTCGGAACATGTACATATGCATCACATCCAAATACCCTCAGATGTGAAAGAGAGGGTTTCTTACTAGTCCATACCTCTTGTGGAGTCTTATCCTCCAACGCTGATGAAGGTGACCTATTGACCAGGTAACATGCAGTATCCACCACCTCTGCCCAGAATTCCTGTCCTAACCCGGCACCACTGAGCATGCTTCTTGCCCTTTCCATCAACGTCTTGTTCATTCTTTCTGCAACTCCATTTTGCTGAGGTGTCTATGGAGTAGTCTTCTGTTGTGCTATACCACACTTCTTGCAGAATTCTTCAAATTCCTTACTGCATAACTCTCCACCATTATCTGTCTTCAGCACCTTTATTTTCTTCTCTATCTGGTTTTCCACTAGAGCCTTAAATTCTTTAAACCTATCAAAGACTTCAGATTTCTTCTTAAGGAAATATATCCATGTATTCCTTGAGAAGTCATCTATAAATGATACATAGTACACAGACTTACCCAGTGATGGAACCTTCACAGGTCCAAACACATCACTGTGCACAAGCTCTAATATATGTTTCGCCCTCTTACCACCGGAGGGGAAACTCACCCGATTATGCTTCCCGTATACACAATTTTCACAGAAATCAAAATCCAGAGAGCTATTACACATACCTTCTACCATACCTTTACCGTGAAGTATTCGAAGGCCCTTCTCTACAATATGTCCAAGCCTTTGATGCCACAGCATGATATTTTCTTGATTCATGATCCGGATTAACCACAGTTCTTAGTTCATTCTGCCAACGTTTCAAACCCTAAAGGGGGTCCATCATCAGAAAAAAATAGAAAGAATGCACCTAAGTCAATCAACCATGCCTCATGATCTACATGCGTACTTGAAGAAGCCACGTACACATCCCCACCTTCATCTGAGGTGGTTTTCGCCTCTACAGAAGGAGCCTCATCAGATCCCTTTCCTTTGTTAGGAGCTTTAGATTTACAATCCCTTTTGTAGTGGCCTTCCTTTCCGCATTTCCAACACACCACCTTTACAGGATTTCCTGGAGATTTAGATCTCCCTCTAGATTTAGATCTCCCACTCGATGACTTATTTTTGTTTATGTTCTGGGACCGTCCTCGTACAGACAAGGCATCACCATTTTGGCTCTCCATATTTTTCCGTCTCATCTCCTCTATCAACAAGGCTAAGATTATTTCATCAAACTGCAAGGTAGTTGCATTATTACCTATTGCAATAACCAGACTATCCCATGAATCTGGTAGAGAACACAACAAACTGATACACTTATCTTCATCTGAAATTTTAATATCAACAGATGCTAACTGACTTACCACAGTATTAAATGCATTCAGATGCTCTGTCACCGAGTCTCCATATTTCATCCTCAGGTTATACAACTTTTTCCATAGGAATAGTTTATTCACCAAAGACTTATATTGGTACAAAGTCCCTAACTTGTCCGACAAAACCTTTGTTGTAGCTTCCCCTGATACATTCAACAATACTACATCTGAGACACACAATCGTATTGTGCTCTTTGCCTTCCATTCCAACTTCTGCAATTCTTCATCGGACACTCCCGTTGGTTTAGTACCCGGATCTACCGTGATCCACTGATCTTTATCCACCAACAGATCCTCCATCTTGAGTTTCCACAACTCAAAACTCTAACCATTAAATTTCTCGATCTCTATCTTTCCACTGCTCGCCATCTTCTTTCACCACCAGAATCGATCTTGTAGATCTTCCACTAAACAGGGTCTACCACAGGCCCGAGCGAAACCCCTCAGCAACAAAGGCGTCCCCTTGAAGCTAAATCTGCTCTGATACCAAATGTAGGTTTTAGCCCCATACAGAAATTACCTGCATACGAATTCTAAAACACAAAAAATAAACAATGCAAGAGCATAACACATAAAACACATATACACAGAGATTTTCCCACTGGATCCCAAAACCGGGACTACCAGCTTGATTTTTCATTATGTTCCTTTCAATGTTACAATACATATTTATACATGCTGAAGCATCCAATACCATGGAACGAAAAACTATCGTGTCCAATACCATGGACCGAAAACCATCGCGTCCAAAAACATGTGCGAAAATCATGCACAAAACCATAGGTGGGTCCGCCCATCCTAACATAGGGTCTAAAACCAAAATTTCCTGGGGCGCTGCCCCTGAAACCCCCTGTTAACTACGTGGAAAGAATATAACACAACCCAACAAGGGACTATCAGCGTGTTGAAATCCCAAAAATGTCGTTTCTCTGTTTACATAGAGAAATACACAAAAGACGTTGTAAAATCCACCACACTAGTGTTTATCAGACTTCAAATATTATCAATTCCACCGTATAATCCTTTCGGATCCGCCTTTTTTTGCTATTGCAAGTCCACCATTTTTCTATATGATTGTTGATCCAATGGTTGATATTAATTTCGGGCGGCTTATGCATACAGAGATTACCCGCCCGAAAAGGCAGTTTTCTCTCTCCAGTGCCAAGCCACGTGTCAGCGAGTGTATGGGATTCGGCAGAGCCCGTCCAATACCACTTACTGCCTAAGGCCCGCCTAAAATCCCGCTCATTATAGAACTTAAAATATATATCATTGCATGTATAAACCCTTTCGGGTCCGTTTTATCGCTCCGTTCGCATTTCCTTTGTTTTTCATTTATTTAACGAAAATGTGAATTTACATAGAAAAACCCTTTTCTTCCAGAACTCAAAATATATATATTTGCACCCATAAAATCCATTGGGTCCAGCTTTATCGCAAGTCGCATATGTATCGGCCCCGCTCCTCTGTATTGTCGCGATTTGATTTTGCAATGCAACATATCACAATCGCATATTGCATAGTCCTCAAGCCCCGGTAAATCCTTATGTGTGTGTATTGGCGATGCAATAGCATCAGTAGATCTGGACCATTGATCTGCGCGCTTGATCAACGGACCTCGTTTAATCACGCTGATTGCTATCGTGATTTCCCATAAGGTCACGCCCGACTAACTCTATCTACTACCGCCGATTGTGATATGCCGATCAGATCTGAACCGTTGATTGGCCAAATCCGATGGCTCCAGTGCGATGTTGCTTAAGCCTTCGTTTAACTCTATTTTTTCCATTTCTTCTTGTTTTTCCTTTGCGATAATGTTTTCCACCATTTTCTAATGTTTTCCCCTTGTGATATGTTTTAAGTATATGAAGACTTAGACGGTTTTAGGATCCATTTTGGATCATGCCTTCCCACAGAAAAAGATTTTAGACCACCAAAAGTTGGTTTTTAAGAATCGATCAAGTGAGGATACAACTTCCTCACTTTTCCATTCTCTATCCATTGTGCACTTCTTGGTTTTGAACCTTTGAGTCCGATTCTCAAGTACTCAACATCCCCTCTGCGCGTAGTTCTCACCTTTTTGTCTAGAATTGTGTCTTCCTGGAACTCATTGAGATATTTAGGCAACATAGCACCAATAGAAGGCAACTGACTTTTCTCTTTGGGATCTTCAATCAATGAAGGTTCAAAGAGTCTCAAGTTCTTTGCATTAACGACTGATAGATGTGCATATAAGCTGGTAAATCAAGGCGAAAGTCGTTTTCACCAATTTTCTCAAGTATCTTGAGAGGCCCATACCTTATTGGCTTCAACTTCTTACCTTCACCTTGCATTCTGTCTTTGCTGATGTACAGCCATACTTGATCACCAACTTAGAAACTATGCTCAATTCGATGCTTGTCATGCCTTGCCTTGTACTTGGCATGGCTTCTTTCCAGCTGTTCCTGCACTGCTTGGTGAATTTCTTGGATCTGTTCAATGAACTTTGTTGCTTTGTCCACATCATTGTGTCCATCAATTGTTATGTCTTTACCAAAGACAAAATCCAAGGGAGACTTTGGTGTAAAACCAAAACAAGTCTCAAAAGGAGATCTCTGAGTAGGAGAGTGCTTGACACGGTTGTAATCATGTTGCACATAACATAAATGTTCATCCCAAAGCTTGGGATGCTTGCTGCAATAGCCCCTCAACAACTGGATCACTGTCCTGTTGACCACCTCTGTTTGGCCATCTGTTTGTGGATGAAATGTTGTTCTCTTCTTCAATCTGGTGTCCATCAATTCCCACACACTTGACCAAAACTTCCCAACAAATCACGAATCTCGATCAGATACAATGGAAGTGGGTAACCCAAAATGAATCCATACATGCTAAAAGAACGGGTAACCCAAAATGAACCCATACATGCTAAAAGAACAACTTTGTTGTTTGTTTAGCTGTAATTTGCTTGCTACAATGTATTAAAATACACATTTTGTTGAACCTGTCCACAATAACATATAAATAATCATGACCTTTTCTAGATTTTGGCCATCCCCCAACAAAGTCCATGGAAACACTTTCCCAAGGACGAGAAGGAACTGGAAGCGGGGTGTACAAGCCTAATTTTCTATTACTAGGCTTTCTTTTAGCACACATGGTACACCCTTTAATATATCTAGAAACTCTTTCATGCATTCTTGGCCAATAACAGAACCTTTGCAACTATGCAACTGTTTTACTTACACCAAAATGACCTGATATAAGAGAAGTATGTGCTTCTCGGATTATGTTAACTCTTTCTGTTTGTGGAATGCATAACCTTCCCAAATGATACAAGAGTTGGTCGTTAACATAATAATCCAATTCTTCTACTTGTTTTCCATGACTTAAGGTTACATACACATCTTTAAAATCTACATCTTGGGCATATTGTTTAGTGTAGCTTTCATGCATTACTCAGTTATGCTTAAGTATAGTAGATCCATTTATGATTGATCTTGACAACATATCTGCAACCTTATTGTGTATGCCTTTCTTATATTTGATGACAAGATGAAATTGTTGTAGGAAACCCATCCACCTATAATGTCTTGGTTGTTGCAATTTAGTTTGTGAGTGCAAATATTGAAGTGGTTGATGATCTGTATGTATTATTGTTTCTTTGCGCATTAGGTAATGTTTCCACTTTTTCACACTCTCTACTAATGCATACAATTCTTTATCATATGTGGGATAATTAACTATTGCAGAAGTAAATGTCTCATAATGATAGCATATGATTTTACCGTGTTGCATTAACACTGCTCCAATGGCATAGTCACTGGCATCTATTTCAATCTCAAATGGTCGTTGAAGATCTGGCAATGCTAGTACTGGTGTTGTATGAATTTTTTCTTTCAAGGTGTCGAAGGCTTTCTGCTGTTTGCCTCCCCACTGAAACACCTTGTTCAGTCCTGTTAAAGCATGTAAGGGAGCTGCAATCAAGGAAAAGTTAGCAATAAACTTTCCCCAATTTTGTGCTGCTCCTAGGAAACTCCTAACTTCTGTAGCAGATTTGGGTTTAGGCCAGTTCACAATGACTTCAACCTTAGAGGGATCTATCTTCAATTCACCACCCCCTACAATATGACCAAAATAATTTAAATACATTTTGCCAAATTCACATTTTGATAACTTCACATAGAGATTTTCTCTTTTCGAAACATCTAAAGTCTACTTTACATGCTTCAAATGTTCTTCCCATGTTTTACTAAAAACAAGAACTTCATCTAAATATACAATTACAAAATCATCAATAAAAGGTCGGAGTACATCATTCATAACTCTCATGAAAGTGGAAGGAGCATTAGTTAAGCCAAAGGGCATAACCAGCCATTCATACAGCCCTTGCTTTGTCTTGAAAGCAGTCTTCCATACATCTTGTTCAGCAACTCTGACCTAATGATAGCTGTTACACAGTAATTTCTCACTGCCTTCCTGTCAGTCACCCTGCTGTGCCCAGATTTCACAATCACTAAGTTCTTGCTCCCTGAACTGGTTAAAAACCCATTTTTCCAAAGTTTTGTTCATCAGCGCGTCTGTTCCTAAAATAACCGCGATGACAGGCACTCTATAATGTATTCTGTGCGCTGCCAGCGCGGAAGAACATCACTTTTCCGCGATGGCCCACAACGCGCCTTTGCCGTGTGCTTCCGCGCTGACATGACTGTCTCAGTTATTGAGACGCGCCGACAGCGCGGCAGTCTCCTTATAATCCACGCTGATCCAGTTTGGGCGAATTTGTTCAAACAACCAGCCTTCCAGATCACTCCAGGCTTGGTTGTTAGCTTTGTGAATGTCGACTTCCTTCTATGGCATGTCTGTTCGACCCTTTCCAACAACTCCCCTTGAAGATAAGCTCATCCTTCCACCTTTTTAGGAGACTCCTTCTCCTATATAAACTCTCACCATTTCCATGAGCAGCTAGTTAGACTTAGCTTGGAATAGCTTGGATTGTACAGAGCTTGTAGTGCTCAGATTGCTGCTATAGGTTTGGTGTGCTAGGTGTGGAAGTGATTGATTGCTTAGGGAAGGTTGTTTTGTGCCATTTGTGTGAGAGAGAGAGTTGTTTGTCTTGGGAGAATCATCCTCAAAGGTGAATGCTTGAGATACATGCTGACTGGCCCCTCCTGAGAAGGTTACCGACGTCAGAACATTTGGTTGTACTCTTCTCTATTCTGATTAATAATAGATGACTGCTATTATTGTTCCATTCTCATTTGTCTATGCAATGGTTAAATGTGAATTACATCTTTTCTGACTGATGTATGGTTGCTTTTACTAGATTTCACGCTTGTGTTTGCTTTCTCTTCGTGTGTGCAGGTATCTATTCGAGGAGATCGCGGAGGATTGTGACCAGCTAAAGCAAAGGAGCGAAGGCAACATCTCTTCGTCAAACGACAACGCAGGAATCCAAGTAGGTGCTCTTTACCTCTTGTTTAATTGTAATTAGGAACATGCATAGCAGCATTGTGTGATTGTTGCTAGACCCCTGCTGGGCTAGTAGGGATCGCCTCTATCCGTAGAGGGGATTTACCTCTCCAACAATTTGGCGACTCCGCTGGGGATCAACCTTTTTGTCTCTTAAGTCCACTTTTGTGTTTGGCTTTGATTGACCTCTTTTCGAGTTTTTGGGATTGTCTCTGTTGCTTATGAACTTTCTGGGTGTTTCTGGGAAGCATCTTTATTGTTAAAAAGCTCCTGCCCTTGGTTTGGGAAGTTTTTATTTTGGCTTTCCTTGTTTTTTGCTCTCAGCGCGTTTTAATTCCGAACAGTCGCGCTGACATCGCGACCCTGTTCTTTGGTTTTCTTTCCATCGCGCCTGTACGTCTAACAGTCGCGCTGACCTCGTTTTCAAGGGCAGCGCGCTTTATTCGTGTCCTTCCGCGCTGGCATCGCGCCCCCGCTTCTTTGTGGTTTCTGTCATCGCGTCTGTGTGTTTTATTTCCGCGCTGACCTCGTTTTTCTGAGACAGCGCGCTTTATCCCTGTTCTTCCGCGCTGACGTCGCAAAGTTGCTACAGGCCTCCCCTTGTCAGCGCCGAGTTGCTGAAGGCTACCCGCGCTGAGCCTGTAAAATTCATTTTTGACCAAATTGGCCTCCTGAACCTCTTGCTGTGACTTTCCCTTCTTCTCTCCACCTGTCTGATGACTTGTTTTTCACTGTCTGAACTCTGAACTGCTTGATTACGGAGCTTGGTTCCATAAAGTTTCGTTTTTGCTCAGTTTTTTTTTTTAAGTTTGCAAATACCTTCCCTTTTGCTTTCGCTGCTTGGTTCGTGTTTCCATCATTACTCTTGCAATTGCCGGATTGGGTTGAGTCTCTAATCGACTGGTTGTGGCTCTCGTCCTTCGGGTGTTCGCTTTTCTCTATTGATTTCGCACTCTAGCCCTAGGACATCTAGAGGCCGTGTGTGTGTCAAGCCTGCCGTAGGAATCTTGCCTGCTTGTTTGACCAGTTGATTTCAGATTTGTTTTCGCACTCGTTCAGTGATTGTTGGAGTGTTTTGGTTTGTGTTTCCGAGTGGTTTCTTGTCGCTTCCTCCTTGCTTGCAGTCCTTGCTTGTTTTGCAAGAGCTTAGATCACATAGCTCGTGCGGAATTTTGTTTTCCTTTGATTTGGAAGTTTCGGTTGAGTGTTTTGGGAACTTTGTGTGCTTTCATTAAGTAGTTTACTTGGTGTTCCGGTTCCTCCAAATTCATTTAGGTGCTTTGTGTCATTGAAAAGAAATCAAACTAGTAACTTCGCCTTAAAAATCGAAAAGGAAAAAGAACATTTTGTTGGTTTGCATCTTCAAAAGAAAAATTTCCTTTCCTCGCTTTAGCTGCATTAAGTTGCTTGTTTGCTTGTACTCGTTTTGTTTGATTAAAATCCCTTGCCCTCTCATAGCTAGAATTCATCGAACAAAATGAAATTCTTTGGCATATAGATTGCATCTAGGTAATTGTGAGCGAACATACGATAGAGCTTGAAATCGAAACTTAAACTCAAGATCAACTGTAAAATGAACCAAATGAATCTAAAAACGCATTGGAACTAAACGCAAATATCTAGAGGTCTAGGTTAGAGACGTGTTCCGGCGTCTTTAAACATAGTCACTGTTGTTTCACATTAGGTTGGGTGATTCCTCCTTCTGTGACTCGATAGTGGTCTAACACGGACTGCGCTCCCACGTACCGTCGCGTATATAGGGAGACCCCACTAGGCTCTTATCCTTTATCCTTAGGAAGCCGAGTCGGCTGCCCTACGATTCGCAATGCAGTGAACACAGCATTCACGAAGATTGACCACCCGTACCCTAAAAAGTATTCTGTGGTTTTGCGAAAAGTTTGGCACACCCTCTACCTAGAATTCCAGAGCAGTCGCTTTTGATCCTTTTCGGACTCCCTAAACGAAAAGGTACCTGTGAGCATCTTGTCACTTCGTGCTCATTAAAAATTCGAAGGAGACTGGAGTCATCTTTTCGTCCTTTTCTCGACTCCTGAAACATGAAAAGGTCAAGTTTGGTTCTTGTGTTTTAAAATTAATTTGGCCACGATAACATCACCTATTTTAGATCTTGTGTGCGATAGTTTTGAGTAGGGTTTTATCGTTAGTTTCCTTTAGGTTTTCTAAGGGGTCTGGTCATCCTGGCTGACCCATCAACTCCCGGTCTAAGTGATCAAGGTTCTCCATCCTCTGTTGCCCCAGAGGTACCAGTTGTAAGCGGTACTCTTCCCATTGTTCCGAGTATCCAGCCTATCAACGTACGTGCCCCAGGCGACGAAGATTACATAGAGGATTGGAATCCCATCTGGGAGCCTGATTATACCCCCCGTACCCCTCGTACCCCTCTCGGTATGTCGTCTCCAATGTCTTCTTCCCACATGGATGAGACAGCTTCCAGCACTGGTGAGACACCCGTGGTCACAGACATCGAGACCCCGATCCCGGCTTCCTCTCCCCTCCCTCCACGATATCAATCAGTGAGGGATAGGTATGCCGCTAGAACGACTTCTACAACTATATGGGATCCTAATCTTGTTGCCTCCACCGGGCCTTTTGTTTCGCAGCCCCTTAGTACACCCCTTACGATAGGGCTTAACACGCCCGTCACCTCAGTTCCCACTCAACCTACTGTCTGTGTAGCACGTTCGACTCTGGTCGTCCGTGCTGTACCGGTTTCCTCGTCTGAAAACCCTCAAGCTAGTTCCTTTGTTGGTGGAATTCCAGGATCAGGACCGTATGATGCTTTTGGGGAACCCATAACGGACCCGGATTACGAAGGTCCCTTCTTTTTCTATGATGAAAACGGTGAGTTCCTTGAGAGCATCTCAGGCCTCCCTCATCGCCCTTTCGAAGAAAACGAGGAACCCTTGAATGTCACGTACGATCACGCTACTCATATGTTCAAAGGGAACCGGGATCCTCCCAGGCAGCCCATAGGACCACCCAATTCAGGCCAGCCATTCTACGTGCAAACCCCTCAGGGGCAACCACTATATGGCCCGCCTGACCCAGGACAATCTGGGGGCCCACAAGGTCAACCTTACCAGGAACAACCCATGGGCATTGGAGGTCCGCCATATCCATATCAAAATCAACCTACTGGACAACCAGAGCAACCGTCTTTTCAACAAGGCCAGCTCGGTTTCCAGCAAGGGTACCCCTCCGGACAAACTGGCTCAGTTTACAATCCTCCAAATCAACCAGTGGTCCAGCAAGGGTATCCTCTTGGGCAGGGTGGACAACCCTATGTTCAACAGGGCCAACCTACCGCCCAGTCTGGTCAATTCCCTGGGCAGGGTGGACAACCCTATGTTCAACAGGGCCAACCTACCCCTCAAATCACTCATCCTTCTGGGCAAGGGGGGCAACCTGCTATACAGCAAGGCCAACCCTCTGCTCAGCCCATACACCAAGGAGGGCAGCCTGCCGTACAGCAAGCCCAGCCCTCTTCTCAATCTGGTCATGCTGGGGGGCAAACGGGCCAACCGTCTATACAGCCAAACCAACCCGTTGTCCACCCTCATCGTCAACCTGGTCAAGCTGGCCAACCTCGTCGTCAACCAGCTATCCAGCCAATTCGACCATCCGTTCCGCAAAGACAACCCTTGGTGGCACATGGACAACCTGGTGCCCAGCAGGGCTACCCTGCTGGCCAACCAGGTCCATCTCGAATCCGACCAAGTCAACCTTCGGGACATATGGCTCAACCCCAGCCGGTTCAAGGACATTACTCTGGGCCTCAAACTCAAACAGGTTATCAACCCTCCTACCAAACGCAGCCTGCCTATCAGGCTCCGTATGGGACCCAGCAGTCATCTGGCTACCAGCAGCCCCAGGGGCAAAATCAATATGCTCCTTATCAAAACTATCAGCAACCACAGGTCACTCCCTATCAAAATTATCAATATGGTCAACCTGTCGGGCAAGCTGCTAATACATGGGGAACTGGGGGGCAGACACAGGGACAGCCGTCCACATATGGCCAAAATCCATACGGACAAAACTCCTACGGACAAACTCCCTATGGACCAGGTCCATCGGGACAAAATTCCTACGCGCCAGGTCCTTTCGGGCCGGGCCCGTCCGGACAAAGTTCGTGGGGGCAACCCCAATCTGGGTGGAACCCTAATGTCGCCTCGAATCCGCAGCCACAGATGTCCTTCAACCCGCAGCTACCATTTTTGGCAACGTTGGAACTACCTGATGTGTCCAAGTTAACAAACGACCCTATTTTGCATAACCCATATTGGCCACCGGTTCCAACCAAAATACCAGGTGACTGTCCAAAGTTCGACGGCAAAGCCGGAGAGGATCCTCAGGCTCATGTAATGACTTATCACCTTTGGTGCTCATCTAATTCATGGCTTGATGATTCTATCCGACTTCGCCTCTTCCAGAGGACTCTCACCAGTTCTGCTGCTAAATGGTACATCGAACTCAATCGCGGCATGTTTTCAAATTTTAACTCGTTGGCTATGGCCTTTTTAACTCATTTTCAGTTACCCATTCGGTACGAGACTGGGACCCATCTGCTCACGTCTCTAAAACAGGATACAGCAACGCACATCTCCGATCATATACATGAATGGAGAAGGCGTCGTCGCTTGATTAAATTTTGGATTCCTGATCAACTCCTGACCGACTGGTTTACCACGTCCTTTGTCCCTAAAATTGCCAAGGATATCGCAATGGGGGCGTGCGTAACTGAGGAGCAAGCAATCGCGCGAGCTCAATACCTGGACTTAGTGTACTCTCAGTCAGGTACTTTGTATGAGTATTTGCCAGATTCACCGAGGCCCTGACAACCCAAAGCTCCACCAAAGCCTTCTCTTGATGGAGTCATCGGTTCCGTAAATTCATCATCTAAGAAATCGACCGCGAACTCTGGGAAGCAGAAACAAAACGCCTCTAATGAGAATGCTTCTCAGAGCCAATCTATTCCTGGGAATACCTCCGAGGTAAATGCCGTTCAGTCCACCGCGGCAGACAAATCCTCGAAAGGCAAAAAGAAAGGAAAGGCCAAAGAAAAATCCGGACAGCCCAAGCAGAACCCTCCTAAACCTCCCTCCGAGGAAGGAGCCAAACGGAAGCCTAAGTATCCTTGTCTCATTTGCGAGGAGGATCACTACACCAAGGATTGCCCCAGGTGGTCTGAGGTTAGTCGACTTTTGAAAGGTGCTCCAGGGTCCCCTACCATGCTTAAAGAGCCTTTCCCATCCCAGCAGACGCATCAGGTGGCAGATCCCTCTCAATCCTCTTCCTCATTCGGTTCTCAAGTGTTCATGGCTGGAACCATCCCCATCCATGTCACAACTCGAGCGAAAGATTATCCATCTTTAGCCGGCAAAGAGCCGGAGGTTCCCTCCAGCGCTCCTCCGTCCAGTTCTGGTCCCCTTCACATTGAATGGCCCAGCACCGAGACGATCCCCCGACCCCCTCCCAAAGGTGTACTCAGGAAGTCATCTTATAACCCCAATGCTCGTGCTGCCCAGCATTATAGCATTGTCGAGGACTTAGCTCAGGCTCCGTCTGCTATGTCCACATTAGAAGTCCTCCAGAGCTGCCCCTCCCAGAGGAAGTCCCTGCTATCAGCGATTGGTGGCATAGACCCGGCGGATTCGGATTTAATCTCTTTTGATCTCGAGGGTTTCACGCAGAGATTGCCTCACCAGGTGGCCTTCCTTATACAGGTTCTCATCAATGGCAAAATGATCCATCGTACAGTCATCGATGAAGGTGCCTCAACCTGCATCATGTCGGTTGCTTGTTGGAAGGCTATTGGTTCTCCTGCTCTGAGCCAGTCTCCTACCACCCTAGAGGCTTTCGATGGAAGAGAATCTCGCCCATATGGTATCCTCCCACGATTGCCTATCTCTTTAGAAGGGAAAACGGTAGAGGTCGAGGTGGAAGTCGTTGACGCTAATCTCACTTACAACCTCCTCCTTGGACGAAGTTGGACATATGCCATGCATGCCGTGGCTTCCTCCTTATTCCGTGTCGTTCGCTTCCCCCATCAAGGGAAAATCGTCACGGTGGACCAGCTGTCCTTTTTTGCTTCCTCTTCTGAAGGGAATGTGCCATTCGTAGAGCATACCTCCAAATCGCTAGTGAGTGTGGGTGCTGGATTATTTAAAGATCTGATGGGAGTCTTTCCCCTCCCACCTCTAAATCTCGCCTCCGTTAACATGATCACAGTACGTTCTGATCCATGGGTTCTCCCTCCCTTGAATCAGGAAGACTCTTGGGGCGAGATGATGCCGTTGAGTCCCGCCGAGCTCAACTACATCGAGATAGTCGCTGCATCGGCTCCACCTCCTGAACCTGCTTTTCCAAGCGGCGTTCCTGATTCATATGACCACTTCCCTTGGTTGGGAGGAGAGGCCACTTCGGATCCCCTGAAGGAATCATTTCCCTCCGACGAGGCTATCATTGAGACGATGTCTCCCGAGGAGCTTCCTTGGTCAGATTACCACCATCGCTCTTCGTTTCTCCCTCCTCATTCGGAAATGGCCACATGTCTCGAGCAGTTTGCTTCATGTGTCCCATCTATCCCTCTCCAAACGCCTGTTCATTTGTATCAAGTGTCTTCGGAAGGAAACATGGGTAACATTACGCAAACTCTGGCCATCGACATCTCTGTCAAAACAGGGGTTGTCGAAAATATTTATATTGGAGTCACATGCACTCCTGAGGAAATTCAACTTTACACCGATTTATTTCGTGAATTTCGTGACATTTTCGCATGGTCTTACGAGGAAATGCCTGGCATTGACCCCAGTATCGTGGAGCATGAAATCCCTACTTATCCTGGCGCTAAGCCTGTCCGTCAGCGTTTACACCCAGTGCACCCTCGAAAGGCTGCAGCCATCAAGGCCGAAATTGAAAAACTCCTTCGAGCTGGTTTCATCTATGCCATTCCTCTCACGGAATGGGTATCTAATATAGTCCCTGTGAACAAAAAACAGGGTACTATTCGGGTTTGTGTTGACTATCGCGACATCAATCGCGCCTGTCCAAAAGATAACTTTCCTACGCCTTTTATTGATCAGCTTATCGACGATTGCGCAAGAAGCGAAATGTATTCATTTATGGACGGCTTCTCTGGTTACAACCAGATCAACATAGCCCCCGCAGACCAGCACAAGACTGTTTTCATTTGTCCTTGGGGCACCTTCGCTTACAAGAAGCTACCTTTCGGTCTCAAAAATGCCGGTGCCAGTTTCCAGCGTGCGATGTCGTATGCTTTCCATGATATCCGACACATCATACATCCTTACCTGGATGACCTACCGGCTCATTCATCTAAACACCAAGACCATCCATCTCATTTACGCGAAATCTTTCTCCGCTGTCGACACTACCGTATCCGACTCAATCCGCATAAGTGTGTCTTCTGTGTAGAATCTGGCCGACTGCACGGGTTTATCGTCTCCCGGGAAGGTATCCGTCTGGATCCCCTTAAGGTCGAGGCCATTTTGAATCTTCCTCCCCCTGCCTCTCTACAGCAGTTACAGAGCTTGCAGGGGAAAGCCAATTTTCTCAGACGATTCATCCCAAATTATGCCGAGGTGGCTAAGGGATTCACGCGATTATTGAAGCGAGACACGCCCTTTCGCTGGGACGCTATCGCTCAGCAATCTTTTGAGCGTCTTAAAGACCTCCTGGTCTCAGCTCCGCTCTTAAGACCTCCAAATTACCACCGTGACTACACCCTTTATTTGGCCGCCGCCGATACCACCATCGGCATGGTTTTAGTGCAAGACGACAATGATGGCACCGAGCATGTTGTATATTACCTTAGCCACAACCTTCTGGATACGGAAACTCGCTATGCATACGTCAAAAAGTTGGCATTGGCAGCTGTCTGTGCCGTCCAACGTTTCCGTCATTACATCCTGTTGCGCACGACGACCGTGATCTCTGATTGCAACCCCATGACCTATATTTTGTCACGTCAGTTGCTGGGGGGCAAATACTCGAAGTGGATCGTAATCCTCCAAGAGTTTGACTTGGAATTCACTGCGGCCAAGTCTAAGAAATCACTGGTCTTCGCCGAACTGCTCTGCTCCTTACCATCTCAGTCGACACCATCTCGTTCAGAGGAACATATTCCGGATGAAACGCTATTTCTCATCAGCACTCTCGACCCGTGGTACGGGGACATTATCGTATATTTACAAACGTCTTCGTTTCGTCCCAACACATCGAAAGATGCTCGACGACGAATCCGTCACCAAGCTCAACCATACCGCATTTTGGGAGATACCCTGTACCGCCTCGGCGTCGATTCTGTTCTTCACCGATGCTTAACCCTTGAGGAGGCTGAACGAGTCTTAAATGACTGCCACTCCGGCGCTTGTGGCGGCCATATGTCCGGATATGCTACCGCTCAGAAGATCCTCCGCGCTGGCTATTTCTGGCCTTCTATCTTCAAGGATTGCATCCTTGCTATACGTGCATGTCACGAATGCCAGGTTTACCACCGAAAGATGCGTGCACCTGTTGCACCACTACACCCTGTCGTAACCGTAGGTCCATTTGCAAAATGGGGCATCGATTATACGTCCTGTAACCCTCGTTCGGCCGGGGGGCATGGGTACATTATTGTTGCTGTGGATTATTTCACCAAGTGGGCCGAAGCGATGCCTACATTAAACAAAGACGGTCATACAGCGGCGCAGTTTGTATTCAACCATATTATCACTCGTTTCGGAGTCCCTCAGGCTATTGTTACAGATCACGGAAAGCATTTCCGAAATCACATGATGACGGAATTAACGACCCAGCTAGGCTTGCGCCAAGATAGTTCGTCACCGTACTATCCTCAATCGAACGGTCAAGTCGAAGCCGTGAACAAAGTTTTGATCACCATGCTTCAACGCACCGTCAATACACACAAGTCAAACTGGCATCTTATGCTTTTCCCAGCCTTGTGGGCCTACCGGACTTCTGTGAAGGATGCCACCGGTTTCACCCCGTTTCAACTGGTCTATGGACTGGAGGCTACCCTTCCCGTCGAATGCGAGATTCCTTCATTGAAATTAGCTGTCGAGTTGCTTCCCAACACCACTCCGGTGGAGGAACGGCTTCTTTACCTAGAACGGTTAGACGAGACTCGTCGTTTGGCTTCTCTGGCTATCGAAGCACAGAAGAAAAGAGTCAAGGCTCATTTCTACTAGAACATTCATCCTCGTTCCTTTGTTGAGGGAGACTTAGTACTGCTCTACGATCAAGCTAAGGATAAGCTGGGGGCAGGAAAACTCGAATCCATGTGGTTAGGCCCCTACATCGTGAAAAGAGTTTTACAAAAGGGCGCATATGAGTTGATTGACTATGAAGGAAATCCTCTTGACAAGCCCCGCAACGGGCTGTATCTGAAGAAATACTATGCATAGCTTCGCACATTCACTTTGTATATACGTGTGTTTTGTGTTTTTCATGCATGAGTTTCGTTTTGCTTTAGTATAAAGGCATGTCCTGCCCCTTATTATGCTCTCTTTTTCCTGTGCATATGTCTAGTGCACCTTATGTTGGTTTCGCTGATGGTGCCTGTCGTAGCACTTGTAATTTGTCTTCGGCAGCGTGGGTGATCTACGATCCTCACGGAGAGTTGCTAGACCTTCAGGGTGTCTGCCTAGGTCGTACCACTAACAACGTTGCCGAGTACAGCGCTGTAATCGAATTACTGGCCGAAGCAGTTGATCTCGGCATCCGAGAACTAGTGGTGAACCTGGACTCCCAGCTGGTTGTCCATCAACTCAACGGGCAATATTCCGTCAGAGACCAGCGCATTTTAAGGTTGTACCTACGTGTAAGATTGTTGGAACGGAATTTTGATTACATTACTTATCAACACATTCCGAGACGATTAAATACGTTGACCGATGCATTGGCAAATCATGTGTTAGATAGACATTTGCGTAACAGATAAACAGTATACAGGAAAGCATAGATAACATAGTAAGACCATAAGCATATGTAAATAAATCATTTCAAGCATAGTTTGCATGTATGTGCTTTTAAGCTTGCATTAAAAAATATAAAATCCATGGGTCATGTGTCGTGCAAATTCATACATAAGATCACAATTGTATTGAATAAATGCATAACATAAACAATACATCATCACATGTAACAATGACTCATCCAAAAAGCCGGTATGTATATATATATCGTGTGGCGCACTAAGGCGCTCAAAAATAAGATGTGCATGTCCAAAATCTCAATACATCTGAGTCATATGTCTCAAAATGACAGTGGAAATAAAACCTAGACAACTAAGGAGCCGGATGATGCTCTCTGTAATACGTAGCTGCTCGTGCCACCCGCCTCAGAAGGCGGTGCACCCTGGGTTGCACCCCCACTGTATGGATCTGATGCTCTATGGGGACCTCCTCGACCCCCTGGTAGTCAGGCACCCCCTCCAGCAACCCCTCAAGGTTGCGAGCCACAGTCTCTGACGTGTCAACCCCTGGAGGGGCTAAAGCCAAGGCCCCAGCTCCCTGTCCTTCCCTCCGTGCCGTGGCAGCCAGGCCAATCAGTCTAGTAGGCCCCACATCTGCATACCATGACATTTTTTAAGACATGTACATAAAAAATCTAAAAACATTAAAAAATTCAAAAGCCAAAGTATCATACCTGCATCATCCCACTGTTCACCTGGGGGCAGTGCCAGATCAGGGTCATTGCGGAAATCCATGCCCGCATATGGCCAATCCTGCACAAAAATCTCCTGCTGATCTAGCCAGTCTCTGAAAAATGCTCCCCAGCTATGTGGCCGGCCGCCACCCCCGCGTGGCATGATACGAGCCCACCGTGAGGCCCTCGTCTCCCGAGGATCCCTGGGAGCATCCACGGCCATCACCTGTAACCGCATAGCAGGCACTCGCTCTAGAATGAGCGGGATCAGGATCGACCCGTAGCCAAACTGCTTCGTCTCCCCGCGACGGCAGTTGCTCAGTTGCCTCTTCATGTTATTGGTCACTGCCGTGCACCAATCAAACACTGTAGGCTCAAGGCAATCGAGAGCTAACAGGAGATGAGTCTTTGAAGCCTCATGGTTGGCCATACTACCTGCTGCCCGGGTCACCATGAACAGAATGGTGCGAAGCACTATGTTTCCCACCGTGGGGATCGAAACTTTCCCACTTCGCGCTTTCTCAGCCTCCGGGCATACCCGCGCCATCAGATCATCTAGAGTGCCGCCGCTAGGTCGCTGCCCCTCTATGATGGGCCTCGCACCTCGGCGTGACAGCCCGGTCAAAAAGAAGATGTCCATATGGTCGAACTCAATATCATGACCACGGATGGTGAATTTCCCGTCCACCGGGTTCCATGCTCTGATCACTAGCTCAAGGAGGTCATGTTGAGCCCTTAGACGCGGCGTGAGGAAGAATTTCATAAAACCGCAAGCCCGCATGGCATTGCAGCAATTCACATCCCCCCAAGCGGCTATATCTTCCACATCGTGAACTCTTTCCTGCCATTGGAAAGCCATGATGCCCTGCACAAGCCATAGAAACCAATTAGAAGCACTAGCATTGGATAATTCACGTTCATTTTGAAACAAAGTAATTTTTCCGCGCCAGCGCGGCTGTTTTAAAAACAGCCGCGCTGGCCATGGCAGCCCTTTGTTAATTTTCGAGGTCAGCGCGGAAGAACACGGGTTTTCCGCGCTGACCCGAAGTTGGCCACGTTTTGTCCTAATTCGGTCAGCGCGGACCCGTGGGGGATATCCGCGCTGACCGAGCGCGCACCCATGCATGAAAAATTCACCCAATTGGGCAAATTTAACCGTTAAAATCCTACCAAAAACAACTAAAATGCAGGGCAAGGGAACGAGAACCTACCTGGAAGAAGCGGTTCGGAAAATGGTGTCCGTACGGGCTGGAAATCGCTCCGTCAACTTTCTGGCTTCTCCACGTCCTTCACGTCCCAAAATAGTAAAATGGTAAAAATGACTTATTACTCCCCCTATTTATAGTAAAAACTCATGAATTGTCATATTTTTGGGTTTTTGCCATTTTTAACCATGAATTTAGCCCTGAATTTGTTAAATGCATGTTTCAATATGTTTTTTTACACATATCGAATGGATTTATGCGGGTAGTGCTCTTGTGCAGGTTCAGATAAAGCAACTTGGTCGTGACGGTCCTCCGTTCATATGATCCCCGAATGTGTCGTCTCTAAGCTCTTTTCCGACGTTAAACAAGAGAAGATAGCCGAGCCTCCTTTCAGCTCGTTAAAAGGAATGAAAGGCGGTCGTTTTAAGCTCTTTTTTCGATCATTAAATTAAAAAGATTGCCGGGTGTTTGTCGTTTCGCACTCGATATCGGCTCTAAAACGACGTGTTTTCGACCGCTTTTTTACTTTTTCGGGTCGAAGGCACTATTCACGAAAAGTACTCCTCGGTCGTAATGGCCGGGCGGTTCTTTCGAGCATAGTTTTATACTTTTTCGGGCTCGAGAGACACAACTGTACGAAAAAGGACCCCCTGGAGTCTCCTTTTCCGCATTCTTTTCAGACTCTCGAAACAAGAAAAGAGGCCGAGTTTTTCCTTTGTCAGGCTCGTTAAACACTCAATGACATCGGGTATTGTCGAAATGACACACATCAAGCATATGCTATCCCCGTCAAGCTTGTCATCCAAAAATAATCGGGGTACCTGCCAGAAATGGTGGGGAAAATGGAACTATGATTACAGTCGTGTCGGCAGTACGTCGCTCTTGAACATGGCACTCTGTTGTTTCGTGTCTGGGTGGGGTCATCTCATCTTGTTTTCACTAGCCTCCATGGGTTTGGGATATCCTATTTGGCCTCTCATTTGCTCATTGCCATCATTACCATATCCTCTGCTCATTTGATGTCAAGTACTGCCAAACCCGTTATAGTGCCGCCACATGTTCAAGAGAAGTTGTCTTCTGCCACAATGCAACCTTGTTCGCTATCTCACACAAATTATTATACCTCTGTCTCGTGTCGATGATGTGGGAAACATTATGGCCCACCTTCGATCAAGGTCCCTTCCCGTCGACTCCAACTCATTATCCGGGAAAGTGACTTAGAGACTCCTTTCAGGTGCCTTGGAGCCTGCATGCCTCAATGGCAGGTTCTTCGTGTTCGACGCAAGGCTTGCATCATTGGCCTTCGATCGAATGATTCCGTGGGTGTTCGACTCCAGCCCATTGATTCACACGCCACGGATTGTACCTATAGTACCTTGAGGACCATTGTCATTATTGGTGGTACCTCTCGCGTCTGTTAACAGTTTTCATCATTGACTGGTAATCAGACGATGTTCACGCATGTTCGACTTCAACTTATGTATTCACATGCTTGGACTTGTACTTTGTTCGGGTCGAGATGGAGCGCAAGACCCTGGATCCTTGTCTGTTATGGTCCAGGCTGCGAATTGTGGATGATCATTACATGACTCATTGATGGATGGCTGCGCCCATACCTGAGTCTTCATGGATGGCTGCGACCATACCTTATCAGTCTTTTGGTCTCCTTAGCTGGGTGGCTGCGTCCATTCCACAGACCAGTTTTCGCATGTCTTTCGGATGGCTGCGCCCATACCTAGACTGCATGTACTTGATTATCAGAGATTTTCGGTCCTTCCTGGTGGCATTCCAGTTCGGCGTGTGTTGTAAAGCATTTCACCCCTCCCACTCTCTCGGTCTTCATGCTTTAGGGGGCATCTGTTACACAGTAATTTCTCACTGCCTTCCTGTCAGTCACCCTGCTGTGCCCAGATTTCACAATCACTAAGTTCTTGCTCCCTGAACTGGTTAAAAACCCATTTTTCCAAAGTTTTGTTCATCAGCGCGTCTGTTCCTAAAATAACCGCGATGACAGGCGCTCTATAATGTATTCTGTGCGCTGCCAGCGCGGAAGAACATCACTTTTCCGCGATGGCCCACAGCGCGCCTTTGCCGTGTGCTTCCGCGCTGACATGACTGTCTCAGTTATTGAGATGCGCTGACAGCGCGGCAGTCTCCTTATAATCCGCGCTGATCCAGTTTGGGCGAATTTGTTCAAACAACCAGCCTTCCAGATCACTCCAGGCTTGGTTGTTAGCTTTGTGAATGTCGACTTCCTTCTATGGCATGTCTGTTCGACCCTTTCCAACAACTCCCCTTGAAGATAAGCTCATCCTTCCACCTTTTTAGGAGACTCCTTCTCCTATATAAACTCTCACCATTTCCATGAGCAGCTAGTTAGACTTAGCTTGGAATAGCTTGGATTGTACAGAGCTTGTAGTGCTCACATTGCTGCTATTGGTTTGGTGTGCTAGGTTTGGAAGTGATTGATTGCTTAGGGAAGGTTGTTTTTTGCCATTTGTGTGAGAGAGAGAGTTGTTTGTCTTGGGAGAATCATCCTCAAAGGTGAATGCTTGAGATACATGCTGACTGGCCCCTCCTGAGAAGGTTACCGACGTCAGAACATTTGGTTGTACTCTTCTCTATTCTGATTAATAATAGATGACTGCTATTATTGTTCCATTCTCATTTGTCTATGCAATGGTTAAATGTGAATTACATCTTTTCTGACTGATGTATGGTTGCTTTTACTAGATTTCACGCTTGTGTTTGCTTTCTCTTCGTGTGTGCAGGTATCTATTCGCGAAGATCGCGGAGGATTGTGACCAGCTAAAGCGAAGGAGCGAAGGCAACATCTCTTCGTCAAACGACAGCGCAGGAATCCAAGTAGGTGCTCTTTACCTCTTGTTTAATTGTAATTACGAACATGCGTAGCAGCATTGTTTGATTGTTGCTAGACCCCTGCTGGGCTAGTAGGGATCGCCTCTATCCGTAGAGGGGATTTACCTCTCCAACAATAGCCACTATGTAAGTCTAACTTGGAAAATTAAACTGCTTCTTTGAACTGATCTAATAGATCATCAATGCGAGGAAGAGGATAGCGATTCTTGATCGTTATTTTATTCAGTGCTCTGTAATCAATGCACATCCTCCATGAACCATCTTTCTTTCTCACCAACACGATTGGAGATCCACATGGTGATGTGCTTGGCCTTATGAACCCTTTATCGAGCAGCTCCTGTACCTACTTCTTGATCTCTGCATTCTCTAAAGTAGATAACTTGTACATTCCGATGTTAGATAATGGAGCATCTTGCTACAAATGAATATCATGTACTATTTCCCTTTTGGGTGGCAGACCTTTAGGTTCTTGAAATAGGATATCATATTCTGAAACAAATTTAACTAAATCAGCTTTCTGTTTAGCATCACAACCTTCAAATAGATTGGTTTTATCAGGGTTCTTTTCCTTTACAACCATTAGTAAAAATTGCTTGCATGAATTTACAATTCTTTTCATCTGCCTTGAGTTTATGAGAGAATAGTTATTTTTGGTTTTATGAGCTCTTACAATATATTCTATTCCATCTTTAGTGAGTTGATACTTATTTCTAGCTCTATAGAAAATGGCTTTTTTGTCATCTACAAAAGTTGACCCAATAGCAAACCTAAGTTTACATTGTCTAGTCACTTGTATCTTTGCTTTATCACATATGCAACCTAATGGATATGGCTTCTTGTGAGGGTGTTGTTAGTAAGCCCAACTTCTTTACAATTGTTTCAAAAATCAAGTTTATTTGTGATCCACTATCAAATAAAGTATCAATCTTTTGGTGCTTGGAAATAACTCTAATATGAAAAAGCTCATGTATTTTCCTCTCATTATCTTCATTATCAATAGATTGTGTAGAATTACTTGTAGATGCTTCAGAATTTTTACCTTTTATACCTGTGGCTGTGACTATTGTTTCATCACTTGAGTCTAACCCCAAGTCTTTCTGAATAGCAGCAACAATCTTCTTCTTCTTACCATCGAACTTCTTAGGTTTCAGCTCCGGATGCAAAGACCAACAGTGTTCATCATCATGTCCATCCTTCTTGTAGTGAGTGCATGAAGGTTTGTCCTTCTGTACAGTGTTTTTCTTCCTCTCCTTCCATTTCAGCTTCTTCTTTTCCTTGTTCTTGCTTGCAGAGGGTTTTGATGATCCCCCAATCTCTGGGTTCACATTCTTGCCTCTAGCTTCTAGATGTGTAGCCTGAACTGATACATCATCTAGGCTAGTGGGATTAAACATGAGAATGGTGTGCTTCAAATAGCTATGCAGACCACCTATATACTTCAACAAAGTTTCAAGTGAGTCTAGAGATATGCCTAGAGTTAAAGCTCTTTTTCTAAATTCCTGGGTATAGCTTTGTACACTTTGGCCCTTTAATTGGCGAAGAGTTTGCCAACTCATCATTGCTTGCTACATATAAGCTAGAGGATAGAATTGTTTTTTAATGGCAGAAACAAATTCATTCTAGGTAGAAAGAATTTTACCATGTCTCTTCAGATCAGCTTGTGTCTTGCCTTCCCACCACACTAGTGCAGTTCCTCAAAGGCAAAGGCTAGCAATGAATCTTTCTCCTCTCTGAATCAATGTTCTGCACCCTGCAATATACATCAATCTGTCTAATCCAGTTATCTAGCTTTTCTGCATTTAATTCTCCATCATAGATTGGAAAATCAAACTTTACATCTAATTTAATCAAAGATGTTTTCTTCTTTTTCTTTTCAGGGCTAGGAGATGAGGATGATGGAGGTGATGGTGGAGGAGATGATGGAGGAAGCTTTTCCCCTTTCCCTTTGCCCTCTGGATGGGAATCTAGAGAAGGTTCCTCTGCTCCTTTGTCTTGTTTGGGTGTTGAAGTACTTTCACCTCGACCCTTCTTGAATTCTCGATACATCTCTTCCACCATGGCTCGCATGGCCATAAAACTATCCATGAATTGAGATTCTAAGTCCAATGGGACTTCTCCATCCATTCTCCTCTAATAGTAGATTCTTCCAATCTCTAGATTAGCCTCAACAATTTCTCCTTCTCCTAGTTTGAGCTTTGACCTAGTTAGCATTCAAGAATCCAACACAAGCTTGTCTAACCTTAGCAAACCTAAAGCTCTGACACCACTTGATATGAAAATGCGATCTTAGACTAATATTAAGATATTACAGACTCATGTGTAGGATTTGCCTATATTACTTAGTGCAACGGATCAAAAAGATTACGAATAATATAGACAATGAAGCAGTTAGAAAAACATAACAGATACACACATAACAAAACAAATAATCATTCAATTCACCCAAATCTCTTGGGCTACATCTCCTAGTCCAGCTTTCAATGGTTACCTCTCTATTATGTCTTCAAGAGTAGACTTTTTACAAACGTGAGCTCAAATTGAGTCTCAACACAACAAGAATACAACAACAGGGCTTTACTTGGATCCCCCAAGTCTTTTTTTGAGTACACAGACTCTCCCTCTCGCTCTCTGTCTCTGTTTTCTCTCTATCTTAGCACTGCCTGCCTCTGTCTCTGTCATTTAGTGGCTTTTAAGCCAATCAGCGCTTGTCTGTTCGTTTTTCCTTTCAGGCTTTTTGGCTTCCAATCTTTGTCCATTCAAATCCCCTCTGAGCGTTAACCAATCATGGTGTAACGTCTTCAGGTATGGTGGCCACCTATTTTGTAACGGAAGGGACTATCGGCGTGTTGAAATCCCAAAAATGTCGTTTCTCTGTTTACACAGAGAAATACACAAAAACATTGTAAAATCCACCAAACTGTCATTTATCGGACTTCAAATATTATCAATTCCGCCCTATAATCCTTTCAGATCCGCCTTTGGTCGCTATCACAAGTCCACCGTTGATCTATATGATCGTTGATCCAACAGTTGCTATTCATTTTGGGTGGCTTATGCGTACGAAGATTACCCACCCGAAAAGGTGGTTTTCTCTCTCCGGTGCCAAGCCACGTGTCGGCCAGTGTATGGGATCGGGCGGAGCCCATCCAATACCACTTACCGCCTAAGGCCCACCCGAAATCTCGCTCATTACAAAACTCAAAATATATATTGCTGCATGTATAAACCCTTTTGGGTCCATTTTATCACTTTGTTCACATTTCCTTTGTTTTTCGTTTATTTAACGAAAATGCGAATTTACATAGAAAAACACTTTCCTTTGGGAACTCAAAATATATATATTTGCGCCCATAAAACTCGTCGGGTTTGGCTTTATCGCAAGTCACATATGTATCGGCCCCGCTCCTCTGTATTGTCGCAATGCGATTTTGCGATGCGATATATCACAATCACATGTCACATAGTCCTCGAGCCATGGTAAGTCCTTCTGTGTGTGTATTGGCGATGCGATAACGCGACTAGATCTGGACCGTTGATCTACGTGCTTGATCAACATCCCACGTTTAATTGTTTTGATCACTATTGTGATTTACCATAAGGACGCACCCGATTAAATCCACCTGCTATCGCTGATTGCGATATGCCAATCAGATCTGGACCGTTGATCGGCCAGATCCGACGGCTCCTGTGCAATGTTGCTTAAGCCTCTGTTTAACTCTGTTTTCACCATTTCTTCTTGTTTTTCCTTTGCGATAGTGTTTTCTACCATTTGGTAATGTTTTCCCCTTGCGATAATTTTTAAGTATATGAAGACTTAGAGGGTCTTAGGATCCATTTTGGATTAGGTACCTTCGACACATATCTAACATTAAGCATTGACTTGCCACGTGACACTTGACCAATGCAAATACTGTCTAATTGTCAAAGTACACTTCTAGGAACTTATGAATGAAGTATTTGAATGTTGTAACAACTACGTGCGAAAAGATGGTTGGCGCATTCTTCAGCCCAAAAGGCATTACAATATACTGAAAACATCCCCATTCCGTCACAAAGTTCATCTTGCTTCTATCTTCAGGCGCGATTTTGATCTGATGATACCCAGAGAACCCATCAGTGAAAGAGTATGCTTCTTGGCCACCTACATTATCTAGGACTTCATCAGTGAATGGGGTTGGGAAGGGGTCATGTACGCAAGCATCATTCAGCTTCTGAAGATCCACACATATCCTTATTTTTTATTTCTATTTCTTTTCTTGAACCACTATCAGGCTTACCGAATCGGAATCTTCTACTGGTTCAATAATTCCTATCGTGAGCATCTTATCCAACTTAGTGCAAACCCTTTCGTTATACTTAGGATTAAGGTGGTAAGGTCTTTATTTTACAGGCTTCATATCTAGTTTCAGTGTGATATTCACGACACTCAGGTCTCGTATTATCCCTTTTAGATCAAAGAACTTTGTAAGGAACAAATCTTGATATTCGTGGAGGAGCTCAGTGACCTTGCCTATTGTCGCATCATTCCAATAGTCCCCAAATTTTGTAAATTTTGGTTCCATCGTTGTGCCAATGTTGACCTGCCTGGTTTTCAGTGGTGCGATTATGTCAGGATCCTCTATCTGTGGACCTTCAACCTCACGGTGACCTTCAATTTTCATAATATTAACTTTTTGGGGATCCTCGTCCTCTTCTTCAATGGTCACGTTATATATTTTTAGTGCATGACTCAACTGGGTAGTCTAATCAAGTTGGATTAGGTCCAAAGGATCTTGTGGTATCCTAAATATCATTGCTTTAACCTCATGTAGCGTCGTGTCAATACAGTCAAACCCATCCTCAAAGCTGAACATCATTAAAAATCCCTGGCATAGGATGTCCCATTCCTACATGCCATGGCAGAGCTCAGTTTCTAAGTACCAGTTCATTGGTATGACACCCAGGGTATGACAGAACATATGCATCCATTCAGGTTGGGGATCCGCGCCATAAGCCTTATTCCATTTAGCTAAGTGACCGCGAGGGTCATATCGTCTGTCATACTTATCTATCATCCACACTTTTGGCTGCCCAAAACGTATTCTCATCATCCTCCTATAGTCGTGCCAATCAGTAAATTTATCCTTGTGCATACCCCACCATCTTGCAGGTGTAGTGCATAGTACCCAGTCCAAGGCCTGGAAGCAATTTTTCTCCAGCACTTCTCTTTCAAATGCATCCAAAAATCAATCAACATCAGTTAGTCTGTCATAATGAGGCAGATTCCCGACTTCAGATGACACAACGCGCATCGATTTGGTCATCATACTACAACGCAACGTCGAGACTTCATGCAACTGGTTCTGCCAATGCTCCAATTCTTCATCCGAATCTGATGTGCAAGAGCTTTCGTGACACCATGCAATGTGTTCGTCCACTGTCGGATTCACCCAATCCTGGTCTCGCGCCATTATCTTGTAAATTTGGTCCAAATCATCATCACTTCTGTAATCTCGGACTGGTTTTGTATAGTGCGATCCCTCCACGAGATCCAGTGGCACCACTATGCGGAGCGACTTGTTTTCAAATATCATCTTCCGCTTCTTCAAGTTGATTACCCCATTCATGTCATTGGCGCATCGATTCCAAGGAGTGAAGGGTAGGGATTTCTATCATCCACAATCTCTATTACCTCAAAATTCACCAACGCGCTTGCACCCTCAATGTAAACTATGGTCCCTTGCAGCCTCCCCATTGGGATAATTTTCTGTTGATTCGCCATCCTTAACTGTATCGGAGACCACTAGAGTGCAGGTCTCCCCATTCTCTTCCAGGTATGTTATGGCAAAACATTCGCATCAGACCCCAAATCGAAGATAACTTGGTCCATCTCGTATTCCCCATCTGCGCAGAGAGTTTCATCTTCTACCTGGTCCTTGCCTTGTGCTTTATAAGCTTCCTGACCACACGCGGTTCACTAGTAGTGCTATCCTTACCAGTGCACTAATTGATCAATTCTTGTAGGCCCTTCACAGCCTTACATCACAGAGCAGCTTCATGCATGTCTCTAAGAATGTGGTAAGCATGGACGGGTCCATTTCTTCAATTGGTTTCTCCTGACTTCTGGAGGTAGAGACCTCAACGAAGCTTTTCTTCGCTTCCATAAATGTTTCTTTTGCACGCCCCAAATCAAACCCAGTCTCCTTCTCTCATGCTTTGCGGACCCATACACCTTCTGTAGTATGCTTCCCTTTGTCCTCCCCAGTCATGCTTCCACTCCGTAGCATAATGTTTACCTTAGGGTCTTCCTCGCAAGGCTCGACCCTCATCATCTAGAGGTTCTAAGTCGACTACGGAGGCTGGGCCCCCTTTTCACGAATCTTAGACAACAATATTGGGCAATCTTCAGTCGCATGGTCAAACTGAGTACAGTAGTGGCATGACAATTACGTCAGATTTGGACAATTCCTCACTTAGTGTCCTGGGCCTCCATAATTGTAATAAATCAGATGTCCTCGGCCTCTCCCAAGCCGTCCTCCACCTCGGCCTCGGTCGTGCCCCTCATATTCACCTCGTGTTCCCCCAATGCCTTGGTTTGGAGGCTGCATTTCTGTCTGCATTCTGTATGCGGGTGTCCTATCCATCATCAATTCGTAACTTCGATAATTTCACTTATCATGGCCTACTAATTAACAGAAATTGCAGAACAGTTGTTGTGGTGTTTGAAATTTTTTTTGTAGCAAATGGAAATTATCAGTTGTGTGTTTCCCTGCTACCTAACATATAGCACACCATAGCGCAAGCCCTGCACTTGGCCCTACTGCGGCCTCCAGTCGTAGAGGCATTGGTCCTCCTGCTGCAACGTAGTTCACGAACATGAGGCAATGATAATTTTCATGCCCCTAATCCTTGAATTTTATGCACCAAACCTCTTTGCACGCCTCTAGCCGAGCAGTTCTATCCTGCTTCAGACTTTGCATTTCGAGACAAAGGTTTTGCAATTGTGCATGAATCTACTGAACCCCCAGATTTGGATCTTGCATCAGTGTTTCATGCAGTCTCATTGCAATCTCCAAGGCTTCTTCCTGAGTCGTAATCTTCTGTTGTGACAGCGCAACCCTTAGGTGAGGCAGGAGCGAAGCCACGAACCACTCGTAGTGCTTCCCATCCGTCAAATTCATATTGGCTTCACGGATTTTACACTTCAATCTCTGATCTAACTCCCAAGGGGTCTCACCTGGTTTCATCACAATTTCCTTGAATCCCACAATCGACTACACTTCAGACTTAGGCCTACTGAATTCTTTATTCAGTGTGATCTGGATCTCTGCCAGCATAGCTACCTAGTTTTCATTAGAGTACTTGTTGTATCAGGTTAGCGTGCAATCCTGCAAAGCACTAACCAAAATCACCTTCTTCATGTGATCATTCGCAATGCCCTAAGCTTCCCATATAGCCTTTATGACAAACCAAAATTGGTTTGGGTCCTCATTCCCTATGCCTTTGAATACAGGTAGTTTTATGGAGTTCACCATATTGAACAGTGGATGTGGCAGTGGTGTGGGTGATGGGGTGAGCGGTGGAGGCAAGGATGGATGTGGTGTGGATGGATGTGATGAGGGCAGAGGCGGTGTAGTTATTTGTGGGAACCCTCGTCTTATCAACTGACTAATGCTCAGAGGAGAAATCTGCAGTGTCCCTTCATCGTTACTTAAAGGGAGTGTGATCAGTGGGCTATACTCATGACCTTTTCTTCCTCCGTCCCTGAAAGGTTTTCCGCTTTGCGTAGCTCCAAACATCAAGGTAACCGCATAACCCGTTGTTCACACACGAGCATCTTAATCTAAGTATTCATTTATTTTAAATACTTACCTTGTGGTCCTTTGAAGAAGCGGTGCTTTGCTTTGCTGTAATTGATAGAGGTATCGACCGCAAACTCGGTCATAAATCCTCCTATGATCCGGTCAAGCCAATGGTCAATAGCACGCGTGATCTTATCTTCAGAAGCTTCTAACCTCCTTACTAGCTCCGGTGTCCAAACAATCATTTTCTCAAGCCTCCAACTTCCTTAACCATCTGCCAACTTCGTGATCCACTTGTATAACTCAATCGATAAGGAATAGAAGAAGCCTTCGTGTATTTTTATGTACAGGTATCTGTCCAACCACTATTCTTTCATCAATCGCGGGTTCTTGTTTTCTTGCGCCACGAATTCGTGGATCTTTCTATCCAATCAGGTTTCAATTTATTTCTTAGTTGGATTCCAATGATACGACATCACACATCTCTCATGCAAATCTCGGTCCCGGCAACGAAACCATTTGTTGGCTTGATGGGCCCTGACCCAGGTTCAGTGTTAGTCAGCAAAGCAAATCCCTACACTATTGGCCCTTTCAACATCATCCCGTAGAGCGTGGACCGAAGTCTCACCCGAAGTAGTATGGAGGGATGCATGAACCAAGTTTCTGCACCCTGAGATGGTCGTGATGTCAGTCTATACTTCCTGATCCTACCTTCGCGCAAATTGTTGTGGGGAAAAATGCCTATGCAGGACGATCCTATACACCTAAGGTGTGACAGTGCCTTAGCAACAAACGAGTACAGCTATACTGGTTTCTTCCTTTATGAAATGTGAAAGAAGAGAGATCAATAGACTTACCGGTGTCTTCCGTTTGTCCCTCGATCCAATCTCCCTTCTCTTTGGGTGTTCACAGCTACTTGCCTTCTTGCTTATCCAGCTACAACTTCCTGCAAGATCACAAGAGAACAGCTACTTGCGACAAGAGAACAGCTACTTGAGACAAGAGAAGAACACTACACAAAGACAGATGTTCACATTCATAACTAGTTTAGGATTAGAAATAAACCAAATACACTAATACATTCATACATCAAAATACATTAGCATATAGGAGAAACCAAGATAGCTTTATTGATGAATAACAAGGTTCAAGAAGAGATACAACCCAGAGGGCTCCAATCTAGCATCTCCTTCCCAGCAAATGGAATTCCTATCTTCAGCCCCTTCAAAGCATTAAGCACCCAATGATTCCAGTCTCAAACCAACAGCAATTCTTTGCAATAACAAAATTCCAGCCTCTAGATCTCATGGAGGAGAGATCCATATATAGATGTTTGGAGAGAGGATGAGTCAGCTTGAGATCTGACTAGTGTCCTCTCCCTCTGTCAGTTCTTGAGTCCACTTGGAGGTTCTTGCTTCCACTTGGAGATTTGGAACCTCTTACTCATCACCAGTCAAATTCCCTGAGGCAAGTGTCATTTTGGAAGCTTCCTGGGTTTTGACACCTTGAGAAATGAGCCTGCCACTTGTCCACTCTCGTTCAGCGCAGGTAGCCTTTGTTCCAGTTGACATTCAACGCAGGTAGCCAGTGTTGGATTTGACATTCAGCGCAAACAGCTAGTGTAGCCACTGAAATGATCCTCAATTGACTTGTTTTTGAGTAGTTTCAGGTGGAGAACTTTTGTGAATTGCTATGGTTTGTTAGCCTTGTTCCTCTAGGGGTAGGAAAAACATGTTTAGGGACTTTGGATCCCTTAGATTATGGACATTTCATGCTCAATGCTGTAAGGCACAAAAATGTCTATAACAGTTTCCCCCTAAAGTATGAGGCTGTTTATCGGGCGAAATGCTTTATCAGGGGGATCCGAAGTTCATCCAATGCTGGGAGGAGACCTGTAATAAGATACAATACAATACATTATTTTTCATACTTCTTTCATGATCTAGCTGAGGCGGGCATTCCCATGCTCAGCTTTATAAATACATTTTTCTGTACATAGGACAGACAATCGTCTGATGGTAGACTGATAATTTCGATGAATTTATCATCCTTTGAGTAGGATTATTATCTACTGCAATGATGTACATGTCAATGCCTTTATCTTTCCTGAATATATATCACAGCCCGGATGGATGAAACTAGATCTAGGGTCTTCAAACTCGTTCGATCTTCACTCTAAGTACAAGTCAATCCATGTGAGAAATGTTCTGAAGTCGAACAGGGAAAGACATCGCTTGATTACCGGTCAATGATGTAAACCATTAACAACCGCGAGAGGAATCACCGATAATGATAATGACCCTCAAGGTACTGCAGTACAATTCACGTGGTGTGAATAAAGGACTTGGCGTCGAACACCACGCAAAATCTTTCGGTCGAAGGTCATTGATGTATACCTGTCGCCGGAAGTGAGAAACTTGCCATTGTGGAATGCAAGCTTCAAAGTACTGAAGGGGTTGTTCCTAGATCAACTTCTTGGATAATGAGCTGATGTCGACAGGAAGCGATCCGTCAAAGGAGGGCCTTAATGAATCCCACATCAATGACATGGAACGGAGCTAATTATTTTAATGGAGGTGAAAACGATCTGTGACATATGATTCAGGGTGGCGGTCATAAACGGATGAAGGATAATGTATGGCAGTGGATGGGACATGGTTGACTCTTTCTGAACGACTTCTCTTGAACATATGGCGACACTGATGCGATGGATCAATAGCATTACCCCAAATATGGATGGTATGGTGAGACCATGGTGATATGACCGATGAATGAAACAACCCAACCCGATTGTGGTACGAAGGAAAAGTGTCATGTTCAAGAGCGACTTGCTACCATCAAAGTTTTCTTTAGTTTCTCCCAATTTTTCCCCAGTCATTGCTGACCAGTACCTCTTTATTTTTGTCAAGCTTGAGGAGGATAACATATGCTTGTTCTATAACCTGCCCTTCGGGCAAGCTCATCGCTATGTTTTAACGAGCCTAGCAATAGTGAAACTCATTCTCGTCTAAAGACAAGTTTGTCGCTATTTAATGATTTTAACGAGTCTAACGACAAGGATAACTCGATCCTTTTCATTTTTAGGGAGTCTGAAAAGGTACATGAAGTTAACTCCAAAATTCCTTTTTCGTCATCTAATCTCTTAAGTCCGAAAAATTATAAAACAATACAGAAGGGATGAGTTTTCGATAGTTTTAACGAGCCGAACAAAACAAGCACTCGATCTTTTTGTGCAATAATCCCTCAGGTCCAAAAAGATTAAAATCTAGAGGAGGGATAGCTCTTCCTGTCCTTTAACGAGTTAGAAGGCCAAGGACTCGGCAATCTTTTCATATTTTACAAGTCAATTGAAAAGAGCATAAAGAAGACTCGTCTTTTGAGGAACGAGTGATAAACAGGGTTAGCAGCAGATTCCAGGTACAGGTTGGCATTTTCCAATCACGGCAGTGTCACAAGGATGGCTAGGTGAAATCACTCTTCGCAGCTGTTCCTCAAAATCGGTAAACAATCATATGGAGGTGAACGATCGGCCAAATGAAAAGTGGAGGTGACGGTACAAACACGACCAAGGCTTTAATGGCTGATGATATTACATTCACAGTGGTTATTTACCGAGATAGTTCATTTTTTAATGAGCTTAAACGCGGGTGGAAACATTTGATCGAACTTATGTTTATTTTTTAACGAGCATGAACTATGTGCTAAAACTGCTCGGATATTGCGTTTAATTTTTTTTAATGAGCATGAACTTTGTGCTAAAACTGCTCGATATTATATGGTCAAATTTTTTAATTTTTACCATGACTAGCTTCGCCCTTTTCAAAGATAGTACTGTATCCTCAATTGCTGCATCAAACTAGTTAGAAATGAATAATATTTGCATGAAAATGAGATTATAACCCTAATATTTCGCTTTGAACTACGTAAAAAGCCATTAAAAGGTGTTTTTACCTCTCATTTTACCATTTCATTTGAACTTGGTTTGTTAGAGCTCTGGAGGTGCCTCTTCCCCCTTGATTTTCACCAGCTGATTCCGGGAGATTCTACGGACGATTTTCGGCGCCGTCTGGACCAGGTAGGAGCTAAACTCTAGCTCTTTCTTTTCATGGTTCCCTTTTTCCATTCTGTGCCTGTTTTCTTGTTCCCATGAGCCCCTGGGGTTTTTCTAGGGCGCTCTGCCATCAGCGCAGGCAGTTCATTCGAAACCTGCGTTGAATGTCAAGCTGCCTTAAGGAAGTTTGACCTTCAACGCAGGTAGGACAGTAGCCAATTGCGTTGATCATAGAAAAACAGTTCTATTGCACAGTTTTTGATGAAATTTTGCCAGTTTTTCATCAAACTCAGGATCTTACTCTTTCTCTTGTTTGTTTTGCAGGGACTTTTGAGCAAAATGACCCTCACATGGCGAGAACGAGAACATGAAGAGGAGGACATGATTGCCCTCCATGACCCTGTCACGGTGAACGCGCTGCGGAACTGTGGCCTGCTAAAGTTCTTCCGTATCTCTAGTATGAGAGCACAGATCTCTTTACTGCAGTATATTCTTGATGCTTGGGATCCTATTAACCAAGTATTTCAGATCAGGAGAAAATCCATCCCTTTGACCGTGGTAGACATTTACTTCTTGACTGGTTTGTCGAGGCGGGGTGCCCCCATTTCTTTGTCTGGTTCGGCCCGAGGGAATGATTCTGTGAGAGATTATGTCCGCCAGTATTGCAGGGAGGGATCCCAGCCGAGCAGAGACGGCAAGGTTGTTATCCGTGAGATCGCTGACAGGTCTCTTAGGTCCATTCTGTATACTATTGGTAGGATGGTCGGTAGCGCATCTCTACATGTTGCCAACAGATCTTATGTGCAGCACGCCTTGGAGTGTCTCCAACCGAAAGTATTCAACTGGTGTGATGCAGTACTTCTTCAGATGAAAAGTCAGTTGAACAAGGTAAAGGACGGGAAGCTGAAGAACTTTGGATTTGCTTCTATTCTGACTGCCTTTGCCTTGGAGAAAATACCACTGATGCAGCCTCAGTATATTGCACTCGACTTGCCTTCTCCTACCGAGCCACGCATGCAGAGATGGGTTGATCACATGTCTAGGCATGCTGGTTAATCTCAGATTTCTTTCACTGATACCTTCTTCAGGTGGTTCGAGCGCTAGGAGATGGTCTATTCCGAGTATCCATATGTTGGTATGGATTTCCGAGGTGATCCGGACTTGGTATTGCCGGATGGCGAACAGTGGGGCACTATTGGTAAAATCTTTGACCATATTACTGTTTATTGTTCTTATTCATAATTTCCTTGTGCTTTATTCTATCAAGACTTTAATCAAACTCATGTGTGCATGCAGATGTTGGTCCTGTTCGTCCAGCAGTTCACCCAAGAGCGCCAGTTGCTGCCCCAGCAGGGGAGACTGCTGGGAGGCTTATTCTCCGCGACCTTGACGTGGCCGAGATCCTTACAGCTGTGCAGGAGCAGGTTGAGAGCCTTACTCTTGGCATTCCTGATGTGAGGATTGATGAGTTACCTTTACAGCTGCAGCGGCATACTACTGGCGTGCCTAGACGATGGACTCATCTCTTGCGCATGATTGCACGGGCCGTGACGTGCTATCATGAGCATCACTAGGCTAGGGTACCCCCTAGCATTTTTGAGTTTTTGGGTCACATGACCGATTTTTTCTTGGTTACAGAACACTATGTATAAATGATAAACAGCTTATATATATTTTGATTTTCGAGTTTTATTCTGGTTGAGTTATATGATCCATATGTACAACATTGATGATGTGTCTCTTTTTATAAATGTCGCAAATGTCTATCTAACACATAGTTTGCTAATGATTCAGTTAATGTGTTTAAGTTTCTGGAAATATGCTGGTATTGAATTGAATCAAATTGTCTTTCCAAAATCTTAACCCTTAGGAACATGCGACAAATAGCTGGATTGCGAACTGAATATATACCATTGAGTTGTAGTATTACGAGCTGTGAGTCTAGCCTGACGATTAGTCGGCGTATACCACGGGTGATGGCATCAGAGAGTAGTTATATCAACACGCTATACTCAGCGATGTTATTCGTTGATTTCCCAATACACACACCTCTGAAACTTACTAACTCGCCGCTTGGATAAAAAATGGCCCAGGCTGCGGAGGATAGGTTCCGCGAACTACGACTCGCTCTGTCGGCATATCCAACACATGTGTCTAGAAGGTTTGACATCTGCAATAAATGTAAAGAGGTGGATCACTCGACCAAAACAAATACTTTAGCGAAAACAAAATACAACAAAAGCATACAGGTTACTATTTAAGCATAGTAAAGCTTGAGGTACAACCCATTACGGGGTTGCGCTAGTGGAATTCCGTCATAATCCATTAAATCGTAGGCTCCTTTTGCTAACACCTGTATAACAATATAGGGGCCCATCCATAAGGAATTAAATTTACCTGCTCCCAACTTATCGGATTCTTGGTCATAAAGCAAGACCAAGTCACCTTCTGAGAAGACACGGGGTTTGACATTTTTGTCGAACTGCGCCTTGACTCGTTTCTTATGGGCTTCGTTAGCCAAAGCGGCATCACGACGGGTTTCATCCAATTGGATTAATTCCAAGAAACGAGCCTCTTCTTTCGAAGTTCCGGGGAGGAGATCAATTGCGAGTTTAAGCGACGAAATTTCACACTGGATTGGCAAGACTGATTCCTGGCCATACACCAGTTGGAAAGGTGTGAACCCGGTCGTGTTCTTTACCGATGTTCGGTAGGCCCACAAGGCTGAGTACAGGATTAGGTGCCACCTTCTTTTGTGAACCCCGATCATCCTTTGCAACATATGCTTCAGGACCTTGTTGATTGCTTCAACTTGTCCGTTGGCTTGCGGATAATATGGGGTAGAGTTATCGTGAGATAGCCCTAGCTTGGCAGCTAATTCAACCATCATGTGATTGCGAAAATGCGACCCATGATCTGTAACTATAGCCTATGGTACGTCGAACCTGGCGACTACATGATTGAAAAAGAAAAGGGCAGTTGTTTCACCATTGTTATCTAATGTAGGCATCGCCTCGGCCCATTTGGTAAAATAGTCAACAGCGACTATAATATACCCATGCCCCCCGGTCGAGGTGGGGTTACATTGCATGAAATCGATGCCCCATTTGGCGACGGGCCCAACAACAACTATTGGCTGTAAAGGTGTGGGTGGTATTCTGGTTTTGCTATCGAAAATTTGACAAGCATGGCAACTTCTGACTGCGGTTATGCAATCTTTGAACATGATTGGCCAGAAGTATCCTGCTCGTAAGATTTTATGTGCTGTAGCATATCCAGATTGATGCCCCCCACACGTGCCTGAATGACATTCATTCAGGGCTTTTTCGGCCTCTTCATGGGTGAGGCACCTCCTCAGAACTGTATCAATACCACGACTGTAAAGCGTATCACCGATGATCATGTAGTCTTTCGCTTGGTATCGTATACGTTTCTGTTCTGAGTGAGAGGTGTCAGGCCTAAATTTTTGGGTTTGGAGATATATTATTATATCTCCATACCACTCATCGCTTGCTGATATCAGAAACAAACTTTCGTCCACGATTGACTCTTCTGATGTTTCATCGTTGGACGACTATGGAAGATCGCACAATAATTCTGTGAAAACTAAAGCAACTATCGCGACAATATATAAGTGATGGGGTTGCAATCTGATAGAATGGTAGTTTTTCGAAAGAGGACATAATGTCGAAATCTTTGTATCGCTTGAACAGCAGCGAGTGCTAGCTTTTCAACATAAGAATATTTGCTTTCTGTATCATTCAAGTTTTTACTTAAATAATATATGGGATGTTTAATTCCATCGACTTCTTGAACTAAAACCATCGCAATGGTCGTATCTACTGCAGCCAGATACATCCTAGACAAAAGGTACATCCTATTTCAAAAGACGAGTATAACCTTTAGCAAGTTCTGCGTAATTTGGAATGAACCTCCTCAGAAAGTTTGCTTTCCCTTGGAGTTTCTGAATCTGAAGCAAATTTGAAGGTGGAGGCAAATTAATGATTGCCTGAACCTTGCAAGGGTCGAGACGAATCCCATCCTTAGGGACTACAAAGCCAAGTAAACGACCAGAACCGACGCAAAACACACATTTGTGTGGATTGAGTCTTATCTTGTAGTGTCGGTAACGTAGATATATCGCTCTTAAATGCTGCGGATGATCAGTCTGCTTTCGCGAATGAGTCGGAAGGTCGTCGAGATAAGGTTGAACGATGTTCTTGATGTCATGGAAGGCATAATTCATTTCCCTCTGAAACGTCGCTGCTGCGTTCTTTAAACCAAAGGGTAATTTTCGATAAGCGAATGTGCCCCACAGACAGATGAATGCAGTCTTTGACTGGTCCTGTGGGCGGATATTTATTTGATTATACCCGGAAAATCCATCCATGAATGAAAAGATTTCACATCCGGCGCATTCATCAATTATCTGGTCGATGAAGGGTGTATGGTAGTTGTCCTTCGGACAAGCTTGGTTTACATCCCTATAATCGACACACACTCTGATTGTCCCTTGTTTCTTCATAACAGGGACAATATTCGATACCCAATCGGTTAGAGGAACCGGGTAGATGAAACCAGCATGGAGGAGATTTTCAACTTCCGCTTTAATGGCAGCGACTTTCTTGGGGTGCACCTGCCGAAGTCGTTGTCTTACTGGTTTGACATCAGGATACATCTTAATTTTATGTTCAACGATACTCGAGTCAATGCCTAGCATTTCATCATATGACCAAGCAAAGACATCTCTAAATTCACGAAAAAGAGCGTTATATATTTCCAGCTCTGAAGGGGAACAACCTTTGCCGACATAAATATTCTCTACAACATTTGTTTTAGTCGAGATATTTATGGCTATAGTCTCTTCAATATTGGATAAGTTTCGCTCGGAATCCACCGTATTTACAGTATTTGATAGGAATTCAAAAACTGAAGGGTGATAAAGGTCATGTTGAGTATCTTCTTCGTATTCCGGAAGAAGGGAACGATGGTGGCAATCATTCCATGGTGCCCCCTCAATCAACATTGATTGTAGAATTCCTTCGTCAGTCCCATGTACTTTCGACCAAGGATCTAATGGGGTACCATATTCTCTAGACCTATCTACCCAAACGCTTGATGAGCGTTGATTTGGGTTCGCCTCCCATGCTCGAAACATTGATTGCTACAATATTTCTATAGGGCTTGGGGGCAAAACCATTGCATGATCCATTTCGACATCGTCTTCTGAGATCTTCTTGGAAGATATCATGTTGCAGGCTCTTACGAATGCTACTTCTCCTATATAGAATGGAGGTGGAAGTGCGAAAGTTCCCATTAATGTGGGGTCTTTCAATAGGCCTACTCCGATGTCTTGAAGCGAATGGTTGCTTCCATGGATCATGGGAATGATTCCTGTAACTTGTGAACCATTAGGGAGGAAGTTATGTTGGTCGACGATCGTAATCCCTCCTTCAAACGGGAATGCGATCTTCCTAAAATAAGTCGACACAACAGCTGCCATGGCATAGATCCATGGTCTTCCTAGTAGGATGTTGTAGTCAAGATTCCATCGATGACTTCAACATCTATTTCTACTGTTTTTCCTCCCAGTTCAACCTTCAAGTTATTAAGGATACCGTACGGGGTATAAGTCCTTCCGTCGAAAGCTTTTAATGTCGTCGAAGATCGCGACAAGGTTGGAGATCCTAAAGTTTTCCAGCAACTCATCGACATAATACATGTAGATGCCCCCTCATCAATAATTGTTCGGTGAACAGTTTTGTTGAGGGCTTTCACTTGAATAAGGAAAGCTAGTTGAGCTGGTAACTGAGGATCGTATCCTTTGTGATAAAAATATACAAGATTGGAATCCTTAGGATCAACCCCACCAATAGTCGATAACAAAGCCTGCCTTTGGGATGGGCAATTTTGTAGTACTTCAAGAGTCGACATAGCAGATGGCGATTGGGCCAAATCTTCCACTATGTTATAATGTTGCGCCGCTCTTGCACGAGGATTAAATGTCGACTTGTGTACTACTCCCTTTGGTGGTTTTATTGTTAATTCAGGAATGATGGGTGGTACAACTTCTGTCGAAGTTGTTGTCGAACTACTTGGTTGATCTTTACCTTTGTCGTTCGACAGCTGCGGATTCCCGTAATCTTTGTTCCTTGTCGAAATCAAAGCATCATTCTGTTGTTTTGAAACCGACAACATAAGCACTTGCGACGGGGAAGCATTTCCACTATCAACCATATTTTGACCTGGATTGGGAAATGGATCAGTTAACACAGCTGAGGTTTGCGAACTTTTGAAGAACCTTTTAAGCTCAGCTTTATAGGGACAATCCCTTGTCCAATGATCCTCCTGATCACATATTTTACATGGATATTTCCTATTTCGAGGAGGGTTTGAAGAAGTTTTTTCAGGGGATGACTCACCCTATTTCTTCTTTTTCCCCTTGTTTTGCTTCTTCTTGCTCCCTAGTTGTTTGGTTTCTTTGCCTTTATCTGTTGATACGACATTTACTTTCGAAGCAAGAATTTCTTCTTTTGCATTTTGATCCGAATTCTTACAGGCTTTCTTAGATGAAGCCTTTGTCGATTTCACGTTTGCCGTGCCAATCACACCATCGCCGGCATGAGAGTCACGACCCCCCCCCCCCTTTGCCACATCTTCTGTTATAGCAGGAAGTAACGATTTTATAAACCATTCAGCCAACAGCTGATCGGGAACGTATGTTTTCACCATCCTACGACGACGACGCCACTCATGTATATGATCAGATATATGAGTGGCAGTTGTCTGCTTGAAGTTGGTTAATATTTCTGTTCCCGTTTCATACCTTATCGGTAATTGAAAATCGGTTAAGAAAGTCGTGGCTAGGGAGCTAAAATTGTCGAACGAGGCTCTTGGTAACTCAATATACCATTTTTCCGCTGGACCCGTTAACGTCCTCTGGAAAAGGCGAAGCCTTATCGAAACATCATTTAAGGTGCTTGAGGAACACCACAGATGAAAAGTCATCACATGATTCGATGGGTCTTCACCTGGATTTCCATTGAATTTAGGAATGTCAGATGGAAGTTTGTGAGGAATCGCTGGCCACTAAGGGGCATAAGCAATCGGATCGTTGGTTAGTCAGTGTAAATCGGGTAACTCTAAAGTTGCCACAAATGGTAACTGTTGATTCAGGTTAAGTGAAGCATAACTAGGGTACGATGGAATCGCTTGAGTAGTGGGCCTTTGCATACTAGCATAATGTAATTGATGTTGGTACGACTGATACGGTTGGTGGACTTGACCACTGTAAAGCGGTTGGTTTTGACCGTTTTGAATATACAGTTGTCCACTGTTCGCAAAGATCTGCTGCTCAGAACCTTGGTACACTTGCTGGAATTGTGGTTGTTGGTATTGCACCAGCCACAGTTGTGAAGCCATGTTCTGTGGTGCTATACTAACTGTTGGACCAAGGTGTGGGGTAATTGTACCCGTTTGGACCTGTGTCGCCCCACCAGTTGGCGATTGTGGTTGTGACCCAGGGTCGAGTGGCTGTTGCATTACAACCTAAGAAATCTGAGGTTTACATACAACAGGCAACGTTTGAACCTGCGACACTGTCACAATAGCCGGTGTGGTCGGGATGATCGACATAGGTACACACTGTTGCATAGAATATACAACCCTTGGTTGTTGAGGTAGCATAGGTACCCAACCACTTGATGTAATTCCAGTATAACCTGAATACTGTTGTGAACTCCTGTATGGATACCCTCCCGAAGGGGGTAATGAAAGGGCATACTGCCCCCCATACGGTAGCAATCCGGAACTCAAGGGGATTGTTTGTACTTGTGGACTGGATTGCCCAAATTGACCTCCAAATGGATCAATCTGGCGAGTCTCAACATAAGAGTTGCCGATATTATTCCGAATGAACAAACTGGAATGCACCACATTGTCGAAATAGTCCCTTGGTGGACTCTTTCTAGCGGTTGTGGGCTAGTCGGGACATATGGTATGCCGGCAAACATTGTTGGAGTGACAGTAGGGGCTTCTGTTGTCGCTGTGTCATTCGACACAGTCCTAGATGTTGACGGTTGTTCAGACATTTTGAGTCTATCCAATAGATTTCCTAGCGATTCTACAGGAACTTCCACTGGTGGTAGACTAACTTCTGATGTTGAAGGAAATAGAGTGACCCCGACTCCAAAATGGGTTGGAGTACTTGCTTGCGGATCCTTTGCAATTTCCTCTATCACAATCAAACCCGGTGGAAGAGGAAGACCGTCAGGTCTGTAAAATATTTCTGGTGCCGAAAAAGGGGTTGAATCGACAGCGACAGTTGTTTGAGGAGCAAGACTCTCTGAGCCGGTTACAGATGGCACTGGTTCAGTAGCACAAGTATTTGCCCCCAGACTAGGATCAATGTTACTGTCCCTCTGTGGCTGTTGAACTTCTTCTATAGAGGCAGGGTTTCCATAAATGTTTGGAGTAACCGGAATCTCAGATGTTGTCGGAACACTTGTTCTAACTTTGATAGGAGATTTCGAACCGGTTAAACGAGTTCGCTTTGTCCGTACTGTTTTCAATTCCGGAGACAAAGACGGTTGACTCGTAAGCCTCCGCGAACGACGGGGTTTCAATTGAATTTCTTCCACGATTGCGGATTACTCGATCAACCAAAATACAAAAGGGGAAAGTGTGTTTCCGAATTAAATGAATTTTTTATACGCTTTTAGACACAACTTGCTTTTTCACTTTTAAAGAGTCGAGAAAAAGCTAAAGATGACTCTAGTCTCCTTCGATGTTTTAATGAGCCCGAAGTGACAAATGCTCGGATGGACTTTTTCCGTTATAGAGTCTGAAAAAGGCCAAAAGGAACTGCTCTGGAGTTCTAGGGAGAGGGTGTGCCAAAATTTTTGCAAAACCGCAGAATACTTTTTAGGGTACGGGCGGTCGATCTTCCTGAATGCTGTGTTCAGTGCATTGCGATCAGTAGGGCGGCCGTCACAGCTTCCTAAGGATAAAGGTTTTATGCCTATAGGGGTCTCCCAATATATACGCGACGGTACGTGGGAGCACAATCCGCACTGGCGCTATTGTCCCTCAGGAGGAATCACCCACCTTCTACGAGATTGACAGTCACTAGGCTTAACGACGCCAGAACACGTCTCTAGCCTAGACCTCTATGTTGTGCGTTATGTTACAAAGCATTGTTAAGTTCATTCAATTTATTTTAGGTTGATATTTTTAAAGTTTGCCTTTCAAGGTTCACCACGAGATGTATGATACAAATTCCTAAATGCAGTCTAAAGATGATAAGCAAGCTTTATATCTTTTCAACTTTGAAAATCCTAGCTACTAAGGGAAAAGAAAGACACCATCTTTTCTCAAAGAGCAATCAGCACACTCTAATGCACTTTTCCTAAATCCAACATGCAAACTATCAAATGCAAATGCACAATGCAGGTGTTTGTTTTCCGCTTTCTTAGTATTGATGCCTACAAAGAAAGATTTTTGTACAACTTTGAATTTGCTTTTAAATGATCAATACAAACAAGTTTACTTTTTCGAAATCAAAGAAGATAGAAGAGATTACAACACTTAACGATTTTCGAAATAGACTTGTTTTGACACTTAAAAGAGACAAATTCAAACCAATAAGCAAAAGTAAATGTATAGTCAATCTGCAAACAGCCAATGAACTCTCTTCTAAGATCACAATCAACAGATCTGAATCAAGGGCTACAGGATGACTATTTCACTCATGTAAAGGAAGACTGTAAATGACGCCACAAACACATAAAAACACTCATAGTCTTTTTGTACAAAAGGAGGCGGAATATAAGCAGAGAAAATGAGTTTTAAGACTGGTACCTATGCTGGTTACAGGCCACAAAAATCAGAGATCAAAACAAGGCAAAACAGAGCAGAGAACCCCAGCTGCACAAGGACAAACTGGTTCAGCGCAACCTCAACACAGGGGTTTTGAAATTCAACGCAGGTAGCCTTCACGGGACCTGCGTTGAAATGCAGAATCCCTTCACAAGGTCTGCGCTGAAGGAGAAACTCTCGTTTCCCTCAGGTTCCGGGTCACAGTTTGCTACTTAATCAACTGTTTCAGGCCAAATAAAAGCAACAAGCAAGGTGTAATCAAAGGGATGCTTTGAGAGGCTATTAAGATCTATCACAAGGATCATCAAATCATTTGTGAATCCATTGTTCAGATCATAAACAAGTCCAGCAATTGGATCAAAGCAGCAACTTTCTACTTTGCATCCGGGAAAGATGCAGTTTGATTGTTGCTGTCAAGTATATGAAAGAAACAATGATAGAAACACAAATAAAATGATTAAACAAATCTCCCCATTAGAGTCACCAATTTTTTGTGGGGAAAAATGCCTATGCAGGACGATCCTATCCACCTAAGGTGTGACAGTGCCTTAGCAACAAACGAGTACAAATATATTGGTTTCTTCCTTTATGAAATGTGAAAGAAGAGAGATCAATAGACTTACCGGTGTCTTCCGTTTGTCCCTCGATCCAATCTCCCTTCTCTTTGGGTGTTCACAGCTACTTTCCTTCTTGCTTATCCAGCTACAACTTCCTGCAAGATCACAAGAGAACAACTACTTGCGACAAGAGAACAGCTACTTGAGACAAGAGAAGAACACTACAAAAAGACAGATGTTCACATTCATAACTAGTTTAGGATTAGAAATAAACCAAATACACTAATACATTCATACATCAAAATACATCAGCATATAGGAGAAACCAAGATAGCTTTATTGATGAATAACAAGGTTCAGGAAGAGATACAACCCAGAGGGCTCCAATCCAACATCTCCTTCCCAGAAAATGGAAATCCTATCTTCAACCCCTTCAAAGCATTAAACCCAATGATTCCAGTCTCAAACCAACAACAATTCTTTGCAATAACAAAATTCCAGCCTCTAGATCTCATGGAAGAGAGATCCATATATAGATGTTTGGAGAGAGGATGAGTCAGCTTGAGATCTGACTAGTGTCCTCTCCCTCTGTCAGTTCTTGAGTCCACTTGGAGGTTCTTGCTTCCACTTGGAGATTTGGAACCTCTTACTCATCACCAGTCGAATTCCCTGAGGCAAGTGTCATTTTGGAAGCTTCCTGGGTTTTGACACCTTGAGAAATGAGCCTGCCACTTGTCCACTCTCGTTCAACGCAGGTAGCCTTTGTTCCAGTTGACATTCAATGCAGGTAGCCAGTGTTGGCTTTGACATTCAGCGGAAACAACTAGTGTAGCCACTGAAATGATCCTGAATTGACTTGCTTTTGAGCAGTTTCAGGTGGAGAACTTTTGTGAATTGCTATGGTTTGTTAGCCTTGTTCCTCTAGGGGTAGGAACAACATGTTTAGGGACTTTGGATCCCTTAGATTATGGACATTTCATGCTCAATGCTGTAAGGCACAAAAATGTCTATAACACAAATCGATAAGCCTTTAGGGCTTATCGATGTTCCTTCTCCTCTGTCCTTCAGTACCTCTATGAAGGTACTCGACTGATCTTTGCGTAGCCTTAATCCAAGGTACATGCACTTACGTGCCTCTGTGACTACGCTACTATATAATTTCCCAAGTTATCTTAAGTGTTACCTAATCTACCATGCATTTACAATTACCTTCGCATAATCCTTTACTCTTGCTTGCATTCAATTAACAGATATAATCAAATACATCCGTGCATCAAATAAGCATTATAATGTAAACCCATATCGTAACATAATATAATCAGATGCATTAAATAGAGATAAAATACAAAATGATTGCAGAATAATTCTCTTTATTGATATCTCAAGTTCAGTACAGACTCTATCCACCCTGTGCACATAGCTGCAGGGGTCCTCACACTTAGCTGTGGACTTCCACCCTAGGCCTCTGCACACTTAGCTGCACAGCCTTTTCCTACACTAAGACTCGAGCAAACTTAGAAATTCTTACCCAAAATCCTTCTTTCCATTAATACTCTTCTCTTATACTCTTCTAAGACTCCCTTTTTATACAATCCCATGGTCTGTCGACCATGGGTAGATCTTTACAGTTGACATGATACTTCACAAAACAAGGGCAGACAACCCTTTAACCTCTTCGTGCTCTGCGACCACAAAATGTGGAGACTTTCCATCTTTATTACAAAATTTGGGCCTTCTGCCCCAAAACATGTGCTTTTAGCCCCAAAATTGGCTCTTGGGGGGAACCCGTTCCCAACACTATCTTTGGACCTACAGTAGTCCCTATACTTATTGTTGAATACTTATTATATCTAAGCCTAGGTGGTGATACTATCCCCAGGTAAACCCATGAACGATCACAACGTTGCATCTTTGAGAGTGGATGGGAATAATTTCAACTTCTAATCATTAGAGGTGTAATCATAAGTTTTGCATATGACAACAAACTCAAACAAAAAAGTATCCGAGTCTTCTGAGGTTAGGCCATGGAAGTGAGGAAGAGAAGAGGGGCTTATGTTTTTCATCTTAGCATCCCCATTAGTTTCTCTGATGGGAAAATAACCCTCAGCTCTATCTCTATCTCCCCTTTCATTTCTATTTTCAGCCATGGTGTAAGTTGGTGGAATGGTCTCTTCTTCTTCCCTGATAGGCTCTTGAAAAACTTCTGGTTTTTCACCTAATGGGTCCTCTAGCTCATAGCCACCGAAGAAGAGGGAAGTTTGGTTGTTTGATGTGGTGGGGGTATTTGGCAAAAATTTTCCTAAGTTTTCTCTACACCTAGGAGGCATGAAAGGATTTTTTTTATTTTTTTTTTTCCTGGAATTACTTGCAAAATGGAAAGAAAAAAAAACCAAATTGCAACTACTTGATGAATGGAACTAATTATATAATGGAAAGAAAGAAAAACCAAATTTCAACTACTTGTTGAATGGAACTATTTGCAGAATGAGAAATAAATCAAGAAAGAAAGAATGAACGCAGAAATCTCATCTACTCAAACACTTCCCCAACAATGATGCCAAAAAGTGATGACCAGGACTATTGCAGAAAGCATGTTGCAACTCCTGGGACTACCAACTTTACTTCATCAACCCGGGGTTTGTACAAACTTGGCGGTGATAGTGTTGTATACACAAATAGAGTTAATGGTCTACTATTTTCACTATTAAACTGGGGCGATAGACCACTAGGGTTTCTGAAACCAATCTTCTATTGACTAGAACAAGTCTGACTACCAATTGGAGAAGGGAAAATTATCCTAAATGAAAGAAAAGAAATGCTTCCTATTTTAAAGAATGAAATACTGAATTGGAAGATGCTTGTAAAGTAACATGAAGTCCTCTATCTACTCATTGACACGTTTTTCTTGCAAAAGAAACCTCTCTTAACCCTATTTATCACATGTGATGATTCAAACTACTGAGCATGGAATATTATCTAGGGAATATTAACTACTGCATGCATGTGCTAATTAAGAAATAAAAGAACTATTTTTCTTTAACTTTTCGTTTTATGAATGTAAATGCTAATCTTCACTTGTTCTTTGCAGGGGATACAGATATGGAGGAATAGGGTTAGAGTGTCCTTAATGGTATGGAGGTAAACTAGAGGCCTAATCCAAGCTTTAGTGATGATTTGGCTAAATTAGGGCTCAAAACATGCTGCTACATGATTTCCTAGAGGAAAACTACAGGATGTCCTAGTTCTCCTACATGATCCCCTATTTTACTACAGGAATAGGCCAAAATCTTAGGAAGTAGTTTAGAAGGTGGAATGAAGCTTGGGAAATGTAGCGAATGGGAGAATATGGCATGGAGGGGGTGAACATTATCCAAAGCTCAATCAAGTGCTTCAAGATGGTTGGATTTGCTCAATGGAAATGGTGATTTTCACTTATAAAACAAGAATTTTGATTGAGATTGTAGTCGATTTTGGCAACATGGTTGAATGAGTCTTGGATGAGGAAAATGAGATGAGGTCTCCCTAAAATGTAGAAGCTCCTTCAACAACACACATTCTTGTCTGCATCTATACACAAATTCATCTATACACATGAAATATTTATTAAATGGAAGAAAACAGAGTTATTACCATCTAATGGCTAAGTGCATGAATGGAAGTGCTTTGAAATCAATACAAGACCTAAGAGATGAGAAATGAAAATTACAACTTATGCTAAGAAACTTCAAGATAATGACCTACTCATCAAGAAACCCTAGATTATGCAAGAAAGCAAGAATTTTGTTTTTGGGTTGTCTGAAGTTTCCCTCAAGTCATGATCCCAAAAGAGAGAGATGAGGTGAAAACCACTGTCACCAGCTTTTCTGAAATGTCTTATTTCACTCTGATACCACTATTCTAACTATCCACAAATGGAAGAAAACTAAATAATCATACCAATACTTGAAAACTAACAACACCAAAATCAATTCAACAACTAACTATGAATGTAATCTAAGCATACATCTACAAAAAAAGGAACCTCTACTACTAGGGCTGGACCCTAACCCAAGATCTTCAGCCCTCTAAGTCAACTCAATGCTGGATCAAGGGAATTCTTCTCATTTTCATTAAAATATCAAAAATACACAAGAGTGATCAGTCATAATCTTCCAACTCGAAAATGCTTCTTGGCTACAATAAAAAAAAATCTAAATCCTAATGAGGCTCTAGGCCTTCTTATTTATACAACTGAAGTTACCAACAAATTCTTTAAATTTAGGGAGGCTTGGCTCCAAATCTTGAGATCAACTGGTATTCAACTATCACTGGCTTGGCTGCCAATGACCTTAATGGCTTGGCTGCTTGCAACTCTGAGCTGATGAGATTCAATAGAGGAATCTTCGAGTAAGTGAGGAGTTAAGGAAGGAGATCCCATCTCCTAAAATCCCTCTTTCTTGTCTCCTTCAAGTTCTTGTACTTTCATTAGCTGAAATTTGATCCAAAACCTACATTCAATGCACATTAGACCACTAGAAATAGCATCTCATCTTTACCCTTCTCATTAAGCAAAATAAAACAAAACATGTAAAGAATTATTAGAAAATTTCATTTTAGTAAGCTGGAGAGTTGTATTAAGGTCCATATAATTTACCCATTGATGATCCTCATCATCATGCTAAAGAAAAGAACATTTGAGTGAGAGTTCCTATAGGGAGAATGTCTCGTGGAGAGACATGCCACTCTTGTTGAGGGAATTTTCCCATATGAGTGAGATTTCTTGAGAACAGCTTGTGGAGAGACATGCCACTCTAACTAAGGGAAATATCCTTGTAATGACAAAGAATGTACTATGTACTCATCATAATCTTGCAGCATTAATGAAGCAGCATCCCCACTCTTGACACCAGGGCTTGGAGACGTAACCCACACTGGGTGAACTCTATTATCAATGTGTTTGTGTTCTTTGATTTGATGGATTTCATTATGTTTCATCTTCTTTACAGTATTTTTTTGGTATATCATTCTCTTTCTGTGGAGTAGGTAAATTTCCTCTGCAGACAAAGGTGATCCCTCTAGCCCAAGAATGGGTCTATCCACAAGCAAGAAAATCTAATGAAAAATTCCTTCTATTAGAATCGAATAATAAGGCCTACCTTTTATAGCGCTAATCCACTTGATGTTGATATTGCCTCATTGCTACAACTTATTTTCATTCCTTTCATTCAAATACCTGAAACAAACATGCAAGAGACAACAACAAACATGATAACATAAAATCGAATTCAATATACTTAAAAGGTCAAGGAGTTTTAAGCTATAAAATGTAATATTACACACGATATAGGAAATAAACCATTAGTTGTATTAATAAAACTTCAAAGAGAAATACAACCGGAGCCTTGACATTGTAGGTTCCCTTTGGAATGTCCGGGTTCTAGCACCACTATAAGCATCTCATGATTCACCCTTAAAACAATGGAAGTTCAAGGCCTCTTTCCTTTAACTCCAAACCAAACACTACAAGCTTATTATCCCTTCACACACAAGCTAGAAGGCTAAGGTTCTCAATATGGCTCTCAATATTTGCAGATTATTTCTGCGCTTTCATTAGCTAGCTGAGGGTGCGACATAGGGAGTTTATATAGCTTTGTTGGAGGGGAAATGGATCCTCTTATGGTGGGAGAGGCCTTATCCCTTTTGGTTTTTTCCATGTTAATAGGGGAAAGGAGCCCAAACAAACTCTCTCGGCTCTATCTTTCTCATCCATCTACTAAACTTATGTTCACGAAGCTTCTAGAGCTGGAAGCTTTGACTCCATTTTTAAAAACTTTCCAAAAGAGGGTTAGCGCAGGTGATGAATGGATCACTTGCACCGTTCGGCGCTAGTCCTAGTTTTAAACTCTACAAATCGGCATAGGGGAAGAACTAAGCACTAGCACCGGTCTTGAAAACTGGGTTTGAAGGAAGATTCTTGGGAAATGATAAAAGAGGTAAATGTTTTGCAGATGAAGAGGGATGTAGGGACATGTTCCTCATGGCAGGGAAACATATGAGGGCCAATGTAAAGGTCCTCTAGGTTCGAGGAACAAGGAGTACAGGGGCAGTGAAAAAGTGTTCTGTAACATATGCCCCCTAAATAATGAAGGTCGATCAAGAGTGAGGGTTGAAATGATTTATAAGTAGATGCATGGAACCAGAGGCCACCATTGGAAAACCTACAAGCAAGAATAGATACATATACATCATTGAAATCTCTGAGACATGAATGGTAGGGTTGTAGCCATCCATCTGAAAGAGACATGTATGTAAGCATGATCATGTCACATCACCTTGCAACCTGGACTTGTGTAATCTGAGCCTAGGGTCTTGTGCTCCAACACAACCTGATCAAAGCATAATTTCTAGCATGTGAATAGATGTGTTGATTTCGAACATGCTAAAACATTGCTTGATTACCAATCCATGATGTGAACTATTAACAAGTGTAAGAGAAACCACCAATAATGGCAATGGCTCTCAAGGTACCAACAACACAATTCACGGAGTGTGAATAAGGAACTAAAGTCGAACACCCGTGAAGTCACCCGATCGAAGGCCAATGATGTGAACTTGTTGTCGAGTGTGAAGAACTTGCCATTAGGGCATGCAAGCTCTAAGGTACTAGAAGGGAGTCTCTTGGCCAACTTCCTGGATAATGAGCTGAAGTCAACAGGAAGTGACTGTGTTGAAGGAGGGCCATGATGTATCCCACATCATCGACACGAGACAAGGGATGAAATGATTATGAATGATACAGAGAATCAGGATTGAGTGTAAACTGCAGAAGCACTAGCTCTTGAACATATCGATGACACAACTACGGAGTTTGGCAGCTTTTGGATCCATAGGATCGAAGGTCATGATGACGTGGTAGAGATCAAATGGAAAGGAAAAAAATGGCGGCCCGAACCTAGAAAGGCCAATGATGAAGTGCGGATATCCCAACCCAACACGAAGCAGGAGAGTGGCATGTTCAAGAGTGACTAGCTGCCAACACAACTGGTAAAAATTTCCCATTTTTCCCCACCATTTCTGGCAGGTACCACAATTATTTTCTATCGTGAGCTTGAAGGGGATAGCATGTGCTTGCACTCTAAGTCCATCCTTCAGATGAATCCAACCTAGTAATTTTAATGAGCCCTAGGAAGGAGAATCTCATGTCCATCATTGCGACAAATCCGATGTCATTTAATCTTTTAACGAGTCCGACAAAAGGTGTAACTCGGTATCTTTTTCATGTTTAGAGAGTTTGAAAAAGACACGGAAAAGAAAACTCCAAAAGGTCCATTTTCAACAATTGTGTCTCTCGAGCTTGAAAAGGTATAAAACAATACTTGAGAGAACCGCTTGACCATGTCAGCCAAGGAGTACAAGGGATCAACAATCTTTTCGTGTTTTAAGAGTCAGAAAATAGATTAAAGCAGACCCCCCACTTTTATTCTTTGTAACGAGTCAAAAAGGGAAAAATACTCGGCGATCTTTTAATTTAAGTTCTTTACGAGTCGAGAAAAGAGCTTAAACACAACTCTAACACCATCATCAACAATTGCATCACCTGTCGCTACACAAGAAGCAAATGCATTATCTGATTTTTAAGGTAAAAATAGGTGAAAATTTATTTTAAAACCCTAAAACATCATGAAAAGTTTATAAAAACAGAAAAAGTAAAACATTTTTTATCATTTACCTCTTTTACCTCATTTGGAACAGTTTTTACCCACTTATGCCCTAAATCTTCAGGAGCGGATTGCAGCAAATCCAGGAAGCCGATCGATAGATTATGTAATATACTAAAACACAATACAAGATCTACTTCTACAATACTTTGCGGAAGCTTAATCGAATTGAGCAAGATCAAGAGAACACATATAACTGAGAATGAGAAATCAATCACACATAATACAAAAAAAATAACCCGGGGAAAGCCTCGGCCTAAAACCCCAATCTTTGTATTATCATACAAGTGGAAATCTTGTTCAAGTTACAAAAAGAATCAACTCACAAGCTATCCTACTCTCTCTGCAATCAAACAATACAGCTCACAGACTGAATAGACATGGTATATGTCCTCCTCAAGCCCTCCAAGCCTCCTATTTCCTTGCGTAGTTTTTCTTGGGGTCCAGTGAAGCCACATGTGTGAATTGGCCTCATCACACCCACAAAACCTGAAGAAGTAATTACGCAATCCTCAAGGAAAGAATTCCTTCTGCATGCAAAGGAATATTCACAATGGAATATTCTAGCAACTGATAGTACATTTCCCCTCCATCTGATCTCAATTGGGTCTCGATCTGAATTGATATGCATGAGTTATTTATGAGAGAATATTTAGTTATCTGAAGTGCAGCAGTTACATGCATGCATGCATTAACTAATTGAACTTACATTAATTCAAAAAACTGTTTGAATTAATCTAACTGGACTTGACTCAATTAACTGAGCCAACTAATTACAACTCAATATTACAACTCATCCTTATCTCTTTAACTGATGGATAAATTCTTACAATTAATGGAGAAACTATTGCATGTCCCCACATAAACTTCATGTTTGATTTTCCTTAACTAATTAACTCAAGATGAATTAATTAATTATTTTACAAACAGCTATTAAGATCAAATTCGAATTTTACTTCACTATTTTAGTTCAGGGACTAACTAAAATAGGAAGGTATCCCGAAATGCTATTTATAGAATGTTATTTTTAGCACTTCCATTTTTCAGTCCTTGTTGCTATGTTCAACACTGGTTGAACTGCTATTTATAGCAATGCTATTTTTAACATTTCTATTTTTAGCATTTCTTGTTGCTATTTTCAACACTCCCTCTCAATAAGAAAGGGATTATCAGTAACCCCAATCCTATCTCTGTGGAACTCGAACTTGCATTTTGACAATGCCTTCGCCAAAATATCTGCATCCTGTTCCTCGGTCGAAACATACAGGAACAACATGATCCTCTTGACCACATAGTCTCGAAGATGGTGATACCGGATATCAATGTGCTTGGACATGTCATAAAAAATTGGATTCTCAGAGAGTTTGATACAACTCTAGTTATCACATTAGATCACTGTAGGATCCATCCTTTGACCAAACAATCCCACTAGAATCTTCCGCATCCAAATGACCTCACATGCAACCTAACTAGAAGCCATGTATTCAACCTCTGCTGAGCTAAGTGCAACTGATCTCCATTTCCTACTGTACCAAGAAACTGCAGCTGAACCAAGGTTGAAGATTCCTCCAGAAGTGCTCTTCCAGTCTGATGGACTCCCTGCCCAATCTGCATCTGTGAAGCCCTGAAGCTTCACTCCCTCTGTCCATCTATACCACAATTTGAACTAAGATGTGCCTCTGAGGTATCTCAGCACATGCTTCACTACCTTCCAAAACAGCTTGGTAGGCTGAACCATAGCTTGACTCAGCTGGTTCACCACAAAGCATAAGTCGGGTCGTGTGTTCACCAGATACATAAGTGAACCCACCAGCTGCCAATAAACAGTAGCAGCTACTACCTCACTTGAAGTAGCATCCTCTGATCCAGGTGGATGTTGGTGGCCACCCACCTATCCCATTTGGACCCCCACAACTGTCTCTTTCAGTTTTTCACTTTCCTTAATTATAGTGCAGTTTACTATTTTTAGCAGTTTTTCGGGTCCTAAACTTCCGGAGCCGTTTTGATGCCCTAAACGATGTTTTTTGGGAAATCCACCGCCAACGATTTTTTTGACAAAAATCGTATTTTCCGTCGTAGTCCTCTGAGAGATCTTTCCAATGGGCTATCATGCGCGTCAAACAGAGATAAGATGACCAATTCGCGACCCCGGGAAGTTGGTTGTCCAACTCACCCCAAAAGGGGGCCCACAATTTGGCGTTTCATCTTCTAGGGTTAGGTTTTGGAATGTGAAGGGTTTTCCATTTTTTCTCAATAATAAATAGGCCTTCTAGCCTCATTGTAAAGACAGTTCGAAACAGTTCAGAGGCATGTAGCCGACACATCTCTTCTCAGAGATAAGCTACCATCGCCCTAGCTGGGTTATTTCTATTTGTAAGCATATTTCAGTATTCTCCATTAATGAAATGAAGTATTATTTCCGCTGCATCTCTGTTTTTATGGTTATCGCATCTCTGTATTTATGGTTATCTCTGTAATATATTGCGTTCCTGCTTAAATCCGGATCAGTGGTATCAGAGCGGTCTGCTTTTTCTTTGTTTTTCTTTGCATGTCCCCAACGAGGTCGGGATATAAGGAGTTAGGGCTTGAATTGGTCGAACCTTTGCAAGACCAGCCTCGCAAATCTCGACGACCTCCCATGGCGGATGAGAAGAAAGATGAGGGGGCAGGAGATCCTATCAGAATCTTGCTCGAAGAAGCCCTCGAGCGGCAAAGGAACGCGATGATGGATAGCTTTGCGCAGATCCTTCAGCGGCTACCCAGAGGCGACGCATCGGCTTCCAACAGCGACTCTGGAAACGCCACACCGTTTAACGTACAAGTTAATTTTGAAATCCCCATCTTCGAGGGTCAAATAGACGCAGATGCCGTAGATAAATTGTTAAATCTGCTAGATGGGTATTTTTCTGTTCATGAATTTTCAAGTCGGGAAAGGATTATTTTCGCTCTTCTCAAAGCAGCCCCCAGCGTCAAGGACAGGTGGGAAACATACTGCGAGCAGAAGGATGAAAGTACAGGCTCACTTTTTTCAGCCGCCCCCACTTGGAATGAATTCTGGGATGCCATCAAGGAGCAGTACTACCCTGTCAAAAGCTATGAGGACAAATACATCAAATGGACCACATTGCGGCAGGGACGAGACCAAGATGTGCCAGAGTTCACAAATATTTTTCATACCCTTCGCCCACAATTGGGTATCAAATATTCTAAGCTGCATATGGTACTCAAATATCGAGGCTGCCTACACAGATACATCTAGGAAGAGATGGAGTTCTTGAACATCTTCTCACTCGGCACAGCATACCGATACGCTGTCAAAATTGAGCAAAAGTTCAAACAGAAGAAGCAAGACTTTGGATCTACAAATCCGAAGCCTAAAGGACAAAGCCAAGGCGGGGTGACCCAAGACAACCCCTCGAAGCCGCAAGAAAAGAACACCACCACGAAGCCGAAGAAGGACACAGGAAAGTGGTGTGATTTCCACAAGAGTCCCACTCATAACACAAGTGAGTGTCAGACCAAGCAGTCGCTGGTGGCCGAGTTGAAGGCTTCGGAATCAGATGCATGTTCTGACTCTGAGCCGTAACCCGACAAGGGGAATGGCAAAGGGAAGCAGATCATTGATGCGGATCCTAGTGCCACTGTTTCCACTGCCAAGATCCAGAAGAATGAGCCTGAAGAGCCAGAGGAGGGGGAACGTCTTTTCCACTCACAAATGTGGGTGAAGGGTTCGCCACTGCAATTCATTGTCGACAGTGGCAGCCAAAAGAACCTCATTTCAGCAGAGGTCATGAAGCGGTTGGGCCTACCGACTACACCACACCCGCAGCCGTACAGTATTGGGTGGCTTCACGAAGGACGAGATCTCAAAGTTCGCCAGTAGTGCCGCGTTCCCTACAGCATCAAGCCCCTCAGAGACGAGGTATTATGTGATGTTACACCTCTGGATGTTTGTGATGTACTATTAGGCCAGCCATACTTGTGGAGGCGACATGCTGTGTATGAGTCAAGGCCTCGCGTTGTCATTATTTGTTTGGATAATTCATTATACAGGATACTGGAGGTAGCCCCACCTACTACCACCTCTTTGATCACTGCTAAGAAAGGCAGCAAGCTCATCTCACAGACTAGGAAATTTATTTTCTGTCTGGTTCGCTCCCAAAGTAAGGGGAAGATCGTTGCTACATCCATGACCCCCACGAAGGGTTCCTCCACGCAGCAGCAACAACAGAGGGATACAGCCAGAACAGAACACAGGAACAACTTATTCTCACCCACGGGGGTACCACACAAGTTTCAGGTGGGGAACAAAGTTTGGTTGCATCAACAAAAAGAACGCCTTACCAGAACCCATCAGAAGATCAGGCCACTCCGACATGGTCCTTACACCAGTACCAAGGCTGCAACAATGCTTTGAAGTAAAGCATTCCTCCATTCCTTTGCTTGCACCGAGTGTTCAATGTGGACCGTCGTCGACCATGCTTCCCAGCATTTCTGGACACATTAGAGATTGCAGAACAGCTCACCAGACCCAGCTCAGCAGAAGCTTCCTCATCCTAGGGAGGAACTCAACGCAATGGGGACCATTGCTTCCTAAGGGGGGAGGAATGATCCAGGTGGATGTTGGTCGCCGCCCACCTATCCCATTTGGACCCCCACAACTGTCTCTTTAAGTTTTTCACTTTCCTTAATTATAGTGCAGTTTACTATTTTTAGCAGTTTTTCGGGTCCTAAACTTCCGGAGCCGTTTTGAGGCCCTAAACGACGTTTTTTGGGAAATCCACTGCCAGCAATTTTTTTGATAAAAATCATCTTTTCCGTCGTAGTCCTCGGAGAGATCTTTCCAACGGGCTATCATGCGCGTCAAACAGAGATAAGATGACCAATTCGCGACCCCGGGAAGTTGGCTGTCCAACTCACCCCAAAACGGGGCCCACAATTTGGCGTTTCATCTTCTAGGGTTAGGTTTTGGAATGTGAAGGGTTTTCCATTGTTTCTCAATAATAAATAGGCCTTCGAGCCTCATTGTAAAGACAGTTCGAGACAGTTCAGAGGCATGTAGCCGACACATCTCTTCTCAGAGATAAGCTACCATCGCCCTAGCTGGGTTATTTCTATTTGTAAGCATTTTTCAGTATTCTCCATTAATGAAATGAAGTATTATTTCCGCTGCATCTCTGTTTTTATGGTTATCGCATATCTGTATTTATGGTTATCTCTGTAATCTATTGCGTTCCTGCTTAAATCCGGATCAGTGGTATCAGAGTGGTCTGCTTTTTCTTTGTTTTTCTTTGCATGTCCCGAACGAAGTCGGGATATAAGGAGTTAGGGCTTGAATTGGTCGAACCTTTGCAAGACCAGCCTCGCAAATCTCGACGACCTCCCATGGCGGATGAGAAGAAAGATGAGGGGGCAGGAGATCCTATCAGAATCTTGCTCGAAGAAGCCCTCGAGCGGCAAAGGAACACGATGATGGATAGCTTTGCGCAGATCCTTCAGCGGCAAGCCAGAGGTGACGCATCGGCTTCCAACAGCTACTCTGGAAACGCCACACCGTTTAAGGCACAAGTTAATTTTGAAATCCCCATCTTCGAGGGTCAAATAGATGCAGATGCCGTAGATAAATGGTTAAATCTGCTAGATGGGTATTTTTCTGTTCATGAATTTTCAAGTCGGGAAAAGATTATTTTCGCTCTTCTCAACGCAGCCCCCCACGTCAAGGACTGGTGGGAAACATACTGTGAGCAGAAGGATGAAAGTACAAGCTCACTTTTTTCAGCCGCCCCCACTTGGAATGAATTCCGGGATGCCATCAAGGAGCAGTACTACCCTGTCAAAAGCTATGAGGACAAATACATCAAATGGACCACACTGCGGTAGGGACGAGACCAAGATGTGCCAGAGTTCACAAATATTTTTCATACCCTTCGCACACAGTTGGGTATCAAAGATTCTGAGCTGCATCTGGTACTCAAATACCGTGGCTGCCTACACAGATACATCCAGGAAGAGATGGAGTTCTTGAACATCTCCTCACTCGGCACAACATACCGATACGCTGTCAAAATTGAGCAAAAGTTCAAACAGAAGAAGCAAGACTTTGGATCTACAAATCCGAAGCCTAAAGGACAAAGCCAAGGCGGGGTGACCCAAGACAACCCGTCGAAGCCGCAAGAAAAGAACACCACCACGAAGCCGAAGAAGGACACAGGAAAGTAGTGTGAGTTCCACAAGAGTGCCACTCATAACACAAGTGAGTGTCGGACCAAGCAGTCGCTGGTGGCCGAGTTGAAGGCTTCCGAATCAGATGCATGTTCTGACTCTGAGCCGGAACCCGACAAGGGGAATGGCAAAGGGAAGCAAATCATTGATGCAGATCCTAGTGCCACTGTTGCCACTGCCAAGATCCAGAAGAATGAGCCCGAAGAGCCAGAGGAGGGGGAACGTCTTTTCCACTCACAAATGTGGGTGAAGGGTTTGCCACTGCAATTCATTGTCGACAGTGGCAGCCAAAAGAACCTCATTTCCAGAGAGGTCGTGAAGCGGTTGGGCCTACCGACTACACCACACCCGCAGCCGTACAGTATCGGGTGGCTTCACGAAGGATGAGATCTCAAAGTTCGCCAGCAGTGCCGCGTTCCCTCCAGCATCAAGCCCTTCACAGACGAGGTATTATGTGATGTTACACCTCTGGATGTTTGTGATGTACTATTAGGCCAGCCATACTTGTGGAGGCGACATGCTGTGTATGAGTCAAGGCCTCGCGCTGTCATTATTTGTTTGGATAATTCATTATACAGGATACCGGAGGTAGCCCCACCTGCTACCACCTCTTTGATCACTGCTAAGAAAGGCAGCAAGCTCATCTCACAGACTAGGAAATTTATTTTCTGTCTGGTTCGCTCCCAAAGTAAGGGGAAGATCGTTGCTACATCCATGACCCCCTGAAGGGTTCCTCCACGCAGCAGCAGCAACAGAGGGATACTGTCAGAACAGAACACAGGAACAACTTATTCTCACCCACGGGGGTACCACACAAGTTTCAGGTGGGGAACAAAGTTTGGTTGCATCGACAGAAAGAACGCCTTACCAGAACCCATCAGAAGCTCAGGCCACTCCGACATGGTCCGTACACCAATACCAAGGCTACGGGCAACAATGCTTTGAAGCAAACCATTCCTCCATTCCTTTGCTTGCCCCGAGTGTTCAATGTGGACCGTCGTCGACCATGCTTCCCACCATTTCTGGACACATTAGAGATTGCAGAACAGCTCACCAGACCCAGCTCAGCAGAAGCTTCCTCATCTCAGGGAGGAACTCAGCGCAATGGGGACCATTGCTTCCTAAGGGGGGAGGAATGATCCAGGTGGATGTTGGTGGCCACCCACCTATCCCATTTGGACCCCCACAACTGTCTCTTTCAGTTTTTCACTTTCCTTAATTATAGTGCAGTTTACTATTTTTAGCAGTTTTTCGAGTCCTAAACTTCCGGAGCCGTTTTGAGGCCCTAAACAACGTTTTTTGGGAAATCCACCGTCAGCAATTTTTTTGATTAAAATCATCTTTTTCGTCGTAGTCCTCGGAGAGATCTTTCCAATGGGCTATCATGCGCGTCAAACAGAGATAAGATGACCAATTCGCGACCCCGGGAAGTTGGCTGTCCAACTCACCCCAAAACGGGGCCCACAATTTGGCGTTTCATCTTCTAGGGTTAGGTTTTGGAATGTGAAGGGTTTTCCATTGTTTCTCAATAATAAATAGGCCTTCGAGCCTCATTGTAAAGACAGTTCGAAATAGTTCAGAGGCATGTAGTTGACACATCTCTTCTCAGAGATAAGCTACCATCGCCCTAGCTGGGTTATTTCTATTTGTAAGCATATTTCAGTATTCTCCATTAATGAAATGAAGTATTATTTCCGCTGCATCTCTATTTTTATGGTTATCGCATCTCTGTATTTATGGTTATCTCTGTAATCTATTGCGTTCCTGCTTAAATCCGGACCAGTGGCATCAGAGCGGTCTGCTTTTTCTTTGTTTTTCTTTGCATGTCCCCAACGAGGTCGGGATATAAGGAGTTAGGGCTTGAATTGGTCGAACCTTTGCAAGACCAGCCTCGCAAATCTCGACGACCTCCCATGGCGGATGAGAAGAAAGATGAGGGGGCAGGAGATCCTATCAGAATCTTGCTTGAAGAAGCCCTCGAGCGGCAAAGGAACGCGATGATGGATAGCTTTGCGCAGATCCTTCAGCGGCTACCCAGAGGTGACGCATCGACTTCCAACAGCTACTCTGGAAACGCCACACCGTTTAAGGTACAAGTTAATTTTGAAATACCCATCTTCGAGGGTCAAATAGACGCAGATGCCGTAGATAAATGGTTAAATCTGCTAGATGGGTATTTTTCTGTTCATGAATTTTCAAGTCGGGAAAAGATTATTTTCGCTCTTCTCAAAGCAGCCCCCCGCGTCAAGGACTGGTGGGAAACATAATGCGAGAAAAAGGATGAAAGTACAGGCTAACTTTTTTCAGCTGCCCCCACTTGGAATGAATTCTGGGATGCCATCAAGGAGCAGTACTACCCTGTCAAAAGCTATGAGGATAAATACATCAAATGGACCACACTGCGGCAGGGACGAGACCAAGATGTGCCAGAGTTCACAAATATTTTTCATACCCTTCGCACACAGTTGGGTATCAAAGATTCTGAGTTGCATCTGGTACTCGAATACCGAGGCTGCCTACACAGATACATCCAGGAAGAGATGGAGTTCTTGAACATCTCCTCACTCGGCACAGCATACTGATACGCTGTCAAAATTGAGCAAAAGTTCAAACAGAAGAAGCAAGACTTTGGATATACAAACACGAAGCCTAAAGGACAAAGCCAAGGTGGGGTGACCCAAGACAACCCCTCGAAGCCGCAAGAAAAGAACACCACCAGGAAGCCGAAGAAGGACACAGGAAAGTGGTGTGAGTTCCACAAGAGTCCGACTCATAACACAAGTGAGTGTCGAACCAAGCAGTCGTTGGTGGCCGAGTTGAAGGCTTCCGAATCAGATGCATGTTCTGACTCTGAGCCGGAACCCGACAAGGGGAATGGTAAAGGGAAGCATATCATTGATGCGAATCCTAGTGCCACTGTTGCCACTGCCAAGATCCAGAAGAATGGGCCCGAAGAGCCAGAGGAGGGGGAACGTCTTTTCCACTCACAAATGTGGGTGAAGGGTTCGCCACTGCAATTCATTGTCGACAATGGTAGCCAAAAGAACCTCATTTCAGCAGAGGTCGTGAAGCAGTTGGGCCTACCGACTACACCACACCCGCAGCCGTACAATATTGGGTGGCTTCACGAAGGACGAGATCTCAAAGTTCGCCAGCAGTGCCGCGTTCCCTACAGCATCAAGCCCTTCACAGACGAGGTATTATGTGATGTTACACCTCTGGATGTTTGTGATGTACTATTAGGCCAGCCATACTTGTGGAGGCGACATGCTGTGTATGAGTCAAGGCCTCGCGCTGTCATTATTTGTTTGGATAATTCATTATACAGGATACCGGAGGTAGCCCCACCTACTACCACCTCTTTGATCACTGCTAAGAAAGGCAACAAGCTCATCTCACAGACTAGGAAATTTATTTTCTGTCTGGTTCGCTCCCAAAGTAAGGGGAAGATCGTTGCTACATCCATGACCCCAACGAAGGGATACAGTCAGAACAGAACATAGGAACAACTTATTCTCACCCACGGGGGTACCACACAAGTTTCAGGTGGGGAACAAAGTTTGGTTGCATCGACAGAAAGAACGCCTTACCAGAACCCATCAGAAGCTCAGGCCACTCCGACATGGTCCTTACACCAGTACCAAGGCTACGGGCAACAATGCTTTGAAGCAAAGCATTCCTCCATTCCTTTTCTTGCACCGAGTGTTCAATGTGGACCGTCGTCGACCATGCTTCCCACCATTTCTGGACACATTAGAGATTGCAGAACAGCTCACCAGACCCAGCTCAGCAGAAGCTTCCTCATCTCAGGGAGGAACTCAACGCAATGGGGACCATTGCTTCCTAAGGGGGGAGGAATGATCCAGGTGGATGTTGGTGGCCACCCACCTATCCCATTTGGACCCCCACAACTGTCTCTTTCAGTTTTTCACTTTCCTTAATTATAGTGCAGTTTACTATTTTTAGCAGTTTTTCGGGTCCTAAACTTTCGGAGCCGTTTTGAGGCCCTAAACGACGTTTTTGGGAAATCCACCGCCAGCAATTTTTTTGATAAAAATCATCTTTTCCGTCGTAGTCCTCAGAGAGATCTTTCCAACGGGCTATCATGTGCGTCAAACAGAGATAAGATGACCAATTCGCGACCCCGGGAAGTTGGCTGTCCAACTCACCCCAAAACGGGGCCCACAATTTGGCGTTTCATCTTCTAGGGTTAGGTTTTGGAATGTGAAGGGTTTTCCATTGTTTCTCAATAATAAATAGGCCTTCGAGCCTCATTGTAAAGACAGTTCGAAACAGTTCAGAGGCATGTAGCCGACACATCTCTTCTCAGAGATAAGCTACCATCGCCCTAGCTGGGTTATTTCTATTTGTAAGCATATTTCAGTATTCTCCATTAATGAAATGAAGTATTATTTCCGCTGCATCTCTGTTTTTATGGTTATCGCATCTCTGTATTTATGGTTATCTCTGTAATCTATTGCGTTCCTGCTTAAATCCGGATCAGTGGTATCAGAGCGGTCTACTTTTTCTTTGTTTTTCTTTGCATGTCCCCAACGAGGTCGGGATATAAGGAGTTAGGGCTTGAATTGGTCGAACCTTTGCAAGACCAGCCTCACAAATCTCGACGACCTCCCATGGCAGATGAGAAGAAAGATGAGGGGGCAAGAGATCCTATCAGAATCTTGCTCGAAGAAGCCCTCGAGCGGCAAAGGAACGCGATGATGGATAGCTTTGCGCAGATCCTTCAGCGGCTACCCAGAGGCGACGCATCGGCTTCCAACAGCTACTCTGGAAACGCCACACCGTTTAAGGTACAAGTTAATTTGGAAATCCCCATCTTCGAGGGTCAAATAGATGCAGATGCCGTAGATAAATGGTTAAATCTGCTAGATGGGTATTTTTCTGTTCATGAATTTTCAAGTCGGGAAAAGATTATTTTCGCTCTTCTCAAAGCAGCCCCCCACGTCAAGGACTGGTGGGAAACATACTGCGAGCAGAAGGATGAAAGTACAGGCTCACTTTTTTCAGCCGCCCCCACTTGGAATGAATTCCGGGATGCCATCAAGGAGCAGTACTACCCTGTCAAAAGCTATGAGGACAAATACATCAAATGGACCACACTGCAGCAGGGACGAGACCAAGATGTGCCAGAGTTCACAAATATTTTTCATACCCTTCGCACACAGTTGGGTATCAAAGATTCTGAGCTGCATCTGGTACTCAAATACCGCGGCTGCCTACACAGATACATCCAGGAAGAGATGGAGTTCTTGAACATCTCCTCACTCGGCACAGCATACCGATACGCTGTCAAAATTGAGCAAAAGTTCAAACAGAAGAAGCGAGACTTTGGATCTACAAATCCGAAGCCTAAAGGACAAAGCCAAGGCGGGGTGACCCAAGACAACCCCTCGAAGCCGCAAGAAAAGAACACCACCACGAAGCCGAAGAAGGACACAGGAAAGTGGTGTGAGTTCCACAAGAGTCCCACTCATAACACAAGTGAGTGTCGGACCAAGCAGTCGCTGGTGGCCGAGTTGAAGGCTTCCGAATCAGATGCATGTTCTGACTCTGAGCCAGAACCCGACAAGGGGAATGGCAAAGGGAAGCAGATCATTGATGCGGATCCTAGTGCCACTGTTGCCACTGCCAAGATCCAGAAGAATGAGCCCGAAGAGCCAGAGGAGGGGGAACGTCTTTTCCACTCACAAATGTGGGTGAAGGGTTCGCCACTGCAATTCATTGTCGACAGTGGCAGCCAAAAGAACCTCATTTCAGCAGAGGTCGTGAAGCGGTTGGGCCTACCGACTACACCACACCCGCAGCCGTACAGTATTGGGTGGCTTCACGAAGGATGAGATCTCAAAGTTCGCCAGCAGTGCCGCCTTCCCTACAGCATCAAGCCCTTCACAGACGAGGTATTATGTGATGTTACACCTCTGGATGTTTGTGATGTACTATTAGGCCAGCCATACTTGTGGAGGCGACATGCTGTGTATGAGTCAAGGCCTCGCGCTGTCATTATTTCTTTGGATAATTCATTATACAGGATACCGGAGGTAGCCCCACCTACTACCACCTCTTTGATCACTGCTAAGAAAGGCAGCAAGCTCATCTCACAGACTAGGAAATTTATTTTCTGTCTGGTTCGCTCCCAAAGTAAGGGGAAGATCGTTGCTACATCCATGACCCCCACGAAGGGTTCCTCCACGCAGCAGCAGCAACAGAGGGATACAGTCAGAACAGAACACAGGAACAACTTATTCTCACCCACGGGGGTACCACACAAGTTTCAGGTGGGGAACAAAGTTTGGTTGCATCGACAGAAAGAACGCCTTACCAGAACCCATCAGAAGCTCAAGCCACTCCGACATGGTCCTTACACCAGTACCAAGGCTACGGGCAACAATGCTTTGAAGCAAAGCATTCCTCCATTCCTTTGCTTGCACCGAGTGTTCAATGTGGACCGTCGTCGACCATGCTTCCCACCATTTCTGGACACATTAGAGATTGCAGAACAGCTCACCAGACCCAGCTCAGCAGAAGCTTCCTCATCTCAGGGAGGAACTCAACGCAATGGGGACCATTGCTTCCTAAGGGGGGAGGAATGATCCAGGTGGATGTTGGTGGCCACCCACCTATCCCATTTGGAACCCCACAACTGTCTCTTTCAGTTTTTCACTTTCCTTAATTATAGTGCAGTTTACTATTTTTAGCAGTTTTTCGGGTCCTAAACTTCCGGAGCCGTTTTGAGGCCCTAAACGACGTTTTTTGGGAAATCCACCTCCAGCAATTTTTTTGATAAAAATAATCTTTTCCGTCGTAGTCCTCGGAGAGATCTTTCCAACGGGCTATCATGCGCGTCAAACAGAGATAAGATGACCAATTCGCGACCCCGGGAAGTTGGCTGTCCAACTCACCCCAAAACGGGGCCCACAATTTGGCGTTTCATCTTCTAGGGTTAGGTTTTGGAATGTGAAGGGTTTTCCATTGTTTCTCAATAATAAATAGGCCTTCGAGCCTCATTGTAAAGACAGTTCGAAACAGTTCAGAGGCATGTAGCCGACACATCTCTTCTCAGAGATAAGCTACCATCGCCCTAGCTGGGTTATTTCTATTTGTAAGCATATTTCAGTATTCTCCATTAATGAAATGAAGTATTATTTCCGCTGCATCTCTATTTTTATGGTTATCGCATCTCTGTATTTATGGTTATCTCTGTAATCTATTGCGTTCCTGCTTAAATCCGGATCAGTGGTATCAGAGCGGTCTGCTTTTTCTTTGTTTTTCTTTGCATGTCCCCAACGAGGTCGGGATATAAGGAGTTAGGGCTTGAATTGGTCGAACCTTTGCAAGACCAGCCTCGCAAATCTCGACGACCTCCCATGGCGGATGAGAAGAAAGATGAGGGGGCAGGAGATCCTATCAGAATCTTGCTCGAAGAAGCCCTCGAGCGGCAAAGGAACGCGATGATGGATAGCTTTGCGCAGATCCTTCAGCGGCTACCCAGAGGCGACGCATCGGCTTCCAACAGCTACTCTGGAAACGCCACACCGTTTAAGGTACAAGTTAATTTTGAAATCCCCATCTTCGAGGGTCAAATAGACGCAGATGCCGTAGATAAATGGTTAAATCTGCTAGATGGGTATTTTTCTGTTCATTAATTTTCAAGTACAGGCTCACTTTTTTCAGCCGCCCCCAGTTGGAATGAATTCCGGCATGCCATCAAGGAGCAGTACTACCCTGTCAAAAGCTATGAGGACAAATACATCAAATGGACCACACTGCGGCAGGGACGAGACCAAGATGTGCCAGAGTTCACAAATATTTTTCATACCCTTCGCACACAGTTGGGTATCAAAGATTCTGAGCTGCATCTGGTACTCAAATACCGAGGCTGCCTACACAGATACATCCAGGAAGAGATGGAGTTCTTGAACATCTCCTCACTCGGCACAGCATACCGATACGCTGTCAAAATTGAGCAAAAGTTCAAACAGAAGAAGCAAGACTTTGGATCTACAAATCCGAAGCCTAAAGGACAAAGCCAAGGCGGGGTGACCCAAGACAACCCGTCGAAGCCGCAAGAAAAGAACACCACCACGAAGCCGAAGAAGGACACAGGAAAGTGGTGTGAGTTCCACAAGAGTCCCACTCATAACACAAGTGAGTGTCGGACCAAGCAGTCGCTGGTGGCCGAGTTGAAGGCTTCCGAATCAGATGCATGTTCTGACTCTGAGCCGGAACCCGACAAGGGGAATGGAAAGGGAAGCAGATCATTGATGCGGATCCTAGTGCCACTGTTGCCACTGCCAAGATCCAGAAGAATGAGCCCGAAGAGGTAGAGGAGGGGGAACTTTTTTTCCACTAACAAATGTGGGTGAAGGGTTCGCCACTGCAATTCATTGTCGACAGTGGCAGCCAAAAGAACCTCATTTCAGCAGAGGTCGTGAAGCGGTTGGGCCTACCGACTACACCACACCCGCAGCCGTACAGTATTGGGTGGCTTCACGAAGGACGAGATCTCAAAGTTTGCCAGCAGTGCCGCGTTCCCTACAGCATCAAGCCCTTCACAGACGAGGTATTATGTGATGTTACACCTCTGGATGTTTGTGATGTACTATTAGGCAAGCCATACTTGTGGAGGCGACATGCTGTGTATGAGTCAAGGCCTCGCGCTGTCATTATTTGTTTGGATAATTCATTATACAGGATACCGAAGGTAGCCCCACCTACTACCACCTCTTTGATCACTGCTAAGAAAGGCAGCAAGCTCATCTCACAGACTAGGAAATTTATTTTCTGTCTGGTTCGCTCCCAAAGTAAGGGGAAGATCGTTGCTACATCCATGACCCCCACGAAGGGTTCCTCCACGCAGCAACAGCAACAGAGGGATACAGTCAGAACAGAACACAGGAACAACTTCTTCTCACCCACGGGGGTACCACACAAGTTTCAGGTGGGGAACAAAGTTTGGTTGCATCGACAGAAAGAACGCCTTACCAGAACCCATCAGAAGCTCAGGCCACTCCGACATGGTCCTTACACCAGTACCAAGGCTACGGGCAACAATGCTTTGAAGCAAAGCATTCCTCCATTCCTTTTCTTGCACCGAGTGTTCAATGTGGACCGTCGTCGACCATGCTTCCCACCATTTCTGGACACATTAGAGATTGCAAAACAGCTCACCAGAGACCCAGCTCAGCAGAAGCTTCCTCATCTCAGGGAGGAACTCAACGCAATGGGGACCATTGCTTCCTAAGGGGGAGGAATGATCCAGGTGGATGTTGGTGGCCACCCACCTATCCCATTTGGACCCCCACAACTGTCTCTTTCAGTTTTTCACTTTCCTTAATTATAGTGCAGTTTACTATTTTTAGCAGTTTTTCGGGTCCTAAACTTCCAGAGCCGTTTTGAGGCCCTAAACGACGTTTTTTGGGAAATCCACCGCCAGCAATTTTTTTGATAAAAATCATCTTTTCCGTCGTAGTCCTCGGAGAGATCTTTCCAACGGGCTATCATGCGCGTCAAACAGAGATAAGATGACCAATTCGCGACCCCGGGAAGTTGGCTGTCCAACTCACCCCAAAACGGGGCCCACAATTTGGCGTTTCATCTTCTAGGGTTAGGTTTTGGAATGTGAAGGGTTTTCCATTGTTTCTCAATAATAAATAGGCCTTCGAGCCTCATTGTAAATACAGTTCGAAACAGTTCAGAGGCATGTAGCCGACACATCTCTTCTCAGAGATAAGCTACCATCACCCTAGCTGGGTTATTTCTATTTGTAAGCATATTTCAGTATTCTCCATTAATGAAATGAAGTATTATTTCCGCTGCATCTCTGTTTTTATGGTTATCGCATCTCTGTATTTATGGTTATCTCTGTAATCTATTGCGTTCCTGCTTAAATCCGGATCAGTGGTATCAGAGCGGTCTGCTTTTTCTTTGTTTTTCTTTGCATGTCCCCAACGAGGTCGGGATATAAGGAGTTAGGGCTTGAATTGGTCGAACCTTTGCAAGACCAGCCTCGCAAATCTCGACGACCTCCCATGGCGGATGAGAAGAAAGATGAGGGGGCAGGAGATCCTATCAGAATCTTGCTCGAAGAAGCCCTCGAGCGGCAAAGGAACGCGATGATGGATAGCTTTGCGCAGATCCTTCAGCGGCTACCCAGAGGCGACGCATCGGCTTCCAACAGCTACTCTGGAAACGCCACACCGTTTAAGGTACAAGTTAATTTTGAAATCCCCATCTTCGAGGGTCAAATAGACGCAGATGCCGTAGATAAATGGTTAAATCTGCTAGATGGGTATTTTTCTGTTCATGAATTTTCAAGTCGGGAAAAGATTATTTTCGCTCTTCTCAAAGCAGCCCCCCACGTCAAGGACTGGTGGGAAACATACTGCGAGCAGAAGGATGAAAGTACAAGCTCACTTTTTTCAGCCGCCCCCACTTGGAATGAATTCCGGGATGCCATCAAGGAGCAGTACTACCCTGTCAAAAGCTATGAGGACAAATACATCAAATGGACCACACTGCGGCAGGGACGAGACCAAGATGTGCCAGAGTTCACAAATATTTTTCATACCCTTCGCACACAGTTGGGTATCAAAGATTCTGAGCTGCATCTGGTACTCAAATACCGCGGCTGCCTACACAGATACATCCAGGAAGAGATGGAGTTCTTGAACATCTCCTCACTCGGCACAGCATACCGATACGCTGTCAAAATTGAGCAAAAGTTCAAACAGAAGAAGCAAGACTTTGGATCTACAAATCCGAAGCCTAAAGGACAAAGCCAAGGCGGGGTGACCCAAGACAACCCCTCGAAGCCGCAAGAAAAGAACACCACCACGAAGCCGAAGAAGGACACAGGAAAGTGGTGTGAGTTCCACAAGAGTCCCACTCATAACACAAGTGAGTGTCGGACCAAGCAGTCGCTGGTGGCCGAGTTGAAGGCTTCCGAATCAGATGCATGTTCTGACTCTGAGCCAGAACCCGACAAGGGGAATGGCAAAGGGAAGCAGATCATTGATGCGGATCCTAGTGCCACTGTTGCCACTGCCAAGATCCAGAAGAATGAGCCCGAAGAGCCAGAGGAGGGGGAACGTCTTTTCCACTCACAAATGTGGGTGAAGGGTTCGCCACTGCAATTCATTGTCGACAGTGGCAGCCAAAAGAACCTCATTTCAGCAGAGGTCGTGAAGCGGTTGGGCCTATAGACTACACCACACCTGCAGCCGTACAGTATTGGGTGGCTTCACGAAGGACGAGATCTCAAAGTTCGCCAGCAGTGCCGCCTTCCCTACAGCATCAAGCCCTTCACAGACGAGGTATTATGTGATGTTACACCTCTGGATGTTTGTGATGTACTATTAGGCCAGCCATACTTGTGGAGGCGACATGCTGTGTATGAGTCAAGGCCTCGCGCTGTCATTATTTCTTTGGATAATTCATTATACAGGATACCGGAGGTAGCCCCACCTACTACCACCTCTTTGATCACTGCTAAGAAAGGCAGCAAGCTCATCTCACAGACTAGGAAATTTATTTTCTGTCTGGTTCGCTCCCAAAGTAAGGGGAAGATCGTTGCTACATCCATGACCCCCACGAAGGGTTCCTCCATGCAGCAGTAGCAACAGAGGGATACAGTCAGAACAGAACACAGGAACAACTTCTTCTCACCCACGGGGGTACCACACAAGTTTCAGGTGGGGAACAAAGTTTGGTTGCATCGACAGAAAGAACGCCTTACCAGAACCCATCAGAAGCTCAGACCACTCTGACATGGTCCTTACACCAGTACCAAGGCTACGGGAAACAATGCTTTGAAGCAAAGCATTCCTCCATTCCTTTGCTTGCACCGAGTGTTCAATGTGGACCGTCGTCGACCATGCTTCCCACCATTTTTGGACACATTAGAGATTGCAGAACAGCTCACCAGAGACCCAGCTCAGCAGAAGCTTCCTCATCTCAGGGAGGAACTCAACGCAATGGGGACCATTGCTTCCTAAGGGGGGAGGAATGATCCAGGTGGATGTTGGTGGCCACCCACCTATCCCATTTGGACCCCCACAACTGTCTCTTTCAGTTTTTCACTTTCCTTAATTATAGTGCAGTTTACTATTTTTAGCAGTTTTTCGGGTCCTAAACTTCCGGAGCCGTTTTGAGGCCCTAAACGACGTTTTTTGGGAAATCCACCACCAACTATTTTTTTGATAAAAATAATCTTTTCCGTCGTAGTCCTCGGAGAGATCTTTCCAACGGGCTATCATGCGCGTCAAACAGAGATAAGATGACCAATTCGCGACCCCGGGAAGTTGGCTGTCCAACTCACCCCAAAACGGGGCCCACAATTTGGCGTTTCATCTTCTAGGGTTAGGTTTTGGAATGTGAAGGGTTTTCCATTGTTTCTCAATAATAAATAGGCCTTTGAGCCTCATTGTAAAGACAGTTCAAAACAGTTCAGAGGCATGTAGCCGACACATCTCTTCTCAGAGATAAGCTACCATCACCCTAGCTGGGTTATTTCTATTTGTAAGCATATTTCAGTATTCTCCATTAATGAAATGAAGTATTATTTCCGCTGCATCTCTGTTTTTATGGTTATCGCATCTCTCTGTATTTATGGTTATCTCTGTAATCTATTGCGTTCCTGCTTAAATCCGGATCAGTGGTATCAGAGCGGTCTGCTTTTTCTTTGTTTTTCTTTGCATGTCCCCAACGAGGTCGGGATATAAGGAGTTAGGGCTTGAATTGGTCGAACCTTTGCAAGACCAGCCTCGCAAATCTTGACGACCTCCCATGGCGGATGAGAAGAAAGATGAGGGGGCAGGAGATCCTATTAGAATCTTGCTCGAAGAAGCCCTCGAGCAGCAAAGGAACGCGATGATGGATAGCTTTGCACAGATCCTTCAGTGGCTACCCAGAGGTGACGCATCGGCTTCCAACAGCTACTCTGGAAACGCCACACCGTTTAAGGTACAAGTTAATTTTGAAATCCCCATCTTCGAGGGTCAAATAGACGCAGATGCCGTAGATAAATGGTTAAATCTACTAGATGGGTATTTTTCTGTTCATGAATTTTCAAGTCGGGAAAATATTATTTTCGCTCTTCTCAAAGCAGCCCCCCACGTCAAGGACTGGTGGGAAACATACTGCGAGCAGAAGGATGAAAGTACAGGCTCACTTTTTTCAGCCGCCCCCACTTGGAATGAATTCCGGGATGCCATCAAGGAGCAGTACTACCCTGTCAAAAGCTATGAGGACAAATACATCAAATGGACCACACTGCGGCAGGGACGAGACCAAGATGTGCCAGAGTTCACAAATATTTTTCATAGCCTTCGCACACAGTTGGGTATCAAAGATTCTGAGCTGCATCTAGTACTCAAATACCGAGGCTGCCTACACAGATACATCCAGGAAGAGATGGAGTTCTTGAACATCTCCTCACTCGGCACAGCATACCGATACCCTGTCAAAATTGAGCAAAAGTTCAAACAGAAGAAGCAAGACTTTGGATCTACAAATCCGAAGCCTAAAGGACAAAGCCAAGGCGGGGTGACCCAAGACAACCCCTCGAAGCCGCAAGAAAAGAACACCACCACGAAGCCGAAGAAGGACACAGGAAAGTGGTGTGAGTTCCACAAGAGTCCCACTCATAAGACAAGTGAGTGTTGGACCAAGCAGTCGCTGGTGGCCGAGTTGAAGGCTTCCGAATCAGATGCATGTTCTGACTCTGAGCCGGAACCCGACAAGGGGAATGGCAAAGGGAAGCAGATCATTGATGCGGATCCTAGTGCCACTGTTGCCACTGCCAAGATCCAGAAGAATGAGCCCGAAGAGCCATAGGAGGGGGAACGTCTTTTCCACTCACAAATGTGGGTGAAGGGTTCGCCACTGCAATTCATTGTCGACAGTGGCAGCCAAAAGAACCTCATTTCTGCTGAGGTCGTGAAGCGGTTGGGCCATAGACTACACCACACCTGCAGCCGTACAGTATTGGGTGGCTTCACGAAGGACGAGATCTCAAAGTTCGCCAGCAGTGCCGCGTTCCCTACAGCATCAAGCCCTTCACAGACGAGGTATTATGTGATGTTACACCTCTGGATGTTTGTGATGTACTATTAGGCCAGCCATACTTGTGGAGGCGACATGCTGTGTATGAGTCAAGGCCTCGCGCTGTCATTATTTGTTTGGATAATTCATTATACAAGATACCGGAGGTAGCCCCACCTACTACCACCTCTTTGATCACTGCTAAGAAATGCAGCAAGCTCATCTCACAGACTAGGAAATTTATTTTCTGTCTGGTTCGCTCCCAAAGTAAGGGGAAGATCGTTGCTACATCCATGACCCCCACGAAGGGTTCCTCCATGCAGCAGTAGCAACAGAGGGATACAGTTAGAACAGAACACAGGAACAACTTATTCTGACCCACGGGGGTACCACACAAGTTTCAGGTGGGGAACAAAGTTTGGTTGCATCGACAGAAAGAACGCCTTACCAGAACCCATCAGAAGCTCAGACCACTCTGACATAGTCCTTACACCAGTACCAAGGCTACGGGAAACAATGCTTTGAAGCAAAGCATTCCTCCATTCCTTTGCTTGCACCGAGTGTTCAATGTGCACCGTCGTCGACCATGTTTCCCACCATTTTTGGACACATTAGAGATTGCAGAACAGCTCACCAGACCCAGCTCAGCAGAAGCTTCCTCATCTCAGGGACGAACTCAACGCAATGGGGACCATTGCTTCCTAAGGGGGGAGGAATGATCCAGGTGGATGTTGGTGGCCACCCACCTATCCCATTTGGAACGCCACAGCTGTCTCTTTCAGTTTTTCACTTTCCGTAATTATAGTGCAGTTTACTATTTTTAGCAGTTTTTCGGGTCCTAAACTTTCGGAGCCGTTTTGAGGCCCTAAACGACGTTTGTTGGGAAATCCACCACCACCTATTTTTTTGATAAAAATAATCTTTTCCGTCGTAGTCCTCGGAGAGATCTTTCCAACGGGCTATCATGCGCGTCAAACAGAGATAAGATGACCAATTCGCGACCCCGGGAAGTTGGCTGTCCAACTCACCCCAAAACGGGGCCCACAATTTGGCGTTTCATCTTCTAGGGTTAGGTTTTGGAATGTGAAGGGTTTTCCATTATTTCTCAATAATAAATAGGCCTTTGAGCCTCATTGTAAAGACAGTTCAAAACAGTTCAGAGGCATGTAGCCGACACATCTCTTCTCAGAGATAAGCTACCATCGCCCTAGCTGGGTTATTTCTATTTGTAAGCATATTTCAGTATTCTCCATTAATGAAATGAAGTATTATTTCCGCTGCATCTCTGTTTTTATGGTTATCGCATCTCTCTGTATTTATGGTTATCTCTGTAATCTATTGCGTTCCTGCTTAAATCCGGATCAGTGGTATCAGAGCGGTCTGCTTTTTCTTTGTTTTTCTTTGCATGTCCCCAACGAGGTCGGGATATAAGGAGTTAGGGCTTGAATTGGTCGAACCTTTGCAAGACCAGCCTCGCAAATCTTGACGACCTCCCATGGCGGATGAGAAGAAAGATGAGGGGGCAGGAGATCCTATTAGAATCTTGCTCGAAGAAGCCCTCGAGCAGCAAAGGAACGCGATGATGGATAGCTTTGCACAGATCCTTCAGTGGCTACCCAGAGGTGACGCATCGGCTTCCAACAGCTACTCTGGAAACGCCACACCGTTTAAGGTACAAGTTAATTTTGAAATCCCCATCTTCGAGGGTCAAATAGACGCAGATGCCGTAGATAAATGGTTAAATCTACTAGATAGGTATTTTTCTGTTCATGAATTTTCAAGTCGGGAAAATATTATTTTCGCTCTTCTCAAAGCAGCCCCCCACGTCAAGGACTGGTGGGAAACATACTGCGAGCAGAAGGATGAAAGTACAGGCTCACTTTTTTCAGCCGCCCCCACTTGGAATGAATTCCGGGATGCCATCAAGGAGCAGTACTACCCTGTCAAAAGCTATGAGGACAAATACATCAAATGGACCACACTGCGGCAGGGACGAGACCAAGATGTGCCAGAGTTCACAAATATTTTTCATAGCCTTCGCACACAGTTGGGTATCAAAGATTCTGAGCTGCATCTGGTACTCAAATACCGAGGCTGCCTACACAGATACATCCAGGAAGAGATGGAGTTCTTGAACATCTCCTCACTCGGCACAGCATACCGATACCCTGTCAAAATTGAGCAAAAGTTCAAACAGAAGAAGCAAGACTTTGGATCTACAAATCCGAAGCCTAAAGGACAAAGCCAAGGCGGGGTGACCCAAGACAACCCCTCGAAGCCGCAAGAAACGAACACCACCACGAAGCCGAAGAAGGACACAGGAAAGTGGTGTGAGTTCCACAAGAGTCCCACTCATAAGACAAGTGAGTGTTGGACCAAGCAGTCGCTGGTGGCCGAGTTGAAGGCTTCCGAATCAGATGCATGTTCTGACTCTGAGCCGGAACCCGACAAGGGGAATGGCAAAGGGAAGCAGATCATTGATGCGGATCCTAGTGCCACTGTTGCCACTGCCAAGATCCAGAAGAATGAGCCCGAAGAGCGAGAGGAGGGGGAACGTCTTTTCCACTCACAAATGTGGGTGAAGGGTTCGCCACTGCAATTCATTGTCTATAGTGGCAGCCAAAAGAACCTCATTTCAGCAGAGGTCGTGAAGCGGTTGGGCCTACCGACTACACCACACCTGCAGCCGTACAGTATTGGGTGGCTTCACGAAGGACGAGATCTCAAAGTTCGCCAGCAGTGCCGCGTTTCCTACAGCATCAATCCCTTCATAGACGAGGTATTATGTGATGTTACACCTCTAGATGTTTGTGATGTACTATTAGGCAAGCCATACTTGTGGAGGCAATATGCTGTGTATGAGTCAAGGCCTCGCGCTGTCATTATTTGTTTGGATAATTCATTATACAGGATACCGGAGGTAGCCCCACCTACTACCACCTCTTTGATCACTGCTAAGAAAGCGAGCAAGCTCATCTCACAGACTAGGAAATTTATTTTCTGTCTGGTTCGCTCCCAAAGTAAGGGGAAGATCGTTGCTACATCCATGACCCCCACGAAGGGTTCCTTCATGCAGCAGCAGCAACAGAGGGATACAGTCAGAACAGAACATAGGAACAACTTATTCTGACCCACGGGGTTACCACACAAGTTTCAGGTGGGGAACAAAGTTTGGTTGCATCGACAGAAAGAACGCCTTACCAGAACCCATCAGAAGCTCAGGCCACTCCGACATGGTCCTTACACCAGTACCAAGGCTACGGGCAACAATGCTTTGAAGCAAAGCATTCCTCCATTCCTTTGCTTGCACCGAGTGTTCAATGTGGACCGTCGTCGACCATGCTTCCCACCATTTCTGGACACATTAGAGATTGCAGAACAGCTCACCAGACCCAACTCAGCAGAAGCTTCCTCATCTCAGGGAGGAACTCAACGCAATGGGGACCATTGCTTCCTAAGGGGGAGGAATGATCCAGGTGGATGTTGGTGGCCACCCACCTATCCCATTTGGACCCCCACAACTGTCTCTTTCAGTTTTTCACTTTCCTTAATTATAGTGCAGTTTACTATTTTTAGCCGTTTTTCGGGTCCTAAACTTTCGGAGCCGTTTTGAGGCCCTAAACGACGTTTTTTGGGAAATCCACCACCAGCAATTTTTTTGATAAAAATCATCTTTTCCGTCGTAGTCCTCGGAGATATCTTTCCAACGGGTTATCATGCACGTCAAATAGAAATAAGATGACCAATTCGCGACCCCATGAAGTTGGCTGTCCAACTCCACCCAAAACGGGGCCCACAATTTGGCGTTTCATCTTCTAGGGTTAGGTTTTTGAATGTGAAGGGTTTTCCATTGTTTCTCAATAATAAATAGGCCTTCGAGCCTCATTGTAAAGACAGTTCGAAACAGTTCAGAGGCATGTAGCCGACACATCTCTTCTCAGAGATAAGCTACCATCGCCCTAGCTGGTTTATTTCTATTTGTAAGCATATTTCAATATTCTCCATTAATGAAATGAAGTATTATTTCCGCTGCATCTCTGTTTTTATGGTTATCGCATCTCTGTATTTATGGTTATCTCTGTAATCTATTGCGTTCCTGCTTAAATCCGGATCAGTGGTATCAGAGCGGTCTGCTTTTTCTTTGTTTTTCTTTGCATGTCCCCAACGAGGTCGGGCTATAAGGAGTTAGGGCTTGAATTGGTCGAACCTTTGCAAGACCAGCCTCGCAAATCTCGACGACCTCCCATGGCGGATGAGAAGAAAGATGAGGGGGCAGGAGATCCTATCAGAATCTTGCTTGAAGAAGCCCTCGAGTGGCAAAGGAACGCGATGATGGATAGCTTTGCGCAGATCCTTTAGCGGATACCGAGAGACGACGCATCGGCTTCCAACAGCTACTCTGGAAACGCCACACCGTTTAAGGTACAAGTTAATTTTGAAATCCCCATCTTCGAGTGTCAAATAGACGCAAATGCCGTAGATAAATGGTTAAATCTGCTAGATGGGTATTTTTCTGTTCATGAATTTTCAAGTCGGGAAAAGATTATTTTTGCTCTTCTCAAAGCAGCCCCCCACGTCAAGGACTGGTGGGAAACATACTGCGAGCAGAAGGATGAAAGTACAGGCTCACTTTTTTCAGCCGCCCCCACTTGGAATGAATTCCGGGATGCCATCAAGGAGCAGTACTACCCTGTCAAAAGCTATGAGGACAAATACATCAAATGGACCACACTGCGGCAGGGACGAGACCAAGATGTGCCAGAGTTCACAAATATTTTTCATACCCTTCGCACACAGTTGGGTATCAAAGATTCTGAGCTGCATCTGGTACTCAAATACTGAGGCTGCCTACACAGATGCATCCAGGAAGAGATGGAGTTCTTGAACATCTCCTCACTCGGCACAGCATACCGATACGCTGTAAAAATTGAGCAAAAGTTCAAACAGAAGAAGCAAGACTTTGGATCTACAAATCTGAAGCCTAAAGGACAAAGCCAAGGCGGGGTGACCCAAGACAACCCCTCGAAGCCGCAAGAAAAGAACACCACCACGAAGCCGAAGAAGGACACAGGAAAGTGGTGTGAGTTCCACAAGAGTCCCACTCATAACACAAGTGATTGTCGGAGCAAGCAGTCGCTGGTGGCCGAGTTGAAGGCTTCCTAATCAGATGCATGTTCTGACTCTGAGCCGGAACCTGACAAGGGGAATGGCAAAGGGAAGCAGATCATTGATGCGGATCCTAGTGCCACTGTTGCCACTGCCAAGATCCACAAGAATGAGCCCGAAGAGCTAGAAGAGGGGGAACGTCTTTTCCACTCACAAATGTGGGTGAAGGGTTCACCACTGCAATTCATTGTCGATAGTGGCAGCCAAAATAACCTCATTTCAGCAGAGGTCGTGAAGCGGTTGGGCTACTGACTACACCACACCCGCAGCCGTACAGTATTGGGTGGCTTCACGAAGGACGAGATCTCAAAGTTCGCCAGCAGTGCCGCGTTCCCTACAGCATCAAGCCCTTCACAGACGAGGTATTATGTGATGTTACACCTCTGGATGTTTGTGATGTACTATTAGGCAAGCCATACTTGTGGAGGCGACATGCTGTGTATGAGTCAAGGCCTCGCGCTGTCATTATTTGTTTGGATAATTCATTATACAGGATACCGGAGGTAGCCCCACCTACTACCACCTCTTTGATCACTGCTAAGAAAGGCAGAAAGCTCATCTCACAGACTAAGAAATTTATTTTCTGTCTGGTTCGCTCCCAAAGTATGGGGAAGATCGTTGCTACATCCATGACCCCCACGAAGGGTTCCTCCACGCAGCAGCAGCAACAGAGGGATACAGTCAGAACAGAACACAGGAACAACTTATTCTCACCCACGGGGGTACCACACAAGTTTCAGGTGGGGAACAAAGTTTGGTTGCATCGACAGAAAGAACGCCTTACCAGAACCCATCAGAAGCTCAGGCCACATCCGAGGTCCTTACCCAGTACCAAGGCTACGGGAAACAATGCTTTGAAGCAAAGCATTCCTCCATTCCTTTGCTTGCACCGAGTGTTCAATGTGGACCGTCGTCGACCATGGTTCTTCTTCCCACCATTTCTGGACACATTAGAGATTGCAGAACAGCTCACCACGACCCAGCTCAGCGGAAGCTTCCTCATCTCAGGGAGGAACTCAACGCAATGGGGACCATTGCTTCCTAAGAGGGGGAGAATGATCCAAGTGGATGTTGGTGGCCACCCACCTATCCCATTTGGAACTCCACAACTGTCTCTTTCAGTTTTTCACTTTCCTTAATTATAGTGCAGTTACTATTTTAGCAGTTTTCTCGGGGTCTCTAAACTTCGAGAGCCATTTTGGGCCCTAAACGACGTTTTTTTGGGAAATCACCCGCAGCAATTTTTTTTGATAAAAATCATCTTTTCGTCATAGTCCTCGAGAGATCTTTCCAACGGGCTATCATGCATGTCAAACAGAGATAAGATGACCAATTCGCGATCCCGGGAAGTGGCTGTCCAACTCACCCCAAAACGGGGCCCACAATTTGGGCGTTTCATCTTCTAGGGTTAGTTTTGGAATGTGAAGGGTTTTCCATTGTTTCTCAATAATAAATAAGCCTTTGAGCCTCATTGTAAAGACATTTGAAACAGTTCAAAGGCATGTAGCCGACACATCTCTTCTCAGAGATAAGCTACCATCACCCTAGCTGGGGTTATTTCTATTTGTAAGCATATTTTAGTATTCTCCATTAATGAAATGAAGTATTATTTCCGCTGCATATCTTATTTTTATGGTTATCACATCTCTGTATTTATGGTTATCTCTGTAATCTATATGCGTTCCTGCTTCAGCTTAAATCCGGATCAGTGGCATCAGAGCGGTCTGCTTTTTCTTTGTTTTTCTTTGCATGTCCCCAACGAGGTCGGGATATAAGGAGTTAGGGCTTGAATTGGTCGAACCTTTGCAAGACCAGCCTCGCAAATCTCGACGACCTCCCATGGCAGATGAGAAGAAAGATGAGGGGGTAGGAGATCCTATCAGAATCTTGCTCAAAGAAGCCTCGAGCGGCAAAGGAACGCGATGATGGATAGCTTTGCGCAGATCCTTTAGCGGATACCGAGAGACGACGCATCGGCTTCCAACAGCTACTCTGGAAACGCCACACCCGTTTAACGTACAAGTTAATTTTGAAATCCCCATCTTCGAGTGTCAAATAGACGCAAATGCCGTAGATAAATGGTTTAAATCTACTAGATGGGTATTTTTCTGTTCATGAATTTCAAGTCAGGAAAAGATTATTTTCGCTCTTCAAATCAGCAGCCCCCCACGTCAAGGACTGGTGGGAAACATACTGCAAGCAGAAGGATGAAAGTACAGGCTCACTTTTTTCAGCCGCCCCCCTTGGAATGAATTCCGGATGACATCAAGGAGCAGTACTACCCTGTCAAAAGCTATGAGGACAAATACATCAAATGGACCACACTGCGGCAGGGACGAGACCAAGATGTGCCAGAGTTCACAAATATTTTTCATACCCTTCGCACACAGTTGGGTATCAAAGATTCTGAGCTGCATCTGGTACTCAAATACCGAGGCTGCCTACACAGATGCATCCAGGAAGAGATGGAGTTCTTGAACATCTCCTCACTCGGCACAGCATACCGATACGCTGTAAAAATTTGAGCAAAAGTTCAAACAGAAGAAGCAAGACTTTGGATCTACAAATCTGAAGCCTAAAGAGGACAAGCCAAGGCGTGGGTGACCCAAGACAACCCCTCGAAGCCGCAAGAAAAAGAACACCACCACGAAGCCGAAGAAGGACACAGGAAAGTGGTGTGAGTTCCACAAGAGTCCCACTCATAACACAAGTGATTGTCGTAGCAAGCAGTCGCTGGTGGCCGAGTTGAAGGCTTCCTAATCAGATGCATGTTCCTGACTCTGAGCAGAACCTGACAAGGGGAATGGCAAAGGGAAGCAGATCATTGATGCGGATCCTAGTGCCACTGTTGCCCACTGCCAAGATCCACAAGAATGAGCCCGAAGAGCTAGAAGAAGGGAAACGTCTTTTCCACTCACAAATGTGGGTGAAGGGTTCACCACTGCAATTCATTGTCGACAGTGGCAGCCAAAATAACCTCATTTCAGCAGAGGTCGTGAAGCGGTTGGGCTTACTG